>JAEOAD010000007.1:42197500-42797500 GCA_036365145.1 Orientallactaga sibirica
ATGAATGTTAGATACAAGCACCACTTTATGCATCTGGCTTACTTGGGTCATGGGGAATTGAACTTGGGTCCTTTGGCTTTGTAGGCAAGTGCCTTAACTGCTAAGCCATCCCTCCAAGCTAATTTTTTAAAACAAATATCATCCATCTCATTAGTATGCAAATAATACAATTATGTGAAAACAAAAATATAGTTTTAAAAAGATTAGTTTATTATCAGTAACTGTTACTTTTTGTTATCTATTATATAATCATTTGTTGTATTACATTTATGTCTGCAAGAGCTAAGAATATGGGGCAATGTAAGAATGCGTATCTGAGGTAAAATCCTGAAAACCCATATGAAGCCAGAACCTGTAAAATCCTTCTTAATCCCAGCATGCCTATAGCAAGATGGGAAGTGGAGACAGGTGAATCTCCCAGATCGTTGGCCAGCTAGCCTGACACTTTCTGCCATGCACAAGGAGAGACCCTGCCTCAAACAAGGTAGAAGATGGAGCCACATCTGAGGTTCTGACTTCCACATTTGTTCTATGGCACTTACTCTCTCTCTCTCTCTCTCTCTCTCTCTCTCTCTCTCTCTGTCTCTTTCTCTCTCTCTCTCTCTCTCTCTCACACACACACACACACAAATAAAATAATAAAATTTGCTTTTCAGATAAAAGAGGGTCATATGTGGGAAAAGTTCAAGAAGCAACGATTTATAGATGAAGAGCATGAGGACATAAACCAGGCAGCATCACCTAAAGTTTTTCACTGTTGCAGAGGGATGCCACATGAAGAGAGGCTGGATAGAGACTGAGTCAGCCCCCAAAGCCATCCTGGATGTATGTCAGTCAGGAGACAAAATATTGCTCCCACCATTAAATTGAGCCCAGGATAAAGAAGTACTGAGCTGTCCCCCATAGCCCCATGAAACCAAACATACCTTATGTAGGCCTGTTGTGACAAGTGGTGACAAGTCCTACTTCTGAAACACAAAATATGTGGTTGATGTTGAGGAGTGATGAAGACATCAGCAGTTCATTTCAAAATCTTGGAGAAACTTTTAACATCTTGCTAATTATCACTATTATCTGCATATGTCTTGCTTTCTTTTTGAGTGCTAGATCATTGAATTCTAGGGCCAATACATCATATAGATATCTCCATACAAAGTACCATATTAGATTAAAAGAAACATGCATATGTAGTGGGACAGCTGAACTAAAGTGTATTGTCAACTGGATCAGATTATGACATAAGAGACACACCTCAATGGTAGGCCTGAGAGGACATTTACAGGAAGGATGGATAGAGGGAGAAAATACTTTCCCCATAGTAGGTGGTCCTTCCAGTGGTGGGCTTTATACAAAGAAGCTCCAAGAGCATATAGGCCCTTTGGCCTGGCTGCCTGTGCAGGTGAGTACATCTACTCTGTCACTACCATCTGTCACTGACATTAAAACCCAGCTGCATCAGACTTCCAACATGGTCTAAAAATCAGCTGCTCTCCAGAAATTCTCTAGCCTTTAAGTGCCAGATCAGAATTCTGAGACATCAGCTTGTAGACTGAGTTGCTTCTGGGTCCTCTGCATCTCCAGGCTTCATTCTGGTTATCTTCTGATGGTTAGTTTTGGACTTCCCAGCCCATATCCTCTAAGGTAATCTAATCAATGCCCAATATAACATGTTGATCCTGTTCCTCTAGGGTCTAATATAAACAGATACACATTCACATGCACAAAGCTCTATCACTTTACTATTAACATTGGAAAAAAAAAATTACTTAACAAGTTTTCTCAAAGTTTGTTGCTAAAAGCATGGTCGTTTGTCATTTTCAGTGGGTTGGTGGAACATCTCTGCCTACACTCTGATGGGCTTTGCTGGGTGACTCAACTGTCCTTTATGTATCTCATCCCAGAAGGATCACTTGACATCTTGTTCTCACAGATGCAAAGAAAAAGGGAAACAGGTCCAATCATGGTGAATCTGGAATCTTCCCCAGCAGGAGGAAGGTGTCACAGAGTGACAGGACAAGGTTTGGATGGAAAATCAAATTCCTGGAGAAAGATGGGTAAAGTGTAAATGAAACCAGCACAAACATTTCCAAAGTCAAAGTTCATACATGTGTTTACAAACTCCATTATTTTATGGCTTTATAATAATAAATTTTGACCGAGATACAGATCAGGGTTGGACTTTTTCCCTCACAAGTGCCAGGCCCTGGGTTCAATCCTGAACTTTGAAAATAACACAACCAATAACAATAGCAACAATAACTTATGAAAGCAAGAATTTAGACCTTAATATCATATTGAATATGTTAATTTATAAGAGTTACTGAGTGTCTTTTATTGAAAATGAAAAGCAGTACACATACGCCATGGAAGGGAGGGCATTTTTTTATAGGAATGCTATGTTTGAAAGCTATGTAAAGTGACACTCTTGTCCTTTTGCCCCTACTAGTATATGTTAGGATTTGCTCTCAATGAATGCAATTCAAGATATAGACTCTTTTCATGACCCATAGTAGAATGTGTTAGAGAAAATTTACTTGTTATACCTAATAATTCAATTTTCCACCTCACTTTGTACACTACACATCTGACAAGAATAACAAGTATGATTTAAGAAAGTGAAAGGACCAAAATAAAACCCTTTTATAATAAAATACCAATTGAGAACAGCTTTTGAGACCTAATAAAGAAATGAAATTGCCTTCATGGTAAAAGACATAAAACCTTACATGGACTAAAATATTTTACAAAATGTTTTCAAGTAAATATCTGTCTAGACATTCATATAGTCACATCAATGTAGACAGAGACCTGAATTCTCATTTGATACATGATAAAATAAATGTTCAAATCCACAAAAAAATGTCTCAGTCCTATGCCATGTAGTGTAAGGATATATCTGACAGTAAATAAAAGGAATTTGGATTCATATGAGCTTAAACAAAATTAATGCATGGAAACTGAAACTTAGGAGTAAATAGGGACTATCTGGTTAAGTAAGAGCAGAGCTTTCTTGTGATTTCTGTGAGACATTGTTCATATGCTGGTTTTGTATTTTCCCACATTCACATGACAGAACTGAGATGTGTATGCTTTATGATATTCAGCCTCTGAATGAGAGTAGTGGGTTTGCTCATGGAATGTTCTTGACCCAATCTCAAAATACATGGAACACTAGCTGGTGAGTGTTTGGTTTCTGGTATATACAAAGCAATGCCTGTGCATATAAACATGGGAATTATGTAAGGATAGGTCTGCCCTGGGGCCAGAGAAGATATCATAAACAGAAGATATAAAGGGGAAAAAAATCTGTGGGTTTAGCCAAAATATAGCTGGAGTTCCTGAGGTGTGCTTTGTTGTGGTTTTTTTGTTGTTGTTGTTGTTTTTTTTTTTTTTTTTTTTTTTTTGGCTTGTGGCTTCTCTCTCTGTGTTTGGCCCTGTGAAAGCAGGCAAAGCAGGCAGGCTTCTTCTGCCATTATGGAACTTCCCCTGGATCTGTAAGCTTCAATAAATCCTTCCTCTATAACACTGCCTCATCTGGGAATTCATCTCATGTGTGCTACAACAACTTTTGAAGAAAGAAACTTAATGTTCCTAACAAGTATATAAGACTCACACCTGGATTCAACACCTTCTCTTCCATGATCATTTTCTCCAAAATAATGCAAGTTTTGTTGATCACTGCTGTAATTTTTTTTACTGCCTTTCCCCATTATGAAAATAGTAGGATGGAACACCTTATAACTCAAGTAATAATTTTAAGTCTTGACTCTCCATTGTGATCAACCCCTCAATGGGGTGTTTCTATGAACTACTATTTGAGGCAATCTTTAACTACTTCTACGATACTTGTTGTCATGTCTTTGAATACAAAAACCCCAGATGGTGGCCCCTTTAAGGAACCTTTAGGAGATGGTTCCTTGCTGGCGGAAGTGTATCATTGGGGTGGGGGGTGTGCTGAGGCGTTATAGCCTGGCTCTGTCACCAGTTCTTTCTGTGCTTTCTGTGCTCAGGGTTGATGGTGGCTCTTGCTCCAGCCAACTGTTTCTTTCCTTCCTTCCTTCTTTCCTTCCTTCCTTCCTTCCTTCCTTCCTTCCTTCCTTCCTTCCTTCCTTCCTTCCTTCCTTTATCCTTTCTTTCTTTCCTCTCTCTCTCTTGCTCTCTCTCTCTCTCTTTTTTTTTTTTTTTTTGTTTTGTTTTTTTGTTTTTGAGGTAGGTTCTCACTATAGTCCAGGCTGACATGGAATTCACTATGCAGTCTCAGGCTGGCCTCAAACTCACAGTGATTCTCCTATCTTTGTCTCCACAGTGCTTGGATTAAAGGCATGTGCCACCATGCCTGGTTAAACCCTTTCCTTTCATAAGCTGTTTTGGGCCCAGTATTTTGTCCCAGCATTGAAAAAGCAACAGATAACATATTTCAACATTGTCATATACTCTTATATAGTTTGATTATGTTTTTAATGAAATTCCTGCACCATAATTAGTAGATAATTTTCTTGATTCATTAGTTGAATTCTTGGCTCTGCAATGACACTCTTGATCTGAAAGATATATGAAATCATACATTACAGAGCTATTTCCCTTGAAAATTGCTCCTTATGTTGGAAAATGTACACTTTGTTGGGAATAAATCACCAGAATGTTGTGGATATGTATCCTTTAACTATGAAACATTCTTCATGATTGCCTTCTTTGCATCAACATAGTTTATCATGGACAATTTAAAGACAATTTCAAGTCCAGAGCTTTTGGTCATTTTTCAGAAAGTCCATTAAATTTTGTAGGCTACTTAGAATTCCATTTAGTAAATTGCTGCCTCAAGGTACCAGATGATGATTTTATGGTTTAAAGAGTTAATATGCTTAAATTTCCTGAAAACTAAAATGCCTAATTACTCACATGTTCACAAACATGTGCACATACATGCATGCACATACACACATACAGTCTACTTATACATTTCTGAAGAAAAAAACTGCTAAGATTCTCTGGCCATTCTAGAGTGATTATATTTCAGTTTTTGCACAACAGGGTAACCAGAGTCCATGTTTTCATCACCCTCATTTTACACAGGAGAAAACAAAATCAAAGGTTGTACATGACCACTGGATAATCTAGCAATTTGCAAGGATCTAGCTATCACACCTGAAAAATTATGCCTGATTTGAGAAGTACTTATATTTTATATTTTAGAAAGTAAAATGTTCCCAAATTGTGTTTGAAGATGGGAGAATGATAAATTCCCGGCCAAATAAAGCAGACTGCAATTGCAACTGTTGGGGGAGAGTAGCGGTATTTTACAAATCTCTATATTGTTTAAAAAAAAAAAAAGTTTAAAAAAGTCATGTGATTTTCCACAAATATGTATAGTTATTTCAGAGCTTACAGTTTCTACAGCAAAGAGGATCCAAATGTCTTTAAAAAAATCTATAGAGAAGTGGCTGTGCCGAGCTGTAATTGGACTGATTGAGTTTTGGTTTAATGTTACTTCTAGCCCCGAGTGCCTCCTGCTTCCTCTGGGCACTGTCCTTTCCTCTCACAGATTTGACATTATCTTTTGACCTTCACTTCTTAATGTGCCTTCATTTCCTAAATGCTTCCTTTTTTTTCATGCTCTCAAAAATGAACTCTTAAATGAGGATGCCTGTCATGTTGTCAGCAGCTGTAACCCAGACATCATGCTTACAGTCATTATAAATAATGAGATTTGGGCTGGAGAGATGGCTTAGCGGTTAAGGCGCCTGTCTCCTAAGCCTAAGAATGCCGGTTCCAATCTCCAGGTCCCATGTTTAGCCAGATACAAAGTGATGCAAGGGCGCAGTGCCGCACTTGAACACAAGGGGGTGCACGCATCGTAGCCACTGAGAGACTGCTGGTGGGCCCATCTCTATCTGTCTTCCTCTCCTTCTCTCTCTTTCTGTCTCTCTCTGTGTCTCTCTCCAAAAATAAATTAATTAATTAAAAAAAAAAACATAAGGAGATTTAAAACAATGGAGGTGAGTTGTTATCTTGGGTCTCAAAGTTCACATTATTTTCAACTTCTACATACCTCTTTAACTAGTAATATTTATTCTTTTATCTCTAAAAAATACATAAATAGAATTTCTTCTCCAAAAACCTGTCTCCCTACTTGTCTTTCTAGTCCCACCTATATACATTACTTAAAAATTGTTCAGTGTTCTGTGTTTTTATTGCCTTTTAAATTCTTCTATGACAAGTCCACAGAAAAGTCCATCAGTTATTTCAACTTTTATGTCTCAGGTCAAAAGAATATTTAACATCTTGTAAACTATTATGCCTGTTTTCTGAAACTCTTTCAGTTTTAGAAGGAACATGGTTTCTATTATCTCTTTTATTCTATATTTATGGGAGAGAGAGAGAGAGAAAGAGAGAGAGAGAGGATGCATGGGTGTGCCAGGGCCTCCTGTCTCTGCAGAGGAATTCCAGATGCATCCACCACTTTTTGCATCTGGCTTTACATGGGTACTGAGGAGTTGAACCTAGGTCATCAGGCTTTGCAAACAAGTGCCTTTAACCACTGAGCCATTGTTCCAGCCCACTACCATTTTAAGAAAACATGTTCAATTTTCCTCCCCTGTATGATGCATACCCTGGAGGTATTTTTATAGCCTGCAATACAATTGCTTATTTCTTTACCCTTTTGTCTGGCTTCAATGCCACCTATATAATCTGATTTGTAATTCTAAGTGCCAAAACTGATGATTCTTAGCAATCTTCCACAACCATCTGGTGATGACCTTTATTATCATACATGAGGTGGGGCAAAGATCCGAGTCAGTCATTTAATGTCACCATGATCAAAATACCTGACAGTAGAAAAAATTACCCCAAAGATAGACTTTTTATTTGTGTGTATGGTTTTAGAGGCTTCAGCCCACAATCCTAACTGCTCTGATTGTAGTCCAATGATAAGTTAAAACACGATGGCAGTAGGCCTATGTGGCAGAGGCTAGACACCTACTTGGAGACAATAGAGAAGGAGAGTGAGTTTGAGAAGGTGTGGGGTAGGATTCAACCCCCAAAGAGACCGTATAAGACCATAACAAGATACTGCTGACAGCTAGCATGAGGCTATTGTAATGTTCTGAAATCCCAAGTCACATGACTGCCTTGTATAAAACAGGAACTTCTATGCCAGTAATATTCATGTTGAGTAATATTATTGGAGCAGAGGTGTCCAACCATTTCACAGTGTGCTATGATATTGTTGTCTACAAATGTGTTGGGCCACATTTATAGCTGCCATGGGATGCATGTGGCCCATGGGTTGAAGGATGGACACATCTGTGTTTCAAGCATACCTTCCTTCAATTGCCACCTCACCAAGTGCTGGCTTAGCTGATGGCTAAAAGGATAAAACAAGTTTGTCAATAAGTTCAACTCAATGTTTACCTAAATATTTTCTCATATTATCTAATTTTAAATATTGAGCTTCTTTTTAGCCCTTCCAGATATGCAGATACTACCAGTGCTAGAATATTTTTAGCTAGTGATATAACTTTTTAAAAAATGTGTATATTTATGATAGAGAGAGAATAGGAGCGCAAGGGCGTCTAGCAACTGCAAACAAACTCCAGACTCATGCTCCGTCATGTGCATCTGGCTTACATGGGTACTGAGGGATCAGACCTGGGTCCTTAGGCTTCACATGCCTTAACCACTAAACAATCCCTCTAGTCCAAGTGATGTAACACTTTTTTTTTATTGTTATTGGCAACTGTCATCTTTACTGAATTACTTCTTTAAAAAAAAAAAAAAACAATATTTACTTATTTATTTGACAGAGAAAGGGTAGAGAGAGACAATGGGTACACCAGGGCTTCCAGCCACTGAAAATGAACTCCAGACGTATGTGCCCTTTGTGCATCTGCCTAACTTGGGTATAGAACCTTGGTCCTTTGGCTTTGCAGGCAACACCTTAACCACTAAGTCATCCCTCCAGCCCTGAAAGACCTTCTTATATAGACCAGGACATTCATTGCCTTTGTCAGATTGTCATTACTATAGCATAATCCTTGAGATTATTCCCTTAAAAATGGAAATGTTCTGGCTTCTGGTCAAGATGCATCCCTGTAAACACACCTCATCTGGAGCAGAAGGAAAGAGATAGAAAAACGATCTCAAAATTCATATGGAAAGGCAGAAGGCCTCAGATATCCAAGCATATCCTCAGCAAAAGAAACTCCTCTGGAGGCATCACCATACCTGATCTAAAGCTATATTACAAAGCCATTGTAATTAAAACAACATGGTACTGGCATAAAAACAGGAATATAGACCAATGGAACAGAATTGAGGATCTGGACTTTGGGTCAAGTAACTACAGCTACTTGATATTTGACAAAGAGCCTGTCAATGTAGACTGGAAAAAAGACAGCATCTTCAACAAATGGTGCTGAACAAACTGGATAACCATATGTATGAAAGTGAAACTTGATCCACACTTTTTTTTTTTTTTTTTTTTTTTTTTTTTTTTTGGTTTTGAGGTAGGGTCTCACTGTAGCTCAGGCTGACCTGGAATTCACTATGTAGTCTCAGGGTGGCCTTGAACTCACGGCGATCCTCCTACCTCTGCCTCCCAAGTGCTGGGATTAAAGGCATGCACCACCACGCCCGGTCGATCCACACATCTCTCCATGCACAAAAATCAAACCCAAATGGATCAAAGACCTCAATATAAAACCGCAAACTCTGGTACTACTGGAAGAAAAAATAGGAGGAACCTTCCATGATATAGGAATGGGAAAAGACTTCCTAAACAAAACCCCAGCACCTTAGGAAATTAAATAATCACTCAACCATTGGGATCTCATGAAGCTGAAAAGTTTTTTTCACAGACAAATATACAATAACCAAAGCCAACAGATTACCCATAGAATGGGAGAAAATTTTTGCCAGCTATACAACTGACAGAGGCCTAATTTCTAGAATTTACAAAGAACTCCAAAGCCCAAACAATAAATCGTCAAACAACCCAATGACAAAATGGAGCAGAGAACTGCACAGGGAGTTCTCAGAGGAAGAAATACAAATGGAAAACACACACTTAAGAAAATGTTCAACATCCCTAATCATCAGGGCAATGCAAATTAAAATAACCATGAGATTCTACCTTACCACAATAAGGATGGCAAACATTAAATAAAATTAGTGAAAACAAATTCTGGTGAGGCTGTGGAGAAATAGGAACAGGCTTTCACTGTTGGTGGGAATGCAAAATGGTTCAGTCATTATGGAAGGCTAGATGGAGACTCCTGAAAAGGATGGCTATAGACCTACCAACAGATCCAGTTATTCCCTTACTGAGCATTTACCCTAAAAGCTCCAAGCCTCATGTCAGAGAGATTGGTTCAATCATGTTTATAGCTGCTTAGTTCATAAGCTAAGAGATGGAATCAACCCAGATGCCCATCATTAGATGAATGGATAACAAAGATGTGGTATATCTACACTATGGAATTCTATGCAGCAGTAAGGAAAAATGACAGAATGAATTTTGAAGAAAAATGGTCAAACATGGGACAGATCATTCTCGGTGAGCTCACCCAATCACAGAAAGATAATCGTGGCATGGTCTCACTCATCTGTGGCTCCTAACCTGAATCTGCCTGAGATGCTGTCATACCTAATAAGTACCCTGATGACCAGACAATAGGGAGGGTG
The DNA here is from genome assembly GCA_036365145.1 of Orientallactaga sibirica. NCBI lineage: Eukaryota > Metazoa > Chordata > Mammalia > Rodentia > Dipodidae > Orientallactaga > Orientallactaga sibirica. The sequence goes on from JAEOAD010000007.1 coordinate 42,207,185, forward strand.
GGACAGGAGGGGAGGGTAAGGGGGAGAGGGAGCGTAATGGTGGGAGGGAGGATAAGGGTGGGGGGACACAAATAAGGACCCAAATGGAAATGGTACCATAAAATCTTATATTCTGAACAACAGGCTAAAACACTGATCCTTCAGCAGGCCCGTAGACAGAACACTTGAACCACAGTGACCTGGAAAGGACATTATGAAGACTAACCTTAATCTTTTCATGTTTCTCTCTCTCTCTTTCTCTCTCTCTCCCCTCTCTATGCTCTCTTTCTCTTTTATATAACCCATATTTTTCTTCCTTCACCTTCCTTGGCGCTGACTTATAACTCCCAGTAATAGTGTGGGGTTAACATTCAAAATGAGCTTTTGATCAGAGACACTTACAAGATTTCCCCCCAAAAGACAGATTTCTGTCAGAGTTCTTGATGACCCACCAAAGATTAATGGTAAGACCCTACTGTGGAAGACACCATATGCTGTTGATACGGAACATGGAGTGACCTGGTTGGAATCTGGAAGAGGGTCATTCCCCAGACAGTTAGCTTGTCTAGTGCCAGAGGGTGCTACATGAGCGACTGGGGAAAATGACTGACATCTGTCCAAACAATTTGCAGTCTAATCTACTCAGCAGTAAACAACCTGACATGATGCTCAAACAAGTACAATAGTGGCCCACAGCCATGGTGGGTAACCAACTGCTCTTGATTTGGCTAACAGATCCACTCAGTGGAATGGAACTCATTGCTAGAACTGGGAAATAAGTCAAAACCATGCACAAAAACAAGTCCATTGTCCAAGATCAAGCTCCCACCAAATGTGGGCTAGCATAGGGCATACGCATATAAAATTCTCTCTAAAATAACTATGGCCATTCCATCTATCTGGTACTAACTTCTCTCTACATTGGAAAATTTGCTTCTCTTTTTCAGATGGAGGATGAACCTGAAGGGAGGATCAGCCAATCACACCTCACCAGCGCCCCAGCTGAAGTCACAGAGTAATAAGGGAAATGGGCAAGAGTGCAGCTTCCTTGGTGAACCCGACACCAGAACAAGGCTGAAGGAGATAAATACAGAAAACATTCAACTCCTACTAAGCCAGCTGTATAGAGACACAGAGTCTCCCAAGACCTCATCACTGAAGTAGAACTAAAATGAACCCAACGTGGCTCAGGGAAATTCATGGAAGAGGGGGCGGAAGAGTGTTAGAGCCTTAAGTTGGGTCATTATGCACAGAGACTTTGCCTCTCCCCCATAACTGTTGGGTTCCCCCATAAGGCACGACCCACATTCCCCAATGAGGAGGGTCCCTTCGGAGTGGGGAGGTCAGGGAGGAGGCTACCAGAGGCACCAAAATGAATGTAAAATTAAAACAAATTTTAAAAATCCTATTTCTTTAAGGGTCAAAGTATGCCTTTTACTTTACCATATGGCACATTAATATCATATTAAGTAAATTAAACTTGCATATCAAGGCAAAAAAATGGAAATGTTTGTTTTGACTCACAGTTTGGAGAATTCAGTCTGTGGTCAGCTGGCCCCATTCTTTTGGCTCTATTACAGGGCAGAAACTCATGACAGGAATGTGTGTTGGAATGAGCATAGCCATAGGAAACCAAAAACTTGGGGGTCTTGATAGTTTTCTCAAGGGTCCACCTAAGATAACATAAGACCTTCCACTTGTCCTCTTCTCTTATAGGTGCCATTCACTCACAATGGGCAGAGATGTAGACATATATGTGCACATCACTGTATTTATTTATAGATATGCAAGTTTAGATTTTGCACTTTTGACAACAGCACTTTTGAACAGGGAAAAGACAGCCTACACAGCATGTTATCAAAAGATTTCTGACCACATCAAGTAAGAGTTGAGGGATGATGATTTTGGAGTAGAAGGCCGCTTAAGGAACTGTTGAAACAATTCTGAGAAGAAATAATGAGATTTTAAACCAGGATAGTACTTTGGGTATGAAGAAGAGGATGAATGGGTGTAAATGGGAGACATATTAGTAGTTTATGTAATCAGCTTCTTGGGTATTTCCCACATCACATATATCTGAATGAAAACTATAGAACATATGGTTAACAGTCCTATCTCTGTTGAATATGAGAGGAAACCAGGTTACTCTGTAGGTGCTGGAAGACCTTAATGAAAATCAACCTACTTGGAAAACCAAAAATGATTAAGGGGGTGGATTGAGACACAGCAGTACTAGAGATTCTTAGTAAGAATTTCCAGTTATAGGACTGTGCATCCAAAGACAATGCTGATGAGACATCTGGTGTTTGGACATGTGAATCCTACACACACACACAAACACATTTCAAGCAGAGAGAGACAGAGAGAAGAGAGAGAGATAGGACAGAGAGTGAGAGGATGGGTACACCAGGGCTTGTAGCTACTGCAAACAAACTCTAGATGCATGCATCACTTTGTGTATGTAGTTTTACATTGGCAATAGGGCATCAAACCTGGATTTTTAGGTTTTGCAGGCAAGCACCTTAATGGCTGAGACATCTCTCCAGTCCAAGGTAACATGAATCTTTGAACAAGGTTATTATAATTCTTCTAATTGGCTGGTATTCCTTGAATTAAAGTAGGCTGACATCTTTCCACCACTATTCTGAAATGCGTGGACACATTGTCTAAAAGTGCAAACTGCCCACTGACCAATGAAACTTACAGCTACCACCAATCAGGAGGCTGATTATTATTATTATTATTATTATTATTATTATTATTATTATCCATCACTTGGCTGCCCTTGTCCCTGAGTCACAGCTGGCTTGAAGTTCTGGGCAACAGCTATTTCTAATGCATATTCTTGAAAGCCAAGGGTAAAAAAAGTGGAAGAAAACAGTGAACACTCATTCTATGATATCCTACTGTGCTTTGGTTTAGGGCAGATGCTTGTTTAAAAAAAAAAAGTCTTGGAGCCGGGTGTGGTGTTGCCTTTAATCCCAGCACTCGGGAGGCAGAGGTAGGAGGATCACCACGAGTTCGAGGCCACCCTGAGACTACATAGTGAATTTTGAATTCCAGTTCAGCCTGGGCTAGAGTGAAACCCTACCTTGAAAAAAAAAAAAAAAAAAAAAAATCTCGGTTTGGAAGAAAGAATATTGGAATTAGAATTGAAAGAAAAAAATACTTAAGTTATAATGAGCAGTGGATAAGTGTTTTAAATTATGTGAACATTTAATTTATAAGTTAATTTTGGAGTACCTAACCCAGAAATGAAATAATCTAAAATCATTCTAATAAGAGCTTGGTTTTTACTCAATTCACAGTTAAAGGAGAGATGTTACTCTAAATTGAGTCTCATTTTTGATCATGAAAATTCTAAGTTTGGTCATATACACCATGATGCCGAGCAGCACTTAATTAACTTAATGGGCCAACACTTCATTTTGCATAATTCTTAGGGTTTACGAAAAGTTTTGTTAGCAGCGATAGCAAGAGTAAAAGTAAGGAAAGTGCCACTAGGTGGCGCTTCAGTACTTCCTTTTTTTGTCACTCAGTCCAATTAGGATTTATTGATGTATGGCAAAAGGGTCTTGCTAGGCATTCATTTCCAGAACGACAGCAATAACTTCCAACAACTCTATGCTGGCCCTAATGTCAGGATTCTGTGAATTTAGTGAAACAAATATCTCTGTACACATACACAAGGTAAGAGGCAGATGCCATTCAATAATAATATTAGTCTGTTGAGTGTTTATTCATTGCAAGGCACTGGGTTCATTAACCCATTATTTCAAGGCCCACAATAGTCTCAGATTTTCATTACCTCAACCCTCACAATCGTTCAATGAAGTACGTTAATTATTATTTTCATTATTCCTTTCCTAGACGAACCTAGGAGAACCTTGAGAGTTCAGTCATCATTATGCAATTGCGTAGTAACAAGACTGGCATTGCAGCTCAGCTGTCTGGAAGAACTCTTATAAAGGGCCATGTCTGTATGATGTAAGCACCTTGCATAACATTAAAAGGACTACATTCACTTATTTATTTGTTTTACATTCACTTATTTATTTGTTTGCGTGTTTGTTATTTACAAGCAGAAAGAAGAGAGATGGAGGGGAGAGGAGATGGGTGTACAAGGACCTCTAGCCACTGTAAACAAACTCCAGATGCATGTTCCACTTTGTGCATCTGAATTTATGTGAGCACTAGGGAATCAAACCCTGGTCATTAGGCTTTGCAGCCAAGAACCTTAACCACTAAGCATCTCTCAAACCCAAGAGAACTGTTATTGATTTCAACAACTGGCGTTTGAAATTAAAGATGAGATTTTAAAGTAGCACAAAATATCCATCTTGTTAAAAAAATAATAATTTTGTGCAAGAGTGGGACCATGCGTATTCAGCCTGAGGTCTGTGGGATGCCTATGTCCCAGCATAAGACACAAGTGAGTGAGGCCCAACATATTTGTAAGTGACAGAAGCATGCCATAGTGTAAAAGGTTGGATATCTATATAATTCCATTCATATATAGAGGAAGTCTATAATGACAACTACAATGCACTGAGACTGCCTTTGTAAGTGATTTTAAAAAATGGTTACATGCCTGGGCTTGCTCAATATGAATGTCCCAATGGAAGAAGCTCAGAGTTATCCTTTCTTGTTAATAGGATTGTCCCTCTCCTTGCTCTCTCTCTCTTTACCTCTGTACAACAGGTGTAACACTTCTCCCAACAGAGCCTCAGAGTCAGCAGAGAATGGAAAATATATTTTCTTATTCAGAGGCTTGTTTTATAAAAACCTATTGGGAAGGAGCTCAATAACAAACAAAGATGTAATTCAGTGTGGAGACTAGTTCCTTCCCCATTCTGACAATAGCCTTAATCTTAATTACTCCATTCACTCCAAGCAAGAGGCAGATTAATGTACCTGTTCAAACACCATCCAGCTCCTTTAATTAATGCAAATTTTAAAATGTTCAGGAGGGATCGGAAGGCAGAATGTGGCTTACTCTCACAATTTGAAAACATGCTAATTAGGATGTATTCCCAAAGAAAAAGTTCTGTATGTACACCCTCTAGGATATCTAGGAAATTTTTAAGAAACCAGAAAATCTTGAGCTATAGTCACAAGGGAGATCAATTGTAATTCTGAGGAAAATAAATATGACTTAATAGAGTTAATGCTGGGCCATGTGTTGGGCTCACATATGATTTGCTCCCTGAGTTATCTAGAAATTAGAAGATATATGAATTGTATTTAGGGTGATTAGAAATATTAAAGTCATTGATTATTAAAATATGCTGTCATCATGGGCAACATCAGCAACTAAAACAATTACAAGTATTTTTAGATGTTATAAAAGCAAACATTAAGTAAGTATTCTCACTCACCTACACATTTTAGAAAATGAAAAGAGGTATTTGTGTTAATGTACGTGTTGGGCAAATGAGTTTTATTATGGTTAAGTACAATATTTGGATAGATGAGTTATATACCTTCAAGAGAAATAAGCTCTCTTTAATGGGTTTACTCATTTTCTAAATGATTAACATATAATTAATATATTATATAAACGTCATTAACATTTATCATTTAATGCATCTTCTATCTATATTATCTACTAAATTTTAGGTAACTTTATTGGGCACAGAAGTTATCAAAATGATATGACTTCTGAGAACATTGTATTTAGTAGATAAATCAGAAAGTCATAAATAGATGAATCTGGAAGTCATAAAGACTAGTGGAACATATTATGGTTTAACATGGACAATCCTGCCAGGTATGGTGGCTCACGCCTTTAATCACAGCCCTTGGGAGGCAGAGATAGGATCACCATGAGTTCATGGCCACACTGAAACTACATAATGAGTTTCATTCAGGTCAGTCTGGGCTAGAGTGAAACCCTACCTTGAAAAAACAAGAACAAGAAAAAACAAAACAAAACAAAAACAAAAAACAGAAAACATGGACAATCTTGGGAGTATAAGAGTCGAGGAAGAGGTGATTTTCAAGTTAGAGTAAACAAGTATAAGAGCTACCTGGGAAGGTAGGAGAGTGCAAATGAAGACACTGTGATCTCCCCAGACTCGGAGGAAAGAAAGTGGAGACGAGTCAGGGTGGCTCACTAGGGCTGGAGCTAAAACACTGAAAGGAGATGGAATGTTAAATGAGGCTTGAAAGCAAGCAGAGACTGAGTGCCAAAGAGCCTTCTCCTGCAGAGGTAGCTAGACTTTATCCTGTGGATGTTAATAATATATAGTTACCATCTCACTGAACAAAGATGGCTTCAGGTACTGTGTAGTGGCAGAAAGTATAGGAAAGAGAGGCCCCAGGCAACAGGTGGCATCTTCAGGTTAGGGCAGTGAGAAGAGCATGCTGATTGCAGTGTTAACAGTAAGACTCACACAGTCTAATGATATTAAAGAGATAAGACAGAAAGAATAACTGGATTAATAATGGATGAGGGCAGAAATCGAATAGGAATGTTATTGTTGTTGATTCATGGTCTCATGTATCCTAGGCTGGTCTCACACTCACTATATACAACCAAGGCTGTCCCTGAATTCCTAATCCTTCTGCCCTACCTCACAGGTATCCACTACCTTGCTTAGCTAAAATAGGATTGTGATTCCTAATATTTTATAACTTACTGAAAGGTAGACTAGCTTTTGGGCAGGCATAACTTTGTAGAAAAAATGATATGGCTTCATAAAGAGGCTCGTTCTTCTAGTTATTATATACCAAAATTTGAATATTTGGTCTTTTCAAGATGTCACACCATTTTTTCATGTTTGGTTCATGTTTTAGTGAACTTCTTAAACTACTGATTGTATTTAACTAATTAATCCATTTTACATTCTTTGTATTCAAGGCCTGATATTCTTTCTTCTATTTGATACATTTCCATGGAGCTACTTTTTGAACTTGCTGTATTTTTCAGTTTCTAGCTTTATTTCAGTTTGATTTTTCTTCACAGTTCTATTTCTCTGTTAAGTTCCATTTTTATAACCTGGCTAGATTTCTTCATTTCATCTAGCTGTTTGTGTAATTTCTGAACTTATTCTGGATTTCGTTCATGCATTTGTCCATGTCTTCCTTGAATTGTTTGTACATACTTGTAATCATTCTTTAGAGATCTTTGTCTGAAGACTTCTCCAGGCATAGCTCATGGGTGCTTTCTTGTCTGAGCCTGGTGTTGCTTGGGGTAGATGTGTTAACATGGTTTTACATGTCACATTGAGGCTTACAAATCTGGGTATAGTGCTTCAGTTAGGTATTTATTGCACACCTGTGTTAACTGTGTCCTTGGAATGGTATTTATTGTTTCTTTGCATTTGCTTGTCTTTTGTATGCTTTTTGGTGCTTGGAGTTCAGGCTTAGAGATACTTGGTACTGCTACATAGATGATGTGGTCTCAATTCACTTGCTGCTATACTGGGGCTTAGAACTGGCTATCATCACACATGGGAAATCTCTGGTGCCCTCCCTCATCATTGAGGGCAGAGGATTGTTAAAGGGAATCTGAATACTGGACATCAGGTGAGGTTCTAGTGCCAATGGTAGGCAGACTGAACACACAGAGTATAAGGAAGAGGTTTAAAAAAAAAAAAAAAAAAACTGGAGAGTTTCGGGTAAGATGGCGGCATAGGAGCCACGCCAAATCGGATCAGGCAGAGAATCAAGAAAAACTACACTCATCTGAGGAAGAGAGCAGAATATTTTCTCCGGGAAATAGCGGAAAAGCAAAAGATAGCCAGAAACCCACTGTGGAGAGTCGGCCCCGCAGCTGGCTCGCTCCCCAACGCCGCTGTGACGCGGACTCCCAGCCGCGGGCTCTCCCAGCCATGGGCTCCCCAGCCGCGGGGCTCCCAGCCGGGCTCCCAGCCGCGGGCTCCCCATCCGTGGGCTCCCAGCAGCCGGCTCCACCCCAAGAGCACCCCAGCAACTTCACTTCACTCAGCCGGTTCCCCAACGGATCGGCACCAAGACTCCAACTCTCAATCCAAAACTTCCAACCAGGTCAGCTAAGCCCCGCTGAGCTTCATGACAACGCCGCCCGAACAAACAAACAAAAAAAGGGACTTTTCAACCTCATCAGTCTCCTCACAGAGCCCAGAAATCAAAGAAAAATCTGCGGAGCTACTGAAAGAGACACACACCGTGAGTTGCTGCAGGCTTCCTGAATTCGCCCATCCCCATTCATCAGCTCCCCAGGGAATTGGTAGAATCGAACAACAACCAGTGGCAAATTTGAACCACATCGTCAACACCGCCCCAGCTGACCTGACCCAAGCTCCACAGCCCAGGTAACGAGGTGGGCACCCAGCATTGGTGAGTTTAAAAGCCACACCAAAAGATAACAAAGGCCTGCATTGGAAGTGCTAACCACTCTTTCCAGGTCAAGGCAGGGTATGTATTACATATTTGTGGGTGGCTTTACCATTTTCAAATAAGCTGAATATGAGGGGTTGAATATTGCTATCTGTACTACTTATAGATTTAAAGGGCCTTTATCTTTTGCTTCAGTTATTATTGAGGACAGGGTCTGATTCCCAAGCTGACAGGACTAAGGGAGTGGACCATCACATGCCCTTAGGGATTTTAACCCTATAGGACTGGTTGTCTCAATTCTCACACTTGTATACTCTGTGTTCATGTCAATTGAATGTGTATTTTGCTCTGTTGAAGTTTAGATCTTGCATCGAAATTGTTCCACCAGTCCACTACAATAATTGCTTAACAAGCAAACTCAACAGCTAGAGTACTTCTACTTAAGTGCAAGTGCTACACTTGACACCTTAAACCCATATCCTAAAATAATATAAAGGTGGATCACAACACCTAAGAACACTGAAGATAAATAGGAAACCTAAGCATCAAAGCAATCCAGGATGCAAAAGTCACTACATTATAATACAAGAAACACAAAGAATCAAGACAATGCAATTCCACCAAAAATTGCAAATCCATCAGATAGGTCCAACAATGAGACTGTTTTAGATGAAATTCTGACAAAGATTTCAAGGGAATGATGATATCTATGCTCAAAGAAATGAAAGAAGAAATGAAAGCAATCCGAGAAGAAAACAAAGGAATTAGAGAAGAAAACAAACTGTTGAAGGAGATTACAGAGAAACAGTTTAATGAAATAAAAAGGTCATTAGAGGACATGAACAAGGAAATAGAACTACTGAAGAAAAACCAGGCTGAAATCTTAACATTGAAAAACACAGTCAGTGAAATAAAAACTCTGTGGAAAGTCTCACTAGTAGAATGGATGAAGGAGAGGACAGAATATCCAAGCTAGAAGACGAGGTGGCAGATCTATCACAGTCCAACAAAGAGAAAGACAAGCTAATAGAAAGGTATGAATGGGAACTCCAAGACATGAGGGACACTATGAAAAGATCAAACATAAGAATTCAAGGTATAGCAGAAGGGGAAGAATTTCAATCCAGAGGCTTAGTAGGTGTTTTCCATAAAATCATAGAAGAAAATTTTCCCCAAATTGGGAAAGAAATGCCAATGCAGATACAAGAAGCATTTAGAACACCAAACAGACAAAACCTAGAAAGAACCTCTTCTCGCCATGTTATAATTAAACTACTAAATACACAAACCAAAGAAAGTATACTGAAAGCAGTTAGAGAGAAAAAGCAAATGACATTTAAGGGGAAACCCATCAGGGTCACAGCAGATTACTCAACACAAACCCTAAAAGCCAGGAGGGCCTGGAGTGATGTATTCCAAGTTCTGAAAGATAAAAACTGTCAACCAAGATTACTTTATCCTGCAAAGCTTTCTATCCAAATTGATGGAGAAATAAGGACATTCCACAACAAAGACAGGCTAAAGGAATTTATGACAACTAAGCCAGCTCTACAGAAAATACTTGCAGGAATCATTCATGCTGAAGAAAAAGCAAAACACACACAGCAGGAAATAGGAAAAAGAAATCATATTCAACAGTTAGAACAAGTGAGTAAAAAGAAAACCAGGAAGAACTACAAAATAAGAAAAATGGACAGATCAAATACATATCTTTCAATAATAACTCTTAATATCAATGGCCTCAATGCCCCAATCAAAAGACATAGACTTGCAGACTGGATTAAAAAGCAGGATCCTACCATCTGTTGCCTTCAGGAAACTCACATCCGAATAAAAGATAGAAACATTCTTAGGGTGAAAGGCTGGAAAAGATATATCAAGCAAATGGACCCAGAAAACAAGCAGGGGTTGCCATTCTAATTTCTGACAGGATAGACTTCAAACCAACATTAGTGAGGAGAGATAAAGCAGGTCACTTTATACTGATTAAAGGAACACTCCAACAGGAGGATATCACAATCCTAAACATTTATGCTCCCAATATGGGGGCCCCCAATTACATCAAACAAACAGTATCGGACTTAAGGTCAGAAATAACACCTAACACAATAGTAGTGGGTGACTTCAATGCTCTCATCACTTGACAGGTCTACCCAACAAAAATATAAACAGAGAAACAACTGCATTAAATGATATCATGGAACAAATGGACCTAACAGATATATACAGAATATTCCATCCAAATACTGCAGAATATACACATTCTTCTCAGCAGCACATGGGTCATTCTCTAAAATAGACCATATGATAGGACACAAATCAAATCTCAACAAATACAGGAAAATTGAAATAATCCCTTGTATGCTATCTGACCACAATGGGATTAAACTGCAAATCAACAACAAGAAAAACTACAGAGCATACAGAAATTCATGGAGACTAAACAGTACATTATTGAATGACGCATGGGTCATTGAAGAAATTAAGAAGGAAATCAAGAAATTCATAGAATCAAACGATGATGAGAATACAACATACCAAAACCTGTGGGACACAATGAAGGCAGTCCTACGAGGGAAATTTATAGCTCTAAGTGCCTATATTAAGAAACTAGAGAGTTCACAACTAAACAATTTAATGCTTCACCTTAAGGCCTTGGAAAGAGAAGAACAAGGCAAACCAAAAATCAGTAGACGGGAAGAAATAATAAAGGTTAGGGCAGAAATTAATGAAATGGAAACCAAAAAAACAACAAAAAAATCAATGAAACAAAGAGTTGGTTCTTTGAAAGGATTAACAATATTGACAAACCCTTAGCAAATCTGACCAAAAGAAAGAGAGAAGAGACAAAAATTGATAAAATTAGAGATGAAAAAGGCAACATCACAACAGATACCAAAGAAATTCAGAAAATCATACGGACATACTTTAAGAATATATATGCCTCTAAGTTTGAAAACCTGAAAGAAATGGATGATTTCCTTGATTTATATGACCTACCAAAATTAAATCAAGATGAGATAAACCATTTAAATAGACCTATAACAACCACAGAGATCCAAGCAGTCATAAAAAGTCTCCCAATTAAAAAAGCCCAGGCCCAGATGGATTCACTACTGAATTTTACCAGACATTCCTGGAAGATCTAACACCAATGCTTCTCAAACTTTTCCATAAAATAGAAGAGGAAGGAATTCTACCAAAATCCTTCTATGAAGCCAGCATCACCCTGATACCCAAACCGGACAAAGACAGATCAAAAAAGAAAACTATAGACCAATCTCCCTCATGAACATAGATGCAAAAATTCTCAACAAAATACTGGCAAACAGAATACAAGAATATATCAGAAAGATTATTCACCCTGACCAAGTAGGCTTTATCCCAGAGATGCAGGGATGGTTCAACATACGCAAATCCATAAATGTAATACACCATATAAATGGTCTGAAGGACAAAAATCACATGGTCATCTCAATAGATGCAGAAAAGGCATTTGACAAAATCCAACACCCCTTCATGGTGAAAGTACTACAGAAACTTGGAATAGAAGGTACATATCTCAACATAATAAAAGCTATTTATGACAAACCTACAGCCAACATAATATTTAATGTGGAAAAACTTGAAGCTTTTCCTCTAAATTCAGGAACAAGACAAGGGTGTCCACTTTCTCCACTATTATTTAACATAGTATTGGAAGTCTTAGCCATAGCAATAAGGCAAGAGGCACTCATAAAGGGGATACAAATCGGAAAGGAAGAGGTTAAATTATCATTATTTGCAGATGATATGATTCTATACATAACAGATCCTAAGGACTCTACCAGCAAATTATTAGAGCTGATAAACACTTTTAGCAATGTAGCAGGATACAAAATAAACATACAGAAATCAGTAGCTTTTCTATACACTAACAACAAACATGCAGAGGATGAAATCAGGAATCTCTCCCATTCACAATTGCCTCAAAAAAATAAAATACCTTGGAATAAACTTAACCAAGGAAGCGAAGGATCTCTACAATGAGAACTATAAAAACTCGAGCGACAAATTGCAGAAGACACAAGGAAATGGAAAGACATTCCTTGCTCCTGGATTGGAAGAATCAATATAGTGAAAATGTCAATCTTACCAAAAGCAATCTACACATTTAATGCGATCCCCATTAAAATCCCAATAGCATTCTTCACAGAAATAGAAAAACAATACTAAAATTCATCTGGAAACACAAAAAACCTCGAATAGCCAAAACAATTTTGCATAACAAAAATCAGGCAGGTGGTATAACCATACCCGATTTTAAGTTATACTACAAAGCCATAGTAACAAAAACAGCATGGTACTGGCACAAGGACAGACAGGTAGATCAATGGAACAGAATAGAAGACCCAAATATTAATCCAGATAGCTACAGCTACCTGATTTTTGACAAAAACGCCAAAAATACTCATTGGAGAAAAGATAGTCTCTTTAACAAGTGGTGCTGGGAAAATTGGACATCTGTTTGTAAAAGGATAAACATAGATCCTTGTCTCTCTCCTTGCACAAGAATCAAGTCCAAATGGATCAGGGACCTTAATATCAGACCTGAAACTCTGAAAATGCTAGAGGAAAAAGTAGGGGAAACTCTTCAACATATTGGAATAGGCAAGGACTTTCTGAATATAACTCCAATTGCTCAGAGAATAAAAGCACTAATCAACCACTGGGACCTTATAAAATTACAAAGCTTTTGTACAGCAAAGGACACTGTGAATAGAGCAAAAAGACAACCTACAGAATGGGAGAAAATCTTTGCCAGTTATTCAACTGACAGAGGATTAATATCCAGAATATACAAAGAACTCAAAAACAGAATAACAAGAATTCAAACAACCCAGTTAAAAAATGGCTCTTGGAACTAAAAGAGAATTCACGGAAGATGAAATACAGATGGCATATAAACATCTAAAAAAATGTTCTACATCCTTAGCCATCAGGAAATGCAAATTAAAACCACTTTGAGATTCCATATCACTCCTGTCAGAATGGCTGCCATCAAGAAAACAAATGACAATAAGTGTTGGCGTGGATGCGGAAAAACAGGAACACTTCTACACTGTTGGTGGGAATGTAAGCTGGTCCAGCCACTGTGGAAATCAGTGTGGAGGTTCTTGAGACAGCTAGAAATAGATTTACCATATGATCCAGCTATAGCACTCCTAGGCATATATCCAGAGGACTCTTCTCACTTCCTTAGAGATACTTGCAAAACCATGTTTATTGCTGCTCTATTCACAATAGCTAAGAAATGGAAGCAGCCTAGATGTCCGTCCACAGATGAGTGGATAATAAAGTTGTGGTACATTTACACAATGGAGTTCTATTCAGCAGTAAAGAAAAAATGAAATTATGAAATTTGCAGGGAAATGGATGGATCTGGAAAGGATTATACTTAGTGAGGTAACCCAGGCTCAGAAAGCCAAACGTCACATGTTCTCTCTCATATGTGGATCCTAGCTACCAATGTATAGACTTGTGTATGAACTGGAACCAAAAATAGGTACCAGAAACCAGTAAGCGGGTAAAAGGCTATAAGGGAGGGGAAGAAAGGGAAGGACTTAAGTGTATGGTAATACACATATGTAAGTAGAAGAACTGAGTACAGGGAGGGGAATGGCCTAAGCGAGGCCATGGGAAGAGATTGCATACAAAAAGGGCAGGGGGAGGGACAATCTAAACTCAAGATATTATCAATAAGACATATGTAAAACTACTTTTTGATTAAGGTCACGTCTAGAAGATGTAGACTTTACTAGAAAATTTTCAGTACCTGGGATGGAACTCCTTCCAGTGAGATGTTGGCCAAGGAGGTCCCGGTAGCCTCCAAAACATTAAGGCTTTTGCCAAAGCCCTTGGTTTCCCTAGAGAAATAGATAGTAAGACCCTATTGCTGAAGACATCTCATGCCTGAGAGGCAAGGACACTGAGAAAGCAAGCTGGTGCTGAGCAGAAAACCTTCTCCCTGTAGACCAGCCAACTGAAAGCTGGAAAAAGCTGCACTGCGCAGCGTATGGGAGACAGAAGCCATCAACAGTGAAAATAGTGGATGCTGAATATTCAAGCTTGGCCAGACAGGCCCAATGACTGAACAGGTGCAATAGTGGCGTGTCTACTCTTGGGGTAACCAACTGCTCCATAATTGGACTGAAGGCCCCTCACGGGAGGGAATACATACCCGGTACTGAAAAACCTAAGTAAAAGTCTATGGTAGGTGAGGTCATGAGCCTTGGGGTATAAGCCTGCTCATGTCTGACTAAATGTATATATTATTCCCACCAAGCTGCCCTGGGGACACTACACTAAATGTTCATGTCCACATATTAACGCTATTCTCACTTCTGGCTAGAGAAGCTTCTCTTTTCAGATGGTGATGACCACTGGGATGACACAAAAAGGCAACATAGTGCTGAGAAGAAGGGATGGAGGAGTGCCCAGCACTGAAACACCTCTGTCACATCCTCCAGTGGCTCAGGGACCATTGCGGAAGAGGGGCGGATAGAATGGAAGAGCCAAAGGAAGGATATGACCTCTTACTATGCAGCTGCCCAGACAGAAATTGGCCTCGATATCCATGATCTTGCAGTGCCTAGCAATACCTTTGCAAGACCCTCAAAATAGAAGAGAAAGATGATGTCATCAAATTAGGAGAGAGACTAATGGAGAAAGGGAGGATATGATGGAGACTGGAGTTCTAAAGTGGAATGGGGAGGAGGAAATATCAGGTGGGTTTTTTTTTTGGTATGTAAGATTAAAAATCAATAAAAATTAAAAAAAAAAAAAAAAAAAAAAAAAAAACTGAAATATAGCTGCTGGAACTTAAGTATCTTGACCTAATTAAGTCCCAAATAAGATGACAGGTCCTAGGTGCTAGGTGATAGAGCTCTTATGGTAGTTTTATCTACTAAAGAACTAGTATGAAATGGTGTAATTTTCTGGGCAGATTCTTACTTTTCTATTTAGTAGCCAAACCAAACAAAAAGCTTATAGTAAGCACAATCACTTACTTACTGTATTGGTGTCAGCTTCCATCCACTAGTCATCCATTTGTAACTTTGCATATTTCACATTTGGAGCACACCTCTCTGAAGGCTTGAGTGCTTTGCATGTGGTTAGCACGCTACATTTACTTCTCTGTCAACATTCATCATCTCTCTTATTACTTTTTCTTGGAAACACTTGGAGTTCTCTAGTTTTTCTCACTTGTAATCTCATAGCTTTCAGTTCATGTTATTGCGATAATGTGGTCCTTGGATTTTCCACATTAGACAGTAAGTTTGGTAAGATCAGATCCTCTGCTTTGTACTAATAGTTTCCATATAGAAAGAGTTCTAAAAATGTGCACCAAAGATACAAATAAGTGAATGACTCACACTAAACCAGGTTTAAGAATGAATATGAATAAGAATTGAGTTGTGGGTTGTCAGGGCAGCACTCAGTCATTATGTATGAGGGAGTGGGGGACAATTCCTCTCATTTTGTGGCTTTTACAGTCTTTCATCTCATCCATCCCAAAAATTCCCAGACCCTGGGTGGGTGAGACTTGAGCAAAGAGGATTTTCTACACACCACCCCCACGCAAAATTTGAAGACAAAATATCTATTTTTAGATTAGTTTTAAATGTGTGGTTATGGAGTAAAATATGTCCAATGATAACTTCGATTTATATATTTTAATTGCTTGTGCATGATTATTTGTTTTGAGACTGACCAGGAACCCTTGAGTTAGCAAACCTCCATCAGCATCTTGAGTGCTGGAAATACACCATGCCAAGCTAACTTTAATATCTTATAGACCTTTCAAGTCCTACCTCCTGAAAATAAGTAGGCACAATGAGTCCAGTTTCTTAATTATGGTCAGTGACAAAAGTAAATATACAGGACAGTAGATATTACATGGGCCCTGATGCATAGGAGCAATATTTTGTATGAAGAGTTTCTTTGGCTCTACTGTTTTGAACTACTGACTATCAGATTGCTGACACTGAATTAGGTCCTTCCCATTCATACGTTATAGCTTTATCACCTCTACTGTAATTGTATTGGGAAATAGAACTTTTAGATGTTAAGATCAATAAGTTGTAGCCCTTTTCCAGTAGGACTGGTTGCATTATAAGAAGAAGAAGAGGACGCACCACCACCCCACTCCTGCAGGCTCAGCGAGAGGATGTGGAAGATTACACTGTTTACCAACCTGTGAGAGTGCCTTCACAAAAGACTGAAGTCAATCAGACATTGATCCTGGGATTTTCCAGCATTTAGAACTCTCAGAAAATACAGTTCAGTTATTTAAGCCCTCAACAATGCTATACTTCAGAGCTGGAATGTCCCCGAATGGCTAATTTGTTAAAGGCTTCAATCTTAGCTTAGTGATCATAGTGGGGAGGTTTTCAAAGGTAGGGTATTTTTGGAACTCAATCCCAGCCTTTTTTATTAAGTTGAAACTTTGCATGGATACATCATGTCGGTATGATAATTTCCATCCTCCATGCCCCCACACCAATGAGTGTCCTTGTTATTGGGGTTGCTGGTATTCACATTCAGTTGTGGATTATGGGTTTTCAGAGCAGCCGTCAGTCATTGCATGTGAGTACCTCATACTCTGTGGCTCGTATAGCCTTCAAGTCCTTCTTTCCACAAAATTCCCAGAGCCTTGGTGGGTGTGCTTTAAGACTACTTTAGTGTTGAGATCTATGCAGATTCTGGATTTCTGCTTTGGTGCATTTTGAGTACCCTCAGTGTCTGACTCCATCACCCTGGCACAAGGTTGTCAGGCTCACCATGGAAGTGACACTCTGACACTCTTGCTCATCTTACCAATTCCTCTGTGCTTTCACCTGGCTCCTAGATGCTGTACTAGGGCTGACTCATCTGCTGACATTGTGTCAGCTGTTCTTTTCTTGCTAATCGGTTTTGGTTGTCCTTGGTTATTACTGTTTTCTGAAAAACAAAATCAGATTCTCCAACGGAGAGTGAGATAAAGATTGCTCAAGGGGGTTACTATTATTAATTTAGAGATATTTTGATGTGTGTATCCTCACTTTTGGCCAAAGACTAGTGAGATATTCTCTTTGGAGTCCATAATCTTGGTCTACACAGGATTTTGACTTAGCTCCTAGTTCTAGCTATGGGTTCCTTCTCACTGAGCATATCTCCTAGCCAATTAGTAAGTCACTGGTTACTCACCTAGGCTACATGTCACTATTGCACAGGAGTGTGTATCTTGTCAGTCTGGTTTCTTGAATATAGTAGGGTCCCATGCTTGCTCACAGTGTTGTTGACAGTTTTCACCCAGCAACTCATGCAGTGCTTTTTAATTCTTATGTGCTAACTATGTGGGAGCTAGATTCCTCCCACATTCAGCAAATTCTCTCAATGTTCTGTGTCAGCAGTATGTGGCGTATTCATCAATAGACTCTTACCTTTCATTTCAGGTGGATAATCAAGTGCTTTGACAGAAGTCTGTCTAATTTTGGGGACCTCTTCAATCTCTCCAATCAACAACTTAATGTGGGTAGTAAACAATGTCTTGTACTGGGAGTTACAAACCAGAGCTAAATGTTTTAATATTAGGTTTCATCCCATCCTCTCCATGGACCTTCTTTCCACATGACCCACCCATACTCCTGTTGAGGGTTAAATCTTTTAATCTACCTTCAAGGAGAAAGATTTCTATAGTACCAGTTCATTTTGGGCATAGTTTTGCACATATCTTCTCCCACCCTCCTGATCTTAATTATTTCATTCTATCTGGAACTCTTAGTGTTGGAGTATTCTTGTCTTTCCAGTGCCTTAGGTGGATAGTTAGGTTATGAGTTTGAAATCTCTATTTCTTTGTTTTGAAGGTACTTAGTGCTATAAATTTTCCCCTTAGTACTATCTTCACTTTGTCCTATAAGTTTTAGTATGTTCTGTTTTCATTATCACTGAGTTAAAGGAATTTTCCAATTTCCATTTTGATTTTTTTCCAAGACTCAGTCATTGTTTAACAGAATGTTGTTCAGTCTCCAGGAGCTGGTGCAATTTCTGTGTTCCTCTTGTTGTTAATTTCTACCTTTAAAGCATTGTGGTCTGATGTGATGCAGGAAGTTACATCAATTTTACTGAACTTATGGAGGCATGATTTATGTCCTAAGATATGATCTATTTTGGAGAAGGTTCCCTGAGCTGCTGAGAACAATGTGTATTCTGTAGAATTGTGTGGAATGTTCTGTATATGAAAGTTAGGTATAATTGACCTATGTTGTTGTTAAGCTCTATTACTTCCCTGTTGGTTTCCTGCTTGGATGATCTACTAATGATAGTGGGTTTTTGATGTCCCTTACTAAGATGGTATTGAGATTAATTTCTTATTTCTTTTCAAGTAGGTTTTGCTTTATATAATGTGGTGCACCCGTGTTTGTTGTATATAGATTTATGATTGTAATGCTCTTTTGTTTGATCATTCTGTTGATGAGTAAAAAGTGTCCTTCTTAGTCCTTTTGGATTCTTTTGTTTGAATTCTATTTTGTCCAATATTCATTTAGTTACACCTGATTGTTTCTTATTTCTATTTCCTTGGAATATCATTTCCCATCCTTTACTCTGAGGAGGTTTCTAACTTTAATGATGAGGTCGGGTTCTTGTAGGCATCAGACTGAAGGGTCGATTTTTCTGATCCACCCTGTTCATTTGTGTCTTCTTATTGGTGAATTACGTTTTCATGCCTGCTCTAGTTTTGGTTATTATGTTCATCCTCTTGTAGGCTCTTGATGTTGGTTGTTTGAATCTTCTGTGTAGAATATTTCTTAAAGGATTCTCTGTAGGTTTGTCTTTCTGTTCATATATTCATAGAACTGGCTTTTGTCATGGAAAGTTTTCATTTCCCCATCTAACATAAGGGATACTTTCAGTGGGTACAGTAGTTTGGGTTTAATGCCACTATTTTTTTTTAGTTCTTTCCAAGCCCTTCTGGCTTTCCCTATTTCCATTGAAATATCTGAGTTAGCACTGATGGGATTACCTTTGTATGTAATCAGTTGATCTCTCTTGCCACTTTCAGCATTTTTCTCTCTGTTTCTATCTCTGTTCCTCTTTTTCATTGTTTAGAGTTTTAATTATAATGTGCCTTATAGAGTTTTTTTCTTTGGTTCTGTCTGTTTGGTGTTCTGTGAACTTCTTGTATCTGAATAGGTTTCTCTTTTCTGAGATTGGGAATTTTTTTTCAATAATTTTGTTGAATATGGCCTGGATTTCTTCCCCTTCTGGTATACACATGATGTAGATTTTTAAAAATATATTTTATTTATTTATTTGAGAGAGCGAAAGAGGGAGAGAGTGAAAGGGGGAGGGTGGGGGATGGGAGCACCAGGGCTTCCAGCCACTGCAAACAACTCCAGATGCATGTGCCCCCTTGTGAATCTGGCTTATGTGGATCCTGGAGAGTCAAACTGAGATCCTTTGGTTTTGCAGGAAAACATCTTAACCACTGAGCAATCTTTCTAGGCCCATGATGTGGATATTTTGTCATTATAGGGTATTCCACAGTTTCCTCATACTCTCTTCACATGACTTTTTGAATTTATCATTTTTTTTTTCAATCTTGTCTTCCATGAGGTTCCATCCTCCACATGATTAACTCTGTTAGTGAGTGATTCTAGGGAGGCTTTTAAAATTACATTTATTTTTGTTTTCTGTTGTGTTTTTCTACATCATGTCCTGTCTTTTTTGAGGTCCAATTTCAGATCAAGGTTTGTTTTTCTTGACGTTTTCTGGAATTCATTTTTGCACTTGATCATGTTTTTACTAAGCTTAATCAGCTTATTGTTGAGATCACCTATTGTTGACTCAACTTCAATTCATTTATCAGTTTTTGAGGTCTCTCTGTTATTCCATAATTAAATTAAGGTTAGGGACAAAGGCTGTGTGCATTTAATTTATGTGATTGTTGGTGTTTTATTATATTTTTATTTATTTTAATTTTACATTTATGTTGGTGAATTGTTGTTTTTTAACAATTTCCTTCAGTTCAGTGATTTGCTTGGTAAGGGTCACATGTCTTATTGTGCTTTTGTTTTGGGAGTCAATTTCTGTTGTTTCCTTGTGTTTTAATTAGATTCATCATTATGGGATTAGGCATCCGTGGCAGAGATCTCTCAGTTTGTTTTCTTTCTTTTGTTTGAGTTTTTGTCTACCTATGTTGTGGTGAAAGTCTTACCTTATTAAGGAAGAAACAAGTATTTTTTCATTGTAGGATCTTCAGTGAGTGATCTGTTTTGGGTTTGAACTTGATTAGAGTGGGATGGAGTTATTTCCACAGATGTGCAGGTTGTGAAGTTTGCATGTGCACCTGCACCTCTGGGCTGGTGGTTGATACAGACCTGTTTTGGAGGTCCAGAATCTCTTCAGCCTAAGATCACAGCTGTGGATCCTAGAAGCCATAGCCCTTGCCCCTGTTCCCCTACTATTCCTACCTGAGCAGGTTAAAGAGTATTCTCTGGAACACATTAACAGGTGGTTGCCAGATATACCTGTGCTCCCAGTCTGGGACAGGAGCCATGTCTCTAGGGGATCTGGTAGGTGAGTACCAGCAGTGTGTGTAGGGAAGGGAGTAGGGGTTAGGAAGAGGGTGTGGGGCACTGGGCTCCATTGACCAGGCTAGAGCTGGGATAGGTGCAGTTAGCTGATGTAGGGGCACTGGTGAGCGGAAGCAGTCAGCAGCATGGCTTGGCATGATCAGAGGTGGCCTAGGCACAACAGATCTGTTGAGGCAGGAGAACATGGTGGACCCGCTGAGGTTCTAGTGGGCACACCTTCCCCAAATACACTATGCCCCTCACCTGCCCTTAGTGCACAGGCTCCAAACATGCTGGCTCCCTGAAAACAAAAGATCCAAACCCTCCATGCCATCCAACCCCCTGGAATGCACAGGCCCCAAAGATGCAGGAATCAAACACGTTGAGCACTTTACCAGCTGAGAGTGCACAGACCCCAAACCTGCTGGTGCCCAGAGGGCACCGAACCTAAACATGCTGGCACCAGGAACACACATGCCCCAAGCATGCCTCACCTCTCACTAGTCCAGAGGGCACAGGCCCCAAACCATCTGTCCCTGAGAAGCGCATAAGCCCCAAACCTGCTGGCACCCTGAATGCACAGACTCCAACACTAGTCCAGGGCCCACAGGCCCCAAACCCATTAGCCCCTAAAATGCACAGGCTTCAAACATGCACCCTCAATAGCTCTGAGCACCAGGCACCAAACACCCTCAGCCCCTTCTTGAGTGTCTCCCTCCCTTATTCTATATGTCTTCCTTGCTTTGAGACTAGCAGATTTAGATGTCATGGTCTTCCACCATGGTATGCTGACTTGCCACAGCTAAATGCTATGAAACCAACTTTTCATGAATTGTAACCTCCAAAACTATGACCCCCCCCCAAATAAACCTGTCTTCTTATAGGTTGATTATCTCAAGGATTTGTGTTAATAATGGAAAGCTAGCTAATAAACAGGGTATGCTATTTTATGAGGGCACACCTAGCAGATGGATAACCTGTTCTAATTAATCAGTAAAAACAATTTTGTGGTAAAAATTAGGTCACAAACACAACTCTGCATTGAGCTTATCTTAAACAAAAGAAAACAAACTTGTGGATAGATTCTATAGATTTTTATAGTGTATATCTAAAATTTAGAACTGAATTTACAGAAACATCTTTTTGGGTATTTCATATAAGCTCTTACAATAGAAATGTTACTATGTTTTTTTTTTTTTTTTTTTTTTTACAGAATGTGTATCTTGAGTGAATCTTTGTGGTTAATTTTATTTTTAAGAGTAACATATAATTTGATACAGGAATTTTCTACTTCCAGAAATGTCAGCTACCTCAGTGTATGATTCAAAGGTTAGTACTGCAAGATGATCCAAAATGGTAGTAAAAATGAAACTGATTTTGATCAAGCTAGTATGGAAATGATGCTTTATTACAATAAAATTATTTTAGTCCTGGATGTCTGTGACTCTTCTACAACTAGTATATTGCATAAATTTCTCAATAATGTTTACTTGCTGATCAAACATGAGAATATGATTCAATTGTCAGCACCCATAAGAAAAATCTGACCATGACCTTCCATACCTGTAACCCAGAAATGAAATGGGTGGAGGTAAGAGGAAGGCAGGGCCTCAGGATGTGCTCTGCATTCAGCGTGAGACTCCGTCTCAGGGAAGTAATGCAGAAAGTGATAGAGAAAGACACTTGACATTTTCCTCTGGCATCCACCTATGTGCTCACCAGTCACATATGTCTGCACACATGGGTATATACAATACAAACACCACCACTCCCCATGCCAAACATGCATGCATACATGCAAAAGTGTGTGTGTGTGTGTGTGTGTGTGTGTGTGTGTCTGTCTGTCTGTCTGTCTGTCTGTCTAAAGGCTTATTTCTCATCAGACTGTTTTATTCTAAGAGCCACACAACAGTGGGGATACTTAAATTACTAATAACAATCATTGCCCCTTACTGAAGTGAATATTGTAAAAAAAAACAAAAAAAACAAAAACTGACACATTCTGGGGTCTGGAGAGATTGTTTAGTGGTTAAGGTTAAGGTTAAGACACTAGCCGGCAAAGCCAAAGGACCCATATTCAATTCCCAGAAGCCATGTAAGCCAGATGCATAAGGGGGCACACATGTCTGGAGTTCATTTGCAGTGGCTGGAGGCCCTGTCATGCCCATCTCTCTCTCTCTCTCTCTCTCTATTTCTCTCTCTCAAATAAATAAATTAATTAAATATATTAAAAAAATTCACACTTTTCTGAATGCTTCCTCTTAACCATCTTAAAGTTTTCTTTTGATATTTTCTTATTTTGGATAAAAAAAAAAATCTCTTCCTAAATTATGAATGGAAGTGTACCTCTTCTCTCTACTTAAGAAAGTTACATCAGAAACAGAGAATCCAGATAAAATCCCCAATGAATATTTAAACTTTCTTTTACTATCCAGTTTCTATTCATCGGCAGTTTTAATGCATCTGACTGATTCCAGCCAGTGAAGTTGGAGTACAAATGACTTTGGTACTGATTGTCTGAGCTGAATAATTTCCTATCTGATTTTTCCATGATGAACTCTTTCCCCTCTGTCACATTGACCTTAGAGGTTTATGCTTATGATACATTAGCAGGTTGAAATGATATGTTTGACCAACATCAGCCTTTGTTAGGTAGAACCCCCCCATACACACATACATTGTGTTATACATATAATATCTCAGGATCTTTTAAAATTATTATGTTAAGAAATGAGAGGAGAGGACAAATTTGAAATATAGCTCCTATAGACCAGCTAAAATCAATTTTACCTTTTTCTTCACACACATTCAGTGAGATAAACTGAAACATAATTAAAAAAAAAAAAAAAAAAAAAAAAACTACTACTGTATCCTAAAGATTCTTTGCCCTCCTCCATGTATGCATGCCTATCTTTTCCCTGGGAAGTGAATCAGCTTCTTATATTTAAGCCTCTAAATATTAAAAGAAAAGTCAGGATGGCAGTGTCAAAGATTTGCCTTTATTTTAGGGAATTCTATGTGTTTTAGAAATTTGCAAATCTGTGAGTTTGCTATCAAAATGCAAGGAGCCTTTTTAAATGTAAGCTGTCCTCTTTTGGGCTATTGCCTGCCTGAGAAACCTGTGCATGGCATGGGGATCTGGTTTGAAAGAAGCATTTGGCAAGTGATGGGAGCATTGATGATTAGGATGAATAGTTTGGAGCCAAGAGGCATGTTCAATAATGTAGCACAAAGGGATTAAAAGCAAAGAGGAAAGCAAGCATTGAACAGTTCATCTTTGTGGTTAGAAGTCTTTTGTTTCCTTCTAATCTCCTTAAATGTGATTGCTGTGATGGGGAAAGCTCTTATAGTTAATAGACTCTCAAGTTACTTTGGAGAGAAACATATTTTACAGTTACGCAAAACACTTTATGCTGGAATGTGGATTCTGTAGTTTGCACCTTCATCTTTGAAGAGAACATTTCCAAAGGGGTCTCCTAAGATTTCAGGATGGCATTTATCAAATATGAAGAATGATTAAAATAGTACTAAACACTGAGATTAATATAACAGAAATAGCAGGTGGAAGATGGTGCTATTTATTCCTTCCCCTCATGAGGAGTATCAGGAGAAAAGTGTTTTTAAAAATACACTGAACTCTGGACAGGAAATGGTTCAGGTGTATAGATTTTCAGGAGACACTCAGATCATGAGCGCATTGCTCTCACTGTTTGGTGGTCCCCTGAGTTGTGAATTTTGTTAATGAAGAATTGTCAAGAAATATTGGCATCCTTTACAAGGTGATATTGTTTTCAGTAGACTTATTCTTAGTTTAGAAATCACACAGGGGTACATAGCTTAATAGTTCAGAATGGGAGACATCATGTTATTACTGTCCAAGTCAATGGAATGCTCTCCAAAGCAGAAAAGATAAAATTATAAGGTTGAAGTTTTTCTATTGTTCCAATGTACAAATCTATATTTTAAAAAAAAGGTACCTCTGTTGCTTTTTCAAGGGCGTAAAAATCTCCTTGAACTTGGATGAAATATTTTGAGTTGGTGTGATTTGCTTCTCAGATCTCAAAACAATTGTTTATATTTCAGTATATTTGACTCAAATCTTTGGCCAAAAGTGATTTAAAAAATCACATGTTGCTTGTTTTTATTAAGCCTTTGCAGGAGGAAAAATAGCCCTGCTCTCTTTTGTGGCTGTGTGATTCTTACTAGATGCCAGGTCCCCTGTGTTCTTTTTTGTGACAGTGAGTAGGAGTGGTCTGTATATCCATTGACATGTTACGTTATGTGGTGTGGTTTTCAGAAGGAGGACTATACATTTTATAAATCTTACCTTCTGGGCCAAAATAATGTCTGAAGTACAGGTTTTAAAACAGGCTCAAACTTGTCTTTATTTTAGAGAATTATAAGCTTCTATGGAGTTGTCAAAACATGGAAGCAGTTGCCAAAAGCATTAGCAGCACATTCCCCAGATACTCTCTGGGCAGATAAATGATAAAAAAGTTATTCTTTTATCCAGTGTTTCTGAAGATTGAGGTGAAACTTTTAAGAGCTCCACAGTAATCTCAGTAAATGTTAACAGGCAGCACTAGTAGTTGTAAAAGCCAGCCGCCGTGCTCCATTACGTCATGTATCTAGATCCCACACCTGCAAGTTACTTAATGAAATCTAAATGATAGAGAGATCCCCAGTCATGTAATATAGCCATTTCCTTGCTTATGATCATTTTCCTCCATACTTCTCTTATTCTCCATTTCTTCCTTCACTTGTTGATTTCTTATTTTCTAATCTTCATCTAACCAACATTTTTGTGATCACCTTGGACAAAATAAAAGTCATGATAAACATAATTTTCCCATTTTTCATATGAAATTTGTTCTCAGACAATAGAAACAAATATTAAGCCATAACTTTCAGAAATGATTATGCCTAATATGAGGTTTGTGATGGAGGAGGTCACATTTCTGAGAATTGATGAGATGTAACACAGAAATTACATTTAAAGATAACAGAATCAGGTATTTATTTCATAGATTAATATAAAGTTCTCATCCGATTATTTTCAGAGATTAGTTCTAATAAATGTCTGTGCAATAGCAATGAAACAAATAGGTCTTTTCCCTCATCACATTATCATTTAAGTTTTCAAATTTAATTTTGAGACCATGTTTGAATCTCATAAATGCTACTCAGGTGTCATAGAAATGTATGGCATTTCTCTGAGGGAGAGTGCTGAAGCTGTCTAACTTCCATACAATTTCCCCAGATAATAGACAATTTCCATTTTGCATAGCACCATGTCAAAAAAACACACACACACACACACACACACACACACACACACACACAGAAACCTAGTTATTTCTTGGAGCAGTAAACCACGTGGTTCTAATATGCAAGATTTCCAGTGAGCATAGTTTCAGCAAAGTGAACAAGAGTACTTGTGTCCTCTTTCATATGTTTTACTTTACAATGACCAGTACACATTGATTATATTCTAAGATAAAGCATTTTTTTCCTTCTTGCAACTCCAAAAGAATACAGTATTCTTCTCTTGAATATTTTACTGTTAGTGTCAGATGAACTAACTTCACTGTAATGTCCTCATGTCCAATACAATTATATATATATATATATATATATATATATATATATATATATATATATAAAATTTATAGTGTCCTGCTGAATGCTTGATCATCAACACTGATTATTATGTATATTTTCAGTTGGATTTTTTTTTCTCTGTAACAACAAGACTGTGTTTTTGGTTAGGGTACAGGTAAGTCTCTTGTCTAATCCTGTTATAATCTGAATCCTCTAACATAATACATAGTATCTAATTAGTACTCAACTGTTCTTTTAGTAACAAATATTTTAAATGTGGTATAAGTCACCATAACCTGGATACCTACTTGTATAACTATGATATTATCACATTAAGTTTGTTGACAGCCACATAACAGAGTTGACTGATTTTGAGTTTTATATCAATTTATCATATTAGTTGCATCTCATTTATGAAAGGCCTGAGGGAACTGAGTAAATTTTATTAGGGAAGGATGGTGAGAACAAAAGATGTGAGTTGGAAAAATCAGACATGATTGGTATCATAAAGTGGAAAGAAGCTTCTTGGAACATCTTGACCTTTCTCACATAAATACAATATGCTTGGAGACTAGAGACATGAAGGAAATCAGAAATAAAACTTTCACATCATTCAGGAAATGCCAAGCCATAATGCAGAATTTTATGGGTTTATATTTTAAAGGTTCTCTATTATAGTATTGATTGGAATGATTTGAAATTCATAAAAAATTTCATTACCTTTTAACGTGATGAAATTCACTGAAGAAAGAAATGTTACAGAAATGGGCTATACCATAATGGCTTTCATATTTATATGAGATTGTCAATGCAGACAATTGGGGCTTCAAACAGTACAGTGGAATGTGCTTTTTGAATACCAAATCTGGGCAAAGCAACTTTGCAATTATGGGAAGAAGCTTAACATAGTGACACTCAAATTAGAAATTATACTGCTAGGGAGTTTCCCAGAGAAGTAATGAGAAGTCAGTTAAAGATTTATGTTAACTAAGTTGTTTATCACAGTGTTATTTATGATATTGAGGCTTTAATATTCATTTATATGGGACCAATCAAACAAAATTATATCTTACTCAATATGATTGCCAAATAAGCAATCATACTATCATACTTCCAGTTGGTACACACACACACACACAAACACACACATGTATATATATATATATATATATATATATATATATATATATATATATATATATATATATATATATATATATGGCATTAAAGGATAACAAAATATAATAATGATTACTTATAGCACGAAGGAAGAAATTAGAGTAGGCACTATATTTTCAATTTGAATCAGAATCAAGCAAATAATTATTCCTGTGGAAAATGAAAGGGTCTAGGAACAGTGACCTTTCCACCATTAGTGAATGCTTTCAATACTCAGATACCTTTTCACAAAAGGATCAAAGCAATTGTAAGAGATGGTAAACTACATGTTTAGAGAATTAAAGGCTAATGCAATAATAAAACTGTGAGGTTACCTTGGAATATCTTGGAAAGGAAGGCAGGGAGGAGCCACAATTGTGACTGTTTCAAAGGAAATCATGGACAATGCTAGGGGCATAGTCCCATTTCAAGAAAGGTTCAAATGAGCCTGAAAAGTAAAACAGTTATGGACTGGAATGTATGAAAATTGCCTCAAGGCCATTAATTAGTTTCCTTTGAAATTTGAGATTGTAAAAGAAGACAGTAAGAAGAAATAAGATTATTGTAATTTTTTATTCACATTTTGTATATTCAAAAATGAAAAAATATATATATATAATGACTAGTAACTAAAAGCAAAACTATTTTTAATCCTAAATTGGTCTCCAATCTGTGTGTACCCAAGGCTGACCTCAAGCTGCTACCTCATTATACTGCCTCCAATTTCCTAGTGCCAGGATTACAGGTATGTGTACCACCATGCTCAGCCAAAAATGAGTTTCAAAAATCTAAGGGAAAGTTTTAAAATGGACTTACCTATACCTCTAAATTAACCATGGTAAAATATTTAACCAAATCTGATGAAATCTGAAAAATCAACTCAATAGTATGTAGAACATACCCATAGGACCTAGCAACTTGTTAGAAACCAATACACAAAGAAATGTGAGTGAAACAATGACAAAGCACAGAACATGAGAAATTCTTAGTGATTTCCATATCAAGTAAGTGATGCCATGCAACGAATAAGGAAAGAATACAGAGGACATTAAAGGGTTTCAGAGTTACTACAACCAGGGTATATATGTTGGATTTTTAGAAATAATCTTAATTTGAGCAAGGAAAATATTTTTTAAAAAACCTTATGAACATTCAGGGAAAACTGAAAATTGGCTCTAGTATATTGAAAACATTTAAAAATGTGAAAGAAAGAAAGATGACTCCTCCTAAAATGGTTAAAGTTTGTATCTTTGAAGTATCATAAACAAGAGTTCAGACCTGCAGCCTGAACCATTTTAAATTTTACATTATTTAATGTTTTGCAATGAAGCACAATTCTTCCTTTTCATGTGCCTTCCCTGCCTTGTCTTTTTAATACATATTGTAGTTAAAACTCTGACTTTGGAGGAAGAGAGATTTAAGAATTGAAATCCCAGCTTTGAAACTTTAAAGCTAAATGCAAATCATGTAACTTCTTAAGCTTTAGCCACCTCAATTGTAACTAACAAGTCTCAAGGATTAAATGCAATTGCACACACAAATGCTCGGCCCTCATTGTCTTTGTCAGTGTTCCATGTTTGTGCATATTCAAAGCCTTTTATGCTGTCTTCTTCACTAGATAAGACTCCTCTAGCCAACTTGCTGCCCCATTCCCTCCCGCCCTTTTCTCAGGCTCTCATTCTTGTTGTCTAACATCACTATCAGAGGAACCCTTCTCAAAGGCCACACTTTTATTGGATTCCTTCCTTTACATTAACTTCAGTCAGATCTCGTTAGCAGGATATGTAATCAAGTTCCCAAGACTGGCTTCAATCCCCTTTTCAGTCTCATTCTTCACAGTCCTCATGCAGCAGCATTTATCACTGTTGTCATAGACTTTGGGAACTGCTGTAGTCATCTATACATTGCTGGAATAAAACATCATTAAAAAAGCAAATGATGGGAGGAAAGTTATTTTAACTTACTGTCTTGAAGGGAAGTTTCATGATGGCAGGGGAAAGCATAGCATGAGCAGTAGCTGGACATCACCTCTGCCACACAGGTGGAAAGCAGCAGCAGGAGAGTGAGCTGAACTCTGGTAAGAGAGCTGGTCTATAACAGCCTGAGCCTTCCTCCAACAGCACATCTCCTCCAGCAAGGTCCATTTCCCTATTGGCCACCAGATGGGGAACAAGCATTCATATCACACTGGTTTAAGGGGATGTCCAATTCAAACCACCACAGAGACTCTCTCCTAGACCTTTGTACACACAATGTCCTTCTTTTGGCAAATAGCTATTTCCATAGGCCTGCCATTCAGGTAGTAGTTGATGTTGCTATCTTTGAACATTTCAAATAATTCTACACATCCCACTGTCATGACATTTTATTAACTTATTTGATACTGGTCCCTGATATACTATCCACTTTTATAGTATATTCTTCACAGTCATTAACCTCCTGAGCTCTAGATTCAGGTGTATAGGAAATAACCTGTATTTGTTGTTGAATAGGTAAATGGATGAATGTTCTCTTCAAATCTAACCAAATGGAGCATCTTATGTACTTCAGAAGCAAAGTCGATGGGATACCATTGACTGAAACTTGTAGCAAAGTAGCTTGTTTAAATCAGCCATGGGGCTGGGAGATGGCTTAGTGGATAAAGCACCAGGACCACAGTCCAGGTCCTCAGTAGCTATACATATGCTGGAAAGTATGGCAGCTACCTGTAATCCCAATGTTCAATGGGTGGAGACAGAGGACCCATGGGTCAAACTGGCTAGCCTGACTAGCCCTTCAGGAAGCTCTAGGATCAATTGAGTGTTCCCCAGTAAATATAAAGTGGAAAAGGACTTAGGAACACACTTATTTTTAATGTTTGGCCTCCACATGCACCTGCACACACATATCCGCATACATACAAGCACACATATTGCTGCAGTTACCTTGATGTTCTTGAAAGAAAACACCAGACCAAAAGCAGTTTATGGGAGAAAAGTATTTATTTTGGCACACAAGAGGGAAAGCTCCAAGATGGCAGGGGAAAATACGGCATGTACAGAGTTTGGATAATCTCTCCTGGATGACATCAGTAGGACAACA
Organism: Orientallactaga sibirica; assembly: GCA_036365145.1. Classification (NCBI taxonomy): domain Eukaryota; kingdom Metazoa; phylum Chordata; class Mammalia; order Rodentia; family Dipodidae; genus Orientallactaga; species Orientallactaga sibirica. Next base: position 42,237,922 of record JAEOAD010000007.1, read on the forward strand.
GAAGCAGGAGAGTGAGATAAACACTGGCAAGGGGGAGCTGGCTATAACACACATAAACCTGCCCCCAACAACACACCTCTTTTAACAAGGCTCTAATTCCCAAATTGTCACCAGCTGGGGACCTTCCACTCAGAATACATGAGTTCATTGGGGATACCCAATTTACACCACTACACACACACACACACACACACGCAACAATACAATACATACCTATTGTCATAGTCAGCTTCACATTGCTAGAATGAACCTCCAAATCAAACACAGTTTATGGGAGGAAGGGGTTTATTGAAGCTTACAGATCCAGGGAAAGTTCCATAATGGTGAAAAAAGCTGGCCCCCTTTCACAAGACCACACAAAGAGAAATATCACCACTAGCACCACAAAGCAACAACCAGTAACAACAACAACAACAACAACAACAACAACAAAAATCAACAACAAAATAGCCAGGAACCCAGATAGAATGCAGATACTCTGCATAACTAAGGCTGGAATTCCAGACCCAAACATATTTTAGGGCTAGACCCTGAGATCTGCCCACAGTGACAACACCTCCAACCAAGTTATAAGTTTGAAAAAAAAAAAAAAAAAAAAAAAAAACAACTCCTGAATATATTGGGGGACATTTATTAAAACTATCACACCTATAAACACAAAAGAGATGAATGACCATCTTTTGTAATTAGTTTTGAGGAAATCTAGTCTCTGGGTACAAGATGGAAGACTATTCCAATGGAGGTATCCAGTTACCTACATTTTTAAGAAAACTTCCAATAGGGTTGGCTGAATGGTTGTTTCATGATGTAGGACAATGACAGTCTGTGCTTTTTTTTTTTTTTCCCCCGAGAGAGTCAGAGAGAGAGAGAGAGAGAGAGAGAGAGAGAGAGAAAATGGTGCGCCAGCAGCCTCTCAGCCACTGTGATTGAACTCCATATGTGTGCGCCCCATTGTGGGCAAGTGTGGCATTGCGCTCTTGCGTCACTTTTGCATTTGGCTAAATGTGGGACCTGGAGAATCAAACAGGCGTTCTTAGGCTTAGCAGGCAGGCACCTTAACTGCTAAGTCACCTCTCCAGCCCTGACACTCTGTGCTCTGTGATAAATGTGAGGGATTGGAGACAAATTAGACTGTTCTTTCTATAGTATGCTCTATGGTTGCAGGCAAGAAGCATCTGTAGCCATGATTAGATTTGGTTAATGATTACATAGTTTATTATGAGTTTCCTGTAAGGCTCAAAACCCAGCATCTTCAGATTACTCAGTCAATGAAAAACAATTTGGAAAATAATGCCTACTAAACTTCTTGCCAATCACAATTTCAATATACAATTTTAATTGATTTATAAAAGATAAGAAACTGTGACTTGATCTTTTACTTGTGTCTCTTAAGTGTTACAGTCTATTCATATGGTTTAAATAGTGACTTATCCAGTGTGATTTTCATTTGAGAGCATTCAGCTACAGTGGCTTCCAGTCAAATAATAACAAATGCCATCCTTCCTTTAGTATATTTCCTTCAGTTCACCTCTCACATGTTTCTGAAGTTGAAATGCAGATCCTGTTGACTAACTGACTCACCCTATTGTATCATTCTTACTGTACATCCTCTGTTTCAAGTTCTCACAGTACCATCAATGAAGGAATCGAAAGAATGAAGGACGATGAATTACAGCAGCAAGCAATCAAAGATAATTTATCAGAAGAAATTTCTGCTTTGAGAGTAAATTTGTTAATAATATCCCTGTCATATGACTCCCTGACATTAAAACTTGTCTTTTAAAATGTGGTATATGAGCAAGTAGATTTCCATAATGATATGAATTTGTTTGTGTTGATGTTGACCTTGACATAGGACCAGGATAATTTAAAGGAAAGTACCTTTCTTCTTTGGCTTTCCTCCTTTTTGTTATGAAATATTATCTCAGAAATGAAGATATAATTAGTAAAATCCTTCTGCTACAGGGTATATGTAAGACTTGGTGAATTAGCTTATGAATTTATCTTACATTTATTAATCCAACGTTATGTACTATCCCGTTCTTATCCAACATTGAATGCACATAAGAGAAAGCCTGGTTTTGACAGAGAATCCCTTACCTGAAAGCTGTTTCTGAGTCATTCATAAAGGTTTTGGATTTATGTTATATAATTTTATGTATTAGTACAGTCACCCAGATATAATCCAAGTTTTCCTTAAAGTGTCATTTCTACATGATAAGTGCACAAGGTACATTTTTAAGAATGTCTCCCTTCTCATTATATATTGCATAGGCAATGACGACTGAACTCAGGTTTGTTGCATTTTTTATATTAAAATATTGGAGAATTTAAATTTTTTTATTATTGCCACTTCCATAATTATAATCAATAAACCATGATAATTCATGTGCCCCCACTTTCTCCTTTATAACTCCACTCTCCATCATATCCCCTCCCTTTCTCCATCAGTATCCTTTTATTTTGATGACATCATCTTTTCCTCCTTTTATAAGGATCTTGTGTAGGTCGTTCCAGGAATAGCAGGGTCATGGATATCCAGGAGATTTTGTGTTTGATAGAGTGCATTGCAAGGAGTCTTACCCTTCCTTTGGCTCTTACATCCTTTATACCATCCTCTTGCACAATTGACCCTGAGTCTTGGAAGATGTGACAGAAATGTTTCAGTGCTGAGCACTCCTCTTTCACTTCTTTTTAGCACTATGTTGCCTTTTGAGTCATCCCAGAGGTCACTGCCATCTGAAAAGAGAAGATTCTCTAACCAAAAGTGAGAGTAGCATTAATATGTATTTATGAAAATTAAGAGAAGTGCTTACTGGGAAGTCTGGTGAGCATAATATATGTATTTAACACCCCTAGGGCTCATGAGTGCCCCTGTCATAGGTTTTTAAGTATCAGGCATGCGTTCCCTCCATTGAGCAGGCCTCCATTCCAAGTAGAGAGTGGTTGGTTTCCCCCATAACAGACATTCCACTATTGTATCTATTGGCTCATTTGGCTTGGCTAGCCAAACTTAAGGCTTGCAATGTCCTCTACTATTTAACTTCACTGATGACTTCTCTCTCCCATGGAGTTGCATGCAGCATAGCCTTTTCTAGGTTTTGTCAGTTGTTCTACATGAAGAAGGTTTTCAGCTCAGCTCAAGCAAGATTTCTCAGTGACCTTGTAGCCCAAACATGTGGAGTCTTCAGCAGTATGGTCTTACCTGGTGGGAAACCAAGAGCCTCTGCAATGGCCTGTAATGTTTTGGAGGCATCAGGGACCAGTCTGGCCAACAGCTCACTGGAATGTATTCCAACCCTGGCACTGAAAATTTTCTAGTACTAATCTATGGCTTCTGGTTACACCATTGTTCAAAAAGTAGGCTTCCATATGACTTACACATACCCTCTTAGATTTTGATTAACCTTACCCTCACCCTTCCTTTACTCAATTTCTTCCCCTGATCTCACTTAGGCCTTTCCACACCCAGTTATCTGTTCTTCTATTTACATGTATACAATATCATCCCCTTAAAGTCCTCCCCTCTCCTCCCTCCTTTATATCCCCTTTCTAGCTTACTGGACTCTGCTATCAAGTTTTATTCCAACTCATTCACAAGTCCAACCATTTGTAGCTAGTATTTGCATCTAAGAGAGAATATGTAGTGCTTGTTTTTTTTTCAGAGCCTGTACTGTACATCCATTTCCATCCAAAATTTTAAAGGTGCATACCGTATATATGTAATTAAATCATCTCATAAGAAATATCAAAGATTGCACAGTTTTAACCCATTCTAGATTAGATCTCTGTTAAGAATGCCACCACAAGGCTAGAGAGATTGTTTAGTAGTTAAGACACTTTCCTGTGAAGCCACAGGACTCATGTTTCACTCAGATCTCTCATAAGCCAGATGCTCAAAGTGACACAAGTATGCAAGGTTGCACATGCACACAATGGGGCGCACACATCTGTTGTTCGATTTCAGTGGCTGGAGGCCCTAGTGTGACAATTATCTCTCACTCACTCTCACTCTTTCTCAGAAAAAGAAAAAAATAAAATAAAAGCACACAAAAGGACCAGTCTATTGGGTTTGCCAGCAAAAAAAAAAAAAAATTAATAATAATAATAATGCCACCACCTATTGCCTCAACACAGCCTTCAATCATGTGCTTCTATAATTAAACAGTAAGTGGCTAATTAAGAAGGAGCTTAATGTACTATAGAAGAGAGTGCTTGCTATCTAGGGAATTAGTCCTACTCTACTCTTTATTAGGAATAGCAAATAAAACAATTCAATAACCTGAATCACTCCAAACAAAACCCTAACTGAGTATATTCACAGAGCAGGCAGCATGAATGTGCATGAGATTGTTTTTCTTTTCTCATGGGTCCACAGAGCATTATTATCTAGTTCCACCAGACAGAGATAAGTGCTCAGTGTCTGTCTGTCTCAGATTACTGATCTCTTCATCCCAGGTTGCTACAATGACACCCATTTTTGCTCGTAGTATTTTGAACCCCATCACAGATGGTATTTATTCCATTTTTAAATAAATAAAAGTAAAGGTGCTTGGCATGACACTGTTCAGCCATATATCTGTGAATTATACACAGTTTGGGGCTGTTTTAGTTTTTTTTTTTTTTTTTTTTTTTTTTTTTTTTTGAGGTAGGGTTTCACTCTAGCTCAGGCTGACCTAAAATTCACTATTTACTCTCAGTTTGGCCTGGAACTCACAGAGATAGTCCTGCATTTGCCTTTTTTTTTTTTTTTTTTTTTAATATTTATTGACAACAAAACATACTTACATACAAAAGGTGCGTAGTTTTCCCTCCCCTCCCCCCATTCCCCTTTAGAACTCCACTCTCCATCATATCCCCTCCCTCTCTCCATTAGTCTCTTTTTTAATTTGATGTCATCATCTTTTACTTCTATTATGAGGGTCTTGCGGAGGTATTGCTAGGCACAGCAAGGTCATGGATATCAAGGCCAATTTCTGTCTGGGTAGTTGCATTGTAAGGAGTCGCCCTTCCTTTGGTTCTTCCATTCTATCCGCCCCTCTTCCGCAATGATCCCTGAGCCTTGGAGGGTGTGACAGAGATGTTTCAGTGCTGGGCACTTCTCCATCCCTTCTTCTCAGCACTATGTTGCCTTTTGGATCATCCCAGTGGTCATCGCCATCTGAAAAGAGAAGCTTCTAACCAGAAGTGAGAGTAGCATTAATATGTGAATATGAGCATTAAGTGTGTAGTATTTTCCAGGCAGCTTGGTGGGAATAGTATATACATTTAGATAAGGGCATGCTTTATAACCTTAAGGCTCATGACCTTACCTACCATAGACTTTGCTTAGGTTTTTCAGTACCAGGTATGTATTCCCTCCCGTAGAGAGGGCCTTCAGTCCAATTATAGAGCAGTTGGTTACCCCACGAGTAGACATGCCACTATTGCACCCGTTCAGTCTTTGGGCCTGTCTGGCCAAATTTGAATATTCAGCGTCCACTGTTTTCACTGCTGATGACTTCTGTCTCCCATACTCTGCATGCAGTGCAGCTTTTTCCAGCTTTCAGTTGGCTGGTCTACAGGGAGAAGGTTTTCTGCTCAGCACCAGCTTGCTTTCTCAGTGACCTTGCCTCTCAGGCAAGAGATGTCTTCAGCAATAGGGTCTTACTATCTGTTTCTCAGGGGAAACCAAGGGCTTTGGCAAAAGCCTTTAATGTTTTGGAGGCTACCGGGACCTCCTTGGCCAACAACTCACTGGAAGGTATCCCATCCCAGGTACTGAAAATTTTCTAGTAACAGTCTACAGCTTCTAGATGTACCATTATTCAAAAAGTAGTTTTACATAAGTCTTATTCACAATCTTTTGAAATTAGATTGACCCTCCCCTGCCCTTCTTTTATGCATTCTCTACCCATGGCCTTGGTTAGGCCATTCCCCTCCTTGTAATCAGTCCTTCCACTTACATATGTGCAATACCATACACTTCAGTCCTTCCCTTTCCTCCGTCCCTTATAGCCTTTTACCAGCTTACTGGTTTCTGGTACCAATTTTTGTTTCCAGTTCACACACAAGTCTGTCTATTTGTAGCTAGGATCCACATATGAGAGAGAACATGTGACGTTTGGCTTTCTGAGCCTGGGTTACCTCACTTAGTATAATCCTTTCCAGATCCATCCATTTCCTGCAAATTTCATAATTTCATTTTTCTTTACCGCTGAGTAGAACTCCATTGTGTAAATGTACCACATCTTTATTATCCATTCATTTGTGGTGGGACATCTAGGCTGCTTCCATTTCCTAGCTATTGTGAATAGAGCGGCAATAAACATGGTTTTGCAAGTATCTCTAAGGAAGTGAGAAGAGTCTTCTGGATATATGCCTAGGAGTGCTATAGCTGGATCATATGGTAAATCTATTTCTAGCTGACTCAAAAACCTCCACACTGATTTTCCACAATGGTTGGACCAGGTTACATTCCCACCAACAGTGTAGAAGTGTTCCTGTTTTTCCGCATCCACGCCAACACTTATTGTCATTTGTTTTCTTGATGGTAGCCATTCTGACAGGAGTGAAATGGAATCTCAAAGTGGTTTTAATTTGCATTTCCCTGATGGCTAAGGATGTGGAACACTTTTTCAGATGTTTATATGCCATCTGTATTTCATCTTCTGTGAATTCTCTATTTAGTTCCATAGCCCATTTTTTAACTGGGTTGTTTGAATTCTTATTATTCTGTTTTTTGAGTTCTTTGTATATTCTGGATATTAATCCTCTGTCAGATGTATAGCTGGCAAAGATTTTCTCCCATTCTGTAGGTTGTCTTTTTGCTTTACTCACAGTGTCCTTTGCTGTACAAAAGCTTTGTAATTTCATAAGGTCCCATTGGTTGATTAGTGATTTTATTTGCTGAGCAATTGGGGTTATATTCAGAAAGTCCTTACCTATGCCAATATGTTGAAGGGTTTCCCCTACTTTTTCCTCTAGTAGGTTCAGAGTTTCAGGTCTGATATCAAGGTCCCTGATCCATTTGGATTTGACTCTTGTGCATGGAGAAAGACAAGGATCTATGTTTATCCTTTTACATACCGATGTCCAGTTTTCCCAACACCACTTGTTAAAGAGGCTATCTTTCCTCCAATTAATATTTTTGGCATTTTTGTCAAAAATCAGGTGGCTGTAGCTGCTTGGATTAATATTTGGGTCTTCTATTCTGTTCCATTGATCTACCTGTCTGTCCTTGTGCCAGTACCATGCTGTTTTTGTTACTATGGTTTTGTAATATAACTTAAAATCGGGTATGGTTATACCACCTGCCTGATTTTTGTTTCGCAAAATTGTTTTGGCTATTCGAGGTTTTTTGTGTTTCCAGATGAATTTTAGGATTGTTTTTTCTATTTCCGTGAAGAAAGCTATTGGGATTTTAATAGGGATCACATTAAATGTATAGATTGCTTTTGGTAAGATTGACATTTTCACAATATTGATTCTTCCAATACAGGAGCATGGGATGTCTTTCCATTTCCTTGTGTCTTCTGTAATTTGTCTAGAGAGTTTTTAAAGTTCTCATTGTAGAGATCCTTCACTTCCTTGGTTAAGTTTATTCCAAGGTATTTTATTTTTTTTGAGACAATTGTGAATGGGAGAGATTCCCTGATTTCATCCTCTGCACGTTTGTTGTTAGTATATAGAAAAGCTACTGATTTCTGCATTTGCCTCTTGAGTGCTGGGATTAAAGATGTCCACTGCCACACCTGGATGTTTTAACTTTTTAAATAATTTCCTTGGTTGGTCTACAGTGGCAAAAATCAGATCAAACAATGTGTTCTCTTTCCCTGTTTTCTATGTATGTCGCAATTTGTTTTACACTGTGCTGTTAGGGAAATTCTATAGCAAAGAACACTTTTTTTTTGCCCTTAAAAGATAATGCACTAATCTGTAGAAAAATGAGTGAATAATCTTTCATTTGACAACTTTTTAAAATTCATGTACAAATTTATAGTTTTTCATGAAGTTGAGGTCATATTCTGAAACTTTTGTGAGGTGCAGATTGGGAAATGGAGATAATGGGTTTTGAGAACTATTGTGTTTGGAATTTTAGTATTTATTCTATAAAAGGTTGATACATTGGAAACACACACACTACCAAAATGTGTGGAATTTCATGAAACATTTAAGATCATGTGATCCCTTATGTAGCTATCTAAATACTCACAATACTTTAACAACCCTGAATCCATATGCCTAAGGTCGATAAATGGTTTGAGTTGATTCACGAATTTATTGAAGAGACTGTTAGATGTGAATCAGATTCTGACCTATTCAAACATATGTTCTAACCCTGAGAACCTTAGGAATTTGATGTGAAGGTGACCTAACTTGAAAATAGCAGCACTGCAGTTGTAGTCAATTTAAAATGAAAGCTTCCTGCATTAGTGTTCATCATATGCCAATGTAACTGCTGTCCTTCTAACATGAAATGTCTCAGCATAGATCCAGAGGAGACTCTGCAACAGAGACAGGATGCAGTCACTTTTAAACTGCTGGGAAGTAAAGGTTGAATGGAGCTTTGGGAATCTACAAGAAGAAGGAAAATTTCCCTTTAGAGGCCTTGGATGGGATATGGCTTTGCCAACACTCACATTTCGGACTCATGGAGAATGTGAAAACCGCATGTCTGTTGTGTTAAACTGTCCTTTTTGTGATAATTCAAAATATTACTTCAAAGAAACTATGACAGCTTATTTTTCAATCTTCTGCCTTGTTCTAAGTAGTTGCCCTTTTCAGATTCCTCTCCCACAGTCTGTCTTCAGTTTTACATTACATTTAGCCCAGTAAAATTTCTCTTGCTTATTTCAAACTGCCATAGTATTTCAGAAAATATTTCTTATTATTGTTTTTGGTATTACTTGACACTGGTAAATAATTGAGTAAGTTTCTTAAGGAAACGTGACCCAACTTGGATGTCATTCAAAGGGAGGGCAACATGTGCACTCAGAGCATTGTTGGATTAGAATATTTTTGCAAACTCACCTAGTGATTGCTTAACTATTTGCACTCGAGGAATCTGACATTGTTTGACAGTTTTTACAAAAGACCCAGCTCCCGTGAAGTTTATGTATTTGTTTTCATGTTTACATGTGGACTTTGAACTAATTAGGACTGAAAATCTATCTATTTACAGAATACTATATCATCACTTCAGTTTGTGGGTGAGGTGGCCTAAGTTTAGAGACCCTTTCCACACAGAACCTTCCCAGACACAATAAATAAAAATCTTGGCAAAGTCCTAAGTTGATGCTAATGAGAACTGTGATCAAGTCAAAACTAAGATTCTTTCTCATTTTACCTGTCTCAGTCATGTAATGAGTTCATAATGTCACTTTACAGATATTTCAAACTGAACAAGATCCAAATGAGCAATTAGAATAAAAAAAAAAATGAAGTCCTTTTATCACTCGTCTAGGAAACCTGAGCTTTTCTTGCTTCCTTTTACAAATATAATTTGATATAAACATAACTTCATCTGCCTTTGTTCTTTTAAAATACTATATGTAAAACATGGAGAGCAGAGAGATGGCTCAGTCACTAAAGGCTTGGCATGCATGTATTATACCCTGAGATTGAATCCTGTACCCCTGTAAAAGCTGGATATGGTCATGCACCTGCATTCTCAGTGAGGAAGGAAGAGGAGGGACAATCCCTTGGGATTGCTAGCCAGCTAGTCTAGCCAACTCAGTGAATTCTGGGTTCAGTGAGTGACCCTGTCTCAAAAAATGAAATAGAGAGAGATTGAGGATGACACCGATTGTTAACATCTAGTTTCCACATGTAGGTGTATACATGTGCACTTGCATTTGTATACTACACACACAGATACACATGCAGAAAGGAAGAAACAAATGAGTGTGAGCCCCTTTGGACAATGCACTTTGTTAGAATATAAAGCCCTTATTATTAAGTAGGTAAGGCTACTGGGCATCTTCTTTGCATTATCCTCAGAGTACCAGACTCGTTCCCATTAATCTCCAGCCTCATTGAAGCAAGGCAAATAAGGTAAATATATGTCACTGGCCATCATCTTGTCAGTCTGTCCCTTGTTCCTTTTGCTCTGTTTACATACCAAATTCCCCTTTGATGTGCACAGTAATGTGTTTCACACATTCACATTGTGTGTTAGAAAACTGATTATATCTAATGATACGTACTATGATAATAAAGTTTTGGCTACCTTGTATGAAAAGCTTCAATGCAAATCGATAGAAATAGGTTCTTTGATCATATGTAGGACTTCTGTAAACCATATGTTTTAATATTTGCTCACCTTATTTTTAACTTAGAGTTTTTCTTGCTAGGGATCCCTGATAAATAGTTTAGGAATGAGTATTTGATATAATTAGTCTTATGTTTGTCATTTGAGTCTAAAATAACAATGAAATTTTTATCTCTTGCATTCTGATATCAATCGTTTTTTTTTCTTAAAACCTAAATTTTTTTATTGACAATTTTTATGTATTTACAAAATGTCTTTTTATTATAGTTCCCTCATATCTCTGTCCCACCCCCTTCCTCATATTTCCCCACCTAATCCTTTTCTGCTTCCAACTAGTCCCTCTACTATGGTTTAAATTGATTCTGAATTTATTGTCAAAACCAATCAACTATTGGTCATCTTCCCATTGGGTTATACTCTTAAATCTTCTTTCTTCTGTCCCTAAGGACAGTCTTTCACAATGCTTGTGGATAGTGGAGAGTTAAAATAGCAGTGCACTATAGAAAAATTCTTAGAAACAAATATGTGCCACTTAGCTCATTGTTCTCCTGGGGATCGTTTTGAAATTTATTATTTCTGTCACCAGTGTTGAAATTGATAGTACTGAACACATTTAAAAGAAAAACTATCAGTGAGACCAGCTAGAAGTGCCCCAGTGAACTGGCAACTGCTTTTCTCAGTCTGATACCAAGCCACCTATTGCCAAACTCCTTCTAAATAGAAGTGAACCCACAGAAAGGAACTTTCCTTTGCAAATCAAATGAGGATCACAGAGACAGAACATTCTAGAAAGGAGGCTCTGACATTAATATGATAAAAGCTTACTAAGAGTAACATTATACAGAGCTTATAAACTGGATTAAATGCTATGACTCCATGATCAAAGCCAGTCATGTACTTCCATTGAATTGGAACAAAAGTTGGAGCTTGGGAGAAAATACAGGATAATTGTGGCTGGATTCCAACCCCGATTAATTTCTTTTGGCTTTCTGAGGACTTTATGGAGGAAAATTCAAATTTTATTTGGAATGAGTAGCACATCACTAGCAAAAGAGCATGTTTTTAGGAAATGTAGATTCATCGGTTTAGTTAATTGTGTATTAATTGTTAATTGTGTTTTAATATGGATAGCTATGATTCACAGAAGTGAACTCATTCAATGCTATAGCACAAGACAAGGAAAGAGCCAAACTTTGAAACATGTTTACATCCACATCCTTATACAAAATAGATTTGTTTAATCCTCACCCACAAAGCAGCCATTGCTGCTCTTTACCCAAAATCTTGTATAAGATGTTCAAACCTTAACACTCAACTCATCAGTAAGGCTTTTGGGAATGGAACTGAAATAGTCATGTTTTCTTAGGTTCTGAAAGGTTTCACAGCATTAAATGTCTGAATGAAACTGAAGAGTCTTTCCAACTTGTAAAGCAAGGCAAGGTGGTAATTGAGCATGCCATTCTTTTTAGTGAACCACACAACTGATGAAGAATAGTGGAAAATCCTTGTGTGGCAACAAGAAATCTAAATATCATAGGGTTGCATTTGCCATGTGCTTTTTTAAAATCTTGGACTCTTGACTGCATAGTGAGAATAAACTCTTCACATGTAGTGTCTCTGCACACTGAACAAGAGTGTAGAAGTATATAATGGAATGCTTTCTTAGTAGGATTTTTCTTCTTTATCTTCAGGGTTATATTAAATTGAATGTCAGTCATTTATTTTTATGGATTTATTTTATGTAGAAGACAGTTTTGTTGAGCATAGCAGAAGATAGGTGGAAAATAATAGGTTATAAGTACAAAGAGGCAGCTTACAAACAGACATAGAGTCATCACCAACCATTGTTTTCACACATGTTTTTCAATTATCTTATAGGCTGCCTTTTACAGATGACAAGGAACTTTAAACCAGAATTGTCACAAGGGCTGCTGTTGATTTGGATAATAGAATTATAGCCATAATTTTAGCTTCATTAGCTATCTGATAGTTTCACACTATTACAGAAAAGCACATTAATAAAGTAGAAATATTTCATATGTGACATATATCAGGTTTTATCTATTAGGTTAAAGAAATTAATCTATAATGAGCAGTTGCCTTTATAAATGAATTAACAGGTAACTTGAAGACATAGATACTGACTTCTTTTATTTGGCTCAGTGTGGTAGAAACAAACCTGAACTTTAAGTTGTAAGATTATACTATCCCAATCATAAAGTTAGTGTACATACATATCATTCCCATAGAGTTGTTTTAATGGTGATAATCTAGAAGGTCTAAATTATCTTATTTTCTTTATTTCTGAGATACTGTATACTGATATAACTTGTAGACTTCATAGAATATAGGCTTCCTATTAGATTGCTAAAGTAGTGGAAAATTCAGATTGTTAATTTTTGAAGACAGGGCTATTTACAAACTGATTTTATTTTCATTATGTTTTATCACTTACTGTTTTACACATCAAGAAGATTAAGGCCTTCGTAATTTAAAAATTATGCAACAGCTGCTGCAAATAGCTTCCTACACAGGAACATGAAATTTATATTGGGAAATACCTATTACTACCTATAAAATATGTATGAGGCTTTGTAGCCAACATGTAAAATGGAATTTCACCTAGAAGCAAAATGGAATGGTTACATTGCTTGGGGGATTCAGTGTTAAAGGGGAATTGTACTGATATGTGTTAAGTATTGTACAATTGAATGAATAATATGTTCATCCACTGTGGTCTCTCATATGGTGGATTTATTCTTATATCATTTTATTATCTAGACCCCAATTTATATACTGCCTTTGGAGCCATATTTGCTTGGTAGAATGTATAATTGTTTAGATGTTATTGACACAATGCATATTTGTAATTAATTTCTATATGTTTTTTATATCTTAGAGCTAATTAGGCAGACTCTATGTCCTCAATACCTGTCAACCAAAACTGTTCAGAGTTAGGGTATCTCATTGTTATGAATAATGACAAAGACTTCAGAATCATTTGTGATTTACTTTATAAATTTCTAAGAAAATATTTCCAAAATTAGAAAAAATATGTTTTAATTACACTTTGTCTTAATTTTTAACTTTGAAAGATGTATATGTTTTTAATTCTACATTTGAAATCAAAGACAGGGTGGTTAAACAGCTGAATTTCCTTTTGACGGTTGCATCCACAACAGCCAAATTAGCTTTCCCAGTGTGTGTGTGTGTGTGTGTGTGTGTGTGTGTGTGTGTGCAGTGCAGGAGAGAAAGAGAAGGAAAGAGAGAGAGAGAGCAAAACAGAGCGAAATGTGGTATGTATGTTGTGGGCATATTTGTATATGTCTAGCCTGTGTGCAAACATGGGCAAGACAGAGGAGACTATTAAGTATATCTCGAAATCTCTCCTCAACTTTATTTCCTTGAGACAGTGTTTTACATTCAATCTGGAGCTGCCATTTCCCATCACCCTGCATTCTTGGAGCTGACTGAGGAGCTCCAATGATCTTCCTGTTTCCACCCACCTCAGCACTGTGGTTATAGGTATGGCATGTCACACACAGCTTTCCTAACATATTTCTAGTAAAATATTACCCATTAGCTCTAGCATCTTCAACATTTTAGTGATCTACTGAATGGAATGGGTAAATAGCTTACTTGGACATATTTAGTGGTGATAGGTGGGGCTGCGGAGTGGCAAGAAGGGAAATATAAAAACTTAATTGTTTGAAAACATTATCATGGACCATAATTCTTTCCATGCTAGTAAAGAAAGAATGAAAATGTTTTCCTCAGAATGGATCAATTTAACTTTCAACTCATTTGAATTTTCTCTAAATAAAGTTTACACTTTAGTCTTGTAGCCAAACATTTATTCTCTTCTTCTCTTTTCTGATTTTTTTTCCATTTATTTATTTGCAAGTAAAGAGATGGCGGGGGTGAGCATGAGTGTATGGGTGCATGAGGGCATCTAGCCACTGTAAACAAATTCTATATGCATGTGCCACTTTGTGTATCTGACTTTATGTAGGTACTGGGGATTTGAACCCAGGCATTTGAACCCAGGCTTTGCAGACAAATGCCTTAACCACTGAGCAATCTCTCTGGCTCCTTTCTCTTTTCTTATTTCTTTATTTGTAAATTTACCAAATAAAAAATCCCTGACCTTTTTTGTGGTTATTTCTGATCTTCCAAATAAATTTCACATACATTTATTCTTTGATGGTTTGATGTTCTGAAACTTTTTGGATGTTGGGAATGGCAGTATGATATGGGTGATTTAAAATTTCTTTCCTAATCCTTCAATTTTAGTTATATGTACCAGTCATTATTTTGGCTGTAGAACCACCCTACTTAAATTACAAATCAATTTGTTTAACCTTTTTGTGCCTCAATATATAAATGTGTTATTAATAACATACATTTCACATATTTTAAATATGTATATAATTAGAGCACATTGCTATAGTCTATGTTAAGTTAATATTGAATATTATTTAAAATCACATAACATATAATCTTCTAGCAGGTTTCATATTCTGCTTAATGTTAAAGCACAAGGAACTTTTATATATCTGCCCCTAAGCAGCATTTACACATTATTTTTGTTCTTACTGATCCAAGCTGCTTAAATAAATTTAGCACATTAAATAGATTCTTTCACATGCTTGCAATCAAAATACTTAGAATCATAGCCAGATTCATAAAGAAATTGAATTTAAAATTTATTCTAAATTTTGACTACCATTTTCCATTCATAATATGAATGGAAAACTATAAGAATTCAGGCTTTGAGAATTTTCAGGAATTTATTGAAACTGACTTTGAGAGCTTCCAAGAATAAATAAATAAACAGAGACCTTCCTTATTTATGGATCCACTTTCACTCTTAATGTGAAACATTGTGTCAGTGTGAATGAAACCTTTACTTCTTTCTCAGAAACAAGACTTACTAGGTACAGAATTACATTTAAGGTGGGTTATTTAAGGGTAGGTAGTGGATTTTAAATGGTTTAAAATTTTTCAACTATCATTTGGCATAGGGTCTTGAAGTAGTGGCACTTAATGTATAGGTGAACAAAGTTGTTCTTATTTTCTGTCAGTGCTTAAATTTCCCCCTAATGTTTATTCAAACAGGTAGTATGGCAAAGGAGTTACATTAGGCTTAGTGTTGTAAGACTTCTTCATTTGAGTAACTAATAATGTCAATTAAAACTTAAGTCACAAGCCACAAAATTATTATACACTGCTATAATTAATTGTCCATAATACTTCTAGAAACATCTGAGCTAAGCTTAATTATACAAGGATTTTAATGAATGCTACCAATTGAAAGTTAATTAATGGAAGTTCATAGAAAAACAAAAGAAAATCCCTTTTATGAATTTAACTACATTTTTATTATTGCCAGAAAATATTCAAATTTATGAAATAGATCCTGAAATATTTTTAGTTGAACAAATAGTGAGATTTTTTAAAATTCCTAACACTTTTTAAGTGTCTCCAGACATCTGCATCTAGTTTTATTACATTTTCTCCACAGCTTAATTTCTGCTCCATAAATTTAAATTGTTACACTAATTTTATATGCACTAATTTGGCCATAAACTGGCTGCCAGGTTATTTTTGCAACAAAACATTGTTTAATAATGAAATAGTTTATAGCATGTACTTGCTCCTCTTCAAATAACAAATACCTGTGTGCAATCATGAAACATGTTTTACCATCCCTGTGTTGATAACTCTTCTTGGTCTGGTATTTTCTGTCCATAGATGCGTTTTTTTTTCTTTCTTATTGATAATTACCATGTGTTGTTAATTGTAATAAAATGCCTTTCCAGTCTGAGGTTAATAATTAAGAGTTCTGATTCACTTAAGTTCATCTCCCTTCACAGAGTGCCAATTTATAAGATGAAAATGTGATCCTTGTCTGTGTCCTCTTGGTTTCCATACAACTTTCCCAACACCTCATTAGTGAGCTAGTTTCATACAAAAAAATATTTTTTGTCCATTTTCACTGAAAATCAACTTAAGAGTTTGGCATTGTAGTTGGTGTTTAATAAATTTCTATTATGTATATATAAACATTTGCTAGTTGATTATATCTTCCTTTTTTAGTAACATTGAAGATATAAGAAATAAATTGGATAAAACTTTCTTTATTTGTCAAGATAAACCAAGTTATCCTGCAGAAACAATCCCCAAGATGTCAGATATTTCAGACATTAATTTTTTCTCAAGCTTTGTGATCAATAAAATTGTTTGTATTTAGAAATTCAAATGTTAAAATCTCCTCCTCTTCCACAATATTATAGTGAGAAAAATGTGATGTAATTTATCAAAATTACCTTTTACAATATATTTTCTAAATATAAAGCATACACAACCACCACCACTTCAAAAGCAAGCAACATCTAACTGGTCCATGAGCGAAATAATCACAAAGTCATTCTCATTTCCAGCATTAAAATTCATATCTTGGATATCATAGTTAATTGGTGAAAGTTATATATTGGGTGATAATGATTGTCACCTATATGAATTTCATTGGCTCAGATTTTCAGCAATAAATATAATATACAATGTGAAATCAATATAGAAAGTCAGTGAAATAATGGGAATATTTCTAAATATTTCATAGTATGGAATAATTAATGGAACCATGTAAAATTAGCTTGGTGGTAAAAATCAAACCTATTGTTCTATAAAAATAATTTACATAATATTAAGTAATATTTATTCCAAGTAGTCCATGAGGCATGTTTAATATTTAAAACTTTAGTTGACATAATCCCCCATATCAACAGCCTGAGATCAACATGATTATTTCAATTTATAAGGAAAACATTAACAAAAGCCAGTTCATCAATAATTTAAAACCTTCTAGCGAGCTAGGAATGAAAAAAAAAAATTCCTGTAACTGAATAAAGTATGATAACATGAACTCTAAAATGAATACTTAATGGTGAAATACTAAATGCTTCCAGCCCCAAATTAATAACAACAAAAGTCTTGCTTCCCATCAGAGTTCATGCTTAATACAGGAACAAGAGTTCTAAACGTCTCAATAAGACATTAAAGAGGCTGATAAGATAGACCAATGGCTAAAGTTCTTGTCTTACAAGAATGGATACCTGAGTTAGTTCCTCAGTACCTAAGTCACAGTGCTGAGTGTTGTGGCATGTGCATGTAATCTCAGCATTGAGAAGATGGAGACAGGATCCCATGAGCTTGCTGGTTAGTCAGTCTCGACTAACTGGTGAGCTTCAGGCCAATGAGAGACCCAGTTTCAAACAAATGGACAGCATTCGTGAGGATGACAACCAACCCTGTCCTCTGGCCTACACACATGTCCATGTGCATGCACACACACATGCGCACATGCACACATGAAAAGTTAGAAACATTACAAAAGAAGGAATACAACTATCTTGACTTGTAGATGATGTGATTGTTTCTGTTTTCTTTAAACCTACATAATATTACTTGAATATACTATATATTTTTTAAATTATTTTTTATTGACACCTTCTATACTTACATACAAAAAACATATGATATTTCCCTCCCCTCCCCCCATTCCACTTTAGAACTCCAATCTCCATCATACCCCCTCCCTCTCTCCATTAGTCTTTCTTTTAATTTGATGTCATCATCTTTTTCTTCTATTTTGAGGTATTGCTAGTTAGAGAAGCTTCTCTTTTCAGATGGCGATGACCACTGGGCTGGCCCAAAAGGCAACATAGTGCTGAGAAGAAGGGATAGAGGAGTGCACAGCACTGAAAGACCTCTGTCACACCCTCCAAGGCTCAGCGACCATTGCAGAAGAGGGGGCAGATAGAATGGAAGAGCCAAATGAAGGGTATGACTTCTTACAATGCAACTGCCCAGACAGAAAATGGCCTCAATATCCATGAATATACTATATACTTTAAGCAAAGTTGCAAGAATAAAAATCAACACACAACAGTCAATTATGTTTCTTTTTATATAAATGTGCATGTAAATGCTAAAATAAAAGTCTCTATTTATAATTGAGCCCAAAATCAAATCATATGCATGGCTAAAATTGCAAGATGATAATGAAGGAAATAAAAGAAACTCTAAATAAATGGAGGGTATGAATATATACATGTATTTTTTGCACAATATTTGCTTATTTAACACATATGTTTTATTATATACATGACTATAAAATATGTTCACATATTGAAAGACTCAACATACAAAAGCATTACTTTAGCAAAGTTATTGATATGGAAATTCATGCGTTTTTAGTAAAGTCTGTGTATAACTGAGATTTTCAATAATTTTTATCAAAAACAAACAAGTAATCTTTGTCAACACAGAGATGTATGTGCTGGTGCAAGTTTATTTTCCTGGATTTCAAGAGTTCAAGACAAAATTGAGGACAACCAGTGCTATCTGAAACACTGACCCAAAAGAAGAAAAAAAGAAATATTTTAAATGGACACATTTACTTTAAAATTTATTTTAAAGGAACACTGCTGGGCATGTCTAATCCAAATCTGAAATAATTCAGTTGAATAAATTGAAAATAAACATATATATATATATATATATATATATTTATATATATTTCTAGTAATCTTGAAAGAATAAATATATATATATATATATATATATATATATATGTTTTATATTTCTAGTAATCTTGCAAGAATATTATTTGAAGTATAAACACATAGATTACAGAACCCAGAATTAGGAACATTTAGTTGTAGGAATGATAACATTACTCATCAGTACTGACAGAGGATATAGACATGGGCACAAGAACTAAAGCCTAACCTAGGTACATCACATTCAAAATTAACTCCCAAAGATAACATATGAACATAGAAAAGTCAAAATTATGATTCTTAACAAAGACAAAACTGTAATATATATATACATATATATATATATAATACAATCCATTAATAACACAAATGATGGAAATGATGGATATGATAATATTAAAAACATGTTTCAAAGAATATTCTGTTAGAAGAATGAAGAACTGTGATTCATGAATGGGGAAAAATACTTACAAAATACATAACCAAATAAGCACTAGTATATAGAATAAAAAGCACCTTGCCAACTCAGTAATGAAAAAACAGATCAGTTAAAAGTAGAAAATATTATCTGAATAGATATTTCACTGAAGAGAGGTGCAGATGGTAAATAGGTGCATGAAAAGTTGTTCATCATTGCTACTCAATAGACAGACATGGCTTAAAAACATGATAACATACATATACACAAATCAAACTGCCTAAAACAAAACAAAAAAGTAAGCAAAACCAAATGGAAGTGATGATGCAGAAATATTGGATTTCTACATTACTTTTGGGAATAGAAGACATTCTAATAGCTGCTCAAAGGAGTTTCCCAGATTTCCAACAAATTATGTTTGTAGTTGTATTAAAATCTAGAAATTGGATTGGTGGATATTTACCCTAGACAACTGGAAATGTTTGTTAGCATAGAAATCTGTGCACTGGTGATTATATCAGTTTTAGTATTTTGAGTCTCCCAAGTGGAAGCAACCTGATGAGGTTTAATTACTAAATGGCTGTTTGTCTACATTGTGGAATTGAACTCACCATTAAAGATTGACACATTTGATACACGGAATGATTTCTAGGAATCATGGTTCAGTTTTGATAAGTGAGAAACAAGAGTCACTTCCAACTGTCTATACACTTTCAAAAATATTTATCTATTTATTCGAAGAGACAGATACATATAGAAAGGGGGGCACAGGCACACCAGGGCTTCCTATCTCTGCACACATGAACTCCAGACAGATGCACAACATTGTGTGTCTGGCTTCACGTGGGTACTGGTTGAATTCCTGGGCTGTCAGGCTTTGCAAACAAGTACTTTTAACTACCGAATGACCCATCTAGCCCCCAAAGGTCTATATATTGTATAAGGCTATTTAAGTTTATATTTTGGAAAATGATAATTTAGAATGGAAACACAGATTAGCAGTTGTCAGTGGTTAGGGAAGAAGTGCTAGAGAGGGGCTGGCAGGAGAATGTCACCAAGTCAGGTGGCATTGGCAGTTGTTACAGTGACAGAAAAGAAATCATCTCTGTGTGGAAAGCAGTCAGAGTTACAAGAACTGAGGTTCTATCCACGTTTATGATATTGTTAAAATTATAAAGACAGTAATACAAAAGACAAATATGTACAAGTGAAACTCAATTACTGTCAGCATTAATTGAGATATTCTACTACACAGCAACACAGGGAGATACTGGGTAATGAACCTTTTATAGGGTTGGCTATCACTGCATATAATTCTACAATGATCACAAAATGAAAATGCTAACTAAAATTAAGGTTGGCCACTTTTTGTAGATGACATGACATTAGAAATGGAAATCCAAGATTCCACCAATAAACTGTTAGTGTTAATGAGCAAATTCAGAAAATTTACAGGATAGAATATTCACATATAAGAGTAAATAGCATTTTCACACATGAATGATGAATACTAGAAAAAAATAAAAACAATCTTATTTACAGTAGCAACAAACATTAAACCAAATGTTAAGGAACTGATTGAATGAAGCAGGTAAAAGGGCTGGAGAAATGAGTTAGCAGTTAAGGTGCTTGCCTGAAAAGCCAAAGAGCCTAGGTTTGATTCCCCAGGACCTATGTAAGCCAGATGCACAGGTGGCAGGTGTGTCTGGAGTTCTTTTGCAGTGGATGGAGCCCTGACATGCCTGTTCTCTCTCTATCTGCCTCTGTCTGCTTCTTTCTCTCCCTTTCAACTAAATAATTTTTTTAAAAGTTTAAAGTATTTAAAAAATAAAGAGGTAAAAGATCTCCCAACAGACTCAGTTATTCTCCTATTGGGCATTTACCCTAAAAGAACCACTCCTCACTACAGAAATATATGCTTGACCATGTTCATTTATAGCTGCTCAATTTATCATAACTAAGAACTGGGATCAAGCCAGGTGTCCATCATTGGAGGAATGGATAACAAAGTTACACAATGGAATTCTACCTAGAAGTAAGAAACAAATGATACAATTAAATTTGCAGGAAAATGAACGGATTTGGAACAGATCACAGTCAATGAACACACACAATCACAGAAAGACAAATGCCACGTATTCTCCCTCATCTGTGGCTCCTAACCTGGAACAACTTGAGTTACTGGCATATCTGATAGGCAACTCCAGGCCCATACAATAGAGATACAACGGTTTGGAGAAGGGAGGGGTATTTGAGGGAAACACACACAAAATTAAACCCCAAATGAACTAGTACCATAGCAACCTTTAGACTTAAAGATTTAACCTCAACAGGAGTGTGAGGAGTGTCTGGAAAGAAGGGCCCTGGAGGGTGGGAGGAAACCTAAACTTAAAACATTTGGTTCTGGCCTATAACTCAAAGCACCAGAAACTGGATACCCACATTGAGCTCACAGGAGAGGCATAGGAGGCCCCCAGAACAATACAGAGCTTCGGTCAAAGCAGTTGATTACCCACCTGAGTTAAAAGGTAAGATCCTATTGCTGAAGACACCATATACTGCTGACACAGAACACGGAAAAGCCCTACTGGAATCTGGAACAGAGCCAGTCCTCAGTAGATAGCCCATCTAGTGCTGGGAAATGCTACATTAAATACTGGGGGAAAGTGACCAACAACAGTGTGAGCAAGCAGGGTCAAAGCTACTCAGAAACAGCCATCCTGACAAGAAGTAAACACAAGTGCAATGTTGGCACACAGTCTTAGAGGGTAAACAATGGCTTTCTGATTGGCTAAGAGATCCACTAAGTGGAAAGGATCTTGTATCTGTGATTGGGAACCAGGTCTGAATCCTATGGAGGCAAAGATTTTTCTCTCCAATGTCAAGCTGTCTCTAGTCTTTAGCTAAAAGAGGGGCTTCATCCATCAATCTCTCCTTAAATTTAAATTAACTTATGCTGACTTCATTCTCCATTGGAGAATCTATTTTTCTCTTTCAGAAGGTAGTGAGACCAGAAGAGATAAGTCACCCTCCACACCTCAGACAAGAGCCAGGTGAAACCACAGAGGGATTGGGGAGCCAAGCAAGAGTGCTGCTTCTAAGGTGAGCCTGACAATCAGTGCCAAGGCTCAGGGAATTTTGCGGAAGAGTGGTGTTTCAGTCAGGTTTGCATTGCTCACAGAAATCACAGGTCCAAGAGCAGCTTGAGGGGGCTCAAGGGGAACATTATGGCAGGGGAAAACAATGGTCTGAGCAGAGGGTGGACATCACCTCCTTGCCAACATCAGGTGGACAATAGCAAGAGGAGAGTGTGACAAACACTGACAAGGGGAAACTGGCTATAATACCCATAAGCCCACCCTCAACAATACACTGCCTTCAGGAAGCATTAATTCCCAAATCTCCATCAGCTGGGAACCTAGCATTCAGAATACCTAAGTTTATGGGGGACACCTGAATCCAACCACCACAACTGGGAAGAAAGATTTTAAGAGCCTAGATGGGCTCTTAAGAGACTAGATGGGCTTTGGGATGTCATACTCAAAGACACTCTTCTCACACATATAACAGACTGCTGCTCTCACAGTGCATAACCCACAACCTCATGAGGACTATGAGCAACCCCAATGAGGAGGGCCCTCAGCAGAATAGAGGCAGGGAGTAGGGAAAAGATGGCACCAACACATGATGTATCCACACAAAGTATGTTCTTAATTCAAAAAAAAAAAAAAAAAAAAAAAAAAACATTTAAAAAGTATGAGGATTCATGAAAATCTTTATAATATAATAAAAATACATGAAAAATATCCTATTTTCAGAGATTAGATGCAGTAATATTTTTAACTGTCCATATACACAAAACAATTTCAACATTACATGAAGTCTGTATAAGTACAATGGTATTTTAACCGAGAAGTTTATTGTATGAACATATTGAATATTAGGCACATCCCCGTCCAGTTATAGTCTATATTCCCTCTCCTCTATCCCCTTCCACTGCTAGTCCTCCTCAGTGGGGTTATTGGTATTCACTGTAGGGTCATTTAAACGTTCCTCTATCTTCTGGGAAAGGGAATACCTCAGGATGCTCCTTGTCACCCACTGTGTCTTAATTTTTCCCATGCCCTCACAAGGTTACCTAAGCCTTGAAGAACATGCTATATGTCTTCTTTAGTGTTGTGCTTTCTGCTGCCTCTGATTATTTTTCCTTTGAAGTGTTTTGAGTCACCTCAGTGTCTACCACCATCTCTCTGGAGGGGATTCCCAAGCTAGCATGGAAATCAACAATGATATTAACTTGCCACTTCCTCTGTGATGTTTAGTGGACCCTAGCAGCTGCGGCAGATAGACTTTGTCACGTAGTTATCTTTCTTTTCTTATTGTACTGATGGGACTAGAGTCTGTCTGCTATTCACAACCATTTGTAAAACGCAGATTCTCTAACCAAGAATGAGAGCAGCATGGGTCAACGGGGATAAACATGCACATTAGGAAGGTATTCTGACGGATATGATCTTTCCTTTTAGCCAAAGAACAATGGAAGCTTCCATCTGGTGTGACTTTCCATGCCATAGACTTCTGGCTTGGTTTTCAGTAACAGAGAAAAATTTCATCCCACTGAATGTACCTCATATCCAATTAGAGCGCACTTGATTTCACCAATAGTCTGAATGCCACTAGTTCACTGGGGTGGGTAAATCTTGCCTGGCTGGTTGATCATAGCTTGTAGGATCCATTGCTTATTTACACTGTTAGTGACCATTATCCCCCAGTAGCTCACATAGCACTTTCCAGCACTATGAGAGCTAGCCATAAGGAGCTGGCTTGCAAAGCAACCCAAAAATTCACATGTAAATACAAAACATCCAAAATAGCTAAAGCAAAAACCAAGCAAATGCTACTGCTAAGTCTGTAGCCGGGTGTGGTGACTCACACCACCACAAAGGGAGGATGAGGCAGGGGACATGCCATTTCTTTTGTGGCTGACACTAGTACACAGTGAGTTCAAGGCCAGTTTGGTCCACAAAGTGTCCTCTCCAGGAGAATGTTCTCTGGCTAACAGTGAGGACCATGCATATTTAATCTGCCAGATTCTCAGTAATGATTCCTGGGCTCTAGCAGATATGATAGATACAACCCATCCAGTACTAGATACTTGCTTTCTCTTCTTATCATTTTGATGGGGTTGGGATTGCCCAGTATTCTCCACCATCAGCGACCTGAGCTGAATGGTCTATTCTGCTTTGCTCCAGGAAGGTGTGGGCTGTTCTACATGCAG
This sequence comes from Orientallactaga sibirica, assembly GCA_036365145.1. Classification (NCBI taxonomy): domain Eukaryota; kingdom Metazoa; phylum Chordata; class Mammalia; order Rodentia; family Dipodidae; genus Orientallactaga; species Orientallactaga sibirica. Next base: position 42,262,434 of record JAEOAD010000007.1, read on the forward strand.
ATGGAATTACTGGTTCTTAATATTCAGTACAGATAAAGGCTTTATAATCAGTAATAAATACTCAGAGTATGTATAATAATGTATAAGCAGAATAAAAATAACTATTTGTTTCAATTTTCTAGGGACTAATTTCAGTGTTATATCAAATTTTGATAGGAAAAAAATAATAGTACCTCACATGCACTCATTGAGACCCTACTGCTAAAGTATATTAAAAAATAAAAAATAAAGCCAGGCGTAGTGGCACACGCCTTTAATCCCAATACTTGGGAGGCAGAGGTAGGAGGATTGCCGTGAGTTTGAGGCCACCCTGAGACTACATAGTGAATTCCAGGTCAGCCTGGACCAGAGTGAGACCAAAAAACCAAAAAAAAAAAAAAAAAAAAAAACTCAAGTTTAATCATTAGTTTTGTTTTCCATTCCTGAGCACATATCCTCCTATTGCACAGCGCTTCTCATATCAAGGATTCCTGTGTACCAAGAAACAAACACTAGAGATCCAGAAGTATTGCATTGGCCTTGCCTAGTTCAGGGCAAGCAAATTAAAAGCTGCATGTTAAGTCACACTTCCCTAAATGGCATTTCCCTTGTTCAACATGTCATGACATTTCTGTTTTAACTATCTCTCATTTCACTTGTTTCTTCAACATATGTGCTCGTCTTAATCAGTTACTCATCCTTAAAGAAGCCAAATTTGAATGTCATGTGTTTTTACTGAGAGAACATAGAATCAATCTCATTATACACTTGAATGCACAACTTTTACTTGGAGACCCTCCTTCTAAGCCAAGAAAAAAATCAATTTATGTTTAACTGGAGGAATGATATCTTTTTTTTCCTGAGTGTTGGCAAAAAGAGATTGAGAGGGAGAGAGGGAACAGCTCAACTTATTATATGCTCAAATGCCACTCCGTGGCTGCCTCCCATGTACAGGAGAGGGCTGGCAGCTATGTTATATTGTCAACTCATGTTAATATTGCCTTCAATTTAATTTGCTCTTTCTGTAGAATGAAACCAGTGTGGATTTTCCATCAAAGGTGAGGCTGGATCACGTTAAATGTGTAGATGTGTGCATGCATTGCAGCATGTGTGTACAAACAGTAATCCAGAACTCATGATGACACCCAGAAATTTATTTTCCATAAAGATTCCATAAATAGGGCCTGAAGAGATGGCTTGGCGGTTAAGGCGCCTGCCTGCTAAACCTAAGAATGCCCTTCTATTCTCCAGGTCCCACGTTTAGCCAGATGCAAAGTGATGCAAGGGCGCAATGCCGCTTGCCCGCAAGTGGGAGAATGCGTCTGGAGTTGGTTCACAGTGGCTGAGAGGCTGTTGGCGCACCCATTCTCTATCTGTCTCTTCCTCTGACTCTGTCCAAAAATACAAAACACAAAACAACAACACAAAAAGATTCCATAAGTAAAGACACCCAGGAATTTGTTTTCCTTAAAGAGTGTTAGCTTTGTAGTCACTAACACAAAATATAATTCTACAAAACCATAGAATCAGCTGGTGAGAATGACTCAGGGATGATAAGGCTTACATTATAATCATGGCTTCATAGTAAATTGATGCTGATCAGGTTACTACTTTTCACTGTAAGGATTCTAAGGGAAGTACAAAACTTCTTTCAAACATGCCCCTTCTATGATTTTGGTGTACATTTTTTTATATTCAAGTCCTTTCAAAAATAAGGTAAAGACTGTTTGTTTCATGGAAAACAATTCATCAATTTTCAGAAACTTTTTCATTTTATTAAAATGAAAGCAGAGAGACTGAATATAATTATTCCAGGGTCTCCTGCTACTACAAATGAAGTCCAGATGCATGCACCTATATTGTGCATCAGACTTTCCAGGGATACTGAGGAATCAAATCTGTGTCATTAGGCTTTGCAAGCAAGTGTCTTTAACCACTGAACACCTCTTTCGACCTGAAATACTTTTTAAAATATTTTATTTTTATTCATTTACTTGATAGAGGGAGGGCTGAGAGAATGGGCGAGCCAGAGCCGCTATCCACTGCAAATAAACTCCAGGCACATGTGCCACCTTGTGAATCTGGTGCATCTGGATTACATGGGTTCTGGGCAATCCAAGCTGAGTCCTTTGGCTTTGCAGGAAAGTACATTACTAACTACTAAGACGTCTCTCCAGCTCCTTTTTTTTTTTTTTTTTTTTCAAGGTAGGGTCTCACTCTAGCCCAGGCTGACCTGCAATTCACTATGTAGTCTCAGGGTGGCCTTGAACTCATGGTGATCCTCCTACCTCTGCCTCTCCAGTACTGGGATTAAAAGGGTGTGCAACCATACCTGGTCTTAATTTTATTTTATTTTTTTTTTGATGGCATGCCTTTTCATGTCTTTATCCATTTTTTAAAATTTATTTTTATTAGTTATGGACATACTTAGTATGTAAATAATACATGTTCATACCATCCTTTCCCTCATCCATGTCCTTTTTCCAAAGGGGCCCTCCTCACTGGGGATACAGGTCATCCCCATGGGGACTGTGGGTCATGCAATGTGGGGACAGAAGTCAGTTATGGGGGAGAGGCAATGTCTTTGTGCATAATGTCCCAACTTTTGGCTGTATAAATCTTTCTGCCCCCTCTCCCATAAAATTCCCTGAGCCGTGTTGGATGTGTTTTAAGTCTACTTCACTAATGGGCTCTTAGGAGCTTCTAGATTTCCACTTTGGTAGGTCTTGAGTGTCCTCAGTGTCCATCTCCTTAACCATTGTGCTGATATCAAATTCACTGAGAGAGCAGCACTCTTGCTCATTCCCCCCCAATTCCTCTGTGGTTTCAGCTGGGGTGGGCTAAAGTGTGATGGGTTGTTTATCTCCTCATGTCCCCCTTCCATCTGAAAAAGATAAGCAGATTCTCCAACAAATAGTGAAGTCAGGACAGGTTAAATGGGGTAACCATGACTAATTTAAAAGGAATTCAATGGGTGTAGATCCTCTTATAGCCCAAGATTAGTGGGAGCTTGATATTGGAAAGCAAAATCGTTATCTGGATATGAGTCTGACTTGTTTCCCAGTTCTAGATATGGTTTCCTTTCCACTGAGTGGATCTGTTAGTCAATCCAAGAGAAGCTGGTTACCCACCATGGCTGTGTGCCACTATTACACTTCTGTGAGAATCATGTCAGGTTGTTTGCTTCTGAGTAGCTAAGACTTTGAGTTATTCAGACAGATATTGGCCACTTTCCCCTAGTAGCTCATGTAGCACCTTCCAGCACCAGACCGGCTAACTATCTGGAGACTGGCTCTCTTCTGGATTCTAGCTAGGTCTCTGCATGCTCTGTGCTGACAGTGTATTGTGTCTTCAGCAGTAGGGACTTACCATTAAACTCTGGTTGGTAATCAAGTGCTCTGACAGAAGTCTGTCTTGTTTTGGGACGCCTTATAGGACTCTCTGATCAACACCTCATTGTGGGTGTTAACCACATTTTGCTACTAGGAGTTATAGGCCAGCACCATGGGAAAAGAAATAAAGAAAAAGAAAGAAAAGAAAGGAGATAAACAGGAGAAATTTAAGGTAAGGCTTCACTGTACCCTCTCCAGGGTCCTTTGATTCAGGTGCTCCCTTGTAAGGTCCTGTTGAGAGTTCAATCTTTTAGTCTGACTTCCAGGATATAGGATTCTATCATACCAGTGCAATTTGGGTTCAGTTTTGTGTCCTCCCTCACCTTTCCACCCGCAAGCCATACCCTCTCTATTGTCTAGACCTTGAGATGCTTATTAGGTATGACACCAACTTGGGCTGATCCAGGTTAGGAGCCACAGATTAGTGAGACCATGCAATGATTGTCTTTCTGTGATAGTGTGAGTTCACTGACAATGATCTGTTCCAAGTTCGACCATTTTTCTAAAAATTTCACTGTGTCAATTTTTTTTCTCCTGCTGAGGAGAATGCCATCGTGTAGATATACCACATCTTGGTTATCCATTTGTCCAATGATGGGCACGTGGGTTGATTCCAGTTCTTAGCTATTATGAATTGAGCAGCTATAAACATGGTTGAGCAAATATCTCTGAAGTGAGGTGGAGCTTTTAGGGTAAATGCCCGTTAAGAGCATTAAAAAATATCTTAAGAAACGCCTGCTGTTTCACATAATAATTTATGACTCAGGAATATTAGCACAAATCTTTTATGTTTAATGGAATGTTGTCACATATATAGCTTCAGTTGACTATAGCATAATTCTGTAGGTAGGACGATCAGTTACTAAGTGCAGAAATGTTAAAGGAGGACAATGATCATATATTTGGTAAGTTCAGTAATCATTCTGCTCATTGATGTAATGTTTGCTGGCCTAAACAAATGCATAGCTGAAGAAAACACACTCCACACAAGTAAAAATGTTGCACCCAGCAACTTGCATGGCATACATTGTTTTATGTTTAATGTTTCCTTAGTCCTTTCGGTATATTTATTATGCATTTGGAAGTTATCCTTTCAGAAGGTGGTGAAGACAAGTTCCAATAAAATTATTACTTTTCTGCCAATAAATATTTGGGTGAGTTAACTTAGAAAATAGATTGAGGTAGGTTTGGGTAATTTAGACAGTTTAACACTCAGATTTGTTTCCAGCTGATAAGAAGCAGTGGCTTCCAGCAGTAGAGGAAGAAAGCTTCAGGGGTGTTATGCAGTCAAATGGAAAATATTGTATGGTACTTGATTTCAACAAATTATTATAAAACAGTGTTTTCATTCTTACTATCTCACAACCTACTATATAGAAAAATACAGAAAGAGAAGAAGTTCTTTGAATTATATTTCATTGTTTGGTTCGAGTTTACTCTTATTTTCCTTTGAGATAGAATGGCATTGTATAATCTAGGTAGGCCTTCAACTTGTGCTTTTCTTACTTATGTATCCTTAGAGCTTTGGACCATTATACACAGCCTTTAAAATCTTTGTAATAAAGCATTGTAACTTTGGAATTCCTTATAGGAATCCACTTTCGGAATTAACTATCATCAGTATGAATTCTACCCCATATTGATGTCGCTTTTATGAACTACTATATCAGTGACAAATTAAAGTATATTTTAGGCTTAAATAATATGCTGATATGGTTAATTACCTTAATTAACATATTTTATCACTACTAGCACATATGCTATTTCATTAAATTAGTGGTTTTCAGAAACATTGATTTATCTGACAGTTTGCAATACCATGAAGAAATAGAATGAATCAGTGAATGTATGTTGTATGCATTACAAATTGTACAATACAGGTGTATGAGTCTAGTCTTTTTTTGTTTCTACAACCTTTATTAGCTAATTATGTTCCTATTATTTATATTTTACAGATGTCAGAGCAGTAGATAATAATGAGGATATTTATACTGAGTAATTACAACTACTGAATTTCTTTATTCAAAGCTTAGGTATGGTGGGTATGAGTTAAGATTTGGTTTTCTTAAATTGCATCAAACCTCAGGATCTTCCCATTTTATATATTTAAATCCACTCTACTTAGTCTCAAATTCTATTTTCAAACTGCAGTTAGAATATCTTTTTTGAAAAAAAAATCATTAATGGCATCAGTTTCATTGCCTAAAATACCACAATAGCTCAGAATTCACATACAAAATAGAAGTTTCTTATGTAACGAACAGGACATGTATTTCTGATAGGTAATATTTAGTCTTATAATGCAAGAACCCACCAGATACCATCTCATAATGATGCAGAATTATCTGTCTTCTGATGAAAGGGTAAAGTAAGCATGAAAATTTCATAATTATTCTTAAACATGTTATCCCAGATGTTCATGCAAATTTAATACATTCAATTTGCCAAAATTAGTCTGATAACCATAATTATCTGAACTTGTGTCTGGGGATATGTTCTTTCAAATGACAGTCATTTTGCGGAGAGAACTTTTCACATAAGTGATGGGACACATTTTCAATAAATAGCTACAAACCTGTTTTTAAAATGACACATGTGTCCCTGTTTATGTAGCTTCCTTGCACATCTCTTTCTCCACTCACAAAAGCATTCCTTCTCTCTTTTTCTTTCCTCTTTGGTGTGTGAATGTGTGATATATAGACATGCACATGTGTGGGCTATGGACACAAGCTAGAGGAGACCATCAGATATCCTCCTCTGTTGTTTTTCCACATTGTTTCCTTGAGATGGGGTCTCTCTTTCATTTCTGAGCTGCCAATTTCAGTCATATTAACTGACCAATGAGCTCCAGAAATTTTCCTGTCTCTAAACCCTTCAATCAGGCATAGTGATGCCCTCATGTTTGTGTGCCAAGCATTCTTACCCACTGAGCCATTTCCCCAACCCCTTCTGTCTTTATAAAACTACATTTTCCCCTTAAATACAATGTTTTATATTTTTTTTCTTTTATTACTATACATCTTTCCTTACTCAGCATTTCTGTGTGAGTGTGATTTCTTAATAAATATGTAGGTGACCTTCGAAAATCCATTCTCTGTGTCTCCTGGTCTTTTAGCCACACTTCTATTCTCTATCATTAGTGTTGGAATTTCTTACATTGGCTTTATTGATTCATTAAAATTCTTGAATATAAGCTTTCAGATAGTTGTTATGAAGGTAGGGTTTGTTAACAATTTTATTTTCACCCTGTAATGCACTGCTTAACATGTAGTATTAACTCAGCAAATAGCTCAAGGTTGAAAATCTCTGGGTCATCTTCAAAACCTCTTAAAGTTCCATAGTTGTTTTCTGAATATAAATTTTAGTATTTATCATCCATTTTGATTGAAGTGCATTACACTCACTTGTGTTCCCTTGCAAGCATGCCTAATCTTAATGTTTAAGTGAAAGTAGTTTTCTGTTGGGGGACAGGGACAATGACAGGGAAATGGGAAAGTGTTCTGTGAACGGAATTTAGCCCATCACGTGTCATTAAACCACAGGAGACAACTGAATAATCTCATTAGACAAATTGAAGCAACTTAAAAATTCAAGTATGCAGCTTTGTGGTTAGTAGTCTCAGGCTGCTTGTCGTTGCCATTAGTTTACAACTGATGTGGAGCAATGAGGGTTTTTACCTGGGATACATCAAGCAGAGTGCACGTGTCTGAAGTTAATCCAGATAAGAAGCAGTAGACATTGGCAGTTTGAAAACTGGTGCAATTTAACACAATGTGTATGGACTGAGATTGAGGCATTTATAGCATCCAATACAGTTTTATAAGCTTATTACTAGATAGATACTCTAATCACCATATTTAGTTTTATTTTTCACTTTTTATTATTTCACATTTTGTTAATCTTCATTTTTCATTCATCCTGAATCTGTCTGGCATGCTACTATGAGTTGAGAATTCTCTCTCTCTCTTTCTCTCTCTGAGTGTGTGTGGGGGGTGTGCATGTGTGTGTGGTGTACATTTACACGTGTACTTTTGTGTGTCTGTGAGTCAGTAGTCGACAATGGGTGTCTCAATGTGCTCCATGTTGGATTGACAGAGATTCACTCAGTTGGGGATCTGAACTCGGGTCTTCATGCTTGTTCAACAAGCAGTATGCTGACTGAACTGTCACCCCAGGCCAAGAGGTGAGGGACCTCAAAGCATGTTGTATGTCTCAGCATGTATCCTCAGCGAGATTCTATTCATATCAAACCCAGCCTAACTCACTCATCTTTCTTGTAGCCATTTGTGTAATTTAGTAATAATATGCTTCTTTTCTACCTTTGCTATCATTTTTTAAACATCTGCTATGATAGGTTTCTATGCCCTCTACATAATGTCCTTCATCTCCTCTCCTGGAGTAATCTTGGCTTATTGAATTCCTGCTTATTCAAGATAGATCTCAAAGCTGAGCTTCCTTTTCAGAATATCTAATCTCAAAGCTGTCCCAATGGACTACCTTAGGAAGCAAAGTGTTTATCGTTCATATGTGTTTAGATGTTCACATTTGGCAAAAATATGTTTAAAGTATTAGGTGAGCCATTATTAGATACCAAACCTCCATATGCTTCCCCAGGCTGTGAGGCAGTGACATCTGTTCTAATCTTACCTACTCTATTGATTGTGCTTTGAAATCCTTGTGACACACATGGATTTAACTAACTTACAGAACTGATCAAATGTAGTTTTATTGTCTATGAAAATTTTCTTGCATCTATGTCTCATATCTTTCACTACATTTCATATTCACAGTGGTCTGTAATATGTTATAATTTGATCACTATCTCAGAATGTCAGTATTTTGCTTGTGGTAAGCACTGAGATTATCTAGAATGAGTCAGTAGATTTTTCAACAGCCTGCAGGAAGATTTGTTTTCCTTTTTAAAAAAATACTAACCATCTTTTACTGTGTACAGAATATGTAATGGACCTTAAACTTGGGTTCCACAGTAATACATGTTCTTTCTCAAAAAGTGAATATGGCCCTCAGAAAATAAACTGTGCAAATCTCTTTGATTAGTACATTTCTGGAAGTCATGTCAGAATTTTCAATGTTAATGAATAAATAATGTACATTTTCTCTGTAAAATTTTTCAGATGAGCTAAGATCTTGTATTCATGATTTTGGAACCTTCAGGGAGAGTTTGATCTCCTCAAGTCACATCCATTATCTGAGAACTCTACCTTACCCCAAGAGTGCACACCCTGTGGGTATATTTCTACTGTCTCTATCCATTCCAAATTTTACTTACCGACTGGAAATAGGATATTCTTTTGCAAAGTAAAGAAGTCTGATGTTTGTGATGTCAGTCTACATGTTGAATAAAGAACTACAGTATTTCAAGATACATAGTGATTGGCAATATGAAGTCAAATGTTGAGTAGTTTCTGTGATATATATTATCCCAAATGATATTCAGACTTAAAAATTTCCTCACATTCTTTCCAAACTGCAGTTTCCCACATACCACCTCTCCACAGTGCCATTAGCTCTCAGCTCATTGGTTGAGATTAACTGTCTCACTGAAAATTCCACTCCTTTATAATATCAGTAATAAATCTCATGGATTACCTGAATTCCAGTCACCAATACCACCACCACCACCACGATCATCCAACAGAGCCCAAGGAAAGACGGATAAACAAAAGAATAAACTTATTTTAATATGAAAACCTGATGGTTTCCTGTTTGGAGCAGTAAAATATTTTCTGGGTAAGGAAGAGGCTAAACTCTTAACCAATATTTGATCCTTGAGTCATGATCATTGGTACCAGAGGGAGCTTGTTGGAAGCAATATAATATTTGTTGTTATCTCAGACTTACTGAATATCATTTTATATCCTCAAGTGTTTTATATCCTAGTTTTAGGACATGTGGAATGTGCACTTTCCAGTAGCAATGCAAGCAACATCTCTACTAAAATGTATCTTTTAATTAGAGAGCCTCCTACATTTATCTACTTTCCAGGTTCCCATTCCAGAAAATTTATTCCTACCTTTGCTGTCATGTTGGCCTAAATTGGACTAAATTTGAGTCAATGGGATATATGTGGCACGTTGTGTGTGAAATACCAAGGTGTCTCTATGCTTGATACTGTCAGGTGTACAGTTAGAATATGAGTATGTAATCTGGACCACAAAGAAGGGAGTCATATATTAAAGAGGACTAAAGTTAAATAATTCTGAACTGCTCTGAGCAAGACGAAAAAAGCTTTTCATCTTACTTAAGCCATATCTGATTTCTTTTACTTACTGGAGCATAGCTGATATAATGTCTAAATTTGAATTCTCATCATTCTATTTCACTTATACTTATTTATACCCAATAAGACCAGTGGATTATTTTTATAACCTCCCATCACTGGCCTCCATAGCTCAATCATCTCAGTATGATTCACTTATTAATTCAACTCAATGACTATTTTTATCTTTTCTGAAACTTTCAAATTCATACTTCTTAGCTGTTGAATTCAGGATATGTCACTTTCTCTAGCAGATAAAATGATAAAATATGACAGAAAAATATCCTACAGCATGTAGCAAGTTAAGCAATTATTTATCTTTCTGATTTTGAATGTTAATTTTAGCCTTATATCTTAAACTCAATATAATTGAATTTTTTCTGATTATACAGTCTTATAGTTTGCAAAACAAATGGTGTTTAACTTGTGCACTTATCTCACTACCACAGGATCCCAGAAGATTTTGGATGTATTCCTTGCATATTACTTTGCATAGAGAAGGTTTATTTACAGAGCCAGTTCAAAATTCATATACTTGAGCTGAACATAAATAAAAAACTATTTTAATAACAAATTTAGATTTATAGCAAAATTGCAAAAACAATATGATTCCTCATGTATTCTTCACTCCCTGCATATTGGGGTTCACCATCAAATGCTTGAACAAAAAATGGATTGAAAATATTTGAAAAAATTAATTAATATAGATCATATGCATTCTTTTAAAATATTTATTTATTTATTCATTTGAGAGAGGGGGACACATGAGAGGGAGGGATGGAGGGAGAGAGACCGAGAGAATGGGCATGGCAGGGCCTCCAGTCACTGCAAACGAACTCTAGATGCATGTGCCAACTTGTGCATCTGGCTTAACAAGGGTGCTGGGAATTGACCCTGGATCCTTAGACTTTTCAAGTAAGAACCTTAACCACTAAACAATCTCTTCAGCTATTTTTTTTTAACAGTATATAATCTCTTATATATACTAGTAATCTAGAGATTAGTTAAAATATGTGGGAGAGGAGCTGGAGGGATGGCTTGGCAGTTAAGGCATTTGCCTACAAAGCCAAAGGACCCTAGTTCTATTCCCCAGGACCCATGACAGCCAGATGCACAAGGTGGCACATGAGTCTAGAGTTCATTTGCAGTGGCTGGAGGCCCTGGCTTGCCCATTCTCTCTCTCGCCTTCAATCTCAAATAAATAAAACTATATATATAATCTTTTTTAAAAGATACGTGAGAGAACTGTATTTTATATGTAAATGTTATACCATTTTTAAAAGACACTTTAATATCTTTGGATTTTGGTGTACAAGAGTATCCTGCTACTGATCCCTTGCCCATATTAATCCTCTCTGTAGGGCTCATACTCAGTTTAGTGACATATTTCATTAGATGTAGTCTAATTGTTACTATTAATGGATTAATATTACCATATTATTTACCAATTTCTACATATTTTATTTCTCCCTAGTTCCTGCTTAATGTTCTTTCTCTGTTCTAGTGCCCCATCTGGTTTCAATTCATTGTCATATCTCCCAACATGCTTTTAGGTTTTGACAGTCTCTTATATTCCTCTTGTTTCTGATGGCATAACTGTATTTTATTACTGGTTAGGTTTTTTTTTTTTTTTTTAGATTTTTCTCTATTGATATTTGTAAGATGTTTTCTGATGATTAAACTGGTAACTATTTGGAGAAAAGAAATCTGTGCTAAAGTACATTTTCCATCCCATCACATTAAGATTATATGCCATAAACATAATGGATACATTAATAGTGACCTTGATCACCTGGTGAGACACTGTCTATCATGCTGCTCCACAATGATCTAATAAGATCACTTTGTTCCCTCATATTATACTTTATTGTTTGAAAAGCAACTTTACATCCAATATATACTTACAGAATGAGAACTTAGACTTCTGAACTTTCTGAATAAACTGAGCAGAGTCTTTATTCAACTTTACTTTTTATTATTGTGTTAATTTTGATGATGCTTATAAATATTTTACAAACAGAATTCTGAGCAGTGAGTCTTCCATTTCTATAAGATAATTAATATGTAAGATATAACAGTTAGAATTTCTTTTGTTTACTTTTTGAGGTAGGGTCTCACTCTAGTTCAGGCTCCCTATGTCGTCTCAGGGTGACCTCAAACTCACAGCGATCCTCCTACCTCTGCCTCCCAAGTGCTGGGATTAAAGGCATGTGCCACCACACCCTAGCAGTTAGATCTTCTCTAAATATCTTCATGATATAATTTAGAAATCAACTTTTGTGTCTACTACACTGGTTTAAAAAACCTTATGAACACACATACTAACATTTATTATTTATTCACTATGTGATATTAGTTTCCCCAACTGTCAATATTTAATTAATATTGTACTTACTATATTACTAGGAATTATATCTTATTATCAATAAGTCATTTGGGATTGAATTATTAATAATTTTACACAGCTTCACAATTAAAAGTGGTGGTTCTTGGAAATTAGGTGTTGTTTGTTTGTGATAGTGGATGTGTGCATATGTAGAAAGGGTGTGTGGAATGGTGTATGATTTGATATGTGACATCTGCACATGTGTGTGTAAATGTGTGCCCCCCCCCCAATCTAATTGTTTGTGGAGGCCAAAGTAGAATGTTGGGTGTCACCTTGATTGCTTATCCATATTTCCTTGAAAAGAGTCTTTCATTCAACTCAGAGTTGCAGTTTTCATGAGTAAGTCCCAGGGATTCTCTAGTCTCTTCCCTCCACAGGACTGGTTTTAAAGACATACATGGCCATGTTCAGGTTTTCTGTGCTTGCGAATCCCACTTAGGCTGTCTCAGGACATCATGCTTGTGCACCAAGCACTTTTACCTTGTATTTTGTAATTGTCTTCAAGTTAGGGCTTGGTTTGGTGACAATGATTAGATGGCTATTACATATTCAATTGTTTTGTAAAACAAAAACCAAACCGCATTTCAGCAAAACAGAGAAAATAAGTTTTTCCAAATGTTTCAGCTATGCAGACTTTTGATTTCAGTTCTCAAATAATGACAATTATAAGTAAGGACAACCACAAAAAAGTCAGCACTCAAATGATAATCAATCCACATAGCATTCACCATGTGAGAATAACAACCATCAAGGAGGACCTATATCTAGATTTGGAAAATTTCAAATATTGTGGGGGACTCATGATATCTCTGAAGCAAAGCTACACTCTGACTCTCCATTTTGGCTCTCTATTCTCTTCTGTCTTTGAAAATTTTAGGGGGATTTTCAAGAATTATTATTAAGGGAAATAGTCATAAGCAAGTATAGCAGACAGCTTCTGGTTCACTGATATGAACTTCTAGATTAGGCACAGTTATGGAGGAAGGGATATTATTTATTGAAGCTTATAAATCCAGGGGAAGTTCCATAATGGCAGAAGAAGCTGGCCTGCCTTCACAGGGCCAAGCAGAGAGAGAAAAACCAACCAGCCACACAGCACAGCACACTTCAGGAACTCCCATTGGGTACACTTTGCATATCTTTACAATGGAATCTCAAACCCATCATCACAACTTAACATCCACCCAGTGACATTGCCTCCAGCAATGCAGATGCAAACTATAAACTAATAAAACACTGAATAATATTGGGGGCCATATATTCAAACTACCATAGCAAATAGCCTCTTCTGTGATAGAACAAGAACAGAATTTTATGTTCAATAAAAGTTTCAATGATATTATTTCTTAGAAAGAAGTATTTCCTATTTTCATTCCTTTAATTATACAATGATATAATTGCTTAAAAATTTATAAGTAAATGAGAAATATTACAATGTTATGACAGGCACTGCAGATTGAAAGTACTTTTGCATGTATATTTAACAGCTCACAACTTTTTATTCTGAGTCAAGTGTGATTGTAAATGGCACTTAAAAATTAGTTAGACATCAGTCATTTGTACAAGTTTCCAAACATAGTGACATTGATTAGAAATGCCCTGCATCCAGAGACATCCTAGAAAGATTTCAAGATTCTGCATTAATGGAAAAAGTAATGAAGCATTTGATAGATGTTGCACAGAGAAAATGAATTAAGGATAATTTTGCCATTCTTTTTGTTGTGAGGATAATGCTCCTTTTGCTAAATTTCTTGTTAATTTTTCTTTAGTCTTATAATTACAGTTACTCTAAAATAAAACTCAGATAAATTTATGAGAGTGCCTACTTTGACATGCTTATTTAAGTCTGCAAATCATAGTGTGATCTCAATAGCCTTAAATAACTCCTTTGCAGCTAAGCTATGATCATACTATTTTATCATTAAAAGGATCATTGTTGGATACTGAGGTCACTAGTATAATTAAGTTAAAGGTCTAACATAATTTTTATTTCAGTAAATTTGAAAGTAAAACCCTCAACAAAGACTCACTGAGAGTTTATCGACCTTAGGAGCTAATATTTCTTCAGTATGACAGAAGACTATCAAAAGCATTGATAATGTATAACTTTGGTAAAAATATCAGAAAACACATACTCCCGTAATTTTCTACAAATGTTTAGTATTTCTTCTGAGTCCAAATTTTGTTCTTTTCTTATAGAAATCACGTTTTTTTGCAAAATTAACTTCAGTTTATTTGAACATATATCTATGATCAATATTATAATATCATTTTGATGGATCAACCTCTGAAAATTTGTATACCATTGAAGTCATATTAGACATTCAAATCTTGTTCAAAACTAATAAATGTAGAGTGCATGACCTAATAGTATAATATAAATGAAATAAAAACATACATCTAACCTTTTTAAAAAACTAACATAGTGCTGGACAGATGGCTTACTGGTTAAGAAACTTGCCTGTGATGCCTAAGGACGAAGGTTCAATTTCCCAGTACCCATATAAGGCCATATACACGAGCTGGTGCATGCATTTGGAGTGCATTTATAGTGGTAGAGGCCCTGGTGTGCTCTCTCTCTCTCTCTCTCTCTCTCTTTCTTTCTTCTCCTCCCTTTCTCAAACATAAACAAATAAATTTTTTTAAAAAAACAAGCATTTATTAAATGGTAATCCTTCCTTCCATTTCTCTGTGTTTCTCCCCTGTATTTCTCTTTTTTTTTCCAGAGAATATGTTAATCTGATGTAACAAAAAAGCAGGTGATGGAGTTCAGCTTACATCTAGTTCAATCTAAAACCAAAAAAGAAAAAAAAAAAAAGGAAATCTTTCTGCTCTTCCTTACCTACCTATACATCTAAGAAATGTGATTAGAGAGGAAATGACTTATTTCACAATATATATGCTCACACCTTATATTGCCCACATAGTCATCAATTACAAACAATTTTCATATGCTACACACTTTGAATAAATGGTGGGCTTTGCTTTCATAAATCATCAAAGCTCTTCAATGTCTTTTACATGGAATAAAACAAAACATGTGTTACTATGATCTTAGAATGTCACCAAAAAAGAAAGTAACTTGGTTTATTCTCCGTTCTCCTTGCTTATAATTCTGAAGTCATTTATTAAATATAATATGCAACTGTGAGCAACCAACCTTTAGGAATTAAAATGTTTACCATACCTCTCTTCTCTGTCATAGAACTGGAAAAGTTATTTTTACCCTCTAGTAAGATCAATTCATATCTAGCTCTTATGAAGGTCCTACACTCACAATGTCTAAAATTAGTTAATAAGTAAATTTGTTCTTTTAAGTTTAAGTAAGTAAGTAAGGGAAAATGGTTATTATGATTTATATGCTGATGTCCCTTAAAGGCTTATGTGCGAAACCCAGAGTTATACTACTGAGAGATGGTAGCATATATTTAATTTGGCTTTTGTTTACTGTACATAGTGTTATATATAATCATAAAGATAGTTTGTACAAGTATATCATGAAATTTTACTACAATTACCTTTCCATAGACTCCTCTTTCTTCCCCTTCCACTACTTCAATTCCTTTCCTATTTAGTATCACTTTTATGTTGATGTTATATACACAATGCTTGCATAATTTTCTGTACTATAATAAAATCTAGGATTAACATTGAGAAAGTATGGGATATTGGTGTTTCTAATCTGATTTATTTTATTTAATATGATCATATACAGTTGTATACAATTTTCTTCAACATACCTCCTCCATGTTTTACATTTGCCCTTACTATGAATAATATATAATTTACCTTGTGTTACTCACATTATTTAATAACATCCACATTTTGAATTATTGAATCTAGTATGCCTATCTTTTTTCTTATGTCCATGAACAATTGTTTGATTTTTGCTCCTTCCTCTAGATACTGTCATTTAGCAGTTATTCTTTTTAAAATTGTGTTTAATATATTGCAAGTCCTTGGTCACCCTTGTATGCTACCAAGGCTATCTAACCTATTTTGTCCTGGCATCTTTCGCCTACCAATTCAACACACAGGTTTATCATATCAGACTAATATTCTTGGTATTCACTTAAGCTCCAATCCATCAACTGAAGATCATGAGTGAAATCTGCATGTGACCTACACAATGAATGCAAAATTTTTAGCATATGTTTCAAACACTAAAACTATAGGCTTCCTGTTTACCTATTACACTAAATAGAAATATATTCTGGTAGTAGATTAGGCCAAGTAGAGCACAGATGAAAATGAATACTGGAGAGACCCAAAATCTATCGGTATGACAAGAAAAGAATGATGTGGGGTTAGGAAACATTACAGAGGAAGTAGGGGAATAAATATGAGTGCTGTTCTCTCTGCTATCCCTAGAATATCTTCTGGGGAGATGGAGGTAGACACTGAAACTCAGGATTCATCAAAGCCTTCAAGAGTCAGGGAACTTTGTGGAAAAGGGGACAGAAAGATTGCAAGAGCCACAGGGCGGGAAGAATTATCTTGAAGCATTGCCCTTCCTGCCCCCCCCCCAAAAAAAAAGACTGACTGGTACTTTCATGACTCCACAGTGAACACCAATTATCCCACTGAAGTAGGACCCGACTTAATTGGGAGCAGTGGGAGAGGGAACATAAGAAGATAATGTGATGGGAATATGACCATTATGCAGTATGTTCATACTGTAAAGTTCACAGCTCATACTATAATCAAAATAAATATTTTCTGGCTATGAGGTGATATGTGTTGCTACCTGAATAGATTCTACCTATGTATTCCATAGATTCTTACTTTTGCCTTGAATTCTTGTCTTTTACATGAGTTCTACACATTTCTTTTTCAGGCTTACCTTGGATGTCACAATTTAGGCATCGTTTATTGACAGTATCATAAAGAATTAATTCATACCTTGGAATTGCTTCCCGCATCTTTCTTTTCATGCTCATCACTTTCTGTTTTTCAGGTTGCCTAAGAGCCTGGCTTTTGAAGGAACTATTCATGTTCATGTTATATTTCACATTCTATTCTTAAAATCCATCACCGGCTTCAAGTGCTTTCTACAAAGACATTATATATGATTTCCTCACTGTATAAAAGCTAGGTATTTCATATAGAAGAAAATGACTAAACATTCTTATAGTTTTCCTATATAGTATTACTAATCTGGAATAAATTCTCCTCAAATACTCTGCCACATTAATTTATTAACTCCACATTTTTACTTGTTTAAATGTGTGACTGAACAGTCATATTCATTTGTGTGTGGTATATTATGTGTTGCATGCCCCTGCGTGTGTGTGTGTGTGTGTGTGTGTGTGTGTGTGTGTGTGTGTGTAGAATAGATGTGGTGCATTATGTATGATTGGTGCTTATGCATATGTATGTGAAGTTGTCCCATGTGAGTCCAGAGGAGAATCTGAGTCCTCTTCTCTATCACTCATTTGTGTACTTCCTTGAGAAAGAGTCTCTCCCTCATATCAGCTGCTATTTTTAGTCACCAACCCCAGTGGTTATCTGGTCTCTGCCAAGAAGGACTGGGGTTACAAATGTGTATGACCATACCCATTTATTTTAACCTGGGTTTCTGCATGGATTGAACTCAGGAGTTTTAAGCCCTCCCAGGTCCTCATGCTTAAACCAGCAAGTGTTCTTTTACTACTGAGCCAGTTCCCTGGCTTCTAATAATAAGCTAACTTGACCATCTATTCAGCCTTAAATACTTAGCACAAGATCTTTAGTTCAAAATTATTGATTTCTAGGCATACTGTGGCAAAACAACAAGGTAATACAAATAGAGTGAATTACCCAAGTCTTTCAGGTAGTGGCTACCACTTTAGAGCCATAGATTTTTAAAACAGATTTTAGGCAAATATAGTCATGTGCTATTGTAAACTGTAGAAGATATTATAGGTTTTTAACAACATAGAATCTGTTTTATTTTTAATTCAATATTTTTTAAGATTCTCTGTAGACTACAGAGATTATTTTTTCTATTAGAAGTTTAAAATAGCCTATTAGTTTTCATCTACCCTTGCAACTAAAACATAGACAATGAAACATTTCCACTGGTTCTTAATATTGATTGGTGATGATGTAAAAGAAACCATGTGGTTGAAGCAATGAACATAAACATCTAAGTCTGGAGTGACAAGATGAGTAGCTGGAGGTCTGAGGTCTGTGGTGTATAGCGCTCCAGGGACTATCTTTGGTTAGCCTCATTGAATTGGTGTTTTAAAAAATCTCATGCGTGCTTCTTGCACTATCATCTTCCCCATTCCTGTCTATGTTTTAGTCCAGAGATCTGTACTTCCTGATAGTTCTTTAAGCTATTAACTACACACTCAGTGCTCTCTTCTTGTCATGACCACAAGAATTTATTACTGCAGCTTACAATGAAGAAATTAGTCTTATGTAATGATACTTTCATGTCACTATTAATGGATTTGAGATCTGTGGGCTTTTTTGCTTTTTCAACACTTTTCCAGGCAGCTAAAACATATTTGCTTATCATTTTCATACATTCCCTTCTATCACTACTCTTTTATCTAAATTATTATCAGTATTCCCTGCCTCTCTTTATGGTGTGTGTCTCATACTCATCATGTATTAGAGCCTAATTTTAGTAAATTAATGAAGTCTCACTTTCCCATAGTGAATCTATAAAATGAAGACAATAGTACCAATTTTATGGGATTGTAAAACAAATTTAAGTAATATAAGCCAAAAGAAAACTATAATAGATTACTCACATGTAGTAGGAACTCACATAGTTAATGTTGGCTGTGATAATTAACTATATATATTCAATATTGACTAAGGTTCTAGATATATCAATCATAGTCCTTTTATGAATAAGCTATCATTCTGATAATTTCAAATTGATGTGTATTTTGTCGCTTTTAATTTCTCAAAATTATGTCTATTTACTCAGTTGTTGCTTGTAACATAATATTTGCCCATGAATAAACAAATAATGATTAAAAACAAAAGTAAGGGTCTTTAAAATCACCAGAGTACATTACAGTGTTACTAAGTCAAGTTCTAGTTGTTTAATGGTTACATAAACAAATAACATTTGCTGCTGCCCATGGAATAAAAAGGTTTATGCTGTTTGTAGAATCAGATTCTACAGGCAAGCAATAGAGGCCAGGAATTGAGTGGGAAAAAAAAGCTAAGTGTTGCACATTACAACCACCTCCTTAGACAGCCGATTGACAAGGACAGATAAGTTGAAGTGAGATGAGTGTAGTATAAGACAGATTCTTCCAAAGTTTTCTTTCTCTTGAGACATGATTACCACTCAATGTGTCAATAGTGGTTTGTGAACAAAAAGAGGATATTGTGTCAATAATACCCCTGAAGTTGACAGTACATATCAGTATGCATTGGGATTCTGGTAGGCCACAAAGCAAAAAGAGCTATATTATTTTCCTGTTACAAATACACTTGATATTTGTTGTTTTGGTTTCTTTTTATAGTAAATGCTGTGAAGGTCTGGAAATGGATTTGCAATGATTCAAGAATGACAAGGGCACTATAAGCTAGAGCCATTCTGAAAAGTCTGTAAGAACATGTCTCCATATCTGGAGCATTATACTCTAACCTTTGAGGGCAATTCAAAATTTTTAGGTAGAACAATGAGGATTTGAAG
Organism: Orientallactaga sibirica; assembly: GCA_036365145.1. NCBI lineage: Eukaryota > Metazoa > Chordata > Mammalia > Rodentia > Dipodidae > Orientallactaga > Orientallactaga sibirica. Next base: position 42,282,116 of record JAEOAD010000007.1, read on the forward strand.
AGATACAAAGATTAATTGAGAATGATTTGTTGATGTTTTTGAAAAAGAGGGGAAACTATGGTGCAAGGAAACATATTAATAAGCTGTTGTAATATTTAATGTTGAGAAAATAAGAATTAAAATACAGGTACAGAATCTAAAAGGAAGTCACCAACAGGAATGGTTAATTCATAGGCATAGGAATTAATGGATATGAATAAGAAGGATAAAGGAAATTGAGAGTCATTGCAAAATTGGAAAGCATGCTCAAGTATGATTGAATGAATAAAATATAGAATTAGCAAAGTCTATTACTGATAATATCAAGTGAATGGGGCTGTTTGTAGAATATTGTAAATAATACTTCAAAAACTGTAGTATAATTGTGAGGTTTTCACTTAAGATGTCCATACTGGACTTGATGCTATTACAGCTGTAATAATTGCAGTTTATTGTTTAACAAAGGAAAACTAAACTGTAATTTACACTCCCTTTGACATATACCGTTACATTTAATATGTGTGTTATTCAAAGTAACATATTATAGAGTTACTGATTTGCTCTATTTATGATATACATGCAGGAGAAATTCAAACACAAGCAACCCCAGTGAAATCTGGACAGCACAAGTGTGTTTGGTACAATGTGACATGTTATGGATATGTAGTGTGAAGAACTCATTCAAAAACAAATATTCATGTGTGTCTACATATGTGGTATGCAGGTGGGTAAGTCTATAAGTATGTATGTGGGGCATTGCATATACATATTATATGTGTACACATGCATATGGCCAGAGACTTTTTTGTCAGTTGTCATCCTCTGTTATCTCTACCTTAGAAATAATGACTCACGCTGGGCCTTAATATTAGCTATTCAGCTACACTAATAAGCCAGCAAGCCCATGTCCTCTCCTCCCCAGCTCTGAGATAATGGACACCTGCTACCATCACCACTGGCTTTGGCATGGGACTTGCAGATCCATAGTCCAGTCTTTATACTTATGTGGCAAGGCCTTTACTGACTGAACCATTTCTACAAACCTCATTAAATTTTCATGACTGAAGTGTTAAAGATAAATTGGGTTAGCATAATTTTTGTCTCTCCTTATTGAAATGTTTCTATGTACATTGTATCAAGCACTATGGATGTTATAATGGTTATAAGGGGCTGTGTTAAGACAAGAAATGCTCAATATGTTTGTTCCTGAATGAATCTTTGAAGTAGACATTGGCATGCAATATTTTAGCTCAGTTCTGTCAAAAACCTTTCTACAGTTCTGAGCCTCAGTGTGTTCTCTTATTTTATGTTAGTCTAGGTCATCAAAGAAATACAGATATGACTGGAGAATGATTATGGAATAACCCCATGGATTTTTCCAATAGAAAACATAGGGTTGGATTTAAAGAGAGAAATGCAAAAGAAGAATATAAAAAAGAATCCAAAGAAATAATGGGTATGATATAGCCAAGAGAGAATTTCAAGGGAATGTAAACATAGAATAAGAATGTGAAAATGGAAAAGAAGACAGATTATTAAATTAGATTATAGCTTGTCATAAACAGTCAAAGACCCCAAACAGAAACTAGATTCTAATACTCAGGATGAGTGAAGTCTGAATAATACATGACAGGGAGAACTTTAGGTTAGAAGTAATATGGATATTTTTTCAATTATTTACCTGAGATTAGCCTATCTGTAAGGGTTTTGTACATGTTGAACAAAGGGACAGAAGATTACTATATAGGAGGAAGATTTGACTGATACAGCACATCACTGTTAAAACCTTGGATTTAGCCTGGTTAGAGAAATTTTGGTCATTTAGCTTCAAGAAGTAGAGGATGACAAACTTGTGTTATTTTAAAGACTAATATATATGGCATTTGATTAGCAGCTCTAAGAAGTGACTACAGAAGGGCCATGTGTAATAAACGTACAATTTCTAGGAGAAGTACAAAGGTGTGTAATAGAATCTCAGAGATGAGTAGTGTAAGGAACAGGTGTAGCTCACATTTTTATCAAGTGAGAAAATGTAATGAGGATGACAAGAGGATGATGAGTTCTGAGAAACTGTTAATTAGAGAAAATTCAAATAGACTTAATTAAATAGAAATAGCTTTGAGGAAGATGCTTTATTATATATTGTTCCTTTACATTGCAACAGAATATATCTCACAAAGGTCATGTAAACATTATTGTCAAAGCAAACAAATGAAAATTTCCCAAACTAATGGATATAATAAAGGAGTTCAAGAAACTCATAGAAATCTATTTTATGGTATGAAAAATACTAAAATCTCTTTCATCTCTAAATTGTGTAAAACAACCTATACTGCCAAATATGAATAAGATTAAATGAGCAAGCAAGAACTGGCAATTTCATGAAAGTTTTTATGAAGTTAATTGCACATATTAAAAGAAAAATATATTACAACATTGACATGTTAAGTGCATTTATAGAGTAAATAAATATGTGTATTATAAATTGAGTCAAATGCATAGAAAAAGGGAAGAGTATGATATTATCCATAGAACAGAGTTTATAGAAAATCATACTTGTTATTCACATAGACTTGAATGAGGAAGCTTAGGAATACTTAATAGTAAAAAGAAACAAAACAGACCAAATGATACTGTAGGCAAAGGAAGCTACATGCTATATGGGCCGATGTTATATAAAACAAACTACACTGAAGAACATAAAAATCATGAATTTTTTCCCCATCACATTGATATCCTAGAAGATACAGTTTAGAATGCAATTTTAGCATTCACATGTTTAAGACTGAGTTGAAAACACAAAGCCAAACAAAACACAAACATCAAATAATTTAGTCAAATTCCTGAGCAGATTGCATCTATCATAAAGACCATGGGAATCCTACAGTTGAGATATAAGTAAACATTCTTTGTATAAATCAATGATGGGGAATTGGGAGATCAATCCATAAAGCACCTGCTAAGACTGGACAACCTGAGTTTGATCCCCAGACCCCTTGTAAGAAGCCATAAGCTATGTCACCTTTCTGGAATCCCAGCCTACTGACACTGTGATATGGGAGGTAAAGACTGACAAAATGCCTAGATGCAGATGGCAAGCACAGAATAGAACAGCAAAAAAATAATAATAATAATCCAGACAGAGATCAAAAGAGAAGGAATGGTGAGGACAAACCTGAAAGTCATCCTAAGTCCTCCATACGTGTATCATAGCACATGCATAACTGTACTTACGTGAACATGCATATCACATACACATATATACTAATAAGTAAATAAATAGTGATAAATTTAATAAAATTAATGTAGTGCTGTGAATGTGTTGTGTCCAGCATATCCTCATGTGTATGTGATTAAGCTTCCTAAGTAGTTGACATCTGGTGGAGCCTTTGTGAAGTGGAACATTACTTAAGAAGGTGTGTTGGGTTGGAGAAATGGCTTAGTGGTCATTTGCCTGTGAAGCCAAAGGATCCAGGTTCAATTCCCCAGGACCCATGTAAGCCAGATGCAGAAGAGAGCACATGCATCTGGAGTACATTTGCAGTGGCTAGAGGCCCTAGTGTGCCTATTCTCTCTCTGTCTCTCTTCTCTACACTCTCTCTGCTTGTAAATAAATCAATAATTTTGTAAAATTAATTTTTAAAAAAGGTGTGTCATTGGGATCAGTGTTTGGGGTTTTATAGTGCAACTGTCTTTGCCAATACCAGCCCAACTCATACTTGCTGTTTCCTACCAGCTGATATGACAAAATGAGACACTCAGCTGATGCCACTGATGCCACTGTCATTCTTTCCTTGAGATGACGAACCTTCCCTTCGAAATTGTAAATTGCACTTTACTTCAATAAACTGCTTCTGGTCAGACATTTTTTTCTTTCCTCCCAGCAATAAGAAGGTAACTGCTACCACAACCTTCAACTAAATGTTGGGTGAGTGCTTTATTACTGTGTTCAAGTTACTGTATTTTTGCACACACACACACACACACACACACACACACACACACATATGGGTATAGTATGTGGGCACAGTGTGTGTGTGTGTGTGTGTGTGTGTGTGTGTGTGTGTGAAAGTACTTGTGTTCATATGTGAGGGACAGAAACCTTCCTTGGGTGTTTTTCCTCAGGAATGTGATCCAAATCTTTTAAGACAAAGACTCTCATGGGCCCAGAGCTTACCATCTAGGTTAAACTCAGTGGCTATCAAGCAACATGGACCTGCCTGTTCCTACTGTACTGCTTCTGTCAATATAGACATGTACCAGTACTTCCATGGCATTTTACGTGGGTTCTAGGTGTTGAACTGACACTTTCTGTTTGGAAGATAAGCACTTTACCCACTGAGCAATCTCTGCATTGCTGTTGCATACATTTCCATATTGGTAAACACATTAATTTATAAAAAAGGGGTTCCCTGCCCTGGAAGGTGTGCAAGCAGGCATGACAGTGTAGAGTGAGTAGGCCAGATCCCTGCTTCCAAGTTCCAACCAGTTCCTTGGAAGCCTGGTCCCTTAGTGGGCTGCAGAATCAGGCCTTTTGCTCTGGCACACTGACTAACCATTGGGTACCTGAGTCAGAGAGTGCACAGACCAAAGGACAAAAACTTTCTTCCTCCACAATAAAATAGTCTCTCTAGATGGCTTAGTGGTTAAGGCGCCTGCCTCCTAAGCCTAAGAATGCTGGTTCCAATCTCCAGCGGCTCCAATCTCCAGGTCCCACGTTTAGCCAGATGCAAAGTGACAAAAGGGTGCAATGCCACACTTGACCACAAGGGGCGCACACATCTGGATTTTGTTCACAGCAGCTGAGAGACTGCTGGCGCGCCCATCTCTATCTGTCTCCCTCTCCCTCTCTGTCTGTCTCTCTCTGTGTCTCTCTCCAAAAATAAATAAAATGTTTTAAAAAATAAAAATAAAATAAAATAAATAAATAAAAAAAGTCTCTCTAAAATGGGTAGAGCACAATGCAAAACGTCAGAAACCAGAGGTCTTCACCAAGGATGCCTAGTCTCACAATGGAAGTGTCCAATTAAATCATAGATAAGTCAACAGAAATTCAAACCTAAAATGAAAACACAACAACCAATGCAACCGTGATCAAAATAATTGTTGAACTGGAAGGAAGCCATCAAAGATCCAGCATTCATATCAATTATATCAACGAAATTGAATCATCTCTTAGAGCATTCAGCTTTTGACAGTAGGCTTAACTTCATTGAAGGAAATGTTAGAATCCTCAAAAGAGACTCTAATGAACTTAAGGTGTGTCAAGAAATGGAAGATCTCAACAACCAATTGATGAAGCTTAATGAAGACTTGATCAAATGTAAGAATGAGTTCCAGGAAGCATCAAGAAAGTCAGAATTCAAAATGAAATCTTATCTCAAAAAAGAGATGGACATGATGCAAAAATAATACAACAGAAAACAAAAATTATAAAAACCTCTTTAGAACCCTTCACTCAGAGAGTTACTCATGTGGAAGACAAAACCTCTGTCCTGGAAGACAAGACAGAAAAAATTGATAGGGAGGCCAAAAATATTTTCTAAGCTCAAAAAATCAAGTGAACAGAATATGAAGGAAGTCCAGGATACCCTCAAACGACCAAACATCCAGCTCATGGATTTACCAAAAGGACAGAAAATCTAGGTCAGAAGCATAGAGAATATATTCAACAAAATTATTGGAGAAACTTTCCAAATCTCTCAAAAAAGAGGCCCATCCAGATACAAGAAGCCCACAGAACACCCAAAAAACAGGACCAAAGAAGAAATGCTCCAAGACATACCATAGTTAAAATTCTTAACAATGAAAAGCAGCAAAAGAGAAATAACTCACAACATACAAAGACAATCCCATCAGAATTACCTCAGATTTCTCCATGGAAACCCTGAAAGTCAGAAGGGCCTTGAATAGAACACTTCAAAGTCTAAGAAACTATGGCTTTCTACCTAAGCTACTTTACCCTGCAAAAGTATCCCTCATACCCAGAAGCTTCAATCATGAAGTCAAGATTCATGTTTTATTTTATGTTATTTTTCTCCATCTTGCTTTTTCTCTATGCTCTACTAGGGCTGTTTCTAGCTGTTTATTCTGTTAATCTGATCTACCAGTCTGTTCTCTTACCATGGTGCTCTCTTGTTGACCATAGTTTTGTAGTATGTCTTCAAGGAAGGCATTGCCAGTCATTCCACATGGTTCTTCTCCCTTTGTCTCTGTATTGTACTGACTATTCTTGATTTTTTTCTCATCTCCCCCTCTCTCTTTCCCTCTTCCTCCTTTTCTTTACATGTTGACATGTATGTTGACATACATGTGCATGTCTTGGTGAGCATGTGGGGGCCAAAAGACATCATTGAGGGTTGCTCCAACTTTCCGCCATTTTTGAGTTAGTGTATCGAGCTGTTGTCCATCACTTGATGTGCTTGAAGTCGGCTGCCCTGTGAGATCCTAGGAGCTCCCCCTGTCTAGACTGGCCTTCTCACCACAGGTATACTAGAGTTACAGATATTTGCCACAAAGTCATGCATGGACATATGTTCTGGAGATCTGAAAATGGTATTCACACTTTCACAGCAAACACTTTATCCACTACCCAGCCTGATCATTTAATTCTTTACATAAAATATAAACAGGTAGGTGGTCTCCATAAGTACATTCTAGCACCGTATCTTCTAAACTTTGTTTAGAATCTGAATTTTAAAATTATTACAGGATCTTCAATAATAATTTATGTTAAATATTTCTATTTTTTTTCTGGATTTCTTGAAAACTATTCAAAAGTGAATAACAGGACCCAAAATGGCAATGGTAATAAATGTTGATGTCTTCCAATACCACATTTGCTTCCCATTATCCCATATGTTACTTCAAGAACCCTTACAATGGTTATGAATTGACATATGAATATAGCACTTGAGAATTAGAAAATTCAAGTAATCTGTCCTAATGTATGCAGTTACTAGGTGGTAAAATTTAGAGTCAAAGTTAGGAAACCAGAAGTAGTACTCTATTATCATTGCTCAATGCCATTTCTCTATCTCCTTTCACTGAGGTGATTCTCAAACACACCTTCTGATGCAGACTGTAGAAGACCTCCTAGTTTAAACAGGAGAAAGGATTTTTCATCAATGATATTGTAACAATAGCTACATGAAGACCACATGTGAATTGAGACTTTTAAAAAATTATTAATTTAGGGCTTGAGAGATGGCTTAGTGGTTAAGGCGCCTGCCTCCTAAGCCTGAGAACGCTGGTTCCATTCTCCAGTAGTTCCAATCTCCAGGTCCCATGTTTAGCTAGGTGCTGTAAGTGATGCAAGGGTGCAATGCCACACTTCACCACAAGGGGGTGCACACATCTGGATTTCATTCGCAGCAGCTGAGAGGCTGCTGGCGTGCCCATCTCTATCTGACTTCCTCTCCCTCTCTCTCTGTCTCTATGTCTCTCTCAAAAAAAAAATAAAATAATAATAATAATAATAATAATAATAATAATTCATTGGAATTGGACAAGGGAGAGGGGGGAGAAAATGGGTATGCCAGGGCTGTCAGCCACTGTAAATGAACTCCAGATGCATGAGCCACCTTGTGTATCTGCCTTACATGGGTACTGGGAAATCAAACCTTTGTCCTTAGGGTTCACATGCAAACATCTTAACAACTAAGCCATCTCTCCAGCGCCCAAATCTAGACATTTTAAATCCATCTCCAATATACTTTCTTCACTTTTAATATAGATTTATTAAGGACCGGCTTTCTTTTTGGTGTCCTTTGAAAGACCCACAAATTCACTATGTTTTAGGAAAAAGGTGAAGCAAATATTTGCATGTATTTTAGTACACTACAATTTCCTGAGTGATTTTACAAGTCTTTCTGAAGTTTAAAACATTTAAAAAGTCCCATCTCTTCCATTTTTAATTGTGAAACCACATGGCTGGGTTCTCAACTACTTTGTAACTTATCTCTTATTTATCATATTCAAATCTGCAATCTTGATGCTATTTTTGTGATCGTAATTCATGCTCAACAATCTGCTTCCATTCTCAACCCAGAGAGCTGGCAATCAATTTCTTAGTGCTATTTGGGAATAAAGCAAAATCTAAAAATGAAGCTATTAATATATTGCAAGTAAGTACTAAATCTGTTAGGTAGAGGCTGACAGATCACATTAGAATGGGTGCCCTCAGGCACTGTGAGGCTCAAGAAGGCACTTGTGATGCATGATACCATTATTGACCTTTGAGTTACACAATTTATTAGAAAGGAAAAATAGTTTTCATTGTATGGGTAAAATGTACTAAGTGAGCCCTTTAACCTAGATTTTCAGGAGAAGCAAATTGGTCATTGTAGAAGTACCCTAATTAGGCTGTTTATTCACACAAACACAAATAGAATTGCTATGACCTTACTAGCATGCATTTAGCATTTGTTCTCATTTTTACATTATATCAGAAGCCAGGGAGAAAAAGAGACTGACTATGAAAATTATTGGAGCTGTCTCATTTGCCTTTTATTATTGCAGTTTTCACATACTCTACCCTTCCATCTTCATATATATATATATATATATATATATATATATATATATATATATATAGTTGTATTGTTATAGATTGAGATTAAATTACAGTCAATATAATCATGCCCTACAATAATAATGCTTCCCATCTATGCCTGATACTTACTTTAAACTTATTTTACACTTAAAATATTCTTTGAAATGAGTATTATTATTCCCAATGTAATGAGATGGTAAGTGAGGCTTTGGTGAGGGAGTTGAGTATTCTAAGTATGCAGAGGTAGCGAGTGGCAGAACTGGGACTCAGTTCTCACATACAGATATGAACAATGCAAGAATCAACAAAGACATCTGCATAATCTTAGATATTTCATCATTAATTTCAAATAATAATGTAAAATTTCAGATGTAGAGAAAAGTTATGAAGATGAAAGAAACTCCTCATGTACCTTCTCCAGCCAGGCTCTGATACTTTGGAGTTAGTGTTATACATTATTATGATACATTTCTCATCTTTATATGGTCCATCACCCCATCCAAGAGATACACTATATTTAATCATTGGTGTCCTTGGCTGCTGTACATACTGACAGTGTTTTAGAATTTTCTGGGACTTGGGAAATGCCTCAGCAGTTATGTATGTTTGCCATTTACACATGAGTGCCCATGGGCTGAAGATCACTAAGGTGACTCCCCAGGCCCACATGAGAAATGCTGAGTGTGGCCATGCATGTCTGTAATCCCAACTGGTGGGGAAACAGAGATGGGAAATTCCTGATGCTCACTGCCTGATGGCAGATGTGGATTAGAGAAGAGACCTGGACTCAGGAACATATGCAGATGAAAGATAATGGTACCTGATATTCATCTCTAGTCTCTGCATGCTCACGTATGGCTTGAGCATCTGCACACACCTGTGCATGCATCACATACAATACACCACATGCATAGAGTGCACGCGCAAGATGCAAGACGCTTGCCAGATCACAACACACACACACACACACACACACACACAAATGATTAACTGGTAGATTTCAGGCCAGTTAGTTGAAGAATTTATTGAATGCACCTAAGTGGAAATTTTCCTGATGTTTTTCTTTTGAAAAATACTACTGCATACTGTTTGTGTTCATTGTGCATAATGATGGCTTTCATTTTTTTAATTTGCATGTATATGTATCTGTTACAAGTGCATGTGTTTATGTGTATGGACATGTGTGTGTGTGTGTGTGTGTGTGTGTGTGTACAGGTGCACATGCATGTGGAGGTTAGTCTCCGCTTTACTTTTTGAAGCCTTGCTTCTTCTTGAATCTAGAACTCACTGGTTCAGCTAAATTAGCAATGCAGTTTATCACTGTTGATGCTGACTTATTTATTACTTTTCTAATTGACTGGTGTTCTGTTTTTTCCTGCTATCAACTCATACTTTTCCCCTTTTATATAATATATTCATTGGAAGTAAACCTTATGGAACGCTTACAGAGTACATAATTATCATTGACCTTCTTTAGTGGGGATTATTTTCATATACTGTATATTTATGCTGATGTATTTATAAAACATCTCTTTTCTCTACTTATGAATCAGTTTGGTTATAAAACTGCAGGCTTGTAGACATGTATTTCACAGTTTTTGTTGTAATTTGACACTAGCTTTATATAGTGTTTCTATTGTTCTTGCTATTAACACTGGACACTTAGTTGTCTTGCCATTTTATCATTTCCTGTTTTATTCTTATGTGTTTTGTTATTGATTCTATTGTTAAAATCTTCTTACTCACTGTCTTGACAAGATATTCTACAATCTTCTGATATTGTCTCTGTATAAGTCAGTGATTCATGGTTCTTTTTGCACACAGATCTGCACATGCATACACCTTTACCTAGACTGTGATAAGCTGTAGGTCTTACTCTTGCATTGTAACTTGCATTATTCTAAATTTTCCTCTTTCTTACATCTTCTCATCCATCCCACAATTTAAAACCATAGCCCTTTCTAGCATCCATTTACTAGATTTTCCAATGACAGTCACCAAAAATTTGGGTTTTTTTATTTTTAAACTGTGCCCCATATAAATAACTTTACCAGCAAGAATAGAGTACATATGTAAAATTCTTTTTGTTTTGGATTCAGATACCCCCATTAAATCCAAAGCTAATTGGGCTGTCTTTGCTGACTTTTTAAAATACCAAAATACAGGAAATCTGATTAAAAAAAACCTTTATTAAATATATAGCCATATTTTAAACAGATCAAAATGCTTCAGTTTTTGCCATTATACATAGGAGTATACTAAGTAATAACTATTATATGTGTACAGTGCTTTTTTGAATATGCTGATATGAAATGAATTTAAAGCAATTTTACCAGCTACAGATGCAACTCAGTGGTACAATGCTATATTAGCATACAGAAGGCCTAACGTTCAAATCTCAGCACTGCAAAACAATTTATCTTAGCTTAATTTCTTGTTTAGGTCTGTTTGTTTTTTTTTTTTTTTTTACACACTGTACATCATTAGAAGTACTCTTCCAGAGAACAAAGAGTTGGGTAGTAAAATTATGTTTAAAGGATTTGTATAGGCTTTCTTTCATTGACCTTAAAAATTGACATATACATATACACTGAGCTCCAAATTACAAGAAATTAGTCACAAAAATGTGACTTAAAATGTGTTCTTAAAAGAAACTATTAAAATATTTACCTTCTATATAAGTTATTTGTGCGGGAGGCCAGAAAGGCTCAAAAACAATATTAGAATTGCCATTGTTCTTGGTTGCCCACCAAATCAAGATAGTGATGCTCTATTGGTGAAGACATCTCACATTTTGGTTAAACAAAAGAAAGGAGCTAAGGTAGAACTGAGCTGGAAGCTTATACCTTATTGGCTAGCTTTTATCGTACCTGAACATACTATGCAAACTGTTCTGAGATAAAAGATATTAACAGTCGTACCAAGCTGTGGGTGCTATGTACTTCACAATCGACCTGCAAAGCAAGATATGATCCTGATATAGTTGTGACAAGAAAACTATGGGATGGACCAATTATTCTCTGATTGGATTTGAGACCTGTTCTACTAAGAAGGAAATGGTAGTTTGTACTAAAAATCAGAACAGAATTTGTGGTTAGGAACAACACAGAGGAGAGGGGAGGGAGAGGACAATGCTAATTGGACAGCATGTCCAACTACTTTCTAAATCAATGTTTGTTCCTTAGATTGGTACTACACAAGGCCTCTAGCATAGCAATTTCTTTATCAAAAGGCTAGATGTGATTACAGAGACCCACAGAATAAATGACTAGTTTGTCCTCAGTTCTAAACATGACATCAAACCCTCATATGCTCACAGAAACTCACAGAAAAGGAGGTAGAATAAAGATAAGAGCAGGAACACAAGAAGTGGAGATACAGAAAGTGGTCTTTTAAAATATTTTTTTTATTTATTTATGTGTGTGTGTGTGTGTGTGTGTGTGTGTGTGTGTGTGTGTATATAAGTGGGAAAGATACTTAGAGAGAATGGGCATGCCAGGGCCTCCACCAAGTGCAAATGAATTCCAGCTGCATGCACCACCATGTGCATCTGGTTTATGTGGGTTCTGGGTCCTTAAGTTTTACAGGCAAGTGCTTTAACTGCTAAGCCATCTGTTCAACCTCAGAACATTGTCTTTTGAATACATCAAGTACACTACACTCATGAAATTACATGATTGAACCTGAAATATGTTACCATAAATGAGGGAGGTATCCATGATACCTACACATTCCTTAGTAAATACTAGAAACACATGAACTCTGTTAGAGGATAGACATGTCCTTTAATCAGGAAGCAGGAGGATGTCCAGTCCCCAGGATTTAACCTACCACTCTTGATTATGCACACAATCCTAATTTGCATCAATTACTAAATAAAGAAATGATGCATAAATGAATAAGTATTGTTATAAAATAAAAACATCATGGAAGTAGGATGGGAATCTATTGGGAAGGATGGTTATAGTGAGTGAAGAAATGGAAAGAAAGAAGGAATAATAGAGTGGATAAAAATGTATTATGTACATGTATGAAATTGCCAAAAAATAATTATCTACCTTCTTACTAATGATTCTGGAAATGATTTTTTAAAATAATCCAAACAGGCAACTATGACAAATTCAGTGGTTTCTACAATAGTAAAATTTTATAATCTATTTGGACTTTAAAGAAAGAGCCCAACTGATTTTATTTTATGTTTTAGGTCAGCCTGGGCTAGAGTGAGATCCTTCTTCACAAAAAGGGAGGACTGAAGAGATGGCTCTGTGGTCAAAAGTGCTTGTTACAAAGTCTGATGGCCCATGTTTGATTCCCTGGTAGCCGTGTAAAGACAGACATACAATGTGTTGCATTTGGAGTTCATTTGCTATGGCAGGAGGCCCTGGCATGCCCACACTCTTTTCTCTATCTCTTTCTCTCCCTCAAATAAATTACCTTTTAAAAATTATTTATTGGGCTGGAGAGATGGCTTAGCGGTTAAGGCGCCTGCCTCCTAAGCCTAAGAACGCCAGTTCCAATCTCCAGGTCCCACATTTAGCCAGATGCAAAGTGACTCAAGGGCGCAATGCCACACTTGACCACAAGGGGGCACACATCTGGATTTCATTTGCATCAGCTGAGAGGCTGCTGGTGCGCCCATTCTCTATCTGTCTCCCTCTCCCTCTCTCTCTGTCTCTCTCCAAAAAAAAAATATTTATTTATTTATTTATTTATTTATTTATTTATTTATTTATTTATTTATTCTCAAGCAAAGACAGACACACACAGAGAGAGAGAGAGAGAGGAGAGAGGAGGGAGGGGAGATAGAGAGAGATAGAAGACAGACAGGCAGAGAGAGAATGTGCACAACAGGGCCTCTAGCACTGCAGATGAACTCCAGATGCATGTGTCCCTTGTGCATCTGGCTTATGTGGGTCCTGGGGAATCAAACCTGGGTCTTTTAGATTCACAGGCAAATATCTTAACTGCTAAGCCATTTCTCAAGCCCCAATTAAAATATTTTTTTAATAATTATGTTTATGGAATAGGTATGTAGCTCAGTTGGCAGAGTGCCCTTAGTTCAGTCCATAGCCCTGTAAAAAAATCAAACATGGGTATACATGCATGTAATCCTGCTGCTAGAGATATAAAGGCAGAAGAATAAGATATTCAAGGTCATCCTTGGGTACAAGATGACTTTTATAAACAATTCAGCAATAATGTAAATTGAAAACAAAACAATAAGTACAGGGACCACTTTGCTTTCTGCACGATTAAGACTGGATGTTAGGACATGACACTGAAGTTCTACAATATCAATTTTATACACTTGCCAAAGTGGTATCTGTGATTAAGGTAAACAGAATGAGCACAGCTTCAGGATAAGGTAGTCAGACAGAGCAAACCTTTCACTGAATATCAGATATTAAACATTTAGGAGTCTACATTGAAGAAATCTTCTTTTGATTAAAATTTAATGGTTTTTATTTATAAAATGACTACCTTTGAGCTTTATATATTCATAACTTCAAAGGTTTCTCAGGGATTTCAAGTACATTCAAGCTTTTGTAATAAGGATTCATTTTAAATTAATGATTCATTTTTTCTAGCAACATTTTAAAGTAGTTTGTAGTGTGATGTTGGATTCCAAAGAGAAACAATCTCCCTGAGTACTCTAGCCAGTAGGTTTCCTCTGTCTTAACAGAATTAAAAAGAGGAACAGTTGATACAACCTGCAGAGATGCAAAACTACACATGTACCTACCAGTAAATGAGCATGAGTATATGTCTAGTTGCTGTATTGCTTCAATAGTGAGATTTAAGGCAGAGTTAAACCATGGAAGGGACTCAGGTTTTGATTCTGAGTGAAATCACAGTGGCCACAACATGTGCCTTTCTTTTCTAGCACAAAGTAAGTTGAGACATCAAGATATTCAAAGTGTACCTCCACAGTTGCTGCTCTATACCTCCTAGAATAGAATAGTCTATGAGACTGGCCCAACCCAGAATGGGACAATACACTTGAAGAAAAATCTGTACCTTACTTGGACAGTGTGTGTGCAGCATGCATAAGGTCCCGGATTAATCCGTAGCAACAACCACTTACCTGCTAAAACAATAACTGGCTTTTTCCCCTTTCAAATTTCTATTTCTGTCTATACTTGAGAGACATTTATGGTTGTACCACCAACCACAGACTGTTCTTGGGTAGCATATATTCTCTTAACATCTTGTCCTCAATGTCTCTAAGATTTGCTAAGTGAATAAAATAAGTGTGTAAATATATGTGAAAGGGAAGTGTCGTAATGACTAGTAAGTGAGGCTTTTGGAAGTGTGAAAGAGAAAGAGTTTTCTGGTGGAAGACAGAGCCTGCATAGTGACATAAAGAAATTTTCTAGAAATATTCGATCTAAGAATGTAGGTCTATATTGGAAATTATACATGATAAGAATAAAGCAAGTATTATGAATATTCTGCTGAATATCAAAATAACAGGACAATTTGTATATATTACCTTGAAGGAAAATGTATTACCTGATATTTTTATGTGTTAGGAAATCAATACAAAATCATTAGATAAAAGGACAAAAGGTATCCTAACATGCCTGTGCATGGATTCAAGATTTGGTACAATAATCGAGATGAGAAGAAACAAAGGTTCAACTGGCTACATCATAGGGAGAAAACAGATACTATTGTAATTATCTTCTTGTTGCTGGCACAGGACACCTGACTAAAAGCAGCTAATGGAAGGAAAGTATTTCTCTTTCCATGATGGTAGGGGAAAGCATAGCATGAGCAGAGAATAGACATTACCTCTCCGACAGCAGGTGCTAACAGTAGCAGTAGAATGAACCGAACATGGGCAAGGGGAAACAGGCTTTAACACCCATAAACCCAGCCACAACAACACACCTCCTTCAGCAAGCCTCCAATTCCCAAATTGCCACCAGCTGGGGATCTATCATTCAGGACACATGAGGTTATAGGAGACACCTAATTCAAACCACCAGTACAGGGACTGAGTAACTAAATATGAATGTGAGCAGCTGAATTTAAAAAGGCTGTGTTAAAATATGCAATCAATATTAGACATGCAATTTGGTTTCCAAGTGTCTGTCAGAAAGAATATATCCTTAACTTTGAAAAGAGAGGTTGGTTTCTAAAGTTAGGAAAAAATCCATGAGGTTATGTCTTGCGTTAGAACATTAGAGAGCCTTACCCAGCAATAACTTAACATTTTTAAATATTCCTGTAGTGAACCTCTTAGATACACCACAGCTCTCATTTATATTCATACATATAGTAAAAGTTCCTAGAAGTAAACTAAAGTTTGTAAGATTTTGTTTTGTTTTGTTTTGTTTGTTTATTTGTTTGTTTGTTTTTGTTTTTCAAGGTAGGGTTTCAATCTAGTCCAGGCTGACCTGGAATTCACTATGTAGTCTCAGGGTGGCCTTGAACTCATGGTGATTCTCCTACCTCTGCTTCCCGAGTGCTGGGATTAAAGGTGTGCTCCTCCATGCCCAGCTGTAAGATTTTTTAAATCTCTTGATATGTATTCATACATTTTTTTTCAGAAAAAAAATGGTAATTTCCAGTAAAGTAAGAAAGAACACCAAAAGGCCTCAGTATTCTCATATGTTTCTGTTTTACCAGTTATATTAAGAATATCATTTTACAATTATATTTGAATATTTTACTTTCCATTGGATTAAGATATTCTAGAAGGTTTTTGGAGTCCCTCCCCTTGGAAGTCATTTGTTTATCCATATACAGTAACATATGTACAAACCAGGCACTTGCTTTGTGTATTAGTGTTTTATTATTGTTTATTTATTTATTTGTGTGTTTATATATGTTTGTGTATGTGTTGTCCTATAACTGAAACTAAAGACAAACACAAGATAAGTAAGCCCTGTACCATTAAAGAACATTGCCTGCCATTGTCTTTTACTTTTTGACTAATCTGATCAAGTAGATCTAGGCACTGACGTTTTTATTTTGTTTTGTTTGTTTTTTGAGGTAGGATCTTGCTCTCTAGCCCAGGTTAACCTGTAATTCACTATGTAGTCTCAGGGTGGCCTCAAACTCACAGTGATCCACCTTCCTCTGCCTTCAGAGTGGTGTGATGAAAAGCATGTACCACCATACCTGTTAAGTGAATTATGGGCAATCCTATTTTTGGTGTGTTTGTATGTGGTTGTATGTGTGGTGTGGTATGTAGTGTGGGCTGTGTCTGTGGTAAGTGTGTATATAATAGCTGTAATCACGTGTGTTGGTGTGTGTGTATGTGTGTGTGTGCAAATGCACACACCCCATGCATACATAGGTAGCCAGAAGGGGACTTTGAATCCCTCCTCTGCAGCTTGTTTGCATTTTTTCCTTGAGGCACAGTCTCTCCTTGAACCTGGAGTTGTTGTTTTCTATCATATGATTGACCAATGAGCCCCAGTGATCCTCTTGTCTCTTTCCCTTGTAGATCTGAGTTTACAGGTGTGCATGGCATGCCGAGCTTCTTACATGGGTGTTAGGGATGGAACTTATGCCCTCTCAGACCAACATGCTTGTGCAATAATTGCTCTACAAAGTTTAACTTATATCTGTGTGCACATACTTGTTTTGATTAATGTTGCTGATAATTTTGGCATAAGTATTTATATTGCTTTGAAATAGCCAAGGAGATCTGAGGAAGTAAGCCAACCTTTAAAAGAATTTACCTCAAGGGGAGATGACTTCTTGGTTAAAGGCACTTGCTTCCAAAGGCTGTGGACATGGGTTTGATTCCCACAGGTGACAAAGTGGCACATGCATCTGAAGTTAATTTGCAGTGGCAAGAGGCTCTCCCGCAACATATTCTCTCTCTCTCTCTCTCTCTCTCTCTCTCTTCCTCTCTCTCTTACTGTCTCTCTCTCCTCACAAATAAATAATGATATTAAAAAGGAAACTTTTAGAGAGTTATAAAACAAAGACATTCATAAAATTTTGGTGTACAAGCCACTTTGAAAAAATCTAAAAATGAAAACTAAATTTATTTGTATTCTGCATGCATACTTTCAGTAAAGTAGGATGTCCTCTTGATATAAGGAAGAGTCAAAGACTTCCATAACCTCTTTGAGGAACAAAGCATCCATTGGACTGTTTTGTGGTTAATTAGTATAATCCAGGGCTAGGTGGCAGTTTCTCCATACTAAATGGAGATTGGTAAAGTGTCATGGGAAGTGGGGATTTAATATCTTCCAGAAAAATATTAACAGATATCAAATTACCTAGCTTGCCTCTTTCTGTGGAACTTCCAATACTTTTTAATGTACTTCAAAAGCCTCTTCCTAGTCCAAGTTACTAAATCTCTCTTTTAGTTAATTTTTTCTATTTTTGTATTTGAAGCATGTGTATGTGTGTTTGTGTGTGTGATTGGAAACTCACATGTGCCATGCTATGTGTGGAGATCAGAAGACAAATTCTGGTGTTATTCCTCAACTTCCACTTTGAAGCAAGTTCTCTCATTTCCTTGTTCATGCTGCAAGTGTCAAGCTAGCTGGCCTGAGAGCTTCTGGATGATTCTCCAGTCTACACTTCCATTCTTTCTGTAGGTTCTATGGGATTGCAGACCACAGCACCTCTGCATCTAGCTTTGCATAGGTTCTGGGGACCTTCAGAATTCAGGCTCACACACTTGTGTAGAAAACACTATCTATCCAGCCATCTCCTCAGCCCACTATTTGTTTGTTTGTTTTCTTTAAGTGTTCATTTTTGACACTATCTTAGGCACAATAAGTTGCTTATAAATGAATTTTCAGATAGTTGACTAATGTATCTATAGAATATTGTAACCCACGTCCCCAAAGATGCTTTAAATTCTTATCTCCAGAACACATATATACATGCCTTTCATGTCAAAAGAGGATTGACCATGTCACTGAAGGCACAAACATAGACAGAGTACATTTTCTAGGTGAGACCATCTGCTCATATATGTTCTTAAAAGCAAAGAAATGTCCCAGCTGAGTCAGATACAAAGAAATGAGTAATCAGCCTTCTGTACTTGACCTTGGAGATAAAGGAAAGGGGCATGTCCTAGGAATGTGGATGACCTATAGAAGTTTATAAAGTCACATCTTTTAGTTCCCATTTCTGGTGAAGACAACATTTTATGTTAATGTATGGTGTTGCTACTGGCAAATAATAATATTTTAAATCAGAATATATAATAACAATATGGAAAAACCTCCTATTTTGATATTTATAATATTCAAAATACTTTTACTTGGATTTTCCAATAATTGATGTGAAATAGCACTGATGAACTAGATGTCCCTGCTTAAGAAACAGGAGAGGAGAAATGGTTCTTTAGGAAAGCCAAGGAGCCTAAAGTGGGAGATATGTCTCAATGGTCTGGAAATTAGGTAGGGAGCTTTACAAAGATTGTTCCAAGATGTACCCAGAATGAGTAACATGCAAAGAGGACACAGTGGAACTGGAAGGAGAGAATGTTCATCTGAAGAAGTCTGAGGAAGTATCTTTTGACTTGGTGACTGGATAATACAACAGGTTTAATGTGAGATGCACTAAATGAAGGATTAGACAGGAACTGAAGGTCATAGTCTAAAGCACACTGTGACAGGAAGTAGAAATGATAGAATATAAACTGTGAGGGAACCTGAGTTCTGATTACAGTCTACAGAACGTATAAAACATTGGGAATGGCTTGAAAGATGGCCCAGAGTTCCTTTGCAGTAGCTAGAGGCCATGTCACACCCATTCTTTTAGTCCTTCATCCTTCTCTCTCTATCTGTCTCATAAAATAAATTTTAAAAATAATAAAAAAAAAGATTTGGGCTGGAGAGATGGCTCAGTAGTTAAGGTACTTGCCTACAATGACTAATGACCTGAGTTTGATTCCTCAGTACCTATTTGGAGTTCATTTGCAGTGGCTAGAGGCCCTAGCACACCCAGTCTCTGTAAGTAAATAAATAAACAA
The DNA here is from genome assembly GCA_036365145.1 of Orientallactaga sibirica. Classification (NCBI taxonomy): domain Eukaryota; kingdom Metazoa; phylum Chordata; class Mammalia; order Rodentia; family Dipodidae; genus Orientallactaga; species Orientallactaga sibirica. The sequence continues at coordinate 42,301,606 of JAEOAD010000007.1, forward strand.
ATACACAAATAAATTAAATATTTTTTTAAACCTATCAGTACTGTCACCTAAAGAAGATAAAAAATTAATGTACTCTGGAGTGAATCATAGATGAGGCAATGGGTTTGAGCTCCAACACATTGTGCCCTCACACATCCCTGACCCCACATGCAAAAGAATAAATGTAACACATTGTCAGTGAAGGAGCAATCTATCAATCAATTCTGTTGAGACTTTATTACTAATATTTACTTTCTTTTTCTCACTATTCCCCCTTTAACAATCTACTTCCAACTGTGGAAATGGCCCTAAATTTTGAATCATGAGCTCTTCAAAAAAAAAAAAAAAAATACTAACACTTGTTAAATTCAGAGATGTTGGCTGTCTCAGAACAGTTGTAAAGAGTGAATTGGATTCCAAATTAGTTTGTGTTCTTTTCATCAAGATGCTCAATGTAAACAGAGCCCCACTATTAGAATGATATATGTGAGGCTCCCCATGCACTTTGGCAGAAAAATTTTATATAAATGGAAAGTGTCGCATATATTTTAAAAGAATGCATGAGTTTATTCCTCTAGGGGAATTGCTTATTTATGTACTATGCTTGTTCTAAAGGTAAGTGCATGATTCATAAGTTAGTTTGCAAGTAATTTTATACTGTGGAAAGCAAGCTAAGAGGATACTTAACTGTGTTCAAGTATTTGAAAGATTTATTTAAGATAATCAGCTATTCACCATTTGTAGCAAAGAAAAAGGGGAAATCAATTTAAATTTTACCTGCAAAACTTTGTTTAAGATATAAATCTTACCTAAGCATCTTGCTTTATTGTAGGCTGTTGGAATAGGAAAAAAAAAAAAAAAAAAAACTACATACCACATTTTTTTCTGGTAGATTTCTTTGTCCCTATATTTTTCATCACATCTGCATTCCCCTATTTACTTAAGTAATTAAATGAAAGTTGATCATCCTCTTTTTTAAGCCATTCCTTTTAGACATTTTTTATAACCTCTCACCTAAGCAGCAAGCTGGTTATAATTATTAGTCACTCCAGCTTGAACACTGATACTTATTCTGGTGTTTAAACATGGCCATGAAAATGTCAAGAAAGATACCTGAACGTAAAAGCTTGCATCTGTGTATATCTGTGCACCATTTATGAGGATATGGATATAGCTTAGTGTTAGAGTGCTTTTATAGGCAGTACCAAGCTCTGGGTTCAAACAAAAAGAGGATGTAAAATAATAATAAAAAAAAAAAGGAAAAACAGAATAGATACATTTTTTAAATAACTAACTTAGGTAATGGGGAGATGAATCAGTGGTTAAAAGCACTTGCTCCATAAGCACCAGACCTTGACTTTGATCCCTACCATGCATGTAAAAACCCAGGTGTGGTTGCATATGCACATAACCTCAGAGAGGAGGAGGCAGGTGTCTGGAGAAGCATGGGTTTCCAGATCAGCCAGGCAGTCTAACTGAAAAGGGAAGTTCCAAGTTCAGTGGAGACTGTTTCAAGGAAAAAAAAAAAAAAAAAGATGAAAAGAGTAATAAAGCAGGACACTTGATTACCTCTCCTAGCATCCACATGCCTGTACATGGTGCAGGCTCACCTGCACATAAACACATGCACTCACACCACACTTACTACACACACACACACACACACACACACACACACACACACACACCTATAATAAGGAAAGCAACCATTTAAAATGTGCTTAGTATAACTACTTGGAATCAATATAAAGTTTCTCATTTCTTTTGTTTATATAGGCTTTACTTTGAGCAACATCAACCTTTCTGCATATAGGCAAACATACTAGACATGCACAGTGCTTCTAACATAATTGGGATTCTTGGTGTTATGCTACATTTTTATGTCTTTTTTTTTTTTTGAAGCACTAGGTAATCTTAAGAAAAGTGTTTGCCCAAAGAATCGAGGCTATTATTATTTTTTTATTCTGAGCAACCAATGTTCTTCATGCCCTCCTCACTCTACTCCTGTAATTATCAGTGTAAGACATGAGTAAAAGTATGCTGGGGAGACATATTGCAAGAGTGAATGACCTCCTAACTGTTGTCACCACCAGAGTCCTTCTCCCCTGAAAAGGCAAATATCTGTGAATTGATGATTAGAGTCTCTATATATTTAGTGGGAAACAAACAGGAGTCACATTTGTGCCAGTGACAAAATATGAAGGAAAAAATAATTTCCATCACATGCCCTGGTGGACAAATTCTCTAGGACATCTTGTTCCACAGCTAGGAGTGTAATAAAATAAGAAATGTACAACAAGTGGTGCTGGGATAACTGGATATCTATATGTAGGAGGATAAAAATAGATCCTTGTCTCTCTCCATGCACAAGAATCAAGTCCAGATGGATCAGGGACCTTAATATCAGACCAGAAACTCTGAAACAGCTAGCAGAAAAAGTAGTGGAAACCCTTCAACATATTGGCATAGGCAATGACGTTCTGAATATAAGCCCAGTTGCTCAGGAAATAAAATCACTATTCAACCATTGGGCTCTCATGAAATTACAAAGCTTTTGTACAGTATAGGATTCTGTGAATAGAGCAAAGAGACAACCTACAAAATGGAAGAAAAATCTTTGCCATCCATACATCTGACAGAAGACTAATATCCAAAATATACAAAGAACTCAAAAAAAAAAAAACTAAACAATAAAAAAATCAAAGAACCCAATTAAAAAAAAAAAAACAGGCTAAGGAACTAAATAGAGAGTTCTCAAAAGAAGAAATACAGATGGTATATAAACATCTAAAAATATTCTACATCCCTAGCCATCAGGGAAATGCAAATTAAAACTACTTTGAGATTCTTTTTCACTCGTGTCAGAATGGCTACCATCATGAAAACAAATGACAATAAATGCTGGCGAGGATGCTGAAAATGAGGAACCCTTCTATACTGTTGGTAGGAGTGTAACCTGACACAGATTTTGTGGAAATCAGTGTGGAGGTTCCTCAGATAGCTGAAAATAGATTTACCATATGACCCAGTTATGCCACTTCTAGGCATGAATCATAAGGAATTGTCTCACTACCTTGGAGATACTTGCTGAACCATGTTTATTTCCTCTCTATTCACAATAGCTAGGAAATGGAACCGACCTATATGTCCCTCAACAGATGAATGTATAATAAAGATATCATACATTTACACAATGGAGTTCTGTCCAGAAGTAAAGAAAAATGAAATTATGAAATTTGCAGGGAAATGGATGGATCTAGAAAGGATTATACCCAGGCACAGAAAGCCAAAGGTTGATGTTCTGTCTTATATGTGGATACTAGCTACAAATGTTTAGACTTGTGTGAGAGATAGAACCAAAATTCGGTAGCAGAGGCCAGTAAGCTAGAAAAAAAGGTTAAAAGGGAGGGAAGAAAGGGAAGGACTTAAGGGGATGGTAATACATATATAGACGAACAGATTACAGGGAGCAAAATGGCCCAAGCAAGGCCATGGGAATAGATTGAGTAAAAGAAGACTGGGGGAGGGTCAACCAAAATTCAAAATATTCTGAATAAGACATATGAAAGCCTACTTTTTGCATAAAGGCACATCCAGAAGCCATAGATGTTTACAAGAAAATTTTCAGTGCTAGGAATGAGATACCTTTCAGTGAGTTGTTGGCCAGGGAGGTCTCTGATGCCTCCAAAGCATTACAGCCCATAGTTTCCCACCAGAAACAGATGGTAAGACCCTATTGCTGAAGACTCCATATGCCTGGGTAGCAAGGTCACTGAGAACTCATTCTGGGGCTGAGTTGAAAACCTGCCCTCTGAAAGCTGGAAAAAAGTTGCACTGCATGCAGCCTTATGGGAGACAGAAGTCATCAGCGATGAAAACAGTGGACATTGGAAGCCTCAAGTTTGGCTAGACAGGCCAATGACCAAATGAGTGCAATTGTGGCACGTCTGTCCTGGGGGAAACCAATTGCTCTCTAATTGTACTGGAGGTCCACTCTATGGGAAGAAATATATGTGGAAGAGGGCGTGGATAGAATATAAGTGTCAAAGGAAGGTAAGACTCCTTACAATGCAACTATCCAGACAGAAATTGGCCTCGATATCCACAGCCTTGCAGTGCCTACCAATATCTTCACAAGACTCTCATAATAGGAGGAAAAGACAATGACATCAAAATAAAAGAGAGACTAATGGATAGAGGGAGGGGATATTTTGGAGAGTGGAGTTGTGAAGGGGAATGTGGGGGAGGGGAGGGAATTATCATGGTTTATTGTCTGTAAGTATAGAAGTTGTCAATAAAAATAAATTATATTTTTTTAAAAAGAATGGGAGCCCCAAATAGAAGGAAGCTGGCCACTGAATCATTCCTTGGTTAGTAGCAGTTGAAGTATTTTTCGGGTGAACTATATCTATACACATTTCACATATGCATAGGGTTCTCCACTTCCTTTGTTACCATTTATTGAATTGGGGAGAATATGGAATATTATTCACTATTTGGGGCAGGGAAGGTGGAGCCCAGACAGTTGATAATGAAGTTCATTTATTATTAGCAGTGATGGGCTAAGAATGTATAATATCTATAAAGCAATTTAATCATTTTGATGGTTCTTTATATCACTGATTCTAAAAGCTTTTCCACCTGTCTGATTATCTTAGCCATGGAAAACATAATATAACTTAATAAAATTTCCTATACTTTAAATTAAAAAAAAAGACAAGAAATGCAGTATATGACCTAGTTGGAAACCTGTGGGATGTATGAGTAACACAGGCAGAGAAACTGAGGTGGGAAAAGGTAAAATACAGATAGTCTGCATAGACAATGTTGAGACCCAAGGAAACAAGGTGCCAGGAAGCAGCAGTCATAACTAATTCTCACAGTTTTTTGATGCCTACTTATGGGTCTGATACATTTAATCTTCAAATTTTTACATAAATCTGATAAAATTGGACTTGTGCTTATAAAATAAATACAAACTAAAGACTAGTTCAGAGGGAAACAAGATACCCCTTGGGAAATGCTAGAAAAAGAATTAAATAGAAAGGATGAATAAGAATTGACATTTACTGAAAAACATAGGCATCAGGGGTTTGATAGTGACAATCATTTGATTTCTTTATGAGGTGTGCTGTGCTACCTTTTCCACTAGAAATAAACCAACTGTTCTTCTGAAGTACTGTGATTTTTTTTTTTTTTTCTAAATTTCATTCATGCATTTCTTCCTTCACATACTCAACACACTTCTGTTACTTGGGCACAACTTTTGGAATAATTGTTTTAAACTTTGTAGTAAGACTAAATTGGTACTAGGTAGTAAACAGAAGATTATGATTGGTTTCTTTTTTAAAAAATTAGTTACTTTTTTCTTGACAACTTCTGTAATTATAGAAAATATACCATGGTATTTCCCTCCCTCCCCCCCCACGTTCCCCTTTGAAACTCCACTCTCTATCATATCCCTCCCCAATCAGTCTCTTTTTTCATTTTGATGTCAAGATCTTTTCCTCCTATTATGATGGTCTTGTGTAGGTAGTGTCAGGCACTGTGAGGTCATGGATATCCAGGCCATTTTGTGTCTGGAGGAGCACGTTGTAAGGAGTCCTACTCTTCCTTTTGCTCTTACATTCTTTCTGCCCCCTCTTCCACAATGGACCCTGAGCCTTGGATGGTGTGTTAGAGATGTTTCAGTGCTGTGCACTCCTCTGTCCCTTCTTCTGAGCACCATGGTGCCTTCTGAGTCATCCCAAGTTCACCACTATCTGAAAAGAGAAGCTTCTCTAACCAAAAGTCAGAGTAGCATTAATATATGGATATGGACATTAAGTGAAGTGCTTACTGGGCAGTTTGGTGAGCATAGTATATACATTTAGCAGATGTTACACCCCTAGGGCTCATGACTACCCCTGTTGTAGTGTGGGACCCCCAATTGCGGGGACCTTCCACGCTCAGGCTGGGATAGGTGACACCCCAAATCACCACCACGAGAAACGGTCTTGATGCAAACAGCAAGAGGACTTTATTCCAGCGTGCTGGGGCCCACAGTCATACACCACATGGGTGAAGAGGATTGTGGGGACCCCGAATGCAGGGTTAAGGCAGTTTTTATAGGGTTTACAACAAAGCCCAAGCATTGTGAACCAATCATTTCAAAACATCAGAAGCCCGCACAGTGCTGACCAACCCATTTGTAACACACCACAGCTTTTTAGACCAATTGTTTCAAATTGTCCGAGCCCGCGCACTGTAGACCAATCATTTTAAATTGCCTAAGCCCGCGCTTTGTGGACCAATCATATTGTAACACATTAAGGTTCCTCTTCGCCACCTCAGAGGTCTGTAGCCTTAAGGGTAGGGTGACAAATTGTGGTCAGAGCCAGTCAGGTCCGGCTGGGTGTTCCCCTGAGCAATCTTTTTCCCTCATGTCGCAAGCAGCTATCTACAGAAGCCAAATAAGCAGTTATTCATCCTATTTCCTAGTATTTATTCGGCTAGGGTCACGTATCTATGAGCCTAGCCTATATTCTTTTTCCCAATTCTATATTGGGCTCTGAAACAGCAAGGAATGTGATCTTTTACCCACTTGCTGGCAGCAGGGCGAGTTCCCATTTCACTGGCAGGGCAGGCCTGGAATCTGAGGTATTCAGGGCTCCTAACTTCTGGGGTCTGAGAAGGGTCAGGCCATCCTTTCAGTAGGTTTTCAGTATCAGAGATGTATTCCCTCCCATGGAGCAAGCCTCCAGTCCAATTAGAGAGTGACTGGTTTCCCCATAACAGACATGGCACTGTTGCACCCATTGGCTCATTTGGCCTGGCTGGCCAAATTTAAAGCTTGTAGTGTTCACTGTTGAGTATCTTCACTGGTGTTTTCTCTATCTGTAGCCTTTTCTGACTTTCTGTCAGCTGGTCTACATGGAGGAGGCTCAGCTCTATCAGGATTTGTCAGTGATCTTTAAAGTCCAAATATGTGGAGTCTTCAGCAATAGGGTGTTACCATCTATTCCTGGTGGGAAACCAAGGGCTTCGGCAATGGCTATAATGTTTTGGGGGTATCTGTGACCTCCCTGGCCAACAACTCACTGGAAGGTATCCCATCCCTGGCACTGAAAATTTTCTAGTAACAATCTATTGCTTCTGAGTCTTTGTTACACATTAACCAAAGCTTCATTTAATCTAACATTATTATCCTAACAATCTTTGATTAAATTGTCTATAAAATCCATCTCATGGGGTATTTTGGAATCAACCTAAACATTTAATTTATCATTTGTTATGGAATGAATCACATTTTTGCGGCATTTTTTAATTGCAGGAGATTTAGAGACTACAAAAATAAGGAGCATGGTAAGATAACTTACATAGCCACTTTTACCCTCTGTTTTTAGGAGGAAAAACTAATATTCATGCAACTACTCACACATACACAAAAGGAAATGATTGAAAGAGCAGAGTAGGGACAGCAAAGACAAAGTTATTAGTGTCTAACATGAGATGAATGTGGAAAGCTGGAAGCAGATTTTCTAAGCAAAGACACTGTGACATGGAATAACATTCTAAATAGAACTGAAAGAGTTTAAAGCGGCCAAGAATTTAAACCTTTCTGGTTAGTAGGAATTGTTTATTGTCTGTAAGTATTGAAATTGTCAATAATTTTTTTAAAAAAATCCATCCATATAAAAACCCTGTAAAAACACCTGCACTTCAAGAAGCAAGCTGTTTATGAGCAGTGACTGCCTCAGACTCCTGCTGCCACACCTTCCTTCGATGATGGACTGATATCTTTCTAAAACTATGAGGCAAAATAAACATTTCCTCTTACATGAGTCCTACAAAATAAATTTTTCCTCCCTTAAAAAAAAACACTATTTTTTCTATGATAACATTTTCTGCTTTTTAGTAGGCTTTAATTTCTAGAATCCTTTTTTTAACCTATCTACTCATATCCTCCTTCCTAGGTATAAGGTTATGAGAAAAAAAAAAAGTTATGTAATGCATTTTTGATCACTAAAGACTCTTGTCACTATAAAGTTCTATGAAATATAGATTTTAAAAAATTAGCTTATAGCTATAACCTCCAGAATAATTAAAATAATGCAATGAATTTCCTGTTACATTTTTTATTTATGTATAGAAACCCAGTTCTCAGTACTTAAGTCTAAACTGACATCTCTCAATTAAAAATAGAGGTTAGTAAGAATAAAATATGAAGTTAAGTTTTAAATAATTGTGCACTTTATTTCAGGTTTAAGTCTAGTGGAAATAGGTTTTCATGCTAATGTGGAAATTTTGAGGAGTTTTTTTTTTTTCCTTTTCAGTGTATTTCCATGTTCCCATAACATCAAAACTGTCTCTTTCACATTATTAAAATCTGTGTTTGGGAAAATGATTTATTTTGGGATAAGGTGAAAAAAACAGTAAAACATATGGACTTGTCAAATGTCACCAGGTCATATTATGTTCTCAATCTTTCCACCTATAATGTGTAGGAAGGATGATATAGTAAGGACATTCTACTATTTTTTTAATTTATTAATAAGTGAGAGATAGGGAGAGAGGTGGATGAGAATTTGCACTCTAATGCTTCTGGCTGCTACAAAGGAATTTCAGATGCATGCATCTCCACTTTGTTGTGCATCTGACTTTACATGAGTACTGGGGAATGAAATCCAGGTCAGCTGACTTTGCAAGCAAACACCTTTAACCACTGAGCAATCTCCCAAGCTAATTATGGCTGTTTTATCACAACAGCTTAAAATGCTTTGAGGTCCACTAATTATCTCTTTTGCCCTTTGATAAAAATCTAAAATTTCCATTGTTGAGCTCTTTGCTTGAATTCTTTCTCCATCAAGAAAACTATTGAGTATTTTGAGAATAAATGAACTATAAACATTCTTGTGAAAACATATTTGAACAAATGAGTCAATGAATATAAACACATGTATCTATATACCCAGGTGAATGTATATATTTCATGCTTATATGTTCATATAATTATATAGAAATATATCTATATTTGTAAGTCAAACAGAAAAGAAGCATGAGTCTCCTGTCACTCTCTGCAATGTGTGTTCCACTAAACTTACTGAGCCCCTCGTTTGTCTATATTATAATTATCAAACAGCTTCCACTTCCACTCACTTATTTTCTTCCTGAAACTTTCAAATTTCAAAGTTTCCTACAATATGAGAACCCCAATTGTTTAAAATGCTTTCTTCACTTAACTAATGACTCAGGTATGCTTTTATTCATTTAAAAAATGGTACAAATCCCTAAATTTATGTGTAACATTTGTGTCTTATACTGGTAATAATGTTGAAGATAGATTTGATACATTCTTTAATTATAAAAGTCACAAACTCACAGTTAAAATAATGATATGAATATATATAATTAAGAGAATATTTAACAATAGAAATATATAAATTTAAATGATCAAAACTGTAGAATATCACAATTTTTTCATTATATTACCATTTTCTCCCCTGAACAATCTTCTATATGGGCATTTTCTAACGGCATTATAAAAATATGAATGAAGTAAGAACATATTAAAAGCTTTAAGTTGAATAGAGGAAGTTTAACTAAATTTAACATCAATACTGTCCATTAGTTGGTGAAACCATGTAGTTATTTCCAATAATATTCAATGCCCATACTCAAAAAGATGATAAATCGTATGAACTAGAATACAGAAAATTTAAAAGGCTAAATTTGCATTTGAATATAACCTGTTTGATGGATAGAGGCAGTTAAATTTTGTGTTTCCTTAAGCTGGGTAATTCCATATACCTCTTTTGAGAGCTTCTCTATAAGCAACATGGAGATGCTGCAAGTTGACAATCTGATGCTCAAGGCTATTCTGAGAACTATTGAGATAATGGTAAAGTGTTTGGAGTCATTTTGATGAGAAGTGTAATTTTAATAGAAGGTATTTTGTTTGGGCTAGCTCTAATGTTTGATATATTGAAGAATTATTATCCTATCAGATCCTGCTTGATGACATACATATCACATATATATATATATATATTTACACAACGTTGTTAGCTAGTATAAAACACATTATTAAGGATGTTTATTTCATGTAAAAGTACTTATGCCTAAAATTCTACACATATTAGGCAATCATATGCATATGTACAGTCATAGTGCTAATAAATAAATTCTAGATATATATTCATACATTTGAGTTGAGCACGTGCTACATGCTCAAGCATTCCAGGGAGCACCAGGAACTCAATTGAGTACATCACTGTAATGTGAACAGTTAATAACAAAGTGGTCCTGTAAAAATCTATGTTTTTTTTTTTTTTTTTTTTTTTTTTTTTTTTTGGTTTTGCAAGGTAGGGTCTCACTCTGGCCCATGCTGACCTGGAATTAACTATGTAGTCTCAGGGTGGCCTTGAACTCTTGGTGATCCTCCTACCTCTGCCTCCCGAGTGCTGGGATTAAGGGTGTGAGCGACCACGCCCCAAAATCTATGGGTTTTATGAAGTGGTTCAGAGAGGAGCTTGTTTTAAAGCAATTGCAGGATAGGAATCCAGATTTAGAAGAAATATAATATACTGGCAATTTTTAGAAGCCAGAGGAGAACTGGGGAACCTATTTTAATAGCAAAAGCAATCTTGTTTGCAGAGATTGATTTTTGAAAAAGAAATGTTTCAATAATGGTTTTCAACTTTGGCTACATAGCAATATCACTGACAGAGTTTTTGAAAATGTACATGCTTAGTCCACAAAGATGGATAAATTAAGTCAGAATATCTGTTGTTTGAAACCCAGGTATCAGTATTTTAAAAATCTTTCCATTTCATTCCAATATTAAGCCAACAGACACATGATGGTGCAAAAGCCTCATTACTACCCAGTCATGTCCAAATGACAATCACATTCTTTGACATAAGTTATTTTTTTTTTTTTTAAATTATTTTATTTATTTTTGGAGAGAGACACAGAGACAGACAGACAGAGAGGGAGAGGGAGAGAGATAGAGATGGGCCGGCCAGCAGTCTCAGCTGCTGAGAACAAAATCCAGATGTGTGCGCCCCCTTGTGGTCAAGTGTGGCATTGTGCCCTTGCGTCACTTTGCATCTGGCTAAATGTGGGACCTGGAGATTGGAACCGGGTTCTTAGGCTTAGCAGGCCTGCGCCTTAACCGCTAAGCCATCTCTCCAGCCCTGTCATAAGTTTTATGAGGATATATGGATTACATCTGAGTAGTGGTTTTAACTTAACAATTTGTGAAGATAAATTATCATTCTGTTTGCCTTGGTAAATAATGCAGGCTACCTTGAAAATGTAGAGAAGCTTTTTCTCACTATAGATAATTTTCTAAATTATGGAATTTTACATACTCTGCTTCTCTCTGAACAGGAGAAAGAACTCAAATATAACATATTTGTTTTTATTTAATTTTAAATATTAATACTATACACATAAATTGGGAATGAACATTGTTAATATTGGTATTTATATTTCTCGAAAACATGCAAAATAAAAAAATGAGTTCATGGCCTTCATAAAATACTTCAGATATTTTTTTATCTTTGATCTATCAGATATCATTTTGAGTGTATTGATGTGTACTTGTATCCTCATTTTTAGAGCATGGATGCATCACAGGCAACTCTTGTCAGTTATATATTGATTTCCTTTCTATTTCTTTTATGTTCTAAAGGAAAGAGTCTTTGATTGACATTCTAGAGTGTAGATATTTTGTAAAATTTTTAATATAATGTAATTTAGTTGATAAATATTTATTGTGCATTAAATGTGTTCCATTAAGTAGTTTTCAGGTCTTAATATTTTTCTTCTCACTGTGTTTCAGCCTCATGCTAAGAAACCTGTCTGTACTTCTCTGTCTTTGGCTTATAAGTAACATTGTAATTTGAAGACTTGGAAATAGACATTCAAGAAATGATCATTGAATTTGTGTAATTATGGATATTTCCTTTATTTTCATAGTGGCTTAACTTGTTTTTAACCAAGATGATAGAATGGCTCATAGAAACAGTGTTAGCCTTGATTGTGTCCACATAAGTTACTAAGGGTTTGCTAATCTCTTTCTAATTTCAATACTTAAAGTGTCATGAGGAATGTTTCAAAAGAAAATGAAAATAAGCCACACATATATTCCAAGGTCTATGACAAGGTGATTTTGATCACAGGTATTTCTGTTTTGTACTATACACACATGAAGTTTTCTTCAATTTCAATATTGACTTCCACTTTGTCTTCTGACATGCATCATACCTACATGAAGTGTATTCTGGTTTTAAATCTGGATGTCTACTAAGTGACAAAGGTAAGATTTCAATATAGTATAGGATAAAAAGTAAATGATCACAAAGCAGTTGCCATTGTGTTTGCATATGTTAATTAATTATGTAGCATTTCCAGACAATACTTTAAACAAGTCAATTGAACCTAGGTGAGAGTTAACATTTATTGCCAACTTGACTTGATTTACAAGCAGTTCTGGGAGGCTGGGTCTGGAGAAATGGCTCAGTGGTTAAAGATGTTTGCTTGCAAAACCTGACTTCCTGGGTTTGATTTTCCAAGTTCTCACCTAAAGATGGTTCATGAATCTGGAATTTGTTTGCCCTGGCATACACTTATTGTCTCTCTCATAAATAAATAAATAAATAAATAAATAAATAAATAAATAAATAAATAAAACTTTTAAAAAAATAAACATCTCTCTGTGTGTGTGTGAGAGTATTTCCAGAATGGTTTTACTGGGGAGAAAAAAATAATAATAATCTTGAAGTTGTTGAGGGCCTGAATTAAAGAGAAAATAGCCAGATGCAAGCCATCAAGTCCCTTTTTCTTTATTCCAATGCTGTACCTTGGAACTATACCCTCTAACCTCTTTCACGGATTCTGGATTGGCTTTTTGGACCAAGTAGCCCTTACTACTGTGCCTCTTCGCCATAACCGACTGTGTCCCCTAAAAGTGAGCCCAAATACGTCCTTCTTCTTTAATTTGCTTCTTGTTAGGCATTTTATTCCAACAATTATAAACATGACTAATACCCACACAAACATATTAACATGTAGTAACTTAAATCACAGAACAATAACTGTTTAGGTTTGATTTCAATAAAATATGTTAATATAGTGTGAAAGTTCTACTGTTAATTTTGACATGATGGGGCTATAAACATTTCAATTAAAGATAAGTACACAAAGGGAATAAATTGAATATGATTTTTCTCTTTGCTGTAAGCCTAAAACCCAAAATAACTGGTGTTAAGAGATTGGCACACATGCTCATTTTTGCCTCTGCTTCAAATATTTTTTTTTTAATTTTTAAAATTTTACTTATAAATGGGAAGATAGTAAAATTATTTTCTAAGATTTTTTCATTGAAGTTTCTAAGTCATTTTCTGCAAATCTAACTAATGAAAAGTGTATGTTTTTGTTCAGTGAAGAATCTGGTTCTTAATTTGCTAAACCATTTTGTCTTCAAAATATATACATTGTTACCAATTGATATATATATATATATATATTTTGCATGCTATACCAAACATGCTTGGTACACACTCATGATCTTAGTGTATTCATATGTTCATTGACTTTATTATATAGAAATCTAACATATAGCTAGCTACAATATCTATACTTTATAATATATAAATAAAATTTTTGAGAATATTGTTCCTCTCCATATATCTTATATTTTCTTCTTCCTTCTCTTATGACTCTATTTCCTCTCTTCTATACTACACTGCTACCAGACCATGTTATATGTGTATGTTACTAACTGGGATATGAGATAGCTATCTCTACTAGCTATGGGATACTGTTTAAAGAGATTGAAAGAACATGGATTTGGTTTCAGAATCCTACTTCCAATGCTGATTGAAGTAGATAGTACTTGTGTGGCCACAAAAAAATCACCAACTACCCTTATCAGTTTCTTGTGTATAAAAGAAGAGAAAATAATTATCAAAATAACACAGTTAAATTCTATTCATGTATATTATAGCACATGGTTGGCATCTTTTTAAAGTATAAATTAATGAAGATAAAAAAGACATAAAGACCCAAATTTTAACATTACAGGAGAGTAAATAAAGAGAGGTTTACCATCCCACTTTTAAGCTGTATATGAAAGCAAAACCCTGGGTATATTATTGTTCTATGTTTAAATGACACTGGTTTAGTTTAATAGTTTATGTGGCACATATGAAAGTCCATTTTGATGACACTATTTTGACAAGATTCTTATGATTATATAAATACAACATGGAATGTTATAAAATTATATGCACTAAAAGAACTATCAAAATAAACCACTGTACATTATACCTATGCATAACTGGTTTTGAAAATAGATATTTAGGTTTTCAAAACCATTTTTGCACAAAGTGATAAGTTTGGAGTTATATTATGTAACAGTTCATGAAACATGCACATTATACTACATAAATAGTAGAAGGCTTGACCTCATAGAAAGAAAGTTTAGTTGATGAGCATTAATCAATGTCACATATAACTGTATATTCTAAAGACTGATGTATACATAGTCTAATGGGGGTAACTTTAGACTATAGTAATATTTGGTTATAGGCATGAAATAAAATATATTACTTTCAGAAAAGTATTTAAGAAATATGATCTTTCCTAAAGTATTTGAGGTCATTCAATTAAAAAAATAGAAAATATTTGTAAAATCTGTTGATAAAATCTGTTTGCAATTAACTGTTTGCATTTTTAGCTAATAAATGATAACACCTTGTCACAAAATTGTAAATGAAAACAAAACCCTTGTGTACTTCAAAGTTATTGAGATGAAGTAATAGGATGGAGATCAGTATAAAATCCAACAGTTCTCATCTGTCTAACATGTTCACTTGAGTGCATGCATTAAATGAAGCAACCTTACTAGGGTAAAACTGGTTCTTACCTGTGAATTTTCTAAGCTCAGAAAAAAATATAATATATTGGTTACTTTTGTGTAGCTGTGACCAAAATACCTGAAAACATGTCACAAGGAGGAAAAACATATTTTTTTCTTGGAGTCTCAGAGGGACAGTTCATGGTTGATTGGTTTCATGCTCTCCCACGTGTTGGTCGGAGAAGCTTCTTTGCTTAAGATCAGATAGGAAATAGTATGAGGAAGGAATTAGACAAGTTAAAACCCCCAAGGACATGCTCCCAGTGGTCTGCTTCCTATAGCCAAGACCTCCCAAAGATCCTCCTCAAATGTTACTGCCAGCTGGGTACCACCCACTCAAAACACTTGCCTGTGGAGGACATTCAGTTCAAACCATATTGAACATGGTAAACATTCTTCCCTGTGCAGGATCATCTTATACTCTTGCAAAGATGATCCAGTGTTTGCATGAATGTGTTGGCTGTGTGCAAATATCTTTACTGCTTTTCTACATAGCATTGTGGCAAGTCACACCAAACTTTCATGGAGTGACTATACATCTGGAAGCTCAGAATTACCAGTTTATTCGACAATAACCCGAGGAGATGAAATGAACCCAATTCACCAGAGACTCTCTCAACAAACCTGAATGACAGTTGATTTAAAAGTGAAGATATATGTGACCTAAGATCCAGAACTATTTGTCTTTGTGGAGCATAACCTTTCTAGTGGGAAAATCCATCCAGTTTATCAAATTATAGACCTGAAGTTTGTTTTGTGAGCAAAGGGATTTGGGGTTTTACAGGATATTTCTAGGTTATCTAGTGAATTGAACTTATTTACTCTGAGGATATTTCTTCCTAAAGAATTGAAACTCACTTCTTAGACCATATAGTGTTTTTCTTAAAAGAATGAAAACCTAACTAATATCCATCGCATTTTTTAAATTATTGCTAGAAATTTGATCTTCTTATAAACAAAATAACTATGAAAAATCCTTTCCAATCTGGGAGTATTTCCATCTTCATTTCATTATATCAAAGAAGGGAGTGGACAATTGGATGCTGATTTCCAAAAGATGTCAGTAGGGTGTACTTTCCTTCTGAGAAGCTAAGATACGCTGAGAATTCTTGGTTCTCTGAATTAACAGTGATTCCTCCATCTGGTAAAGTAGAAATACAACTTGAAAGAGTTTTTAAAATTCTGCTTTTTTTTTTTACCATATGATATGAGTCCAATTTTCACATGTATAAAATAAAAGTACTTAGTGATAACTGAGGTTTTTTGTATGACTAACATTATCATGTACCACTCCATATAGTGTGGGATAGTAAATGCTTGACAAAAAAATATTTTCTACATAATTTGCATTGAGCCGAGCTGAGAATTAAATAACTCTCTAAAAATGTTCATATGTTCTGTCTTGTGGGTCACCAAACAGCCTCACCATTGAGAAATGTAGAAATATTACTGACAATGAGCATGATTCTGAAGTTTGATACTGTAGGTCAAAAATCTGGATTTTTGTGAGAGGTGTTTGCTCAGCACTAAATGAGACTTCACTCTCATACTCTCCAAGGCTCAGGGAACATTGTGAAAAATAGGTTGGAAAGAAAGTAAGAACCAGATGATGGAGGTGTGTACTATGGAATGCTGTCTTTTGGAACTCAAGTGCCCATTCCATTCATGAGGTCAGAGCAACTGTCCTTACTTACATAAGATCTACACACTACTAGACTCATCAGCATTCTATCATGGCTAGGTGGTAGAAGGGAAAAATGGCATAACCATAACAATAGAAAAGGGGCTGGTTGGAAAGAAAATTTTTGGACAAAGGGGTTGATAGAATGAGGGCAAGACAAGAAAATAGGAGAAATATATCAAAATACCTTATCTACATGTATAAAAATTATCAATAAACATTTGAAAGATGATCTGGCTTTTAGATTGAATGAATTTTTGAGATTTTGATTATTATAAATAATATCACTATTATATTCTACAACAGAGAAGACCCCAGTGCAATCCAAGATTTAAGTATAAATTATCAAATATATTTTAGGGAAAAACATTCACAATAGTAAGTTTTGAATGGGAATTAATTTTACAGTTTAAACATTCTCTGCCTCCACATATGTACACTCTTCCTGCAAAATACCCCCAATCTCAGGTGTAGGTTTTCAAAGTGGAACCTCCAAATTCAAACAGTAGAAATCAAAGCTGGTAGTCACAATCAAAAGGATGACCCTGTGCTAATTGCGAGCATCATTCTTGGAATGCATGGCTGGCTTTGAGGCTGTGAAATTGCAGCAGCATCAACACACAGACTGAGCTTGCTATGCAGTTTTGCCTTTATAAGCCCTGGAGGGATATGGCCCATTGATGCTGACTATGCTATCCTTACTGCCTTGTAAATTCTTACTAACCTCTTCAGTATTAAGTGTTGGCCCAGACCTGTGCTCATTATGTAGTAGACAAAGACTTTACCACTTGGCATGATTCAAGGTTAAATATTTTCAATTACCCTGTTGGTTATATGCACTATCACACATTGGCTTTATTTTTACACCTACTCAGGAAATCACTTCCCTTTTCAATCAATGTGATTGTCAGTGGGATAAATGGATGCTTCATTCTGAGAAAAATATAAACAAAATGAAACAAAGCTGCTCAATTGCAGGTTTTAGCTGCCATGTGATTTTACTCAGAAGTGTTTGTGGTTTAGCACACCATAGCATGTTTGTTTTGTGCAGTTCATTCTAATATTCTACCCTTGGGGGAAATGACAATAAACAGTTTATAATTTTGTCCAAAAATATTTTTGTGACCTATCATTAAAGGGAAGAATTCAGTGACTTCCCTATAGAGATAGGCTGTCATGGTTTGAAAACTCAACAAATGTTTTTGTGTTATTGTTAATGATTACATGCTTTTATATATTGTTTCTTCTTGGGGCTATCAAAGCCTGATTTATAGTTTATGCAGACATAAGAGACATTAGGAGACAGTCTTACACAGGACTGTGCCTTGCCTTGTTCAAGATTACTCAGTTCAAACCATTGGAAAGAAGAAACCAAGGCAGGGTCTATACCACCAAAAACTATTTTTTCTTATGTAAAATAGTAGGAAACCAGAAATGACGGTACATGTCTATAATCCCAACACTCTAGAGGCTGAGTCATGAGGATCACCCTGGCTTAAAGGCCATGCTGGGATACATAGCAAGGGTTAGGATAACAAGGGATACATAATTATGTGCTATATCAGAACAAACAAACAAACAAACAAACAATTAAAAATAGCTAAAGCAAAACAAAACACAGGAAGAGAGAGAGAGACAGAGAGAGAGAGAAAGAGAGAGAAAGAGAGAGAGAGAGAGGTTGTGACCTTAGGAATATTGGTATTGATCTCACCCCTGTCTCACAACTAGTTAACAAAGATTTTGAGTTATAATCACAGTAGATTTACTCCTATGACATTTTTTAGACACAAAGCGAATGTGGTCTGATTCTATTCTTTATTTTTGCATAGATAGGAAAAATGATTTCTGAATTAAAAAATCATTATATTGTTAGGATAAAGCTAGCATTTTCAAAATTCCTTAACCTTAGCTTGTATCAAACCTCTTTAATAACTTCTTCCCATAAGAATCATTGTAATACAGTTAGTTTATAATTGATACTATTTTAAGAGAGAAAAAGTAAGTATTCATTGGACAAAAGAAACTTGGTAGGAAAAGGGATAAGATACTTTTAAACTCAGGAGCTAAATTTATTTTCCTCAGTTTTGTCTGTTTTTGAGGCTAGGTTTCACTCTCTCCCACTCTGACATGGAACTCACTCTGGAGCTTAGGATGGCCTCAAACTCACTGCTATTCTTCAACCTCAGCCTCCTGAGTGCTGGCATTAGAAGCATAAGCTACCACAAATGGCTTATTTTCCTGTTCTTGTAGGAGTAAGTTCAACTTTGCACTTTGGGAGTGAAAAGAAAGAGATATGTAGATGGTAGAGAAAGGCTGAACAGGAAAAGGAAGGAAGGTGAGTGGAATGCACAGTTATTGCTAGGTAATTCACAGTGTCACTGAGTTCCTTTCAATTTTGCAGTGGATTTGATTTTTAAAACAATTTTATATTCACAGTAAAATTTAGTAGAGTGTTCAAAGTATTCCTATTCTAACCCCCTTCCCCTGCACATGAGCACCCTTCCCTTATTGTCAAAAGTCATCCCATTATTGATCATTTGTTAAGCTAAAGTTCAGAGAAACTAAAAATATGAGTTAACTTACCAGAATCATGAATTCCACAGGGCAGAGTAAGAGAACAACTTTAAGTCTTATGGAGAATGGAAGGTGGTTGACATGGCAAATGGGTGATGCAGGAGAGGAGAGTGGTGGTACTAGGAACACATTAGGCCTGAACTCTATCTGCTCACTCCACTGAATTTCTGAGAAGCTAAAATGGACAGCTGAGGGTTAGCATGGTGTTACATAGAAAATAGTTTGCATACTTCTGTATGTGTCCATATCAAAATATAATTGCAGATATTCTGACACAGTAACATTTCATGTGACCTTATTTAATATATGATTCATTATCATTGCCTATATATACATGCGTATATATATATATACAGAATATATGTGTATATATGACTATATATGTGTGTACAGTCTCATTTTGAGAATTTAAAAGGAAGATAATGCCTAGTGAAAATACATAGTAAGAAGTCCAAATAACAATATTCTTTCAGCAACACACTCTTATTTCTTTATTTTACTTCTGCTGTATTTTTAAAATTATTTCACTAAAGTAAAGCCATACTCATCAAGAAAATTATCATCATTTCATGTTAAGTTGTTGAAATCTATAACTGAATGGACCCTAACAATCATTCTTATTGATGTGTTTGCTATGAAAAAAAAAATGGGCAGATGTTTTCATTAGCTTCTCTGTAATGATTTCAAGATAATTTCAGAGAGATTTCCACTAAATTGGATGCTGCATAGCTATCCATATCCAATACTATTAACTGCACTAAATGTTCATTTCTCAGTTATCTCTTACAAGTTCCTCTAACTGGAAGCTTTTAGTTTCTTCCTTGATTTCTTTTCTTTCCTTCTCTTCAGATTTACTGGGAAGCATGAACTTTAGAATCAGATCCATAGTGATTGAATTATACTAATGTTTAAAAGAAAAGTGTTTCTT
The DNA here is from genome assembly GCA_036365145.1 of Orientallactaga sibirica. NCBI lineage: Eukaryota > Metazoa > Chordata > Mammalia > Rodentia > Dipodidae > Orientallactaga > Orientallactaga sibirica. The sequence goes on from JAEOAD010000007.1 coordinate 42,321,673, forward strand.
TTCTTTTTTTTTTTTTTTTTTTTTTAAGGTAGGGTCTCATTCTAGCCCAGGCTGACCTGTTATGAACTCTGTAGTCTCAGTGTGGTCTCAAACTCACAGCAATCCTCCTACCTTGGCCTCACCAAGTACTGGGTAGAAAAGATTTAGGTCTTAAGGAATTTACAGTATAATCATTAAAGAGAGACATGACCATCAGTTTTTATGACACCAAGTAGACAGAAATAAGAATCATAAAATAACAGTGGATGGAATGTTAGAAATTATCATGGAGTGAATGATCATGTGGGGTAATTTTATGAACAGAGTATTTTAGAGACAAAAATGATGTTAGAGACAAGGGAATTTCATGCAGAGAAAATAACTTGGTGAAGATGTGAAAATGATAAACAATTCATACAAGAGTCCAGAAAGGAAGTCATACACATTGAGTATGGAGACTTAAAAGCATTGGTTAAAAATATATATTTTTTAAAATTAAGAACGTACTTTGTATGGATACATAATGTGTTGGTACCATCTTTTCCCTCCTCCCTACCCCTATTCCACTGAGGACCTTCCTTTGTGGGATTGGTGGTATTCCCCCTTGGGTTGTGCCTTATGCATTGTGAGAGCTGCAGTCAGTTACTGGGGGAAAGGTGGAAATGACTTTGGGTATGCTTTCTGACCTGTGGCTCTTCCAAATTTTCTTCCCCCTCTTCCACAAAATTCCCTTAGCCATGGGTATGTTTTAAGTCTACTTCAGTGATAAGCTCTTAGGAGCCTCTGTTTCTGCTTTGGGATGAGTTGAGTATCCCCAGCATCTGTGTCCTTCACTCTGGCATTGATTGTCAGGCTCACCATGGAAGCAGAACTCTTGTTCATTGCCATAATTCCCCCTTGGTTTCTCCTAGGCCTTGGCTGAAGTGTGTGTGTGTGGGGGGGGGTTATCTCCTGGGGTCTTGCTACATTCTGATAAAAGGAAAACAGATTCTCCAAAGGAGAATGAAGTCAGCATAGATTAAAAGGGATAATCCTTGTTCATTTAGGGAGATTTTGATGGATATAGACCCTCTTTTAGCCTGACTAGAGAGGGCTTGTGGTTGGAAACCATAATCTTTTTCTCTATAGGATTCTGACCTGGTTCCCAGTTTTAGCTCTGGTTTCCTTTCCATTGAACAGATCTCTAAGCCAATCAAAGAGCCATTGGTTACCCACCAAGGCTGTGTGCCACCATTGCACTGGGGTGTACTTCTTTTCAGGCTGGTTGCTTCTGAGTAGCTTTGACCTCTGCTTGCTCACACTGTTGTTGGTCACTTTGCTGTAGTAGCTCATGTAATATTTGACATATTGAGTGTGAAAGAGCCAGGCACGATGGCCTACAGTTGTAGGGGGCTAAAGCAGGATGATCACCATGAATCAAAACCTACCTGTTTGACTTAGTGAGTTCCAGACCAGCCAGGGCTAGGTCTGATAAAGCAACAACAACAACAAAAACAGAATAATATAAAAGTAGAGTTTAAGGCATAGCAACTTGTCAAATATGCATGTAATAAGAAATTTCATGCCATTTGGGAGCCATTGACATTCAGTGTCTGATCGTTATTGTTGGATAGACATACTTAATTTGAAAGAAATAATGTTTTAAAAGAGTAGTTAGCAAACTTTTCTACTGATAGCACTTTGGGGGCTTTGAATGACAAATGTTCTTTGGCATGATCATCAAGTCTGCTTTGATAGTGTAAAAACAGTTATAGGTGGTATGCCAGCTGATATGTACAATTGCCCTGTATTTCAGTGTTTTTTTTTTTTTTTTTACAAGGTCAAATATTTGCCAAGATTTGGACCATAGCTAACATCTAATCATTTAAAAAAGTTATGGAGCTAAGCACAATGGTGCATGCCTTTAATCTCAGCAGTCAGGCATCAGATGTAAGAGGATTGCTGTGATTTCAAGGCCAGCCTGTGTCTACATAGTGAATTCCAGGTCAGCTTGGACCAGAGTGTGAACCTACCTTTAACCCCAAATAAAATAGGAACAGTTTTATATAAAGCTGAAGAACAAGGCAACAATATTAAGTCTTTACCAAGTGTTGATGAACACTCACTAGAAGTTGGATCTGAACATTTTATAGGGATCAATGAGGGAACCAGATCTGATTGAATGCTGATGGTTCCAACCTAGCCTAAACCTACAGTCAGCATAAGTTTTTTTTTTTTTTTTTTTTTTTTTTAACATATCTTTCATTGTTACAGAATACAGAGAACAATCAATCCAACTTAAGTTAAAAGTAAGTGTACTTCAATGATGTATAGGCCTCCCAGAAACATAAGCTCAGAAGCTGCCTCAGACCTGGGTCTCATGAGAACTAAAAATTGGAGTAAGTAATACCACAGTTCCAGGTGCTTGTCTTGGTTTGCTTTTACTGTGTCATCCAATGAGTGATCTTTCAAAAAGGTTCTATGATGGAAGTGCTGATATAATGACATCCAAAAACAGCTTCAAAATGTCAGTGCCAAGTTTGCAAACCTGATTGCTCATTTCAAGAACCATTTCTCTCAAACACTTCCATCTACAGCTTATAAATTCAAATTTTTTTTTTTTTTTTTTGAGGTAGGGTTCCACTATAGCCCAGACTGACCTGGACTTCACTATGTAGTCTCAGGGTGGCCTCGAACTCATGGTGATCCTTCTACCTCTGTCTCCCGAATGCTGGGATTAAAGGCATGTGCCACCACACCTGGCTTAAGTTACTTTTTGATCTTTGACATTTGACTTGGGATAGGGAAAGAAGTAGGATTTACCCAACAGGAGTAGCTAGCACTTATTGATCACATAATGCATGCTGTGGTTTGATAAAAATTGCCTCATTTAATCTTCATTACTATTGTCACAAATAGCAACTGGTCAAGCTGAGACTCCAACTGAGACGCCAGCACATATATTTCAAAGTCATGGTGTGAACACAGGAACAAAGTAAGCACAGAGGCTTGGCACCTGTTGGAGAAGGGAGATATTGGTTGGAAAATGACAAAAGGAAATGTTGCCTAGGCTGAGTGTGGGCTGCCTGGAAGCCTAGGCTTTGATAGAGAAAGCAATAGAAAACCACTGAGTTGTGGGTCAGTGAATACAAGATTGAGATGTGTTTGACAAGACTCGTTTAATGGTAGTGAACAAGAAGACTAGAAAACAACAGGGAAAATGGAGAATCAATAGAAATATCACATTTTTCTTATCTTATGTTAGCTATTTTTTTTTCCATTACTAAGAACAATTACCTAATGGACACCAGTTAATGGAGGAAAGATATAGCTTGGCCTCCAATTCAGAGGGTACAGTCCATTAGAGCAGGAAAAGTCTGTCCATGGCAATGGATGAAGTTTTGTTGCATGATCTCCTCCCAGTGTTGAAGCAAAGAAGAAGCAGACAACATTAGACCTGAACTAGGGCTAGGCTATAACTTCAAAACCAACCACCAGTGACCTACCTCTGTCAACTTGGCTGTCTCCTATAGATTCCCAAACACCTGAAACCATGCCAGGAGCCTGGGAACAAGTATTCAAGCACATGCAACTATGGAGGAGGGGACATTTACATTTAAATTGTGACCCCTTCAGAGGAATGAGAGTTGTAAACAATTGAGGAAAAGCAATTACTTTGAGACATGATACAAAGTTATGTGTAGTTTAAGTTTGATGGATCATTAAAAATAAATAATAAATTCATTATTACTCTAGAATATTTGACAAGTGTTGTTATCACAGATGAAACAATGTTTTAGGCCAAAGAAACCAGTTTGAATTGAAAGTAAGTTTTGTTGAATTTTCCATAATGGCATCACAATAAGATATATTATCTTAGCAATTAAAATTCTAGATTTTGAATAAATTCCAAAGATGATCAAGAGAGAAAAAAAGCATGAGTTGAAAGTGAAAACGACTCAGTGACTTATCACTGCAAAACAATTTCTGCAGGGTTCTGTGAATTGAAGAGAATTTGTAGGGGGAGATGTGTAGATGGATAAAAACTGAAAGAAATTTAAGAGTGTGGAACTTCAGTTTCTTGAAATCGTCATCAGAGTTCCAAGATTACAATGGCAGAGCCTAGGATATAACCTGGGAGATGTGCATTCTCCAAAGAGAAGGAGGACAGAGTGAACATTTTGGATAGTGAATAAAAAGAACTTCTTGGAGAAGTCATCTCAGGGGAGTATTTCAGGAAAAGCATAGAGAACCTGTGAGAAATGTTGAATTATAGCCTTAATGATGTTGGGGAACTAAGACCAGGACATGCAGAGCTCCACACCACACAGATGCAAACAACGGACTCAAGCATTGTGTGGTCCAAGGAGGTGATTGCTGGAAAACAGCTAGCACATATCCTCAGTGAGAGGCCACTGCTTATATTTAAAAGAAGAACTTAAATGTCAATGAACAGAGGATTTGGAAATAAAATATATGTCCAAGCCAGGTGTGGTGCTGCATGCCTTTAATCCCAGCACTTGGGATGCAGAGGTAGGAGGATCACCATGAGTTCAAGGCCAGCCTGAGACTACATAGTGAATTCCAGGTCAGCCTGGGCTAGAGTGAGACCCTACCTCAAATATATATATATTCATATAATGGAGTATTACTCACAAACTAGTCAAAGTGTGATCTATATAACAATATCAATAAAACTTCACCCTCAACTTTTGAGCATAAAATGATCCTAGAAAATGAAAACTTTGTTTTACTAAAAGTTAAATAAGGCAATGAATCTATTGGCTGAATATTTGGGTAGAGCAATAAAAATAGAACCACAAATTGGGAACAGTGGCTGATTGTGTTATTTGGGGAAGTTTATGGGTGTATATATTTGTAAAAATTCATTGAATTATTTATTTTAAATATGTAGTTTCATTTGCATCCCAATTAAACTAAAAATCAGAGTTTGCATAGAATAATGGAACCCGGGTTAGTTTTCAATATGTTATGTGAATGGAAAATAGACATAAAATTAGCAGGCACAATAGATTATATAATGTATATGTCAGAACATTGTTCATAACAAACTGAACAGGGGAAAATAGCAGTCTTTTTCCTTCCTTCTTTTTTTTTTTTTTTAAGTTGGTGAAGTCCCTACCATTTTCCTTTTTCTTTTGTATTTACTTCTCATATAGCTCCAAGGTAAAACATGCACATGACATTTGTTTTCTACTACTGTTTTCCCCCAGAAGCAGAATTATGAGTTGTGGAATAGACATGTTTTAATTATTTATTGGAAATGTAAACTGCTTTAAGCAATGTAACACCATAAATAAACATGGCTAATTTTGGAAACATTGAAGTGTACACAACTCTGCTAATTTCTGTTCTCTGTCAACTCAAACTGGCAACATGGGAGCATTTAATGGAATCTTCACAAACTTATCTGAGGGAAATTGATCTTGATGGAGATTGGTGTTTGGTATGTGTGCAGAAGAATGGATTTGGGGGTAATACCAAGATGAAATTTTAATGATTCTCATGAAATGCTTACTGCCTATATTAAAGAAACTATACATAGTAGAGTGTAGTGTCCATCGCTAAAAATAGTTTGCATGTTTTTCTCTCTCTCTTTCTCCCTCTCTCTGTCTCTCTCTGTGTTGTGTGTCTAACTCTCTGTTTCTTTTCTGAAGCAGGGTCTTATTATGTATTACTTGCTAGCCTCAGACTCACTGTTCTTCTATCTCAGCCTCCAGCTTGGTCTGACAACAACTCTGTACCATTCTGCCCAGTGTTCTCTGTCACTTTAATCCATAAAACTATTTTCCAGTTATTCTACCATGCATTGTTTTTCATCACCAACATTACAAGATGCCAGTGTCTGCTAGTTACCAGACCTTTTCTACCTAGAATGATTCAGTCATACTGATCAATATTTGTGAAATGTAATTGATACTAATGTGAGAATTCCCTATACAGTTTATCCTTTCTCTTCAAGTTTTAGGTTTCCTTCCTGATCATTCAGTAATGCACATAAGGACAGAAAGATATATGTGTATTGAGGTATATTTAGAATACAAAATCACTATAAATACTAATTTCAAATTGTTCAATATGCAATAATCTTTTGTACATAGAAGGAAAAAAATAAAGATATGTATGTACACATATTTTCATATTTATCATAAAGAAACCCAGTAATTTTAAACATAGATACTAGGAAGGGTGGGACAGAAGCTTCTGTATGTACTTTTGTTATATTTTGACTTTTAATCCATATCATTATTTTCTATATTTTCTGTAGAAGTAAATTTAGTAGGCATCTGATCTTCCCATTGTCATGCTTATGTTCTTTCTGAGGATTCTTGAATCCCTCTTGGACTGCCTGCATGTCTCATGGTTTTTGTGTAGAACTTGTACTTGTGAGGGGTTTGGGGATTCTCATTTGGTGAGCACAGGGATAACAGGTCAGAATCAGCACATGTTTGTCTATTTGCTTGTAAATATGTGGTGTAACAGCATGTGTAGGTCAAAGTGTACATGTTGTGTGCTCAGAAGTCGTACTTTACAACATGGCAAACACTGCCAGGAACACATTGGAACCAGTAAGCATTTGATTGTGAATTGGTTGTTGATTTTGAGTTGCTTGTTTGATTTTGGATTGGTTGTTGAACATCCACATTTTACCATTGTCATTTTTTTTTTTTTTTTTGCTAGTCACCACCTGCAGTTTGTGACCCCATATGAGGTTATGACCCGCAGTTTGAGAAACTGTGCTTTAGAGGAATGGAGTCAATATAACACCCTACTCCTCACACCCACACCCACACAGTCACATACATAGTTATCAAAGAAGGAGTGTTTATTGTTGGCTTCCATGATTGAAGGTGAATATCTGCACACTAGAGAAGAAATGAAACTGATAGTTGCTCAGTCCAAGAAACTGGACGTGTCAGAATAATAAGAAGCAAGAACTGAGTCCTCGTCTAAAGCTGGACGCCTAGAATCTCCCTGGAAATATTTTAGTGTGAGTCTTTCTAGAAAAGATGGGAAACTGAAATAGTGGCAGAAACAATGTCCATACTTGCTCAGGAAGAAAGGAGTTTCTATCCTCTGATTTGCTTTGTCCTCCTTAATCTGATCTACCTCCCAGCCTATGGATACTGCTGCCCATATGTAGGGTGGGTCTTTTCCTTCAGTTTCTCTCCCATATGCCATTTCTGTAATTGGAATATGGGATGAGGGTATTTCTGTAATTGCCCTCACAGACTAATTAATCCCCTAGGCATCTCTCAGTCCTGTCAAGTTGACATTTATGATTAGCTTCTCTGATTCTCCTAACAGACTTAGATGGTAGATGATAGGAACCTAGACAAATTGGTAAAATAACAATGAACTACTGAAAAATTTGTGTATCTGGTAAATGCTCTCAGCCCAAGATCTTTTTATGCCTAAGCCCATATAATTGGCAATCACATTGCTATGTTTTATTTTTTAAACAGATTTTCATATAGCACAGGCTAGTCTTAAACTCAATATGTAGCAGAAGATGACCTTGAACTTCTGATCCTCCTGCTTTCAGCTCCCAAAGACAAAGATAATAGACATGTGCCACCACACCCAGCTACATGCATCCCTTGATTATGCATGCTTAAATTTTTACTTAGCATCTATATAGGGAATAGGTAATAATTCTTGTTCAATTTAATTTGGAGCTGGTTTTTCAAAGATGTTAGATACATTATGTTCTTAAATTTATATCATGCCTCAATGACATGAGACATCAAACTAATCATCTCCAATGATAGAATTATGACAACCTATCCAATGTTAGCTTTATTATAATTTTGATATCCAAAGACAGAAGAAACTATTATAACAAAATTAATTGCTTGTGATCTGAATTGAATGCTTTTAATCCATTTTTTCCTCAATTTTTAAAATACTGTCGATACAAAAGACACAACTTTCACTTCAAAGGGGGTAAGACATAGTTTATTCTGGAACCAAATATGCGGGTGACCTTGGCCTGGGAATCCAGATTTAGGTTACCGCAAATTCCATGTTCCAATGTGTTAACAATTTCATGAAGGTTTTATACTTAAAGAACAAAAGTCATAAATCAAGGCACTTTTCAAATACATCCTCTGACCATCAGATAGGTGGTTATGATGAAGTGGGGGAATCTGCTCCATGGGACTCAGATGCTATCTGATGACATTGTAAGCCTCTTTGGTTGGTGGAAGCTGGGGTCTGTTCTTGTATTCCAGAAAGGATTACACCTGATCAACTGATAGTCACCAGGATGTTAGTTCAGATACAGAGGTGGGCAATAAATGGCTATTAAGGGGCTCAAGGCAGCCCAAGGTAATTTGGCTCTGACTTGCAACATTCCATCTCTGTGATTACAGGAGCTTTGTCAGTCCATTCAACCTTGCTGGAAGTAGGTGTAGCAGATAGAGCTCATTTCTGGGAACTTTAGTTCACACTACATTTTACTTTTACATTTGTATGTTTAAAATGACATATTACATACATACTGTGGTAGTTTGAATATATGTCCCCCAATATATTCAGTATTTTATTAGTTATAGTTTGCATCTGCAATCACTTTGCTATAGGCAATGTCACTGGGGGCGGATCTTAAGGTGTGGTGGTGGGTTTGAGATTCCATTGTAAAGATATGCAAAGTGTGCCTAATAGGAGTTCCTGAAGTGTGCTGTGTGACTTTTGGCTGTAGTTTTGCTCAGTGTGCTGTGTGGCTGGTTGGTTTTCTCTCTCTCTGCTTGGCCCTGTGAAGGCAGGCCGCTTCTCCTGCCTTTATGGAACTTCCCCTGGATCTGTAAGCTTCAATAAATAATATCCCTTCCTCCATAACTGTACCTGGTCTGGAAGTTCATCTCAGTGAACCTGAAGCTGTCTGCTACACATACATACTTCAGTAAAAGCAGATTTTAAACCATTCATAAGGAGGTCAAAATTAAATAGCAATTTTAATATTAATAGTCAATACTTATTTATATTTTATATACATTACAAATTACGTATGCTTGTGAATGTTTTCTATTACAAATGTCACTTTTCATTTTCAGTAGAATAGACATATATAGGTACATATGTAAAAATTGCATTTATATCACATCCAAAGAAATTGATGAATTTATCGATCATAAAAAGCTAAATAAATCATTGTTTCAGAGTCAGAAAGAGTCTGCAAGGACTAGACCTTTTTCTTTGCTGTGATTGTAGAATCATGTAAAGAGAGTTCAAAATTTTCTGTCTTATAATTTTAATATGTGGATTATAGTCAAAATTTAAGATAATTGAGAAAAAATTACCCTTAAGCTGCCTGTCTGTTTTATTTTGTTATTTTCAGCTATGTAACTTTAGTTCTAATGGCTAACATGTTATTCCAAAATGGTATGAAGCTTAGCTTTATTATGTTATTTTTAGTTTATTGTGCTAAATATTCAATATAAATTAAAAATGTTTTCATCATCTTTCCCATACCATTATCACGTGACTATGTTTAAATGTGTGTCTATGAACTGTTTAATTAGATCGGAGAGGTCCTCACTAAATTGTCAACAACAGAAATGATAAGGTCAAACTTGTAAATTACTTTTTGTCTATGTGCTAAAGTTGTGACATCTGTTTCATGAAAGCAGTTGCATGCAATAAAACAACACCTATTTTAAAGGCTGTGATTGATTGGGATGACAGGGTTGCTTAGAAATGGGGTGTCTTCACTCTGTTTACTTTTCTAGTAAACTTCTCAAGTTTTTCTCTTATAACATAAATGCAAGCCGAACTCATAATTGTTATGTTTCAAAACTTGATAAAATAATGTGTTTTTTCTCCTGCTCTAAATATTTGACATTTCAGTAGATTTGTCTGTCTTCATCCATCTTTAAAGCACACATCCAACTCTAGAAGTTGTTTTGGGCCTCTCTTCTAACAGGGTAGAGATGAATGAGACTTATTTTTCTTTCAATTTCTGACAAGCTTGAGTTGAAAAAGCAAAGTTACTTTACTATCCTCTAAATAGAAAAACCACACTCTTCTCGAGTTTAAAAAAAATAAAAATAAAAATCAAAACCTTCTAAAAGCAAAACTGTTCTTATTTACAGGAATTAGATGACACAGGCTACAGCTTAGAATCAGAGGTAAGCATTATGTCTAATCTGCCATGCCTGCAGGTTTTTATGGAGTTCAAATGTTTTAAAAGGTTTGGCTTGACAAAACTCCCTCATTATGTTTCTTGAGGTAGTACTGTCATTGTGGTCCAGTATCTCACTAATAACATTTCCAGTTCAGTAGAAGCAGACATTGTTCATTGCCTTTTATTTGATCTCGGGCTGTTTAATCCTAGAAGATGTTGTGTGTGCACCATTCCTTTAGGATTTTTTACCACTGGGTTAAAGGTGCATTCAATTATGTTCCATCTTTAAGCAACTTCAAAGTGTGGTTATATATAGAAATTTACCAGTGAACTATGCTGAAATAAAGTGAAAGCTGTGAGATACACTGACAGAAGAGAAGGAATCCAAAGTTGAGGATGATATTTTCTATATCTCATTTATACTATGGAAATCAGTGAAGTTGCAAGATAAACTGAAGAAGGCTGAGCCTTTTATACCTTTAAATCTCCTTAGAGTTATATTACATATGAGGTAATAGTAATGTCTACACTAATATAATCACCAAGAGATTAAAAACACCTTTTACCCTATAATTTCACATGAACCCTAGAGAGAATTCTGAAACAAATATATATGATGTATATATCTATAACAATACCTCTATCTATCTATCTATCTATCATCTATCTATCTATCTATCTATCATCTATCTATCATCTTTTATTCTATCAATATGAAAAAGTTGCTAATTCTGTGCTTTTTTCCAAAGTATGTATTGTATATGGGGAAACTCAGAGTAATAATTCTCTTTGCATTTGTAAGAATATGGCCACTAAGCAATACTGCACTTTACCAATCAAGGTTGATTCTGCTGAAGTTTACAGTGTTGTGTCTGATAATATCTCTGCCCATATATCAATACTGAAGCATTCACACGTGTACTACAGGACAGAGGTGGAAAACAAAGGATCAAAGACCAGCAATGCAAGGAGGAGGCTCTTTGTTCCCTGCAGTTCTACTTAAGCTGGTGTATACAGTAAAGGAGATTTATTGGCTAATAAATACACGAAGTCCACAGCCATTGCTCTTGCAAGTCCCTAGATTTGCACCACTGTATTATATTTATTTGTGAGCATGTCTTGTGCTTGCACAAGGTCAATTGCAGTTTTGGGAAATCTGTGACCCATTGTCTGCAGCATAAATTTTTTTGATTCCAGTAGGTTAAAATAATTGAAGCCATCCCAGTAGGAAAAAATCAGGTGCCAAGTAGGGTTGCTGACTGGGATGACTGCAGAAAGGATGAATAGAACTCTGCTGTGTGGAATTGACCAATAACATCCTTCCCTCTTTACTGGGGGATTCACAGTCCCATCAAACTTAAGGCATGTTATATAATGCCGAGGGTTTAAGGTCAAGATGGGCTCCAAAAATGATGTCACCAGAGACATAAGGAAGTGAATTATCCACATTCCTCAACAAACAGCCCAGCCATTATCCCTTCCTTGCCTAACAATGCCCACAAGTCATGGTTTCCTGCCCCTATATCTCATAAGTTGCCTGATCACTGTTCTGGTCTCACACCCTAGCTTTTTGAAATGGCTAAGGTAACAAACAAAGGAGTTCTTTTCCCTTCCTCATCTTCCCCCAACTGAAAAATACCCTATAAAGCCCACTACCTGAGGAACTCAGGTTGACTGTGCTCCTCTCTTGTGAGTCAGTCCTGGCAGCTCATGCTTTTCCTGAATAAAACTCATCTTTGGGGCTGGAGAGATGGCTTAGTGGTTAAGGCACCTGCCTGCTAAGCCTAAGAACATCAGTTCCAATTTCCAAGTCCCATGTTTAGCCAGATACAAAGTGAATCAAGGAACAATGCTGCACTTGCACACAAGGGGGCGCACACATCTGGATTTCATTCGCAGCTGCTGAGAGGCTGCTGGCAAACCCATTCTCTGTCTTCCTCTCCCTCTCTCTCTGTCTCTTTCTGTCGCTCTCCAAAATAAAAAATAATAATAATTAAAACCAAACTTTCATCTTTGCCTCAGAGTGATTTGTGTGGTTGTGGTCACTCATAAACCTTAGAGAGGGTAGCACTGATACTATGGTAACAGTCATAATATGTTTAAAAACTCTGAGGTTAGGGTGGAGAGATGGCTCAGCAGTTAAGGTGCTTGCTTGTGAAGTCTATGAACCCCATGATTGACTCCCCAAAACCAACTTAAGCCAGCTGCACATGGTGCCACATGCTTCTGGAGTACGTTTGCAATGACTAGAGGCCCTTTTAAACCCATTCTGTGTCTCTCTCTGTGTGGGTCTCTCTCTCTCTCAAAAAAAAAATTAAATTAAAATTAAAACAAAACAGGAAACTCAGCAGTTGTATTTTGGAACTTCTCTGTGCTGGTTTTGTAGAATTATGTGACTTCAGGTGTAGGAGAGTAGGTTAATATGGACTTCAGTGCATCACTCACAAGTTAAAACATTAAAGATAAATAAGTTCATTTTTTTCTTCTTTTGTTTTATTCTTTTTTCACTTTCCATTGTCTTTTTTCTATTGAAACAAATTTTGAGTACATTGATAAATATCTTTTTGTGGCTGTATGTTTAATGAACTTTGTTCTTTGTGCATAATTTAGGATGCATAAAAATCATTGAACTTTATAACCAAAACATATTTTAATGTGGAAGAGTTACTCTTCGCATCACTGTAACCAGGTGCCTGATGAAAAACAAATTATGGGGGAAGGATTTATTTTGGTCATTTTATGAGAGAACAGAATCCAACAGAGTGGGGAAGGCCTGTTACAGTTCCTGGTGGCTGAAGCATGTGTTTGGACTTCTTCTCAAAAATTTCTCACACCTGATGGATATGAAATTAGAGAATTGGGGAATGCTGGCACTGAGCAGACTCTTTTCAGTTTGGGCCTCCAGCCCTTGTGATGGTGCCACCTACATTCGTGATGGGTCTTCTTTCTTCAGTTAAAAGTTCCTGGAAATGCCCTCAGAGACAAGCCTCTAGGTAATTCCAAACTGTGTCAAATTAAAAATGAAGACCAACTAGTACATAATGATCTATTTGGCTATATTGGAGTAAGTACATACAGTTCATTGCTTCTTATTGCCACACAGTGAGTACATGTTGCATTTTGCCTAATTACTTTCTCTGCAATGGGTAGCAAATTTGATCGGGAGTATCATTATACATTTCCATCAATATCTTCTCACAAACTTGTGTGAGCATGAGCATATCCAGGACCAGAAAGGGCTGTAATGTTTACTTATTTTTAAAGATTTTATTTTTATTTATGTATTAGAGACAGAGAGATGGCAAAAGAGAGAGGGAGAGTGAGAATGGGCGCACTAAGGCCTCTAAACACTGCAAACGAACTCCAGACACCTGTGCTGCCTTGTGCATCTGGCTTACGTGTGACCTGGAGAATCAAACTGGGGTCCTTAGGCTTCACAGGCATGTGCCTTTACCACTATGCAATATTGCCAGCCCATGATTTACTTATTTTTAAACTTAATTTTTGTTTAGAGTCAGGGTCCTGTTGTGTAGTCAGGGTTGGTCTTGAACTTGTCGCAATCCTCCAGCCTCAGATTTCTAACTTATTGGACTCTAGGTGTTTACCACCTCACCCAACTGTTATGCTGTAGCTATTTTTTATTTTATTTTAAATTAAGAACATACTTTGTATGGATGCATCATGTATTGGTTCAATCTTTCCCTCATTCCTGCCCCCATGGGTATCCTCCTCAGTGGGATTGCTGGTCATCACATGGAGTTGTGGGTTATGCATTGTGGGAGGAACAGTCAGTTAATTAGGGGAGGAAGTGCCTCTGGGCATGACAACCCAGCCTGTGGCTCTGACAATCTTTCCGACCTCTTTTCCACAAAATTCCCTGAGCCTTGGTGGATATGTTTTAGTCTACTTCAGTGATGAGCTTTTAGTATCTCTATATAGCTGTATTTTTATGTGTATTTTTAATTTGACCAGTGTGGTGGTTTCAATAAGGTGTCCCCCATAAATTCATGTGTTTTGAATACTTGGTCCCAGCTGATGGTAATGTGGGAGGTGGTGCCTTGCTGGAGGAGGTATGTTGCTGGGGGCAGGCTCTGCGGGTTATAGCCAGCCATCCCCTTGTCAGAGTTTGGCTCATACTCCTGCTGTTGTTTTCTACCTGCTGTGACAGAGATGATGGCTAGCCTCTGCTCATGCCATGCTCTCCCTCAAGAATATAACCAAAATAAATACTTTCTTCCCATAATTGCTTTGTTTTAGCAATGGGAAAGTAACTACAATACTCAGGCCCCAGTGAGTGGCTTTCTAGGATAACACTGAAATGTATTCTTTGGAGCACTCATTCAGGGTGCAGTGTTGCCATCAGTTCTAAGAAACTCAGCACTATCTAATAACTTCCATAAAATCCAGTGGGGAAAACAGAAATAGTTGTTTATTTTAAGGAAAATATATTCATATGGGTAATAAATTGCTTAAAATCAGTGTATAGAATGGCAAACAAGTTTAGGTTGATTAGGGGTGACCCTGGAGCACTTTTTATTTTATTATTATTTTTTATTTACTTAAGAGAGAGAGAGAGAGAGAGAGAGAGAGAGAGAGAGACTGATAGAAAGAGAGAAGATGGGTGATCCAGGACCTTCAGCCAATGCAAACGCTAAATGATGTGACACTTTGTACATCTGGCTTATGTGGATCCTGAGGAATTGAACCTGGGTCTTGCAAGCAAGTACCTTAACTGCTTTGCCTTCTGTCCATCCCCAGATCACCCTTTAAATATCTTCTACAAGAAGGCACAACCATAGAGATCACCCTGGACTTCTCAGCTTAAGGACACTCTAATGTACCTGTAACTTAAGTATCAGGAGACCATAGTTCAAATGAGGTGAGGGTGGGGAGATGCTCAATGTTTAATGGCATTTGCTCTGCCAGCCTGCTCACATAAAGGCAATCCACAGAATCCATCACACAAAGTAGTGCCTGTGACAAAAAGAGGTGAATCCAAAAGAATCCTGAAACTCATGGTCAGCTGGTCAGCTCTTCACAGTGGTAAAATAAAGGCAGTGAGAGGGAAGAGAGAGAGAGAGAGACAGAAAGACAAAAAACCTGTTTCAAATAAGGTGAAATGAGAGATACACCCCGACATCAAGAATTGATCTCAGATCTCCACATGCTTGCTGTGGTTTGTGTTAATTACACCCAAGTAACTAAACTAAACTAAACTAAAAAATATCTTTTTTTTTTTTTTTTTTTTTTTTTTTTAGAGAGACACAGAGAGAGAGGGGGACAGAGAATGGGCATGTCAGCAGTGTCTCAGCTGCTGCGAACGAAATCCAGATGCGTGCACCCCCTTGTGGTCAAGTGTGGCATTCCACCCTTGTGTCACTTTGCATCTGGCTAAACGTGGGACCTGGAGATTGGAACCGCTGGAGTTTCAATATCATTCTTGGGCTGGAGAGATGGCTTAGTGGTTAAGGCGCCTGCCTGCTAAGCCTAAGAACCTGGTTCCAATCTCCAGGTCCCACGTTTAGCCAGATGCAAAGTGACGCAAGGGTGGAATGCCACACTTGACCACAAGGGGGTGCACGCATCTGGATTTCGTTCGCAGCAGCTGAGACGCTGCCGACATGCCCATTCTCTGTCCGTTTCCCTTTCCCTTTCTCTCTGTCTGTCTCTCTCTGTGTCTCTCTCCAAAAAAAAAAAAAAATCTTTCTTTTGCTGCCCATACTTATACTCCTGGCATTCATAAAGTGATACTCAGGTAACTGGTGAAGAAAGCATTTACGTTACTCCATCAGCCCATACCAGGAGAAAATAGTGAAAAGAGCAGACAGAAATTCTTTGTGATAGTCCCATCTCTTCTGAATATATGAACATCTAGATAATTGGTAACCACTTAATTTGTTTCTAGAATCTTAGTTCACAGGGTATGTGTAAAATGTAGTGTTTGCTTTCTAGTCACTGTGAAGCAGAAAGAAATCATTATTCTGACATTAGAAAGGATTTTTTTTTTTTCTTTTTTTTTTTTTTTTTTTTTTTTTCAAGGTAGCATCTTGCTCTCTAGTCCAAGCTGACCTGGAATTCTCTATGTAGTCTCAGGGTGGCCTGGAAACTCACTGCAATACTCCTACCTCTGCTTCCCTTGAGCTGGGATTAAAGACATGTGCCACCTTGCCCAGTAGAAAGGATTTTTGAGAGACAATTCAAAAGTAAATACCTGATCACCTTTCTATGTTTGCTCCCCTGTAATATGTCAAAATGAATTGAGTACTCTAGATTCTTTTGAGAAACTGATATTTCTCTTACTTTTATCCTTTCCTTCTGTCCTTCCCTTCCTCTTCCTTTCTTTTTTCCTCTCTCACTCCCTACTTCCCTCCTTACTTACCTTGCTTCCTTTCTTCATGCTGGGGATCCAAACTTGAGTCTTCACCCATACTTGTAAAGAGGTTTATCCACAGAACCATTTCCCTATCCCTATTTATTTCCTATTTTCACGCCAATTGTTCATTATATTTATTAACATAATATTTGTATCATAATGGCATCTTTGTTCAACCAGATTTAGTTTATCTCTCTTACTCATCTCAGATTTTTTTTTTTATATAAAAACAAGAAGAAATGTGAGGGACAGTTTTTGTACTGTGGTTGAAAAGATTTTATCTAATTTTTTTTTTTACTTTATTTATTTTTGGAGAGAGATACAGAGAGAGACAGACAGAGAGAGAAGGAGAGGGAAACAGATAGAGATGGGCGTGCCAGCAGTCTCTCAGCTGCTGTGAACGAAATCCAGATGAGTGCACCCCCTTGTGGGCAAGTGCAGCATTGCGCCCTTGCCTCACTTTGCATCTGGCTAAACGTGGGACCTGGAGATCGGAACCGGGTTCTTGGGCTTAGCAGGCAGGTGCCTTAACCGCTAAGCCATCTCTCCAGCCCCTGAAAAGATTTTATAACCATGTTCTCTGCACATTACCATAGGCAAGGTATTGCTAGATACATATACAAATATGATTTACTTCATTTTATTTTAGGTCTTGGTGTCCAAAATACTTTAATCTTTTATAGGTACACTTTTCAAAATGCTTATAACTTTCTGAGTTTCAATCTCCTTTCTGATTCCATAGTACCAAAGTCCTTGTTGTATATCAAAATTTTTGTTAATATTGCATACCACTTCTGATACAGAAAAGGATGTGCCTCATAAGTTAAGATACCAAACATTTATTATTTGACTAACTTGGCAGGACCAGAAGCCTTACTTCTATGTCCTATGGCTGTCCCTCCAGACTTCCTCAGTATCCACACTGCATGGAAGCTGGTTGCATCCACTTAGAGCCACCCATGACAGTGAGACTGACCTGATCCTGAAAGTGATCTATCATCACTGCTGAAGTGTCTGCATTCATTCAGACTGTACTCATGTAGCCAGGGAGAAGACAATCCAAAGGTCAGAATACCAGGGTATGATGTTCACTGTGCACAGCATCATTCAGTCTACCAACCAAGTTATAAATCCTGGTTCTTGTCATGCAGCATGAAAGGTGGGAATGATCCATGATGTCAGCACAAATACATATATATATTTTAACCTGATAGTGCTTAATTGAAATAGACCTATTGAAATTTATTATAACATAAGGATTTTTATGTTTATTTATTTGTGTGTGTGTGGGGGGGGGAGATGTACCACAGCATACATGTGGTCAGAGGACAACTTCAAGCTGCCAGTGCTCTACCTTCTTTGAGACACCGTCACTTACTGCTGAAATCACAATGCCAATCTGCAAACTAATGATGTACTTGCTGTCTCACAAGTTTTGGATTCTTGGGATTCTGCACGCCCCATTTTGCATCTCAATTTATTTTGGCACTAAAGATTTGAACCTAGACCACCAGGCTTTGTAAGCAAGTGCCTTTAACTGCTGAGCAATCTCACCATTCCTAATTTTTGTGGTTTTGCTGCACATGTCATCTTTACTTGTAATCAAACTCATCATACAACTAATTTCAAAATTGTACCATTATAATCTTCACCTATGATAAATTACCATTATCCAGATACTTGAAAGCAATATTACAATGAAGCCCATTCTCATCAGTGGTGTTTTCTAAGTCTAATTATCACATGAAGCATAAATGGGCATGAGGTGCTTATTTGGAATAATAGGCAGTGAGGATATGTCAATTAGAGTCACCTAGCTACCAGTAAACTCACTGTAATACAGGAAGAGTTGTTAAACTACTGACCAGGTCTTGCCAAGCTCAGCAGGTAACACCTAATGTGATTACCTCCTAATGTGTTCCAGCAGTTGAGAACTCTATAAAAAACAATTTTAACAGGACTTGGAAGTACCACCTCTATAAAATGGACTGACATAAAGTTAATTCTTTAACACATTTTATTAAGAAAGAAGTGTTTACTTTCCTCTCTGCAAACAATCCCCTTGTTAATCTGGGAAGTATCACCTGAGAATGCAACTGAAGTCAATAAAACCAAATAAACAAATGACAGGTAGTGATGTGAACTCAACAAATTCCATTCCAAAACATACACCTTTATTAGGGCTGCTGTAAACTAAGCTTGGATTTGGGTAACTTGGCAGAAAATTTTAAGGGAAAAGACACATTTGTGTCAGGATGATTAAGTGGAGAATCACACCAGCAAGCAGGGATAGAGAAGAGGGGGACATTCTATGTTAACATCTATTTCCAGCTATTTGGGCTTTGATTTTTTTTTTTTTTTAGCTTCTTTTCTGTGAGAGTTTGCATGCACAGTAGGACTCTGAACATCTCTGATAGTATCTTTGAAAGCTATCATTAGAATCACAATTAACTTAACCTTGTAAACTTGTTTTCCTTCAAAGCAACTGAATTTTCCTCTAGGATTTGATTTCAAACTTAAACTTTCTAGTGACAGAACATATTGCCTTCTAAAAGAACCACTTCTAAGTGTCATCTTTTGAGTTATAAAGATCTTTCCCAGTCTAAGCCCAGTTACCTACTTGAAGTTTCTATACTCCTTTTCCCACAGGACAGGCTTTAGATACTTATAACACGGCCTTATGTATTCTCATTGGTAAGTTGAGTACCCAAGTGAACATACACTGATAGCTACTGGAGTTTAGGCTTTCAATATATGTTTCAAACAATACCCAATTTTTTTTTAGTGTAGAGAAGTACAAATTAATAATTCATATGGGTCAGAATTGTGTAAAACTTCAGTGACTAGAAACTATTTGGATTGCTATAGGCATAATAGTAATAATACATCTAAAAACATGGCTACTAAAGTTGTAAGATGTGAGATAGCTCTTGCCTTAATTATCATAGGAGAAACAGGAGAGAAACCACAACAAATTTATTGGCAGCAATTTGTGAGCAAATATAATGTAAAGGGCTAGGGAGAGAACAATTGGTAAAGTGGTTGACTTGAAAGCATGAGGTTCTGTGTTTGATCTTCAAATTCCATGTTGAACACACACACACACACACACACACACACACACACTTACTTGTAATTCCAGTGTGGGAGTAGAGATAGGACTAGCCTTGAGGCTTACTGTCCAGCCCATTTTGTGTAAATGGTGAGCACCAGGCCAGTGAGATTCCCTTTCCTAAAAGAGACACATGTCACCTGAAGAACAACATCTGAGCTTGTCCCCCACATACTACACACCACACAGATGTACACACATGCATATGTGCCCACATACACACAAACCCGTACACCCACAAGGCCTCCTTATTATTCCTCTGACTCTTCCTCTTAACATGATCTTGGGATAAGATGTAATATTCATACAATATTATATACTTTGGAGGACTATTTCACCTTTACAACTAATATATATATATATATATATATATATATATATATATATATATATATATATATATATGGTGATGTAGGGTCTCACTCTGGCCCAGGCTGACCTGGAATTAACTATGTAGTCTCAGGGTGGCCTCGAACTCTCGGCGATCCTCCTACCTCTGCCTCCCGAGTGCTGGGATTAAAGGCGTGCGCCACCACGGCCGGCTTTTACAACAATATTGCATGTTCTGTAAAGCAGAATGTTGAACTTGATACGTGAATTATCTCACTAGAAGTTTCTTTATCCTATTATTCCAATTTTACAAATTCAAAAGAGAATACAAAAAGAGGTCAAAAGAAAGGGTGGGCTTATGGTACAATTCCTTTTACTCTAATTTAGGAGCTGAACTCATGATCACTGTGAGTCAAGAAACCATACAATTGGAGCCCATAGAACCTCCAAATGCATGGTTTCTGATATAACACTATATTTTTACAAATGAACCAACATTTAAATAATTTCACATAGAAAATAAGTTTTACAATCTCTTCAAAAATATCTGTAGATTTTGCAGCTGAATTCCCCAATTTAGCTGAAGTTCAGAGCATTTATTCTATCTAATAGTTACTTTTCTCATTGCCATTATGAAATAACTGACAAGAAGCACCTTATGAAAGTAAGGGTTTATTTCCTCTCAATAGTGGAGGAGCTACATTCCATCATAGAAGGGAAGGAATGGGTGGCAGGAGTCAGAGGCCAGTTGGTTACAATGAATCCAGTCAAGGTAAACAAGAACTGGGGCCACATTAAAACCTCAATGCCAGGGCTGGAGAGGTAGCTTAGCGGTTAAGGCCCCTGCCTGCTAAGCCTAAGAACCCGGTTCCAATCTCCAGGTCCCACATTTAGCCAGATGCAGTGATGAAAGGGTGCAATGCCGCACTTGCCCACAAGGGGGCACACACATTTGGATTTCATTCACAGCAGCTGGAAGACTGCTGGCACGCCCATTCTCTGTCTCTCTCTCTCTCTCTCTCTCTCTCTCTCTCTCTCTCTCTCTGTCTCTGTGTCTCTCTCCAAAAATAAGAAAATAAAAAAAAAATTAAAATAAAACCTGGATGCCTGCCCTCAGCAAGGCTGTACCTCAATAATGGTTCCACCACTTTTCCAAATAGTGCCACCAGCTGAAAACTGATTATTCCAACACATGGGCCTGAGGATGACATGTAACCTTCAAATAAAAGCATCCTGTAGAGGCTCATGCATTTTCTAAAGATCTCAGTCATCAGCATTCTTACTTCCTGCTCAACAACAAGTATTAATTACCTTTAGCCATACACCTTGCATTGTTTTTTGAGGCAAGCTCAGCAGACTGCCCCTCCTTTTCTTATGTGAGAGAGCGAAAGCAAGAGTGAGAGAGAAAAAGAGAGAGCAAAATTGGTGTACCAGGGCGTCAAACCACTGTATTTGAACTCCAGATGCTTGTGCCACCTTGTGCACATGTGTGCACTTTTATGCTTATGTCAGCTCGTGCACCTGGCTTACATGGGATCTGGAGAATCAAACATGGGTCTTTAGGCTTTGCAGGCAAGTGCCTTAACCACTAAGCCATCTCTCCAGACCCATCTTGTGTTTCTGTTTTCT
Source organism: Orientallactaga sibirica (assembly GCA_036365145.1). Classification (NCBI taxonomy): domain Eukaryota; kingdom Metazoa; phylum Chordata; class Mammalia; order Rodentia; family Dipodidae; genus Orientallactaga; species Orientallactaga sibirica. The sequence continues at coordinate 42,343,222 of JAEOAD010000007.1, forward strand.
TATTTATAGTTGATTTTTAAAAATTCATTTCTAAGTCAAAAGTGGGGAAATTTGAGTGAGACAGTTGCATTATTTTTCTTACATTTTTTTCTGATTTCCACTGTTATATGAACTTCCTATATCCTTTATGTAATATCACTCCTGAAATATGGCTATAGTGCCTCAAATTTTTCTGTATGTATAAATCCACTGGGAAGACTTAAAAATCCTATATCCATGGTAGACTTTGCACCAATTAATTTAGAATATCTATAGATTTCCTGCTAACAGCTTCCCAGGGGGTCTGAATGTGCAGTCATGCCTGCAAACCATTGCTCTAGGTATTCACTAGATCTTTCTTTTTTTAATATAATTTTTCTGGAATCTCAACTTCAGCTTAGAAGTCGATTGTTCTAAAGATTGGAGCAGTTCAGTATGTCATGTGTAAGTTGTATGTGGCAGGCCTGGAATTTGTGATGGGGTATTGATGTGGACCTTGTTTGACTCAATCATGCTAGCCCTTCAGATGTTCAAAATGTGCTAGACAATGATGTCTACAAAGATAAAAAAAATGCAGTGAAAAAATATTAGTTCAAGCACCACCAAATTTCCCTTCTTACCTAAAAAAATCATTTTTTCTGTCTATAATTCATTTGATTTGTTTGTTTCTTTGATTGCCTCTTTTTTCAGCTGCGATTTACCATTGCAAATGTACAAAGCTACGTTCACATCCAGTACTTGCAAAGATAACATCATAAAATAAGCAGTATGTTAAATTATATGCTTCCTGTGGGGGCAAAACATAAAAATGAATGTTTCACACAAACTGACTTCCAACATAAGTTCAGAAAGACAACCAAAATTCAAAGTTCTTTTTGCATTGCTTAGGTGAGGAATCTTTGCTCCTGGTCATCCTCCGAAGCTCAGATTACATGTCTCTGGTGAATGACAAAACTCTTAACAACAGGTATTATAGGTTCAATAACCAGTGACAAAAAAGGCTTACAATGATGAGTATCCAGTAGCCCAGCTCAGGGCCCTACACTTCTGTTACTTGTGATCATACTTGTTACTTCCCTGCAGAAGCTTCAGAGTATTCCAACAAAATCATGTTCAATTCTCAAGTGCAAAACTTCCATGACAGGAAACTCATTAAGACTTTCTGTCAGCTGATATTTTTTCCTCTCTATTCTCAGGAGCTCCATTCAGAACAAACATGTAATATAGATGAGAGTGTTATCAGATCTGTTATAAATGCACCTGACATTCTGAGGAGTCACATTTATTGCTTTTCTATAGTTTGAGAGTATCGTACAGAGTGCTTACCGTGTATGAGTAACATTTTTATATGGCATCACATCACAGAGCCCATTTACATAAGGATAAGGCAACAGTGGAGGGGTCCAAACTGAAGACTAGAAATGCCACTTGAAAACCAAATTTGTATACAGGCTGTTGATGGATTATAGTAAAGGAACTGGCAAAATTTAAAACAGTAAGAACATTTAGAAATATTAAATAATGAAACTAAGTGACATTTTGAAAACAGGCTTCTAAAAACCTCCTGTGGGCTTTCACTGACTATCAGAAATATTTAGAAAAGTTTACATAAATGTTACCAAAGTAAGCAAGTAGTCTAAGTTAAGGGGTTTTCCATCTTTCACATATGCCTGCATGTATTATTCTTTCAAAATAATACACACACATACACACACATATGTGTGTGTGTGTGTGTATATATATATATATATATATATATATATATATATATATATATATACATTCAGATTTCTTATGTCTCCAGAATCTCCAATGGATACATTTACATCTAATGGATAAAAATAGACTAAAGGTTTGTTTGTTTGTTTGTTTGTTTGTTTGTTTGTTTGTTTTCTTGTGGCATTGCCCTAGTGTACTGAAATTCAACTGTATTGCTTGGAGTTCAAAAAAGGCACAAAATCACACCATATGTATTTAAGTAGTAAACTGACATATTGACAATGAGAACCAATGGGGAATTAACATAAAATTAATGTAGATAATCAGCACACTTATTAGATAGGTCACAATGATCTGTCTCAGTCTAATAAGTGATGATGAGAATGGTACAGTTATCTGAAGTACAAACTGTAGGATAAGAAAAGAATAAGTCATTGTCAAGATCATACATGAATTCCTGGTTGACATAAGTGTATCATGGTATTTGAGTTTTACCTATGAAGAAAATAGTTGTTACAAGTCTCCTAAGAATTCATATAGGCAGTATGTGAGAGTTTAGAAATAGTAACATTATAAAATACTGCTTTCTAGATAAATATGTACTTCTTACATTGTTATACCTGAGTGTGAAATTATGGCACATATTTTGTTTATATTCATTATTGTCTATTTTGAGATGGCACTATGCCAACTCATTGCAATCCTAATGATTATTCTAACACAAATGTTTGATATTATTAAGCTACTTTTTCCATTACATTTTATGAATGACTAACTGTGGAAACTTTAAGGTTTTAAAAATGATTTATATAATAAAACCATTCATGTATAATTAATTTTACTAATTTGCATGGCTGTTTCAGGTCATTCTGCCATAATTAGACATTGGGGAGGGTTCTCTCCCCCCATCAATTAAGCTAATTGCTTTTCACATAGGTGTAGATTGAATATTGATCTCAATTTTTTTCAGCTCACTTGCATAAGCAAATTATGCCTAATTGCCAGCTTACTACATCATTAAACACTTATCATCAATTATAACAAAATATACTCTACTAGACTAATGATTTCTTTGTGGTATTTTGAAGGGCTTCTTAATTGTTATGCTTGAAACACTATTGTCATTTAAAAATATTAAACCATGTTAAACTGTTAACATAATAAATCATATTATTGGTTAACAAATATACCGGCTCCTATCTCGAGTCATTTATCTTATAATATAAAGAACTCTTTGGAACAAGTGGAAAGAAATTCATTATTGTTATTAAATACAGTGACTACACGACTGTAAATGTTCAATTATGTCAGTTTCAAATTATTTTATCTCAGTCCTTATCCTCCCTGCTTCTCATATTTATTTCTTTTCTACCTAATGAAAAGTTTCTAGGAAGATCCTAAAAATTAGTAAATTTCAAAATAATCCACAATACAGAGCACAGCAACATTTTTTAAAAGTCAGGAGACAACGCCAGCTTATTTATAATTCACCCCATTTGGTGTATTATTGTCCTTTAGTGTTGCACTGGGCATTTTTCATCACTATTTTCTGTTAGATTCTTTAAAAAATACAATATATGAAAATAACATAAACTCATTGTTTTCCTTAGATATTTTTATACCATATGATGTAATGGCCATACCCTAGCACTTTATAAAGAATATAAGACCAAAAGGTAACAAGAAAATATTTCAGATGTATTTAAGGACTGTTCCATAAGAAAAGTTCCTCTTAATCCTTAGATATGCTATTAATGAAATTGTGTGATCATGGACCACTTATAAATGGGTGCTTGTCTCATAGGCATTTTGCACCGGATACCAGCCATAGGAGACAGGACTTCCAGAGACTATGCTTTACCCACAGATATTAGGAGATGCTTTCTTAAGAAGAGCTTTCAAAGGACTCGTGATTTAGTGTCAGAAAATGTGTCTAGAGTTTGCAATGGACATTAGCAATGGATGGTTAGTTCTTCATTTGTGCAATACAACTACTTTTCCTTTTCTAGATATTCAGGAGAGGGGAAAGGAAGTACACTGTGTGTGAAGTATTACATCACTTCTTCAGAGGATACATTGAGGTTTGTGCTCTTACATGATTTCTTGGCTGTATGAATATCATTCTCACACTACTATAAGCAGGGCTTAATGTACCATTCTGGTGGAAATTTGAAAGGCCTGAAAGTCAAAGAAATGTGGATGAATGGAATAATGACTATTATTACAAAATGGGCTAGAAGCAGTTCAGGTGATATTGAATTAGGATTTTGGAGTTCAGGAGGTATCTTCCAGAATTTATGAACCCCAAGTTTTGGTTTTGTCCCACCTTTAATAAAGAATTAATAAAGATAGACTCAAAAGGATAAAGTATGCATTATTAAGTTAATTGTGGTGAAAATCACAAATAGTGGGGTTTATTTAAGGGAGATTACAATCTAGGAAGGAAAGCTAAAACGGATTCATAAATACAGGCAAAGCAGAAATCTAGGAGTTTGTGTGTAGGGAAACAGGAAAAACGGGCATGGCATCTGCCATGTATTTTTAGAGAAGTTAAGAGGACATATGCTGAGGCACAAGGAAAAATGAGAGGACAGATATCAAAGCAGAGACCAAGAGATTCAGAGAAGAAATGAGTAATGAAGAGAGTTACACTCGTGGTTCCTCTGAGTTTAAAGAGATTACACAGGTAGCAATCCAAGGGTTGGTGAGACCATCCACATGGTAGATCCGCAGTGTTAGAAAAATACACACATGGTTGATTCAGAAAGCAGAGGAAACTCATGCATGCAATCAAAGAGTGGTTACTCCAAACTATAAAGCAGAGACAAGCAGAAAAGCCATCTAAACCAAGAAACAGTTTTATGCTCTTTCTCCCTACGCAGCCAGGCTGGGCGTAGGGGGAACTTGGACTCATGTGTATGCTTGTGGTCCAAATGAAGAGAGATCGGCAGTAGGCAGACCAAGCAGTGAAGAAGCAGTGCTGATCTGAGTCCATTATAGGAAGAAGACAGGAGCCTTTGTAGGCAATGGGAAGAATCCATTGGTTGGTAAATTTAGAGGGCGTATCCCTAGGCCAGCCCATCCGGGGCGGTCTGTCTAGGTATAGTGTGCTAGGCTGGGCAACAGGCAAAGGTATAGCTCAGTCTTGATCAGACACAAGTTCCATTTCTACATTCTTGTGTCCAGGGCAAGGTGGCATATGAACTGGTATCTCACATTTCTCTTTGAGCTTCAAACCCTAAGTGAAACTGCCTTAAAAAAAGCTAGCTTTCTCCTATCCTCCTTCAATATTGTGCCATAGATTCTGGATGTATTCCACCTGTGTTCTGGAAGCATAAGAAAATTTGAAACTAAAAGTAATAGACTATGCAGTGGTGGGAGCAGTAGGATGGGGCAAGAAGAGGGAAGAGAAGACACCAACACATGATGTATGGTTACAAAGTATGTTCTTAAGAAATAAATAAAATAAAAAAATAAAATAAAATAAAATAAAATAAAATAAAATAAATATACTTACGTGTATGACAGAGAAAATTTCAAGGAAGAATAGCACTATATTCATGTATGACTTCTATTCACTGTCTTTATTCAGATCTTCCATTGTTAAAGGGCAACCTGTCACTCTTCACTGGGACAACAGGAAAGATGCCCTGAGGATAAGACCCAATCCACTGAAGGTTCAAGTTAGGAATAATGTAAATTCTTTTGAAAGAAAAAGGCTGATGGGAGCCTTTGCTTCCATCATCACCATATGGAGGCTGCTACTGCTGTGCTTTACGGCCAGGCTTTATACCAATATAACCATAGAAGTTGGCAGTAGTGTCTTTTATTACTGGTTTTGGAAGAATGGAAGAAAAAATACGGAGGTCATGAAGTATTTCACCATGGTGACAAAGAGCTTCTGAGGCTTAAAAAGTGTGGGTCAGAGGACTGGAGAGACAGCTTAGTAGTTAAGGTGCCTGCTTCCTAAGCCTAAGAACACCAGTTCTAATATCCAGTGGTTCCAATCTCTAGGTCCCACGTTTAGCCAGATGCAAAGTGATGCAAGGGTGCAATGTTGCACTTGACCACAAGGGGGTGCACGCATCTGGATTTCGTTCACAGCAGCTGAGACGCTGCTCGTGGGCCCATCTCTGTCTTCCTCTCCCTCTCTCTCTGTGTCTCTCTCAAAAAAAAAAAAATGTGGGTCAGTATTGAAGTACATGAGGTTATGAAGGTAAATCCTGAGTTGCAATGGTGACCTCAAGATGTTAGAAATGCCTGGACATCTGCCACTGCCAAGAAAATCAACAGAATTGGGGCAGATCCAGCTGACATGAGAGGCTTCATTCAGCACAGTTGAGAGATGGAGCCACCCAAGACTTATGGATCTTAAAGGATATCTTCATGATTCTCAGATCCCAGACATTGAGCTTCAGATTTTTTTTTGTGTTGTTCATTCCCCTTTGGTTCAGTCTGCTCTGCTTTGTCACAATTTCTCACATTTGGAATGGAAATATATGGTCTGTGCCACTATATGTTGGAAGTATGTACTTATGCTTTGATTTTACCATTCTCAAAGTTAAGAGACTACTTTGAGTCTCACATGAGACTTTCTACTTTTAAACAGTGTTAGAGCTAGTGAAAAAAAAAAAAAATAGAAACAATATTGTGGTTTGAATGTAATTTCTCCCATAGATTTAGGAGTTTGAGTACTTATCCCCAGATGGTGGCACTGTTCTGAAAAGTTCTGGAATCTTTGCAAGGTGGAACTACACCATTGTGGAGGAAGTGTCATTGGGGGTAAGCTTTGAGGAATTTTCCTCCAGCCCCATTTACTGTTCTGTGTCTTTACTTCCTTTCTCTTGATGTGACAATGAGACCCTGGCTTCCTGCTCCTGCAATGCTTTTGCTATCATGAGGGAAATTTATTCAAATTTTAAACTGAAAGCCAGTACTGTCCTTCCTTAAACTGCTAATGGCGTGTAATTAAGCCAAAAAAGGGTTTCAAGCCTCTTGAAAATATAATCTTATAAGACAGTTAATGTCACTCTTAACTGACCCAAATGTCTCTATATAGCCAATATTTCTCTCAATTTGATCTTTAGTGCCATTTTGAAAACAAAATGGGATAATTACATATTTTCATACATTGGATTATGGTTTTATACTATAAATTGTAGATTCAGCTTATGTGGTAGCCATAGGATTCCTTAGAGATTATACACATTTAATCATGTTGTGGTGTTTCAAACTAGGTGTCACCCATAGACTCATGTGTTCTGAGTGCTGGGACCTCAGCTGGTGGAGATTTAGAACTGCAACCTTGCTGGAGGAGGTATATTTTTGGAGGTAGGCTTATGGGTTTCCCCTGGCCTGAGAATGGCTCATTCTCCTGCTGATGTTTTCCACCTGCAGTGGCAGTAGTGATGTCTAGCCTCTGCTCATGCCATCCATTTTCCTGTCATAATAGAGCTTCCCTTTGAGGCTGTAAGCCTACATTAACACTTTCCTCCCATCAACTACTTTTGGTCAGGTGTTTCATTCCAGCAATGAAAAGGTAACAATAACATATGTCCATCCAAAATCTTTTTTTTTCTAATATTGTGTTTATTCATTAGAGAGAGAGAGAGAGCTCTAGAGCTCTAGAATTTTCAGCCACTGCAAATGAGCTCCAGATGCATGTGCCATCTTGTGCATATGGCATATGTGGGTACTGGGAATCAAACCTAGGTCCTTGGGCTTCTTAAGCAAACACCTTAACCACTAAGCCTTCTCCACAGGCCTGCAACATTGTGTCTTAATTCCTAAATTATTATTTTTTATTATTTATTATTATTATTATTATTATTATTGAGGTAGGGTCTCACTGTAGCTCAGGGTGACCTGGAATTCACTATGTAGTCTCAAGGTAGCCTTGAACTCATGGCGATCCTCTTACCTCTGCTTCCCAAGTGCTGGTATTAAAAGCGTTTGTCACCATACACAGCCAAGCTAATTCCTATACTATTATAGGGTTCTTTACCTACTGAGACAGCTCATGACATTTCAAGATAGCTACCACAGTCACAGGGGTATCAGGCACATTTTTCAGGTCTGTTCTCTCTGCATCTAGCATGATGCCAATCCCTTCCCTTTGCAAGGTTTATTTTTCTATGGTAATTCTCATGTCCCTGGCTTTCTATTGTTGACTAAACACTCTTAGGTCTATAAACTCCTCGTATATTTTCAGACCTTTCAAAATTCTCAAAACTGTGCATGCAGTGCATATCTAATTTTTAGATGATATTGAAGGTTTGTGTACAGGAAGGAGGTACTGTTAAAAAGTCATGAAAATGGGCATAATCACAAACAAGCAAAAATAAATCCTGGGATGGGGAGATGGTTTATCAGTTAAAGAAACTTGCTTTCTAAGCCTGTGGAACCATGTTCCTTTACCCAGTTCCCATGTCAAGCCAGATGCACAAAATGGTACATGAATCTGTAGTTCCTATGTATATATATATACATATATATATACATATATATAGCATGAGAGGCTCTGATGCTCTCTCCTCCTACATTCATTTTCTCTCTCAAATAAACAAAAATATTTTTAAATTAAGTTTATTTCTTTTGTACAAATACTAATAAAGAGACATTCAGACAGAAAAACATATTAATTAGTGGACATTATAATTTTATAAATTTTATAATTTTGTAAAAATATAATTTGTAATAATTTTATATCTGAATGAATTTTGATGTCTATACATTGTGAACTGATGATGAAAATAACATCAAAGTAGAAGCAATGTTTGATACTGCTTTAAATTTGTGGTTGTTTTTAAACCTTCAATAATGATAATTTTACATACCTGACCAAAAAATTAGACAAATCTCAGATAGGTGCAGGTATTTTATGTCTAATTAAGTATTTATTATGTTCAACATAATTACATTCATACTTCCATTCCCAATGGAAAAAAATGCCAAACTTAGTGCCACCTCCCTTTAAGCCTGAGCTGTATTCTTCTTTCATAGTGGTTATTGAATACCATCTTGTGTTGGTGGTAATGGCATATCTATATTTAAACTATTATCACCATGCCTTCCCTCGTTAGTTTTAATTAAAATTGAGAATAGAACTGGTCAGTCCTGAATGTCTGTAGCCAACATACACTTTAGCAGCAGATTTTCAATAACTTTTGCAGAAAGATTCACGTCGTGTTCTATAATTATGGCGGTAAGGTCAGTTTCTTAAACAAAACAGAGATTAAAAACTCTGCTTTCATAATAGACTCACTGTAAAATAGAAGGCACACAAGGTCTGCTTTCCATCATCTACCTGATGACTTTCAAAAGAGCTTGTCACAGATTTACAAGAAGATTCAAAAAGGTAGCATCTGCTATGGGAGCTGTCCCTGGAAAGTGTACAGGGAGCTTAAGTAGACGACATCTGGGGCTTAGAAAAGCATTGCCAGAGTATGATGAAGTCAGAAGAAAATGTCCGGGAATTGGGTGGCATCTAGATAACTCATTCTCTAGCAGCATTGCTCAGTTGGCTTGTAGGAAGAAAGTAGGGACACATGTATTAAAGGATTGCAGAAGACTATACCCCTTAGTGTCACACCTGGTGTTCCCAGTAGGCATTAGAAACAATAAGGTATTCCGCTTAACTTTCCCCTAAAGCACCTCACTGGGAAGTGTTTTTCCATCATCTGAAAGTAAGAGGCATATTCATCTTTCAAGAAAGGGATATGAAGAAGAATCTTGATAAACAGGACTTAAAGATTCCCTAGATTATTGTCATGGGCTCTGAGTACTTTTAGCTCAGTCATATTTCCTGACATCATCAAACTTGTTGTCAAACCTAAGTATGCAAATGTACACATTGTTTTTTCCCCAAGATCTTGATTTCTCAAAGTTCCTGTGTCATAGACACTTTGCAGTCATATAGATGACAACAACATTTCATATATCAGCACCCTGCATGTACAACAGAATTTGCAAGAGTTGTTTATGGTGCTGAAAAATTGACTACCTAGGGAACTTGAGCTGTCCTGACCTCACAGTGCCTGATATTACTCACATGTTTGAAGTCATGCTGGAATAAACACATCTCTACTACTAGTTGGATAAATGTACAGTCCATAGGTCTATAGTGTAAGGTTTGGGAGGTTTGCCTGGGCAAACTCTCAAAAGAGGAGCACAGCCAACCCGAGTTTGTACGTAGTGGGCTTTACTTGGTGTGATAATAAAATATATGTTGAATGCTTCAGTCATTATTTCCTTATTTTAAAATTGTATTTATTTATTTATTTATATTTATTTATTTATTTATATTTATTTGAGAGAGAGAGAGAGAGGATGAATGTGGGCATACCAGTATCTCTTGCCACTCAAGATGAACTCAAGATGCATGTACCACTTAGTGCATCCGGCTCATATGGGTATTAGCAAATTGAACTCAGGTTGTCATGCTTTGCAAGCAAGTGTATTTAACCACTAAGGAAGTTTTTATATAACCTGTGCTCTGCTCCTACTTTGTAAAAAGTTTACTGAAAAATAACTGTTCCATGGTATGATGGCTGCAGTCTCGTACAAGTCACATTTCCATTTCTTTCCTTTGTGTGCTGGTGTATATATATCATGTGAGTATGTTAGGTATGTGGGTAGGTAGGTGTGCATGTGTGTGCGTGCATGCGTGCGTGCATGTATGTGTGTGTGAATGTGTGTGTTTACATTTGTGCTGATGAATGTACACAATTGTATGTGTGTGAAGGCCAGAGTTAAACTTAGATGTCTTCCTCAATTTCTCTCCATTTTTATTCTTTGAGACAGGCATTCTTGATGACTTTTTTATATCTCACAAATTCTCTTATACTAACTAGCTAGACAGTCAGTCCCAGGCATGCCATGTATCTACTTTCTAAATGCTGTGATTATAGACATGTACAAAACCATGTAATTTTATGTGGGTTTCCTTGTGCTTTCATGGCAAGCACTGACCACTGAATCATTCTCCAAGCCCTAATATTTGTATTTCTTGTGTCTGCTTTATTATTTGGCTTAGTGCCATCTTTTCCTATAGCAATAGAGTTTACTATATACATATATGCATAATGTGTGCTTACATATTTGTATACACACTAGCTTAGTTGTATGGTGTATATGGAGTTATAATATCAGAACAACTAGGTTATATTCTTCCCTTCTATGATATTCAAACTATGCTACAAATGCATAATAATGTATTTCCCAAAATGTATCACCATTATTCAGCAAAAGATTGTACTGAGTTTTATCAAACTGTCTTTTGTTTTAGAGGCCTCTGCAATGGACCTAGTGATTAGTGAGGAAAAGGATTTTCTTCCTCTATAATTCTCAGGACCTCAAAACATGCCAACTCAGGTTGGCTGTGCTCCTCTCTTGAGAGTCAGCCCTGGCAGCTCAGGCTTTTCCTGAATAAAAGCTTTCGTCTTTGTCTCAGAGTGGTTTGAATGGTCATGGTCACTCCCAAACCTTATATCTGCTGCCCTGACTTGGATGGGAGGCTTCCAGGTGCCCTCTTGGGTGGCCAGACCTCCTTTCCCCTGACCAGACCACTGAGCTGCCACTGACCCTCTGAAGACTTCAGACCATCTGCCTGATACAGGCTTTCACACCCACCACAACTGGGCCTCGCTCTTCTTCCCCTCTTAGTTTCCTCCCTCCTTCTCAGTAAGGGTCCGTCTCAGGCTGACCTGCTCTCAGATTTAATCTTCCTCTCGGAAGCCATGCCAGCACACCAGGTTATACCCCTCGAATACTTTCGGGCGCCAACGCCAGGTCTCAAGAAAGACATACTCTTGACACCTCGGGTTCAGTTGCACCATCTCGGGACACTCTCTCCCTCCCTCCTTTCCCTCTCCCTCCTGAGGTCTCATTGTTCAGTGCCAGCTGCTTACACTTTTGGGAGCATAGTTGCCTGCCTTGCCCACTAACAGCACAAACAGCCAACAGTTGGTACCTGTACAGCCTTTGCCCACAGGGGAGGTGCAGGCCCCACTCACCCTAACAGACCAGAGGGTCATATTGGTGTCCTGTGTAAACCTAGCTTAAGCCCTGGTTTCTTTCTCGCACCCTTGTCTTGCTCTTTCTCTGTCTCTTCTCACTAGCCCTCTTACGATACTCTCACACTTCCATGGGGAATAAAACCTCTAAACCAATTTCTACTAAACCCCCTAGCCTACCGCCTTAAGAACTTAAAGCCTCAGGGCTGGAGAAATGGCTTAGTGGTTAAGGCACTTGTCTGCAAAGCCCAAGGACCCAGGCTCAATTCTCCAGGTCCCACATAAGCCAGATGAACGAGGTGGTGCATGCATCTGGAGTTCGTTTGCAGTGGCTAGAGGCCCTGGCAACCCATTCTCTCTCTGTCTGTCTAATACACACACACACACACACACACACACACACACACACACACATATGAACTTAAAGCCTCTGTGATTCTTGGACAACATCAAACCTTGCCATCTGATCTTTCTCTGCAACTCTGTCTGGCCACAATATAAGCTGAACAATGGGTCCAAATGGCCTGAATATGGTACTTTCAATTTCCAAATTCTCACTGTTTTAGAAAATTTCTGACAACACACAGGCAGATGGTCTGAAATATCCTATATTCAAGCATTTTTCACTCAGTGTACGCGGCCTTCTCTCTGGTCTACCTGCTCTTCTCACCAGTCCTTCTAGCCAAGGTCTCAGGAATGGGCTTTAATTCAACCCCTTGCCCATACTCATCCTAACCTTCTGCTTTTGACCTGGATGCGATAAATGACCTGGCCCCAAAAGCTCCTCTGGCTCCTCCAGCTCCCTCAGTCTCTCCTGACCTCCTGCCTGATTTCCATACCCCTCCTCCCTCCATTAATCTGCCTCCTGTTCCATGTCCATGCTCCTGGCCACCACTCTCTCCCATCTCCTCTCCTTCTCTTTCCACTTCTGCCCAGCATACACATTCCAGCAGGCACAGAATGTAGCCTTCACGTGAGGTCGCAGGCACTGAAGGAATTGTTTGCGTTCCTGTTCCTTTTTCCATGTCTGGTTTATCACACATTGAGAAACATCTAGGGTCTTTCTCCACTGATCCAACACGCTATGATAAAGCATTTCCCTACCTTACCTAGGCCTATGCCCTGGCTTGATCTCTTTGTAGTTCTTTCTTCCACTCTCACTCCTGATGAATGAGAACGCGTCTGGGTGGCAGCTCAGGCCCAAGCTGATGAAGCTAACTTAACCGATAACACTTTCCCTGTGGGGACACTTGCTGTCCCCAGAAAGGACCCTGACTGGGAATACCATGCTCCCACTAACTTCCCCAGAAGAGTGGCCCATGATAGGATGGTTCTTTGACTCCCAGCTGGCCTCCAAAGGCATTTCATAAGTCTTTCAGTTTTGACAAACTATTGATGCTTACACAGAGGCACTCACCCAATACACTTGCCCTGACCCTGCTTCCCAAGAGAGCATGATAGTTCTCAATACCCATTTCCTGTCCCAATCGGCCCCTGACATCAGGAGAAAAAGTTATACCCTTAGAAAAGGGCCTGCAAACCCTTCGGGGAGATCTGCTTGACCTGGCATTTAAAGTTTTTAATAACAGAGAGGACCAGAAATGAACTAGGAGAGTGGGCAGAGACAGATAGCAGCTCCAGTTCCTGTCTGTGGCCCTGAGGCCTCCTCCAAAGAAGACAATGGGGCAGTGATGCTCACACCAGAACTCCACTTCAAGTGTGGCCACAGCAGCCATGGGGCAAAAACCTGCGGCAGGACCCTGTCCTCACTGCAGACTTGCTGGACACTGGAAGGTTGGCTGTCCTTCTTTGCCTCAACAAGGTAGGCCAGCCCCTTCCCTCTGTTCCCCATGAGAGCCAATCACTGATCTTCTGGGCCTGGCAGCCACAGTTTGATGGTGCCCTGGGACCTTGTCCCCCTCCAACACTCTCCATATCACCACAGAGGAGCCCAGGGTCACAGTCCAGCTGGCAGGAAGGCCTGTCTCATTTGTAATAGATTGGGGGCGGGGGGGGAGTCAGTTGGTCAGTCCTGCCATCCTAGTCTGATAAGACTTTTCCCTCACTGATCTCGATGTCAAGTATTGACCAGCTATTACACTCCCCATGCATCACACCCCTTACCCTGTGTGGTCTGGGACAGTCCCCTCTCCCATTCATTTCTTGTAATACTCTCTTGTCCTGTTCCTCTCATGGGTCAAGATCTTGTGCAAAAACTCTCTCTAACTTACCGCTCATACCCTGTCCTCCTCATGCTAGCCCCCTCCTTTACTTAGGATCCAGGTTTCTCCCTCCCTGTCTCCTAGGATAATCCCAGGTTGTGGAATACTTTCTCACCAGCACCTGCCTCTCATCACATGCCTGTCCTCATCAGACTGAAGGACCCCATGTCCTTTCCCTGTCGTCCTTAATACCCAATCTCACTTAAACATTGCCAAGGACTCAAACCTATTCTTTCTCTCTTGCTTCAAGCTGGCCTCCTTCACCCCACCCATTCCCCTTGCAATACTCTGATCTTGCCTGTTATCAAGCCTGACAGGACCTACTGCTTAGTTCAAGACTTGTGCCTAGTCAATGCTACTGTTATGCCCATTCCTCCAGTTGTCCCTAACCTCTATACTCTCCTCTTTCACATCCCTTCCTCCACTACTCATTTTTCATTTCTGGATCTCAAAGATGCCTTTTTCTCCATCCCCCTCCTCCCTGATTCCTATAATCTCTTCACTTTCACCTGGGAGGACTCCAATACTCACACTTCCTCTAAACTCACCTAGACTGCCCTTCCCCAGGGTTTTAGAGATAGCTCCTACCTATTTGGTCAAGCTGTCTGGCAGTTGTTCTTCCTAAGCAAGCTCATAATTACAAAAGAGCTGTCCACCTGCCTGTGATGATAGCTTGGCAGCCTCTATAGCTGCCGCAGGACTGGTGGCAGGAGGCCTGGGCCATAGCCTAATCTCCTATGAAAGGCTTTCTACAGAACTGAGCATTGCAGTCAGTGGTCCACTGAAGACTTGTGACTGCTACAGGAACAACTTACTTCTCTGGCCTCAGCAATGTTACAGAACCACTGATCCCTAAACTACTTAACACCTGACAAAGGAGGGACCTGCCTTTTTCTGAATGAGGAAGGCTGTTACTATGTTAACCAATCAGGCAAGGTAGAGGTCGAAATTAAAAAAAAAAAAAAAAAAAAAAAAAAAAAAAAAACTAAACAACATGGATGACCAGCTTCAGGTACAAACACCAACTCCCTCTGGGTCATAGAACGTCTTTGAGATGGACTGGCCCTGGATTTTGTCACTCCTAGGGTATATATCTGGGCTATTCTTGCTACTTATCCTGGCCCCCTGCCTTGTGAGATGCATCCAAAATCAGGCAGACTGATTCACTCACCAAGAGTTCAACCAACTTTTACTGACTTGTCCCTCCTTTATCTCCAACCTGCCCCTAGCCACCAAGGAACTGCCTCCTCATCATGTGCCCTGAAGGAAGACCCATAGACCTCATTATCCAGCCTCTCCCATAAGAACTCATTGGCCCCTAGAGTCAGCAGGAAGATAACACAGAAGAGAGAGAAACCACTGTCCCTTATCATTAACAAAAGGCTGGAATGTTAGGTCAGGATGGGCTCCCAAGATGGAGTCATCAAGGACAGCAGAACGGTGACAAAGGCATAAGGAAGTGCATTATCTGCATTCCTCAAGAAACTGCCCAACCATTATCCCTTCCTTGCCTAACAATGCCCCACGTCATGGTTTCCTGCCCCCTTATCTCATAAGTCACCTGGTCATTGTTCATGTCTCATACCCAAAGCTATTTTAAATGGCTAATGTAATGATCTCTCCTAAAGGAACTTTTTTTATTCAACTTAACAAACAAGTTCTTTTCCCTTACTTACCTTCCTCCAACTGAAAAAGCCATATAAAGCCCACTACCTAAAATATCAGGTTGGTTGTGCTCAGCTCTTGAGAGTCAGCCCTGGCAGCTCATGCTTTTCCTGAATAAAAGCTTTCCTCTTTGCCTCAGAGTGGTTTGCATAGTCTTGGTCACTCCCAAATCTTACAAGGGTCACTAATGAAGTGTGCTAGTAAAAAATCTCTACCTAATCATCTAGTTAAAGAATGTATGGAATGAGTTGAAACTGGGTGGGAATAATGTAATTGAAGCCTCCATAAACAGCACTATACTGATTTAAATAAAAATTTCTTTGTAATTTAGAAATGATGTGAATGTTATGCATGCTAATATTAAATATATATATATATATATATATATATATATATATATATATATATATATATATATTGGAGAGAGACAGAGAGAGAGAGTGAGTGTGAGGAAGAGGAAGACAGATAGAGTTGGGCACACCAGCAGTCTCTCAGCTGCTGCGAATGAAATCCAGATGTGCGCACCCCCTTGTGGTCAAGTGCAGCATTATGCCCTTGTGTCACTTTGCATCTGGCTAAACGTGGGACCTGGAGATTGGAACCTCTGGAGATTGGAACCGGTGTTCTTAGGCTTAGGAGGCAGGTGCCTTAACTGCTAAGCCATCTCCCCAGCCCTAATATTAAATAATTTTAAAGCTAAATGTCTACTGTTCTCTTCAGCATGTTCTCCTAAGCAGTGTATATAAAACCCATGTATACCATACCCCATTCCATGTGAATGTTTTTCTATTTATCTTATTAATTCCCAAGCTAAATGTTGGCTCTTCCCATAAGCGTGTTCTCCTAATATCAGTGTATTTAAAACCCATGTATAAGTTACTATGTTCATTTGAAGGTTTTTCTACTTATGTTTCTTCTTTATTAAATTGGAATCTCCTTCCAGAAAGTGATCTCTTTAAACCTCAGTAACATTGCACCTAGTATTCAGTCATGTGTCAAATAGGTATATGTGTACCTTTTAAACATTAGTTGCACGATTATACAACTAATTTTATAACTGGCAGAAATAGTTTGTATGTGACAAACACTGTTTTCAAGCATTTATGCATGAACATTTCAACACATCTTATCCATCATCAGATCAGTTCATGTTCTGCTATGCATTAACAACATCAGTGATGAGCTGAATGAAGACAGAATGCTATGTAAACTTCTTCAGTGTTATTCCTATGTGGTTAAGTCTTGTTGCTTCACTTGTAATAATTTTTTTGTGCTTAATTGGTCCTGTAAAAGAAAAGTAAAAAGATGATCTAATGTTTGATACTCTAGGCAGGTGTATGCAAATATTTAAAACTGGGCAATTTTATCTACAATAGCTACAGCGTAGACTGTGGGGAAACAAATAATGGAAATTTAGAAGACACTCTTTAATGATGGCACATCAGTAATTCTTATGAACATGCTATCACAAAGACTCTATGTATTTATGATCAGGGGAAGACAGTCATTTTCATCTTTACTTTATAACCATTCCAGCCATAATTTAATTCAAATTTCACATTGAGAATATGATGCAGGTTTCTCAGTTAAATTGCACCACTCATAAATGGACATATTAAACTTCAGTAACTCAGTATGACTTATGTTAGTAAAAACATAAAATTATGCAAGTAGAGATAAAATAATGTGCTGGCCTTATAAAATTGTGAATTTTGGACATGAATTCAGAAGTTAAGAAAATGAACACAGTGTGAAGAAACACAAGAACAAGGTGAAGATGACCACAAGACTACATTAAGGCAATTACAAGCTAAAGAACTACAAATCTCGAAGAGGAGAGTGTCCTCCCCATAAAGCCATTAGAGAAAGTTTTACTTTAATATAGATACATTTATTTGGGATGGCTACCCTCCAGAGCTATGAGGGAATGAGTCTCTGTTCGGAGCTATCCACTGGCACTTTGTTATGGATTTCTGAGAAATCCAGTATGTGCTGTTTTAACAGAATTATAAACTGTACCAAAAGGGATCTGGATCTATTTTCAGAATGGTTGTGGTTTCAGCATGATATGACTCACAAAAGGCTTTCTGCAATGCTTTCTTGTGGCAAATAATTGGATTCTGAAGGGTCTGGTCAATCAATATATTCATTCATCCCTTCATGTCTCCATCCTTTCAAACATAAATTCCATCATTGCATAGAAATATAGAGTAAGCCCATTTTGTTTTGTCACACCTCTTTAATTTATATTCTGTAACCTGTAATTATATTTTGAAGTGATTTAAATTAATTTATTTGTACCTCAAGTATTTCTTATGGTAGTTACCATCTGTTAATTGGATGAATGACAAGCAAGAATGAGACAAGATTCCTCCCATACATAAATGTATAACACACAGCCAGTCATCACTCTGAAACTGGCAACATTGAATGTACATTTTCATTTGGAAGAAATTTTCCATGTTCTTGACAATCTACCTCTTTCTGTTTGTGAGGAAGCATAATAAATACTACCCGTTCTTTAGCCTGCCACATTACTAGTGGGTAAAAACTGACCACATAATGTGTCTTGCTAGCTCCATATCTTTCATTGTTGTGGTCAGGGATAATTGGGAAATTCATAGTCTTTAAAAAATAATTTATGTATATCTCAAAGAAAAAATCTAAGATATATATCCTATCTGTTGTAAATGCTTCCTCTCTTCATGCTAGCTTATTGGTACACATATTTCCTCCTGTCATCACTGATTCTCTTTAAAACCAGACTCAGGGCTGGAGAGATGGCTTAGTGGTTATGGCACTTGCCTGAAAAGCCAAAAGATTCAGTACCCATGTAAGCCAGATGCACAAGGGGGCTCATGCATCTGGAGTTCATTTGCTGTGGCTCATTCTCTCTCTCTCTCTCTCTCTCTCTCTCTCTCTCTCTACCTGCTGAGTTCTGTATTTCTCTCTCTCAAATAAATAAATAAAAATAAATTCAAAACAGAGTTATATGATCAAATTATTAAACATCATCATCATAATTTGAAGATTTCTACTTCACCCATGGGTTTTTCTCTTCCATAAAACTGACACACACTAACATTGACAAGACAGCCCCAGTTTTCCCAGAGAGCTCCTTCCAGGCCCAGAAAGCTATTGGATACTTAAAGGAAAGGCAGCATGAGGTGCAAGGAGCTAGAGGACTGGCCTGATTTGAAACTCTGTATCCTCCATTCCAGTCACTTCATTTTGTAACTATCAATTTGAAATTGCATTCTAAATCTTAATTTAGAAAGTTTTGCAAGATATCCGAATGCTTTTTCATATAAACAGATAGTTCTGGCAAGAAGAATGTATGACTACCTGTAATCTTTCAACTGATATGCTTTTTTTTTTCTCAAAGATGATTAGGAAGAGACATTTATTTTACTAGTGCTTTCCAAGAGGAAAAAAAAAAAAAAGAAAAGAAAAACACCTAATTTTCTTATTGACAGAAAGGCATGTCTAAGAATACTAATAAGTATCTGACACCACACAGCACACTATCAAGGTATCTTCACACATTTCTAGGTGTGAAGTAAGAAGCTGAGAACCATAAGTAGCTGTGACTGTAACATCTCCCAGATGAAACCTGCTTCCTTTCAGCTCCTTCAGTTTCAACTACAAGTGAAAAATGTTTATCAGCTGAGATCAAGCTCTGGAAATGAGTATCAGGTATAAAATGAGAGTTACACACAATACTTCCACTTCAAAACCCATACATGGATACATGTGCAGTAACCCCAAGGCTCTACTATATTTCAAATTTTCAGAATAACAAAATGACATTGCAAACTTCCTATTTATTGAAATTTCATGAAACCGTGGAAAAATGATGCAGTCTTTCAGAATTTTTCAATCATTTTTCTAAGTAGAAACAACAATGGAAATTTCCTAGGTAAACAGCAAAAACAAAAGGTTTGTAACAGTATTAGGAGAGCCATACTTTGGTGGTCAGTGTGTTGAAAAAAAACCTTTGCCCTTCATAATTCATACAGGTTTAGCAAAATGTTGTACATTGTAAGCCATGTGCAAGGAAATAAAACCTTGTGGGATAACCTATTGTAAGGGATTTTACATGTGCAATCATTTATTCCCAGCTTTATGTCATTGGTATGTACATAAATGTATTAGTCAGCTTTCTATCAGTGTGACAAAATGACTAAACTAATCAACTAAAAATGAGGAAAATTCTATAGGACTTTTAGTTTTGGAGGCTTAAGTCCATGGTAGATTAGTCTGTTGATTTGGATCCCATAGAATGGCAGTACAAATGGCAAAAGTATGATGTAAATGAGATACGTTGTGTCTATTGCAGTAAGGAAGGGAAAAAAAAAATGAGATAGGTAAGCACTTCAGCCAAGCCCCAGCTGAAACCACAGAGGAATGGGGAGACAAGAGTGCTGCTTCCATGCTGAATCTAATAATCAGCGCCAGGGTGAAGGAGACAGACCCTGAAGATACTCAACATCTACCAAAGCAGAGATCCAGAGGCTCCTAAGAGCTCATCACTGAAGTAGACTTAAAACTCACCCACCATGGCTCAGGGACTTTTTGCAGAAGAGGGGGCAGAAAGACTGTAAGAGTCACAGGGTGAGATGTCATGCCCAGAGGCATTCCCCACCCCCACCCCCCAAAAAACAAAAAAAACTGACTGCTGCTCCCACAACACATAACCCACAACCCCACGGGGAATACCTGTGACCCCACTGAGGAGGGTACCCAGCAGAAGGGAGGCAGGGACAAAGGAAAGGGGAGTACTGGCACATGATATATCCATACAAAATATGTTGTTAATAATAATAATAAAAAGAGTGAGGTCTCTTTCTTCTCCCCCTAGTGAGCAACCAACCTTCCATCAGACCCCCTTCTCTAAGATTCTATCACTTCAAAGTAGGATAATAGGCATAGAGGCAAGAATAAGAAAATTTAAAAAAATGAAACTACCACAATAGTAGAAACAAGAAAGATTAATAAGGAGCAAAATCTTCATTAGATAAAATACTATTTATTGCTAATGCATTTCAAAGAATTTCTACAAATCCTAGTACATAACAGTAACATGTTCTTGACTCACATTTTCAGCTGCACTGTGTAGTCTATCTTCAGGCAGATCGCTTATATGCCTGGGGTGGCCCTACTCACATGAAGGGATATCAGATGTTTTCCTCAATCAATAAATGTACAAGTAAATAAATGATGAAAATGGTGTATAATAGCAAGAACTAATAAACATTCAATAAAAGTATTAGCGTGATTTTATCTTTCATGCAGTTTCACCTAAAGACAACTTGGTTGATATAAACAGCCTGTCTGGAACACTCAAGGTCAAACCTCCCATGAGTCTTCACCTATAATTTTCTGAGGATTTCACACTGTTGTTGGCCTTTATGCACCATTTTGATATCAAAAACATCTTTTTAGGAAATGGAAGCAAATTTAATTGGAAGTCATTGAAACAAGAGGGAAAGTGAATTATATTTTACCTGGCAAAGGGAGAGAATCAATAACTGATTATTAGCTAATTCAATGCACATATTTATCAAAGACAATATAAATTTATAAATTTAATATAAATTTTCACACATGGATCCACCTCATTTAAATAGACTCACAACTTACATGTAATATTTTTAGAAATTAATAGTACATACATGGATATAGTCTACTTTTATTATTTTTATTATTTATGTATTTTATAGTCCAAGGGTTGAATCAACTTGCATTTTTTATGTTAGTTCATCTTATTAAAATAAGTGACCTTGAGAAAAAATTAGAAACCTTGAATAAACAGACTTTTTTTTCCATTGCTAATATTGGTGAACACCAAGTTACATACATAAAGTGAATAATTTATACAGCATAAAAATATTTTCTTTCTTTTTTAAAAAGATTTTATTTTATTTTATTAGAGACAGAGAGAGGGAGAAAGAGAGATAGAGAGAGAGAATGGGCACACCAGGGCCTCTAACCACTGCAAATGAACTCCAGATGCATGTGCCACTATGAGCATCTGGCTTATGTGGGACCTGGAGTATTGAACCTGTGTCCTTAGGCTTTGGAGGTATCCACCTTAACTGCTAAGCCATCTATTCAGCCTTAAAAAACATTTCTTTTTAAGTTATCTCATTTGAAACTCTTTTGCAAATGCTTTTGGTAAGATAATTATTTGCTGTCACTAGATTCGTTTTTCATTTTTATAATAATATGAGTAATAAGTTGTAAGTAATAAGTATGTAATCCTGATGCAAATTATATACAGAGAGCACAATACTTGATTTCATTGTATAAATGAAGAAATAGAACTATTAAGAATATGCTAAATATCATATACTTACAAAGGCACTCTCTCTCTATATATATATATCTGTCAGTATATTCCAAAAAGGATTACATCTGATCAAGTAATGTTAGGTCAGTCACAGAGCTGGGCAATGAATGGTTACTGAGGGGTTGAAGATAGCCCATGGCAATTAGCCTTTGGTCTTGCAGCATTTCACAGGAGTTTTATCAGTTCATGCATCCTTCCTATAGGTAGGTGTAGCAGATACAGTGCTTTTCAGGTAACTTTAGTTCTCAATATGCTAAGTGAAAAACTATAGCTCAATATACACCCATTGGATTATTAATGAAAATTTTACTTTTTATTCAATAGGTTGATTGTAGGTTATATCACATCCCTACTTAAACTACCACAAACTTCCAGACCATAAGAACTGAGGGCACCCAGTAGGATCAAAGCCACATTACTGTACAGTTGGGGAAGTTGATATAACATCTAAGGTTACAAACAAAACACAGGTCCTATCTTTATCAAACCTGCTCCTCCTCATTTCTCCCTTAGGCTGGGGAATATAGAGGAGAGCTGTGAACCATGTGTAATGTTCTATGGAAGCAAAGCAGCCCCTCATCAGAGTCCTAGATGGGACCCTGGCTCTCTGTAGAATCTATACCTTGTCCTGCAGGACATAGGAACGTCTGTTTGATGTGCCTACTCTCTTGGCACTTAGCTGAATTCTAGTGTTTTCTTCTCATTAAAAAGAGATAGAATACGTTTGAGAATTCGAAGGAAATATCCACTATGAGTATGCTTCCCTTTTGAAGAAAAGAGAATCTCAAGGCTTAACTTGAGCCAGGAATTAATTTAAAAAGTTTGTACTTGAATTACAAAAGTTTTATGTTTATTCTATTCTGGGTCATTTAAAATTTTGTCTTCCTTTAGGTAACAAAATTTTCCCAGGCTAAAGTTTCCCTATATTTTATAATTATAGGCCCAACAGCTAGGAAGTATTTAAGTCTTACGTAGAAACAAAAGAGTAGAAAAAGTCATCTTTTTCATAATATGACTTGTAAACCTTGCCTTGTAAACCTTGGAAGGACCTAACTCTGTTAGGGTTATGTTATAGCAGGCTCAATGCTTATAGGCTTATGCAAATCCCATTAAGAATAACTTCCAGGGCTGGAGAGATGGCTTAGTGGTTAAGGCGCCTGTCTCCTAAACCTAAGAATGCAGGTTCCAATCTCCAGGTCCCACGTTTAGCCAGATGCAGTGACGCAAGGGTGCAATGCTGCACTTGACCACAAGGGGGCACACACATCTGGATTTCATTTGCAGCAGCTTAGAGGCTGCTGGCATGCCCATTCCTCTCCCTCTCTCTCTGTCTCTCTCTCTCTGTGTCTCTTTCAAAAAAAAAAAAAAAAAGAATAACTTCCAATTTCAATAAAAATTTAAGTATGTTTATTATCTCTATGTTGAGAACAGATTAAATTAAAAATTTCAAAGAGAAAGTTTAGCTTTCAGAATGTATATAGTACATCCGAAATTGTCATATTTGATAATAAAAAAATGCTTTATGTATCAATACACTAAGTTTAATACATAATTTTGAAGCTGGGCCTGGTGGCTTAGGCCTCTGACTTCTCTATTTGGGGAGCTAAGGCAGAAGGAGCAGGAGTTAAAGGCCAGCTTTATGTGGATTTTGAGTTCAGGGCAACTTGGCTTCTATGAGTCCCTGTCTCAGAAAAGCAAGAAAAATAGCAAAAACAAAAAAACAAAACAAACAAAACAAAACAAAAACAAAAAAATGGTGGGTTAGGCATCTCTAATTTTGAAAAATGAAATGCTTCAAAATGTAAGAACAAAAATTATGTAAAACATAATATTTTCTGTATATTAAATTCAAATGGATTTCATATTTCAGCTTGTTAAGTGTGGTGGTTTGAATGCAGGATTTTTTTTTTTTTATTAAGTAGAAAATTTGTATGGGTACATCTTATTTTGGCTCCATTATTGCCCTCCTTCCTGCCCTGGCTCCACTGAGGTCCCTTCTTAGGGAGATTGCTGGTATTCACCATGGAGTTGTGGGTTATGGTAGCAGTCAGTCATTGTGTTTGTGGGTTTTTTGGGGGTAGGGCAATGCCTCTGGATATTCCCTCTCATACTGTGGCTCTTATGCTCCCTCTTCCACAAAGTCCCTTGAGCCTTAGTAGGTGTGTTTTAAGTCTTCTATCATATTGAGCTCTCAGCAGCCTCAGGTATTTGTAATAAAGTTCCCTACCTCATCTCCAGAAGGGAGATCTTGAGTCTAGCCCTATATATTCAGAACCAGCATGAGCTCTGTCTGTTGTCCCATTGCAGAGGATATATGATGAAGTGAGCCAGTTGTCACTGCTATGATCAAGCTTCCCATAAAAACTTTAAGACTGAAAGAAGCCTTTTCCTCCTTTAAGCTGCTTATGGTTCGGTGTTTTGTGTAAGCCACAAGAAGGTAACTGCAACAGGTACCATCCCCAAGATATACCATTATGTATATGCAAATATACTAGAACTAATGTCATTCCAATCATTTTTTTATGTTTCTCAACTTGTAATATAAAATTATTGTATTGAAACAATTGAGAAAATGGCATGGTAGTTAATAAGTATATGGGTGCCTAGCAAAAATAAATAAATAAATAAATAAATAAATAAATAAATAAATAATAAAGATGTAAATAGGATAAGGGTTTAAAAAGAAGTTTGAAAGGATTAAGAGATTCAATTATTTCTATATGTGAGGCTGAGGGGATTGTGAAACAGAAAATTTGATGAGTCTTTAGAAAGTGTGAAGTCAGAGACAGGGAGCGTTATGAAGTACATAGATCAAACAGAACATCAGGTAGTTACTATAAACAGTACCTAAACCTGCTCGCAAGTCCATATCCAGGCTTTGGCACATGATGTTTATCTTTCTGCAAAATCCCAAGTTCAGCACATACAAAGTACACATTTGGAAGAATTTGAAGACTGCAAACATGGCTGCCAGTGTTAATAGTGTCAAGACTCTGGACTTGCTTCCTTAATCTGGTAAAGGAAGTATGGTACCTAGAGAGCCAACATGTGTGACATAACCCTGCAACGTGGAGAGAGTTAGATAAAAAGCCAAACTCAGGGATAAAACTAAAAGGAAGCTACTACTGATTAAGATAAATAAGCGGAGAGTAGCAATCAGATATTAACATTTCAGCCATTCTTAAAAAGAGAGATAATAGCATAAAAGTGAACAATCGAGAATATCACACATCAGACCTATTGCAGAAGAAAGCAGACAAAATTCAGCAAACAAAACAAAAACTTAGTAGTATTGAGTGACTAATTATACACTTGAGAAATTATTGGGGTCTAACATAGAATAAGCCTGAGTATGAAAAGGGAGAAACCAGACAGTGATAGTAAACATAGCCAAAGAGTTCAAATAGAAAAATAAAGAGAGGACCAGATAGATGGATTAGCAGTTAAGGTGCATGCCTGTATGTATGGCACAATATAGGCCTTGTCCTAGCCAGACTGCATGGTAGAAGAAAACAGGAAGTGGCTTCTGTGGAAATGGCGTTCTGCACAGTTACAGTCCCATGCTCGCAAGAAGCCTACTACGAGATGCCCTGTCCAGAGACAGGCTGTCATTGGTCACCAAAAGGGGACCACCCCATACAAGGATTAGCCAGCCAAGCCCCTCAAAACCCACGTGCACTTCCTGAATAAACGAGTTTGGAGTCTTGCTTCTGCTTTCACCCAACTCCCGGAGTCTGTGTTGTGACTCTGCGCTGCTCACCCCAGCTCGGCTGAGACCCTACTGTCCCTCCTGAGCTGGCCTTGGGGGGGACCGCAACACCTGTAAAGCCTAAGGATCCAGGTTTGATTCTCCCTATCCCAAGTAAGCCAGGAGCACTTGGTGGCACATGTGTCTGGAGTTCAAAGTGGTTAGAGGCCCTGGCATGCCCAATCTCCCTCTATCTCTCTCTTTCTTTCTCCCCCTCTCTGTCTAATAATAAATAAATAATCTAAAAAAATAAAGAGTAATACAAGTAAATATATGAGACACAAATATTTAATAAAGGAAGTTACTGAAAATAATCAAAGAAATAAAAATGAGTATTAAATGTAGATTGAAATTGTTTATAAACTTCTAGAAATGTAACTTTAAAAAATCAGGCATTCCTATCATGTCCTAATGAAGTCTTATAAGTATAAATATATTTTAAATGTTTACAACTTTGAATTTAATACTGAAAAAGCTACAAATTAAAATTACAATTATATAGATATGTGTGCATAAACACATCTATGACATGGAATGACATTGATACTTTTGTTTTAACAATGGCATAATTTAAAATAACTACAATATAAAGAAAAACCCTACAAAATCAAAGAGTAATCCAAGATAAAAGAACACATGACATCCAGAAACTCTGGATGGACCCAGAAGACATCTGCTAACTACCAAGTTGGCAGCAGACAGAGGATCCTGATTAGAACTGAATTAATGCTGTGGGAAGCAAGGTTCATGAGTACTACAGGAAAGACAGTCATATTAAACATCAAGAAAAATGTTTTTTTTTTTTTTTTTTTTTTGGTAGGGTCGCAAGAAAAGTTTATTTTTAATTTTTTTTATTTTATTTATTTTTGGAGAGAGACACAGAGAGAGACAAACAGACAGAGAGGGAGAGGGAGACAGATAGAGATGGGCGCTCCAGCAGTCTCTCAGCTGCTGTGCCCCCTTGTGGGCAAGTGCGGCATTGCACCCTTGCGTCACTTTGCATCTGGCTAAATGTGGGACCTGGAGATTGGAACCGCTGGAGATTGGAACCAGCGTTCTTAGGCTTAGGAGGCAGGTGCCTTAACCACTAAGCCATCTCTCCAGCCCCAAAAGTTTTAATATATAAAGACTGAGTAAAAAAAAGAGAAAGCAGTTATAACTCCTAGGAATAGTAGAAAGTTTACATCATGTTCTAATTATGAAGAAAATTATCTTAGGCAGTAGCTTATAGCAGTTATAAGAGATGATTTATCTGAAATTATTCATAAGGAAATTCTGTTTATTACACAGAGACTAGATATTCCATTGGGGATAAAGAAAAGTCATATTTCAGTAACAGTTTATTGTACAAAATAAAATATTGATGTCATAAAATACAGGAATAATTTTTATTTCAACCTAAGGCCAGTGTGTAATAAAATTGGTTTTAGATGTAATATGAAATAGTCATTAAAATAAATCTTATAGTGCTGTGAAATTAAAGGATGACTAGCATAAGGTTGTTATTAAAATTAAGGAAAATGAGAAAAGAAAGAAATAGTTAAGACTCTCAAGAATGTTAATGCAACAAAAATTAAAGTTTACATATATTATTTAATGCTTACAATTAAATCATTCTGATGTAATATATAATATGTATTGTTTAAGAAATATGTATTATGTTATACTGTAGTGTTATTGTGTATATAATTTGTATAGGAAGAAAAAAACACAAAGAATATTGATCAAGTGTGCCAATTCTTCCTTCCCACCTTTGGAAGCCAATAGGCATTTTGCATAGGTGGAAGATCAAGATACTTTCTTTATATTTTTAAATATTTACATTATTTTGGAGTTGTCCTTTTATTAAAGGGGAATAAAATTTGAAAAAGAATGAGTCTTTAGATCATGACTTTATAATAGTTTTTCTAACAAAATTTTACTTACTTAAGGGAAATGATTAATGTACTAAATAAGCAGATATTTAATGATTAAATAATATAATAATCATATTTATTATTTTGATGGTAGAATATATGTGAAATTTATATTTACGTATATATTTAAGAATCTAAGAACTATTCACAAAAATGTTTTTGTTCTTTATTATCTAAAATCTGCTATGATGTCTGACATAAATTTTGTACAGCTTTTATGTATTATGAAAAATGACTAGACTATCATCATTTACTTCATAAACTGCAGCCATTGTTTGTTACTAACTAACAAAAATTCACACAAAGATATGTCATGTTTCCAACCTAAATTTTGGCATTCCAAAACTCACCTCATTATGCTTGCTTTACCAAAGCTTGCAGTATGTACCAAGATATGATTTATGATCTTGACATATGGAGATATGAAAGATTTAATGTGACTCCTTTGAAAAGAAACTGATTTAAGACCCAGAATCCACATTAAAAACGATGAGGAACAAAATAGTCTCTGCCTTAATTGATGGAGATTCAGTAACGTTTTACAAATCTGACACCATTGATTCCATTGTGATAGGTGGACATTGTGAATAGCCTTGTTTGTCCCATTATGGTTCTGTGTGTTGACACCACTCATGCTTTGTGTTAATTTGTTTATGTGCCTACTAGTGACATTATTCTAAACTTGTAAAGTACTAACGAAAAAGCATCACAACTGAAAAATGTCAATTTTCTTTCACTTATCTATTTCCTAGCCCCTTCTTCATTGCCACAGTAATTCCAGTTTGAAATCTGGGAATGTGCTATGCTAAGTAGTCCATCTCTCTGACTCCTTGGAAGCTAAAGGCTATATTGTAATAATTACAACTAATAGATATAAATGCATTTCACCTCTTGACTGTATAGGACACTTGGCTTTTTCATTACTTTTTAATTTAAAATGAAGGTATAATACAAGGAATTAATCTGTACAGATATTTTAGGTGTCATGGAAAACCCAACAGAATTCTGATAGCTTTAATGGCAGTCTCAACAAGACATCAGCTCCCTACCTTTAGATTTTCTGTAAGTGGTCTAAATCACTGAAAGTGATCTTTTGTTTCTTGTGATCAGATTAATTCCTAATGGGCAAATAATGTTATTCCTACAGGATTAAGATAAGTTATGTGCTTCATAAATATTAAATGAGATTATATATATAATTAATATTACATATTAAGCAGTAATTATACACTACACTGTGGTAGGCAAGGGACTTTTAAAGGATCATAGGATTATTTTTTTAGCATGAAAACCAGACTTTTATTTTCATTACTGAGTAAATAAAGACATAACAGCATGACCAAGCTATGCTGTATGGTCTATATGTAGCTCAGGAAAGCAGCCCAACACCAAATCATAAATGTACTTAACACATAATGAGACATGCTTCAAAACTGTATTGACTCAGTTGTGTGATTCTGAGGTGAACTTTGTAGATGATAGTATTGGGTCATGATATGTAAAGGTGGGACTCTAAAGACTATATGACTTAGGATGCCCGTTGTTTGCATTAAGTATCTTCTAGCTAATAGGTGTTTTCCATGGCCCTGTATGTAGACTAATGCTTCCATAAAGGTAACTTCCAGAGCATGCCTTCTAAGACAAAACCCTGAATTCAATCCATTTAAATACCATTGCATTAAATTAAAAAAAAAAAAGAACTATAGTGCTCAAGTTGAGTTGTCATGTTAGCAAAAAAAGATGAACTGAGGAAAGTACCATGATCCTTTGTTATTGATATCTATTCAGTATGTTTCAAGTTGTTAATACTGTTCAAGAAATAAATTGCTGATGGACCCAGTATAGATGGGACACAAATAATGAGCAGTTCCACTCTAGGAAACAGGATTTAGTGAAACCTGAAATTCAATGCCAGATCTATATCTTTTTGCTCTATATTTATTCCCTTCTTGGTTTCTTCCTCTTGACTTAAAAATCAGAAAAGGATGAAAAGAAGAATGAGTTGACCAAATATAAATAAGATATCCATTGCTGGACTAAGTTAAGGATGCCGACTTAACCTGATACTCCTGTGCTAATGCTTACAATTGAGACAAATAGTGCTCCACTGGGAAATCATGCTACTTTTATCAAATAAATGTGGAATAAATGATGCATGTCAAAATCTTCACTTGTCCATGGACTTCATACATGGCCCTAGAGAACAAGAAAGAATGCATCAGAGACATGAGAGACTGAAGCTCAAAGAATTTCTTGGTGTGAAGGGGGTGTGTAGTTTAAAGGAAAGAAATCTCAGCATCCCAGCCATGTCCCAAAGTTGCCTTTTTCAATCTTGACATATCAGCATGTGGCATTTTATGATAGAGAAGGGAAAATTGTAAGCTTGCCTTCTTACTGTTTTCAGTATATATTATGAATTCTCTTTTATAGTTTCAGAGGTTGTTACCTAGCATACATAATAGAGTGCTGCTTTTTCCCTTGCTCATATAGATTGTGTAAAAACTGTTTATGAAATAAAGTAATTGCTCAATCTTAGAAAACTGGGCCAGGCATCCAATTAGCATATCTGTCTTGCTCAAAGGGCTATCAGGATGATTAAGGAGTGTTCCTTCAAGCTGAGGAAAGGTCTTCTAAACTGGAACTTGCTTTGACAGACTAGTCTTTCAATGACCTCCACTGTTTTTCTTTTTAAGTTTCTTCTTTTTAAGTAATTCACTTTTCTACCCCTTTTGGTATTGCAATTGATTATATTTTTATTATTTTGTGTTTTACTTATTTTCTGTTTTGTTCTCTGAAGCCAGTTGTTAATCTGCATAATCATTGACGGGTAGCCCTTTGCCTTGGAGCAGAGTGTAGCTGAACAGCAAACTTGGAGATCAAGACTAGAAATAACTTCTATTAAGTAGAAGAATAGACAGATGTTTGTCACTGACCCCATTTGTACAATATTCAGAATCTCTCAACCCAGTGCTTCATTCTCCCTTTCTCAGAACTCCTTCTTTAGCTTCCATGTGCTGTTCTTTGTGTGGGGAGGAGGGGTGTGGCTGTATGTGTGCTTGGATGTTCATGTGGGTAGGTGCATGTGTATGTACAGGAATGCATACATATATGTGCATATGCATGTGGCTGCCAGAGGTTGATGTTGGGTAGCTTCTTCAGTCACTCCCCACCTCATTTATTGACACAAGGTCTCTCACTGAACTCAGAGCTCGCCAGTTCCCCTCATGAAGGTAGCCAGCTAGTTCCACTAGTCAATCTGTCTCTGCCGTCTGAACAGTGGTATTGTAGAAGTGTATTGCTAAGCCGCACAATTACATGAGTTCTGGGGATCCCATCTCACGTCCTTCGTTGTGAAGAACAAGCCTCTTGCCAACTGAGCTATCTTATTAGCTCCTCAGACTGCCTTTCATTTCAGTGACCTGTGCTAGAAAATCTTACTTGCAGACCGCTAGTAGTTCCATATTTATGCCATCTCTAGGTATGAGCAAGTAGAATTTCAAGGAAACTTATGCCCCACTGACACAGAAGATCTTAACAAGTGACTGATAAATGAGGGAAAGTAATGACTCAGAAGGACATGTGATTAGCATGAAATTACCTTGAGTTGTACCTGGCCTGAAATCAGAAACTTTCTTTCTTTCTTTGTTTTCCTTTTCAGTGTCATGTGTACTGTCCCCAGGAAAAAGTCTGGTGCTTTATCTGAAATCTAAGATGCAGTTGGAGCAGGTCATAAATTAGGGAATAAAATACCTTACAAAGAGTTTGGTTATCACCCTCAGTGGTGCAATCCACACTTTTCCCTTTGTCCTTCATAGGACAGACTACAGTGAGACATCCACAGCACAATGTGTGACTATGTTCATAATGAGGATGGTCATCTCAGGTTTGCTGTATTGCTTTGCTGTAAGGGAGTAGAGACCAGGCAACTCATTTTCTTCTGGAGTTGGGGTAATTATTAATCAAATTCTACCAAAGGAAACCATTTCTTTTCTAACACAAGAGAACCAGTCTTAAATGAAACTAGGAAATCAAGAATCGAGAAGCATGCTGCCTGTGGTAGTTCGAATAGATGGCCCCCAATGTATTCAGTGTTTTATTAGTTTGTAGTTTGGATCTGTAGCCACCTGGCTGAAGAAGCTGTCACTGGGCAGATCTTAAGGTGTGATGGTGGATTTGAAATTCCAATCTAAAGAATGCAAAGGTGCCTAGTTCTCCTGGAGTTCCTGAAGTGTTCTGTGTAGCTTATGGCTTGAGGTTTCTCTCTCTCTCTCTCTCTCTCTCTCTCTCTCTCTCTCTCTCTCTCTTTCTCTCTCTCTTTTTCCTGTGAAAGCAGGGCCAGCTTATTCTGCCATTATGGAACTCCCCTGTATCTGTAAGTTTCAATAAATATCCCTTCCTCCATAACTGTGCCTGGCTTGGAAGTTCATGTCAGTGAACCTAAGGCCAGGCAACTCATTTTATTCTGGAGTTGGGGTATTAATCAAGTTCTACCAAAGGAAACCATTTCTCCTCTAACACAAGATAATTGCTATTAAATGAAAATAGGAAATTAAGAATCCAGAAGCATGCTGTCGATATTCAGAACAAATTGTATATTTCTAAGATTCATTTGATATTGAAAAGTGTGGTTGAATTACAATAGCCCCCACACAAGCTGCCATTCGTGGCTGAACAACTCTTAAGTGTGGGGCAAGAGTCGAATGAGCCAAGATACCCAGGAGAAAGCAACCCCAGACTTACAGCCAAGGAGGAGGATTGACCAACTAGACTCAACATGACCTTTACTTGGTTCTGTTATGTTTCTGCTCCCTAGAGGAGAAAAAGAGTTTGCAAGTCAGGCTTGGCCCTATATTATCACAGTTTACAGATTTACATTTTGCTCGATTATCGGAAAATATTATTTAATAGGAATTTTATTTTTATTCATCTAATTTTCAATTTATCAAGAACACCATTTTAAAATAGTTAAAATCACCCAAACATAATTTTCTTAAGGTTTTAAAACCCAATTTCTTTTAATTCCACATTTCTTTTAACATTGGCTAGACCACAATGATTATTAATATATGGATAGTTTAATTAGCTCCTCATAATATAGAATGTTACAAGGATTTGTTTTAAATTCTTAATTACTATTCTGTAATGTCAGAGTAAATAAATTAATAAGCATATGGAGAAGGACTCAGAATGGATTAGTTAGCTCTAAATATCATTTTGACACATATGCATGCTATCAAACACTTTTACTTTTTCATTATTAGTAATAATAAGGCATGTACTTCTGTAACTGTGGAACTCTCAGTTCTGACTTCAGCGTAAATGCCATATCCTGCAAGCTGTTCAGACACTCAGCAGTGGTGGATACAGATCATATAGACTTTTGCTGTTTTCTTGAAGATACTTTACACAAGAAAAGATTAAGAAAAAAGAAACACTTTCCACATGTGTGCATACATTTTTATGAGGAATAAAACAATGTTCTCTGCCAAAGTACTATTTGTAGCTATCTCCAAAATTAATTTTTTTAATTTTTTAAAAGGTTTTAGCATGCTTGCCTAAGATAACAGCTGTAAGGCCTGAAATACATCAATTGAAATGGTTTCAAAATAAAACTAATAATTTGAATATGAACTGGTTCTGAAGTGAATAAATCACTGCCTATTTATTTATTTATTTATTTATTTATTTATTTATATGCCTATTCATGGTAGAAAATTCACCTAACTGTCCCCAAGTTTACTTGGCATTATCCAGTGACATTGTTAAGTCACTGTGATAGACGTCAGTTAATACTTCACCACTGTGAAAAGGTACATGATAAGGTAAATGTAAAGAAAACCAATTTATTCTAGCTCAGTTTTTATAGGTTTTAGGACAGATATCATGGAGGGGAGTACACATTCCAGAAAAAAATCACTTTTCTCCCCATGGTAGTGGATGAGTGAAGAGAGATGGAGAGGAAGAGAGTGAGAAAGGCAGGATAGAAGGAGAATAGAGAAAGGAGAGATAGAATCCATTGAGAAGATGTATATTTTGAAAGAATGCTCGAGTGCTCCTCTAAGGAGGTCTATCTCCTAACAACACACTTTTCTCTACTTTTGTCAGTGAGGTTGTCCACTGATGAAGTTCACACCTTCATAATCCAAGGACCTCTCAATAGTGCCACAAGCTGTGAACTTAAACTTTAAGCCATGACTCTTTGGGGAAGGGCATGGACATTCTATATACAAACCACCAAAGGAGGTCTCTAGTTCTGGGAGCATGGTAAGCAGGCACTCTGAAAATACCATTCACTGAGCCAGGAGATTAAGTGGATCAATGGCATAATCTTAATTTTATAAGGGAATGCACATATCAGATATTTTTCTCCATTTCATGGGCAAACATCAAATATTAGCATAGTTACAGATGTTCTAAGGTAACATGGTTTTCATTCAGCAAAGGTGCTTTTAAAATCTAAACCAAACTCTAAAACCCACTAAACTACAATAACTGTTAACTAAGAAGCACGGATGAATCTTACTTAGCTTTGTACAGCCTTGAGTGGAGCCCCCTGGATGTGGCTGGGTGGTGTTGACATGGGAATGGAAGATACTATTCCAAATCCACCACCTGTATTTAAAAAAAAAAAAAAAAAAACTTAAGACATCATGAATTGATTTAGGCAGATAGAATAAATCA
Organism: Orientallactaga sibirica; assembly: GCA_036365145.1. Taxonomy (NCBI): domain Eukaryota; kingdom Metazoa; phylum Chordata; class Mammalia; order Rodentia; family Dipodidae; genus Orientallactaga; species Orientallactaga sibirica. The sequence goes on from JAEOAD010000007.1 coordinate 42,377,517, forward strand.
CTAACAACACATCCTTTTCTGTTGTAGGAAACAAATGTTCAACCAGAAGCAATTTTCAGTAGAAATGTAATTTAATTCAGTTTACTGATTCAGAGAACAGAGTTCATCATTGCAGGGAATATACATGGCATGGCAGGATTCTGAGTCACATAATTAAACAGTAAGCAGAGAGAACAATACCTAGGTCCTAGCTATAACATTTCAAGGCCTTCCCCAAAAGCAATCACCCACTTCCTCAAGCAAGTTTCCACCTTCAAAAGGTTTAAATAAATTTCAGAACAATTCCACCAGCCAGAAATTAAGTTTTTGAATCCATGAACTTATTGGGGGCATTTGATATTCAAACTACTATAGTAATCCATTTTTCTAATGACTAATTTTTCCAAGTAGTTTATCTTTCATTAAACATACATAAGTTCCAAACTGTTATCTCTGTAGTATGTCAACCTTTGACCATTTTCTCTGTATAATGTACTTCACAAGATCCTTGTACTATAATTTAATTCAAAATTGATGTAACCAATCTATGATATTCTTCTAGTTATTATTACCCTACTAATTTTAAAAATAATGAATTCCAATTAAATTATCATGAAATATATAAGTTTCAATTGTGAATTTCAATTAAATTATCACAAAATATATTGTGAGACCAGGAAATATTGAGATCTCATGTTATCAACTTAATAAGAAACATATGCCAAGCATGACTTTTGAAATTTATGAAAACTAATAAAAATCTTTCATTAAATTTAAAACTTTGAAATAAAAGTATAACTACTAAGAACCAACAGTAGAATAGAGGAAAATGAGGCTCATAGAGCTAGAAAAAAAACAGGAAGGCTTTCGTGTGCAGTGTTATAGAACGTTTTGTAGCTTGGGACCAAACAAATTCTCATTATTATCACCTTAGATTCATCAACTTCACCTTCCTCTATCAATCTTATGAGGTTTGTTTCTCTTCTGTTGCACTCATGGATCTTTGCTTTAATAAAAAGCCAAATTTTAGAAGTTTTCTCATTTTGGGTATACTTTTACTGCCAAAAGTATAGCACAGAGAATTAAGTTTTCAAAAACCTAGCAATAAAAAAAGAAAGGAAAAGAGATTAAAGAACATGAAAGTGCTACAGACAGATACAATAAAACTTGTGTCTTTTTTTTTTTTTTTGAACTTTGAGTTCTTTTGAGGACAACCATGTTCTTTTTAAAGTGTTTCTCTTGAATATGTATTCTTATTTGTATCCATTTCCATTAAGTGTTGGCTACATATTTTAAAAAGCATTTCCAAAAATATATTTCCTATTTGTGTCTTTCTGTGAAATATAGATAATACATTTCTTCTGGAGGCATTAGTCTCCCAGTTGACAGAATATGAAACCTTCCCTTAAAAATATAAAGGGGACAGGAAAGCTCAGAGTCTGTTAAAAGACCATAGGAGAAGAGTTTTGACCAAGTAACAAAAATAAAGAGTGTTTTCCTTCTCATCAGTCAAAATTAATGTTAGTTAGTCCTAACAGAAAATATGTGTAACTGTCCTGTAGATTAGCATCAATCACAGAAGTTTGTTACTGCAATGGACAGTGGTTAATGCACTACTGGCAAAATTGTTAAGTATAGAACTTAAGAGATGGATCAGCCAGGCGTAGTGGCACATGTCTTTAATCCTAACACTTGGGAGGCAGAGGTAGGAGGATTGCCATGAGTTCGAGACCACCCTGAGACTACATAGTTGATTCCAGGTCAGCCTGGGCCAGACTGAGACCCTACCTCAAATAATAATAATAATAATAATAATAATAATAATAATAATAATATTAAAGAGATGGATCAACATTTGAGGTGCTTGCCTGTAAAGCCTAAGAATCCAGGTTTGATTCCCCAGTACCCACGTAAAGCCAGATGCACAAAGTGGTGCATGCATCTGGAGATCCTTTCCAGTGGCTAGAGGCCTTGACCCACCCATTCTTTCCTTGCGCTCCTCCACCCCTATTTCTCTGTTTCTATCCACTTGCAAATAAATGTAAAAAATAATAATTGGTAAATATAAACAACCACCTTGTGCTGCTAAGGGGGCAGAAAGAATGTAAAAGCAGGAGGATTTAGAGAGGTGCAAAATGCTTCTTTCTGGATAGGACATGGCCGTTTCATTCATGAATTCACAGCAGCTATGGTTTCCTCCATAAGACTGAACCTGACAATATAAAGGAAGGATAAATAAGGCCCCCAATCTCCTGGAGTAACTAATAACAGGTAAGGAAAGGGGAGTCTTGCTCATCAGTGGTGTGCCTACTGGCACACTGCCCACACCATGCCAAATAACCTTCTGTTGATAATAATCTAAGCAACCCCAATTTAACTCAATAGGCATAAAAGGCGTGGACATAAAAAAGGAAGTTAATGTGGAAGAAGAGTTTTATTTATTATTTTTATTTTATTTTATTTTACTTATTTGAGAAAGAAGAAGATACATAATGGGTGCATCAAGGCCTCTAACCACTGCATCCAGGTGCATGTGCCACCTTGTGCATCCAGCTCTATGTAGGTACTGGGGGATGGATCCTAGGTCCTTAGGTTTTGCAGACAAGTGTCTCAACAACTGAGCCATCTCTCCAGCTCAGAAGAAGAGTTTCAATGGAAGGGAAGGAATATAAGGAAGAATAATTTGTGGGAGTAGTATCAAAATAATATATACATGTATAAAGTGTGAAAACACAAATAATTTAAACAATTAAAAATAAATCAATATGACCCTACAAAGAACTAAACACTAAAGCATACTGCCATTAGGCCTTCCATGGCTCAGGGAACATTGCAGAGGAGGGGGTGGAAAGATAGTAAGTGGCACAAAGTGGGTAGGGATACCCTGAGACATGGTTCCCTGATATCCCATAGGGACTAAGGTCTTTATAACACCACTGAGGAGGCACCCAGGGTAATGGGAGTTGAGGTGAGGGGATAAAATTTCATACACCTGTGTATGTACTTTTATTTATGGCATATAGATGTATATATATATATAATATACATATAATACCATATATGTCATAATATATAAATAGATTATATATATATATATATATATATATATATATATATATATAAAAAAATTTAAAAAATCAAATCAGGCAATCTCCCTCATTGTCTATAATAATCCCAGCTAGTGTAATACTGGGATCTCTCCTCATAACAACTTAATAACTTATGTTTATAATGTGTAGATACACTACACTTAGCATGTAATGCATAGCAAACCAAAGTAAATCTATCCATTATTCTCATTCCCTTGGCTTAGCTTTAAAATCTCAACAAACAATTCCATCAAGCAATTATAAGGACAAAATCCCTAAAGTAGTGTTTCCTTTGCCCTTTGTCACTACAGAGCTTGTGTAGGAGAGTCCAAACTCTGATTTATCTTTGAAAAATCCAAATATTTTATCTTACTTTGTTTAATGACAATTTTAAATATTGGGGATTAAACATATAAATTATGATTGAACTAATTTATATAATATTCAATTAGTTATTTGAAAACATAGATTCCTTGAACAGTTGAAAAAGTGATTAGATCAGTCTTATACCATATATGCTGTGAATTTGTAGAACTATATAGACAAATAAATGAGAATTAATATTTCAACCTATTAGTAGAACATTACTTTCTGAAAGCCAGATTTCTGAGATCTTTTCTCTTTTTAATTATTGTTTTTATTGACTTTTATACTTACATACAAAAAAACCCACCTGATATTTCCCTTTTTCCTCCCCCATTCCACTTTGCAGAACTCAAGTCTCCATCATATCCCCTCCACAATCTCCATTAGTCTCTCTTTTAATTTGATGTCATCATCTTTTTCTTCCAATTTGAGGGTTTTGACCCAAGGTTATTGCTAAGGTACTGCGTGTGTAAAGGTCATGGATATCGAGGCCAATTTCTGTCTGGACAGTTGCATTGTAAGAGGTCATACCCTTCCTTTGGCTCTTCCATTCCAAACACCCCTTCTTCCTCAATGCCCCTGAGCCAATCTGGGTGTGATAGAGGTGTTTCAGTGCTGGACACTCTTCTTTTCAGCACTATGTTGATTTGGGTGATCCATTCAGTGGTCATCACCATCATTGCTGGAACTCTCTAACCAGAAGTCAAAGCCATGTACAAAATATGTGAATCTGAACATTAAGTGTAGTGCTTTCAGTGGCAGTTTGGTGGGAATAATATATACATTTAAACAGATATGGGCAGGCTTATACCCCTAAGGCTCATGACTCACCTACCATAGACTTTTACTTAGGTTTTCAGTGGACCAGGTAGGTATTCCCTCCCACACCTCAGGGCCTTCAAACCATTATGGAGCAGTTGGTTACCCTAAGAGTAGACATGCCACTATTGCACCCATTCAGTCATTGGGCCTGAAGGAGATAAAGCTTGAATATTCAGCGTCCACTGATTTCACTGTTGATGGCTTCTGTCTCTCATCAAGGGAGCTGTGTGCAATGCAGCTTTTTCCAGCTTTCAGTTGGCTGGAAGACAGGCAGAAGGTTTTCTGCTTCACACCAGTTTGCATTATCACAGTGACCATGCTTCTCAGGCATGAGATGTCTTCAAACAACAGGGTCTTGATAATCATTCCTAGGGAAATGAGGGCTTTGAAAGAAGCCTTTAATGTTTTGGAGGACAATGAGACAATACTTGAATGTAAAACTCACTGGAAGGTATAAATAAATCCCAGGTACTGAAAATTTTCTAGTAACAGTCTATAGCTTTAGACATGCCCTTATGCAAAAAAGTCCAAATTTTGATTTATCTTATTCACAATATCTTGAGTTTAGATTGACCCTCCCCTGCCCTTTTGTGACAATTTTCTTCCCATGGATTAAACATATAAATTATGATTGAACTCCCTTTATATAAGTTCTTAGTTATATTACAAATGTGCATTACCATACAGTTGAAAAAGTCCTTAGATTCCTCTTATCCCTTATAGCCTTTTACTAGAACTTATAGACAAATAAATGAGAAGTAATATTTCTGGTACCTATTTTTGGTTCCAGTTCACACACAAGTCTATATTTCTCAGATGTTTTATATATAATTGATTTGATTTGATTTTTTTGTAAGATATCTTCTTCTTTTCTGACTTTTCTATTGAAATCCTAATCATTTTCAACAGCCATTCTTATTCTGTGGCCATCCTGTATTACTTCCCTGAATATATCAGCTAATGAGAAAAATCTCTTCTCAGAACTATTGAAACTGAGCATAAGCTCCTCTAGGGCACCGCCCATATGTTGCAACAGTCTGCATCTCCCATAACTAGTTTATCAACATAAAAACATGTTGCAGGGCTGGGGAAATGGCTCTGTGGTTAAGGCGTTGCCTGAAAAACCTAGCAACCCAGGGTTTGATCCACAGTACCCCCATAAAGCTAATGCACAGAGTGTTTGGAATTCATAGACAGTGGTTAGAGGCCCCGGGACCCTATCCTCTTCCTCTCTCTCTCTCTCTCTCTCTCTCTCTCTCTGCCTCTTTTTTGTTTAGTGTCTCTGCTTATATATAAACAAATTAAAGATTAAAAAACATATTGGTAAAGTAATTTTGGAATTACAAAGTAGTTACCCATTACATAATTTAACTTGTGTGGGAGTCTTGCATGCTCATGTGCATGTGTGCACTTATGCACATGGGCACACACACACACACACACACACCTGTTTTTTTGTTGTTGTTGTTTATTTGTTCTGTTTTGTTTGTGTTTGGGAGGCAGGGTTTCCTTCTGTCCCAGGCAGACTTGGAACTCACTAGATAGCTCAGGCTAGCTTTGAACTCATATCCATCCTTCTACCTCAGCCTCCTGAGTACTGGGATTAAAGGCATGTACCAACACATCCAACTTTACAACTTAGTTTTTTAAGTGGAAGCCCTTCTGTCCTATTTTATTTCATCTAGTTATCAAGTGACATCACAGACCCACCTTACATGGTACTGCGAAGCATCTATAATGTGCATTATCTCTGTAGAAATTTTTCAGTACACAGCCAGATTTCAATAGTTTCAGCCACAGCCATAACACATCCCCTTGCTACATATGTTGTAAATACTATATCATTTTAGTGCTTATCCAAACACATAAGGCTGGATAAATAGATGTTTTTAAGTTAAATGATGAAGCATATGGAATCTCAGATGCTTGGTATTGACTGCTTTCCTTAGTATGTTTCTTAAGTATTCCAAGACCGTTATTCAAAACTTGTGGTGATTGCTAAACATAAAATAGAAAAAAACAATTCAGGACAGTATTATTTGTGTCATCACTAATATGATTTACTCCACTAGTTGAATTTTATCTGTTATATCTTGTTATTTAAGGAATAAGCTCATATTGCTGAAGGTCAAGTTTAAATTTTTATGCTAAACTACTTAAAAGCCAAATATATTCTAGTATTCAACTATTTCTGTAAAGAAGGTTAGTTAAATGTTTTACCTTGAAGACTCACAGAGTCTCTATTACAACTATTCATTTCTGCCATTATATGGTAGGAGAGGTGATAGACAACATGTAAATGGTTATAGTGCATCTGTGTCTCAATAATGCTTTATTTATTTAAAAAGCTGTATTTTTATTTATTGTGATGTGGCATTTTTTGACAATGCATACATACTTCCATATCATTCATACTGTTGTCCTAATAAATTGCATCTTTTAGACCACTGTCAACTAGTTTATGCAGATCAGAGTTGACTTGGTTGATTTTTTTTATGTCTTTATTTTTATTCATTTATTTATTGATTAATTCATTTGAGACAGCAAGAGAGAAAAAGGCAGACAGAGAGAGTGGAGAGAGAATGGGTGTGCCAGGGCCTCCAGCTACTACAAATGAACTCTAGACGCATGTGCCATGTTGTGCATCTGGATTACGTGAGTCCTTTTGAATTGAACCAAGGTCCTTTGGCTTTGCAGGCAAATACTGCAGCTGCTAAGCCATCTCTCCAGCCCCTGGTTGAATGTTTATTAAACCCATATTGTGAACTGAGTATTTTAATTGATCAAGGTAAACTATAACCTACTTTGAATAATGTTTAAGGAAACATATTAAAATTTGGGAATAAATTTCAATGAACAAGAAGTTAGACTAAGTCAGTGCAAAGTACCTATTTTAGAATATAAAAACTTGACATATGTGCATTTGTGGGCATAAAAGGATGTGATTCAGCACCCTACTAGCACTTTCCTGATGAAATTTTGCTAAAACAGATAAGTGGCTTTCTTGAGAGCACAAGACTTTCCAGGGTATTTGATTTCCTATTCTTAGGAAGAAAGTACAATATTAGTTACTGAATGGCCTAAGTTATGAGTCTTAATATTTTTATTTTATTTATTTGTTTATTTATTTATTTATTTATTTATTTATTTTTATTTATTTTGGTTTTTCAAGATAGGGTCTCACTTTAGCCCAGGATGACCAGTAATTCTCCATATAGTCTCAGGGTGTCCTTGAAATAATGGCTGTTTCTCTTACCACTGTCTCCCTAGTTCTGGAATTAAAGGTATGAACCACCACACCTGGCCTCAGTTTTAAATTTGATGAAAATATGTAATCTCTCAAAATTTATCTAAAGTGTACTTTAGAAGAAAGTTAAGTCTGTCTTAATTTGATGTTATATGTTCTTTCCATGATTCTTTTGAAAGTATCCTCCCCGTCCCCCTTTGCCTGAGCCAAACTCTGGTTCAGTTCACAGTTTGGACACATGCAAATATTGCTACCTGTCAGAGGTTAAGGATTTGTTCAACACTGATATATTCAAGATCTGTATGTTCAAATTCCCTTGTGATTAATACCTTCTTTTAAACCCACAATGGTAGACCTTGCTGAAAAAAAAATTATTGAATTAGCAAAATGTTCCCATTTCACTGCCCAAGCTTTATAACATGTTACCCAACTTGACTATTTAAGACTTTCAATCCATGTTTTCCTGCAATGCATACATGCATGAGTTAAGACAGAAGTGTAGCAGACAGCTTCAGGTTCACTGAGATGAACATCCAGACCAGGCACAGTTATGGAGGTAGGGATATTATTTATTGAAGCTTACAGATCCAGAGGAAGTTCCATAATGGCAGAAGAAGCTGGCCTGCCTTCACAGGACCAAGCAGAGAGAGAAAAAGCCACCATCCACTCAGTACACAGAGCAAACCTACAGCCCAAAAAACCACAGCACACTTCAGAAACTCCTATTAGGCATGCTTTGCATATCTTTACAATGGAATCTCAAACCCACCACCACACCATAAGATCCGCCCCCAGTGACATTTCCTCTAGCAAGGTGATTGCAGATGCAAACTATAAACTAATAAAACACTTAATATATTGGGGACCATATATTCAAACTACCAAAAGAAGTGAATATAAACATTAGAATAGAAATTGTTCTGTCTTGTCATGTACTCTAAATGCATACTTGATATTCTCCTATAATGAGCTTAGGAAAATATATACCTCATGTGACTTAATTCATATATAAGTTCAGGATTGCTCAGTTTTAGAATCATCAAAAATGTCCTTAAGGCTTGGAGAAATAGCTTAGCAGTTAAGGCACTTTCCTATAAAGCCAAAGGACCCAGATTTGATTCCCCAGGAACCACATAAGCCAAATGCACAAGGTGGTACAAGCAACTGGAGTTCCTTTGTAGTGGCTAGAGTCTCAGGCACATCCATTCTGTCTCTGCCTCTTTCTCTCTGTGTCTCTCTCTTAAATAAATATATTAATGAAGTTATTTTAGTAAGTCATTAAAACTCAGCTTTTATTAATATCTTAGGTAATGTTTTATTTGATCATGGTTTTATTTTAACATCACAAATGGTAGAAACATAGCTACTCACAGTCATTAACATAACAGTAGTCACATCTCACTTGAAATAGATTGGGCTGTAAGGAACACATGTTCACTTCTAAACTTATCAATGTGGTCATAAGCTTGATGCTCACATCACCTCATCAGGTTAGAAATCTAGTCCTAGAGGATGGTTTTTATAGAAGTGTGCTGCCGAAATGTTTTGGTTAAGAATATCTAGTTGTAGTCAGGCATGGTGGCGCACACCTTTAATCCCAGCACTAGGGTGGCAGAGGTAGGAGGATTGCCGGGAGTTTGAGGCCACCCTGAGAATACAGAGTGAGTCCCAGGTCAGTGTGGGCTAAAGCAAGACTTTACCTCAAAAAACCATAAGAAAAAAAAAAAAAAAGGATATCTAGTTGTAATTGGTAAAGTAGCTAAGTTGATGGAGTTTATGCCTAACATGCATGTTTCTCTGGATTCAATCCTCAATACCACATAAACTAGGAATAGCAGTGCCCTCTGTAATCCACCACTTGGGAAATAGAGGCCAGAAAACCAAAAGTTCAAGGTAATTCTTGGCTACATAATGAATTAAAGGCCTTGGGCAACATGAGACTCTGACAAAAAAAAAAAAAAAAAAAAAAAAAAAAAAAAAAAATAAAATGTTTTTCTTAATTAAAAATACAGAACTACAGGGTGGGAGGGAATATTCAGATACATTGCTCCCCCCTCCACAATAATTTACTTCTGCTCTAACAACTCATAACCCCCTCCACAATAATTTACTTCTGCTCTAACAACTCATAACCCTCTCCACAGTAATTTACTTCTGCTCTAACAACTCATAACCAACAACCTCAGGGTGAATATTAACACTCTCAACTGTGGAGGGCCCTCAGTGGAATGGGGGATAAGAGGAGGGAAATGATGGTACCAACACATGATGTGCCCATGCAGTTTCTATTTCATAAAAAATATAAACATCAGAAAAGCAAAATATGCTCAGTAACCAAGTCTATGAATACCAGTATATATTTCAATATTCTTCTCATATTGCTGAGATCAATAATAAGTCACTTCTCCAGGTTATAAACTGGATATAACAGCAATGATGAAATCTCACATTCTGGTCATTCCTCTGCATTTGAGCAGGTGCAACTTTTGTTTAGCATTCATTCAAAAGGAACAAACATCTGCTTAATCCATTTAATTTTATTTGAAAAAATATTTATAATATGCCTATGAGCCAACTTAGCTATTTAATGGCATACTTCATTTTGATTTCTTAGTGATACTGAAAATTATGAATTATGAATGCATTAATATCCAATATCTCAAATCATGGACATTTCAAGTACTCAAAGTCTATGAATTAATTTTAATGGCACATTGATATATTATTAGTAAGTTGTTATATTGATAAAAATGGAATGTATTATATAGACTTTATGAACTAATTTTATTATTATTTTACATTATTTATCAAAGTTATTTAACACTGAATTGCATTGAATAAATGATTTTAGAGTGTACATGATAGGATTAAATTATTTTGGCTATCTTAGTTTAGAGAAGAGGGTTAGTGGTTACAAGAATTTGCAGCAAGAATAATAAATGTGACAGGAAGTACTAAGTATTCTGTCTGTTAATGTTGACATCACCTGATTCGTATGTAATTGTTCTTGCCACATAACTTCATTCTATATTAAATGGCACACAATATAATAGAAATTTACTAATATTATCAATATTTATTCACAAAGAAGTTGGCACAGTTCAGTCACACACACTTATATTAAATCAACCAGTTAACATATAGCAAAGATTTGACTTAACGTTTCATTTAACTCCAATGCCAAAATTCAATACCAACAGATTTACCTAATATCTTATGTAACTACAATGAGATTAGTTCTTACCATTTCAATTAAATAGTTTTCTATAGTTAAGGTAATTCTAATAAAACTAATTTATAGGGTTAATTGTTAAACTTTATATACCCCATTTACATCATAAGTACTCTTTCCTTGTTGGCTAAATTGAAAAGAAGAATAACTATGATAGAAGGATGTGTGGATGGATGGATGGATGGATGGATGGATGGATAGATGATATAATGATTGGTTGATAAACTGATTGATCAGGCCCTTGATGGATACAATTTTCCATCTTCCAAAAAGGAAAAGTAAATAAGTTTCCCTGGAAGTATGTTTCCTTAGCAGCAGCAACCTCAGGAAAGTTACACGGCACATCTCTTTTACTCACCTACCTTTCTTTGGAGTGATCCATCCTCTGTGCTCCAAACAGGGCACTCACTGCTCAGTACATCTCTACTCATTACCTCCTCCTTGCAAGCCTGGGGCAGTTCCTATGCACATCCAGAATTAAAATCAAGTGGCTTTTGCTGATCAACTGAATCTTCAGCCACTTTCAATTTTAAGAGCAAATTACACAAACTTTACATAAACCAAAATTTGTTTATTTTGCTTTTTATATTTCTATAAGTTTGACATGAATATAGTCATATAGAACACCAATACTACAGATAGACTATTCATGTCATCTGAAAATGTACATCTGCCTCATGCTATCAGTCTTAGCCCCTTGAAGCCACTGATTTGTTGATTCTTTGTTACATCCAAAGAAGTGCATGTGAATGAAATCTTATGAATCTCTATTTCATTCACTGCAGTACATTTGAGATTTAGTCAACATGCTGTTTGTTCAGCTATTCAACTAGGTTGAACATTTTAAGCCACATTGACAAGTAATATTCTCCTATGAGGATGAGCTAAGTTTCTCCATTAGAAAGCATTTGGAAGTGACAAAACTTCTTGGAACAGATATAGGATGGACTCGTACCACTGGTGAGGCATGGAGAACAGCATCTGCATACAAAATTTCCAACCTGAAATGCAGGAATTTTCTCTTTCTAATCAGTGGTGGTAGTTACCAGAGGTCATGAATGCACTAAAAAGTATCTGGAAACCACAAAAAAGTAACTTTTGCTTTATTTTAAGGTCATGATATAATCTAATATATATTATATTGCAAACTGTGATATTAAAGTCACTAGTTTATATATATATGAAATTTAAGAAAGTTTCACATTATAGTCCCCAATTGTCTAGAAATTCAGTTGTTACAATGTAAAAAAATTAATCTAAATACCCTATGATTTTTTCAACTTGTTTTTAAAAATAAAAAATAACTCTACTGTCCTTTAGTTTATCTAAGAAAAAGATGCTTGTGTCCATCTCAAAGCAGAAAACTGAATAAATAATTTTACTTTGAACATTGTTACCTGAATTCAATGAAGTTTTTTAAAAAATTTCTGTATTGAGGGCTGGAGGGATGACTTAGCAGTTAAGACACTTGCCTGCAAAGCCAAAGGACCTAGGTTCAATACCCCAGGGCCCATGTTAGCCAGAATCACAAGGGGGCACACGCATCTGGAGTTTGTTTGCAGTGGCTGGAGGCCCTGGCATGCCCATTCTCTCTTCTCTTCCTCTTTCTCTCTGTCAAATGAATAAAAATAAAATATTTTTTTTTAATTCTGTATTGATAGAAAGATTTCTAAAATTTTGAGGCAGTTTTTACATTAATAAAGATAATTCCATTAACTTGAAATCTTTATTATATAATTTTATACAACAAATGTAATATTAATAATGTCACAGGTTATCCTTAAGGTCTTAAAAATATTATAAGCAACTGTGTTTCAGACAGTAGAACTCTTGAATCTGAAGATCTGAAGGGTCACAAGTAGATGAGCCATTTCAACACCTAGTTTCGCTTATTCAATGTGCTGAATTAGAGTCAATTATGGATGACTTTCCACTGTGTATATCCAAATGCATTCTTACTTTAACACTGATCCTATACCTGTGTGACGTGGGATTCTATAGAGATCTTGATTTCTTAATTAAATAAGGTATTCTACCACATGTTAATCTGAGGTATCAATTGGTACATGACAGAGAAACTGTGGTTCTCTCAGTTTCTCTTTAACAATATAATCTGTCATATAGGAATTACATTATCTGGATGAGGGAGAGCTTCATTCTTCTGTAAAGAACTAAAGCACCAAGTTGGTTTTTGTTTTGTTTTGTTTTGTTTTTTTTTTTTTTTTTTTTTTTTGTTTTTTTTTTGGTTTGTTTTGTTTTTCCTGTAGAATGATGGGCAATTTTATGCTGGTGTTAGATACTGAGGTTAGTCGGAAGAGTTACCTCCCAAACTCTGAGCTGTTCATTATTACTAAGAAGAAAATGTTCTAGGAACACATCTCTGAGATAAATGGGTGTAGGATTTAATAATTAACTCAGAGAATGGTGGGCATCAGAAAATGTATTTCATTTTTTTTTAAATTTTGAGCTATTTATTTATAGACATGAAAGATTCAATGTTTAGATCTGTTGTTGAAACAGGTCTTCCAATATTTTCTTATAATTTATTTTTTAATTTATATTATTCTAATTTCACATTCATATTGATGATTCCATTATCCTCCTCCCTGTCCTCCCCCCTTCCAAGGGACCCTCATCAATGAGGAATGTGGGTCATGCATTGTAGGGGCAGTCAAGAGTTACCGGGGAGAGGACAAGTCTCTGTGCATAATGATCCAACTTGTGGCTCTAACATTCTTTCTGTCCCCTCTTCTGCGAATTTCACTGAGCCACATAGGGATCATTTTAGTTCTACTTCAGTGATGAGGTTTTGGGAGCCTCTGTGTCTCTAGATATCTGGCTTAGTAGGAGTTGGATGTTCTCTGTGTTTATCTCCTTCAGACTTTTTCTGGTGTCATGTTCACCAAGAAAGCTGTACTCTTGCCCTTTTCCTGAAATACTCTATGGTTTCAGCTGGGGCCCTGGTGAGGTGTGATAGACTGACCCTCCCTTCAGGTTTGTTGTCCATCTGAAAAAGATAAGCAAATTCTCCAATGGAGAGAAAAGTTAGTACTAGATAGATGATGGCCATAGTTATTTTAGAGAGAATTTTATATGCGTAGGCCCTCCTCTAGCTGACATTTGATGGGAACTTGATCTTGGAGACAAGGCTCATTTTTTGTACCTGGTTTTGACTTATTTCCCAGTTCCAGCAATGAGTTTCATTCCACTGAATGGATCCATTAGCCAAATCAAGAGCAGTTGGTTTCCTACAATGGCTGCGTGCCACTATTGCAGTTCTTTGAACATTACATCAGGCTGTTTCCTGCTGGGTAGCTTAGACTATAAGTTGTTTGGACAGATGTTGGTCATTTTCCCCCTGTCACACTTGCAGCACCCTCTGGTACTAGACTAGCTAACTGTCTGGGGACTGACCATCTTCCAGATTCTGATCAGGTCTCTCCATGTTTCGTGTCACCCACATATGCTATCTTCGACAGTAGGGTCTTACAATTAACCTTTGATGGGTCATCAAGAACTCTGACAGTAATCTGTCTTTTTTGGCAAACCTTGTAGGTCTCTCAGATCAACAGCTCATCATGAAAGTTAACCCTGTGCTGGTACTGGGAGTTATAAGTCAGCGCCAAGGAAGGTGAAGGAAGAAAAAGATAGGTAATATAAAAGAGAAAGTGAGTATAGAGGGGAGAGAGAGAGAGAGAGAAACAGGAAAAGAGTAAGGTTCGTCTTCATGATGTTCTCTCCAGTTCCCTGTGGTTCAGGTGTTCCCTCTGCGGAACTGCTGAAGGATCAATGTTTTAGCCTGTTGTTCAGAAAATAAGATTTTATAGTACCATTTCCTTTTGGGTCCCTATTTGTGTCCCCCATCCTTGCCCTTCCTCACACCCTTTTGCTCTCTCCCACCCTTATCCACTATCCCTTTTGTCTGGTCCTCAGGATACTTATTATATCAGCATCTTGGGCAGATTCAGGTTAGGAGCCACAGGTGAATGAGGCCATGTGACGATTATCTTTTTTTTTTTTTTTTTTTTTTTGTGAATGTGTAAGCTCACTGAGGATGATGTGTTCCATGCAGAAAATGTATTTCTTGCCAGGTGTGGTGGCGCACACCTTTAATCCCAGCACTCCGGAGGCAGAGATAGGTGGATTGCCTTGAGTTTGAGGCCACCCTGAGATGACATAGTGCATTTCAGGTCAGCCTGAGCTAGACTGAGACCCTACCTCAAAAAACTTTAAAAAACAAAAAAACATAAAATTTCTTATGATAATTTGCCACCTGACCTCAGCCTGTTGGTTTTTTTTTTTTTTTTTTTTTTCCTGTGTATTTCTCAAATACCTCTATGCTGTGGGAATTCATATCCATTACATCTAACAATCAGAATATATGGAATATAGAACAGAAAAAAAAATAGAACACATTGGCTGCCCAATAAGGAATGGTATGTATGTCATAGATGTTATTATTATTATTATTACTCTGTTCTTATTTCAAGTTTTATCTTTTCAATGATGGGCATGTACATAAAATTATATGCTTTGGTGGATTCCCCATGGCAAAATTCCTTACTAAGACATTCTTTATATAGGATTCATATTAATCTTTACACCTGTTCATAACAAATATTCACTGAATCTCTCTAGACCAGGTGCTTGGCTGTCATATGAGAACATAACGGTGACCTGGAACTTCCCAGTTCAGAAGCATTTGGGATTTCAGAGCAGAGGTGCCTTTGCTCTAATGACAAAGACCTCCAAATTGGCAGGCTTCTAAGTGCATTGGCACTAAAAACTTAGTGTATTTAGTAGAGAAATCCTGACCCAGGGTGGGAGATTAATGAAGCTTTCTCACAGGTTGAACCATGGGAAATGGCCCATTGGGGAGGAAATTGCACACTCTCAGAGTGAGCATAAAGGGAAGGAGATGGCAAAAGACGTCTTTTGTTGAACAGAATCAGCGGTGGTCTGGGAGGTGATAGGATATTTAGTATATTGTAAAGGCTAGACTTTAAGTTCCAAATTGTGTTATGTGTTTTGTGTTTTGTTAGGACAATAAATTCCAAACTATAGCTTTTACAAATAAATAGGATATATTTTCAGGAAAATATGTACTCTTACAGGCAAAACACAAAAATCTATACAAATGTGTATCCCTTTAAAATGTACATATTTTATCTCTTTATGTATGGAACACTATTAGTTTCAATAAGACATTAATACAAAGACAAGAGGTGGTATGCATATAAAAACCTCTTTGAATAACCAGTTATAATATAAATATGAAGCTGTGTCAACAATAGTCATCAACATAACACTCAGAATGTTGAAGTAATACAGATGGCTTACAAAATATCAGTCATATGCTATAATAATAAAAGAACCTATATTTACTAGAAAAAATTTTTTATTCATTATTATTCCAATACCAAGTTAAACTGCTGGGAAAAGCTTTTTTTTTTTTTTTTTTTTTTTTTGGGAAATTAAGGTGAAACACAATCTTTTATTTCAAATCAAATGCAATTATTTCAGTAGCATATGTTAAATGTTCAAAGCAATATCAATTTTATCATGACTTTTTGAACAAAAAGTCTTATAATTATTCATTTATTAACTTCTGTATTAGCATGTTCTGCAGAAAGAATCCCACAGAATTAATATATATTACAATGGCTGTTGACAGGCTAGCAAGGCTGAGAACCCAGTAACTTCTCAGTTGACTAGGCTGAATGCTTCATCCATTCCAATCTGGTACTGAAGACGTGGAAGATTCCTGGAGAGCTGATAGTCTTCAGTCCATATTGGAAGAGCAAAGATGTATTCTCAGGGTAGAGGCACTTTCTAGCAAGGAAGCAAGGGCAGCCAGACCAAACAACAACAACAACAACAAAAGATACCTGATTTTTCCTGGAACCTCTTTATATGTAAGCTACCCATTCTTTGAGAGGGTGGTCCATATTCCTGGAGACGACCACAAGAAACACTAATTCAAGTATTTAACTTGATTTCTGACCCAATCAATTTGACAATATATAATAACTATCACATTCCTACACTCAACATACATTTTAGATGGAAACAACTTCCTGGTAACAACTACACAAACAAATGCTATGAAAGATATTTCTTTAAACTTCATTTTATTTCAATATAAATTCCATTCAGAGCTATTAATAAAATGAAAGTCACCAAGATCCTCTCATCCATCATAAATTACTAAGTATCTATTTGTAATGGCTCATTTGCAGTTCATTTTGTGTGGGAATTTCACACCCAGAGAATGACCATAATAGCTTTCTAATAATACTTTGTGGTGTGTGAAATTTTAATATTTATGTATTTTATCAATGTAGATAATGCTTTTTAAAGAATGCAGATACTAATGGAATTTTTTTTATATTTTCCTGATTAAATTATATAAAAATATCCATTATTTTTATCATCTATCTTCCAACACAACTACTATGATAAAAGAAATAAGAAGGAAATACAATCTAAAAGTCAACATTCTGTGAGGGGTAATTTTAGTACAGAATAGATTAAGTAATTATCATGTGTTTTGTGTACAGATAAATAACTGAGTTTTAATAACTACTTAATTCAAATGGATAAATTTTATGAAGAATTAGCTTGAAGCAGGTCCCCATGACTCATGCCTGTAATTCTAGCACATTGAAGGCTGAAGCAGGAGGATTTTCATGAGTGTCAGGCCAGTCTGAAATAGTGTGGAACCATTTATCAAGCAACAGAAAAGAAAAAAAAAAGCTTGAATAGATGATAGTTTTATATATGTGTAAGAGTTTCTAGACAAATAGATTATTATAATTAAATGTAATAAAGATAAAATGGTATGTCAAGAATTAGAGCTTTGTGATGGAGTATTAAGTTGAATAAAATGATGATTGTCCAAGAAGGTACAGGGGAAGACATGAAGAACATGCAAAGAAAATGAGCAAAACAACAGGCAGCAGAAACATGCAGAACTGTGTCCTCACTCCACCTTCATTCTGTTCTGTTAATCTCAGTACTTACAAATGTGACCACACTTGCCAAGAAGATATGTTCAGATCTAAGTCATATGTACATTAAGATGACATTATCCTGGAAGACTGATTTTGATTTAATATTACTAATGTCCTTTAAATAAATTTAGGTGACATGGGCCTCATAACACAGAGAGGAGAATGGCAGGTGAAGGTAAACAAACAAAGCAAACATGCTCGTGAATCCATAAGGACAAACAGCTTGGAGATGCCACTGCAAAGAATGTTCATAGCTGCCAGAAACCCAATATAGCTAAGAAAAACATATATAACAGCTTCTTTCAGAATGTCCAAGGTACCCTGAGCCCTGAATTTTAGACCTTCAGTCTACAAACTGACAGAAGAAAGTTCTGTTATTTTAAGCCACCCAGTTTGCTATCACCATCCCAGGAAGCTAATGCACCACACTCAGAGCAGGATATGTTAGAGTTGTCAATAAATAAAGCATGTATGTGATGGGAAGGAATGACGTAATCAAAAACAAATGGGAATTGTCTGTGTAGGCTACACAAGAGAGTTGTTGTCTTTCATTAATACAGAAGTTATGTAGCTCTATTGGTTTACTAAAGGAACCATGACTTTCACAGAAAATAATTCTTGGAGTTGGAGAGCTGGTTGTGTGCTTAAAGGACTTAGCTTTCAAAGTCTCATGACAAGTTCCCATGTCAAGCCAGATGCACAAAGTGGTGCATGATTCTAGACTGTTTAGAGTTGCAAGAAGCCCAAGAACTCTTCTTCACTCTCTGTCTCTCTCTCCCTTCACAAAAAATAATAAATATAATATTTGAAAATTAAAAAAAATAATTCTGGAAGGTGAAAAGCTGTAGATATTTGGTCAGAGAGGGAGTATTTCTCTTTTCTAGTAGATGGATTGTGATTATTTACACTCGCAACTTTAGACATGAAATGCCCTCTGTAGAAGGATTTGAGATCACATGCAAGTCTAGAACATGGTCTCTAATATCTTTTATTTTTAAGGCTCAAGCAGAAGATACATGTTTAATGTATATAATTAGCTAATTAGATAATAAGTTAATAACCCAAAAGATATTTAAACAGGAAAAAAATGGAGTATTTCTGTGGTAAGTATAGATTTTGTAAAAACAAGTAAATTTTTCTTATAAACAGAGGGGATATAACAATAAAGTTTTAATCATAATTATAGCATCGCACATACTAATAAAATTAATTTACTATATGTTTTACTTATAGCTGTATTTTTAAAATATTTTTATTAGTTATGTATATAGTATATATACAGCCATGATGGTACCATCATTAGCCTTCTCCCTGTCCTCCCTCCATGGGCAATAAGGGTCTTGCCTTATGGGGGTAGCCATCAGTTATGCAGGAGAGTCAATGACCCTGTGCATAATAACCCAACTCATGGCTCTAACAATCTTTTCACCCCCTCTTCTGTGAATTTCCCTGAGTCATGTTGGGTTCATTTTAGGTCTATTTCAGTGACGAGGTTTTGTGAGTCTCTGTGTCTCTGGATATCTCATTTGGTAGGGGTTGAGAGTTCTTTGTAAATCACTTCACTGATTTATCTGGAGTTTCCTTTTCTTTCTGTATGACCATTAAGACCTTCATTTACAGAAAGACAATGTAAAAGATATCTTGATAGTATCATACATTGTGTATTTGATGAATGGGCTTTTAAGAAGGAGATATTTTAAAGGTATATCAAAAAGCCCTACAGATAATAAAGCTGGGGATGGAGAGGTAGGTTAGCCAATAAGGCACTTACCTGCAAAGCCAAAGGACCTCAGTTCGATTCCCCAGTACCCACGTAAGCCAGATGCAAAAGGTGGCGTGTGCATCTGGAATTTGTTTGCAGTGCCTGGAGGCCCTGGCTTGCCCATTCTCTCTCTCTCACTTTGCCTCTTTCCCCATGTCAAATAAATAAATAAATTATAAAATCTTGAAAAATAGAAAGAAAATAATAAAGCTTACATAAATAAAATAAATCAAACTTTGCCTCCATTATTACTAAGTGGAAAGTAGTAATAGCATGTTAAGTTATAATTAGTGCCTGGGCAAGATCAATTATAATTGCACAGGTTTGTTTTTTGGACAAACAAAATATTTTAATAATATGTGCACTGGGTAATTAGTTATTGTTTTTAAACAGTTTGACAAAATAGCATTATCTTGTAGGAAATTGGAGGAACACATGGGTATGGATAAATATATGTTTAACATGCTTGTGCAGCTATATAAATAGTTTTTTCATATGGTACAAAATATTGGGAACCATTTCTACTATAAAATATTTGTTTTAGACTCAAGTTTACATTCTTAAAAATCTGTCTGTTTTGGCAGTGATAAGATAAGGTATGATAATTTCATAACCTATGTCCCTCATAAGAGCCATTATAAATGTGTTAAATGATCTGTGAACTGTCAATCTTTACTATTGCGCTTTAAAAAAAATTTCTGGGAAAGCTTCAAAAGTTAGTA
This sequence comes from Orientallactaga sibirica, assembly GCA_036365145.1. Lineage (NCBI taxonomy): Eukaryota > Metazoa > Chordata > Mammalia > Rodentia > Dipodidae > Orientallactaga > Orientallactaga sibirica. Next base: position 42,397,749 of record JAEOAD010000007.1, read on the forward strand.
GAAATACTTTCTCCTTTGCAGTCAAAGAGCAGTTGAATTACAATAAGATTTTTGAACACAGTAGTTTGGGTCATCTCAGAGATACTTGTCAACAGGCAAACTTAAACTATAGTTCTTCAGTATGAGAAAAACAAAAAAGAAGGCATCCAGTACACATGTTTTATTTATACATGTATCTTTTCTAGTCTATCTTTTTGTATTGTGACATTGGGATTATTCATATTATCAATGAAGTTTTCAATTTGTTCTCACAATGAGAGCACTTACAAGCAAACCTTTCCCTTCCCTGTAATTTCTAAACATCAGCATGCATTAATTGTGTATTTGAGATTCATAACTAAATCACCAATAGTAAATGGATATAATTTAAAAGACAGCATCTATATCTATATCTATATCTATCTATATCTATATCTTTCTATATAGATGTATATAATCAATTGTGATGGACGATTTTCCAAACAATGGAGGCATTACTAATTGAGTAACTCAGAGAAGTACAAAGGACAGCCACTGAAATCTTTTGACAGTATTTGAGTTAATAGAGGTCCTGGCCAGAACCAGCACAAGACTGTCAACTTTATCAGTATTCAGACTGAGACATTCTTGGAGAACAGAAATGTTTGCTTTGGTTTTGTTGAAATGATTAATATGACTATGTCAGATTCCTCACTCTGAACAAAATGCTGTGGCATTTCAAGTGAGAAACACATGTGGGTTAAATGAAAACAAAACTCCTTTTGTATGTCCAAGCATTTTCAACAAGAATATGATGCACAGTAATTATAGTTCTTACAGACACTTTTCTTTTTAAGGTGACCCAATAATTCTGATAAATTTTCAGAATATTCCAAAATATTGTAAGAAAAATTAGCAGAGATTTAAATGGAAAAAGAAAAATCCTGGGCATGCTTTAATGTACATATTCCATATAGATAAATATGTAGATAGATGGATACCTAGATAAGGATAGATTGATTCCAGACCCACATAATCATTTAAATATAACAACATTAAAGAAAACCATCAGCTAAAGATACAGGGAATTTTACTTTGCAATCCAAATATTGTTAGAATTGAGTGCAGTAAAATATATTTTGCCATAGGGCTTTTTGTGGAACATTAAAATGAAGAAAATCTTTTTCTGCTTGCTAAGTCAAGTTGCTGTCTCTTAATCAGTATAATCAATTATCCAGGAAGAGGAAAGAAGAAACAAAGAGTAAAGAAAAGGCACTGTTGATTCATAGTGCTGGTCTGGGAACCTCTCTTGAGGGTTTTGTGTTTTTCTTTTACACAGGTTCAGTATAATGTAGTTGTGCAAACTTGAAGCAAATTTAATAGAAAAAAAGTACAACAGAGAAACTTGATGCTTTGTTATGGTAATTAAAATCTTTAAAAAATCTTTTTTTCATTTTTAAAATATTTTATTTTATTTATTTATTTGAGAGAGAGATATACAGAAATAGGCAGGTAGAGAGAGAGGGAACGGGTGTGCCAGGGCCTCCAGTCACTGAAAATGAACTCCAGATGCATGCACCCCTTTGTGCATCTTGCTTACATGGGTCCTTAAGCTTCATAGGCATGCATTTAACCAGTAAGCCATCTCTCCAGCCTAAAAAAATCTTTTAATTATTTATTACCAAAATATATCATATGGATACATTATGTGTTGATACCCTCTTTTCCCTCATTCCACTGGAGGAACCTCCTCAGTGGGATTGCAGGTATTCCCTATGGGGTTGCGGTTTGGTTTATGCATTGGGGGAGCAGAAGTCAGTTTCTTTTTTGTTTTGTTTTTGTGGGAAGAGGGTATACCTCTGGGCATAACATCTCAACCTGTGTCCCTTACAATCATTCCACCTCCTCTTTCACAAAATTCCCTAAGCCACAGTGGGTGAGTGTTAAGTTTGTGTCAGTGATGAGCTCTTAGGAGCCTCTGGATCTCTGTTTTGGTAGGTGTTGCGTGTCCTCAGGCTTTGTCTTCTACACCCTGGTGCTGATTATTAGGTTCAGCATGGAAGCAGCACTCATATTCGTCTTCCCAATTCCTCTGTGGTTTAGGCTGTGGCTTGGCTAAAGTGTGAGGGGTAGTTTATCTCCTTGTGTTTCGCTACCTTCTGAAAAGGAAGAATAGATTCTCAAATAGAAAGTGAACTCAGCATAGATTAAACGGGATAAGCATTATTAATTTAGGGAAATTTTGATGTCTGTAACCTCTCTTTTGGCCAAAGACCAAAAGCTCAACACTGGAGAGCATAATTGTTGTCTCCATAGGATTCGGATCTTTTTCCCTATTCCAGATATGGGTTCCTTTATACTGAGCAGATCTTTTAGCCAATCAGAAAGCTATTGGTTACTCACCAAGGCTGTGTGCCACTATTGCATTGGCTTGTACATCCTGACGGGGTGTTTGCTTCTGTGTTGCTTAGACCTCTGGTTGCTCAGACCAATGTTGGTCACTTTCCCCCAGTAGCTCATGTAGTCCTTTCCAGCATTAAACAGGCTAACTGGGGACTGGCTCTCTTCCAGATTCCAGCCAGGTATCTCCATGCTGTTTCAGCAGCTTATGTTGTCTTCAGCAATAGGGTCTTACCTTTTGCCTCAGGCGGGTAATCAAGTGCTTTGATGGAAAGCTGTCTTGATTTGGGGCCCACATAGTTCACGCTGATCAACAACTCAATGTAAGTAGCAAGCAATTTCTCATACTGTACTTATTAAGAAAAAAAAAAAAAAACTTATTATGGTTACTTAGTATACTAAAATATTCTAAAACATATGTCTTCTTTTTGATGAGTTATAGCAGTGGTATATAGTCATATAACTGACATGCCAAACCACAGAGGGTTTTATCACATGGGAAAGCTCCTTCACATACCATTCTGCTCACCTTCCACCCATAAGTGGAAACCATTCATAGACTTTCACAGAAACAAATTAGTTTTCCCTGTTCTTAGAGCGTTATAATTAAATCATGGTTTTAGGGCCAATGAATTTTGTATTGTGCATCATTAATTTGATTAGTTTCTTCTATTTTGCAAGTGTATGTCTATCATATACATGTTTGCATAATGCATGCTCATGTATGTGGCTATGCATAAGCGATTTGTGTGTGTGTGTGTGTGTGTGTGTGTGTGTGTTTGTGTGTGTGTAAGCTAGAGGTTGACATCAGGGCCTTCCTCAATGATTCTCTACCTTATTTATCGATAGAATCACCTGATCCCAGATTTTGCCTATTTTATGAATCTAGTCATCTAGCTTACCTGGCAGATCCCTGTCTCCACCTTGAAATTCTGTATTACAGGCAGGCTGCCATGCCCACCGAATTGTATACATGGTTCTTAGGACCTGAACTCAGGGCCTCACTTTGATAACAATCACTTTATTGACTATGCCATCTTTTTAGCCCCAGTTGGTTCCTTTTTATTGTGGAATGTTGTCCTAATATAAGGATGTCCCAAAGTGGACATTTATTGCTTGGTTAATAATCAAGGATAACTAAGATTTGACTATTCTGGTAAAGACTGCTAAATGAAATCTTACTTATGACTACTTGTAAATGTCTGTTTTACTTTCATTATGAAAAATACACAAGGCTATAATTGATGGGTCATAAAGTTTAATTGAATAAATTTAGCTATGGTTAGTTGTATAAGAAAATGTCTGACTTATTATAAACAGTGTTGTACATATTATATTACCATCATCAATTTTGAAAATTCAAATCATGTTACATGGGAGGCAAGAAGATATAACTCTAAAGATCTCCTAATTATAAAAATCTATTGTGTTACATTATCTACTGAAAGAGATTTAGCAGATGTGGTAATGTGGAGAAACTAGTGATGGAAAAATTATCATAAATATTCTAGTGACCAAGTAAGTGTCTTATAAGGGGAGGATCCCTGTAAGAAGGAATCAAGAGAATAAGTTACAAAAAGAGGTAAGGTAATGGAGAAACAGAAATCACAAGGAATAGTGGGAGATGATCTGCTGTTTGCTTTCAAAATGGAGGAAGAGCCCATGATGCAGGGAATGCAGGCAATGTCTATAAAGCAGAAAGAAGTACTCAGGAAATAATCTCTATGTTGTAGTTTCCATATAAATGTACCCCGTCCTATCCCACAAGACTCAAGTATTAAGGGCTTCATCCCTAGGCTATTTTGCAAATATAATGAAATTCTGGGAAGTGTGACCTGGCTGGACTACAGAAGGCACTGAAGAGGATATCTTCAGTATACCTTGTCCCCTTCTGTCCTGTACTCTTGGTTTCCTGTCCACAGTGTGGTGACATATCTTCTCTGTCATACTCTTCTATAATAATATCATTCCCTGGCACACAAGACAAAAGAATGGAATGGATTCTTTGAAAATATGAGGCAAAATTAAATCTTTCCTTAAACTATTTATGTCCATTACATTAGTCACAGTCATGAAAAACTAATATTCCCCTAGTACCTCCTAAAGGACCCCACACTTTCTAACAATTAAATTATAGGATTGATGAACTCATGAAATGTAAGATTTTAAAAGTTGTATTGTTTTTATTGTTGAGAATTTCAATATATGAACATATAATAATTTGATCATATTTCTGTGTTTTTACCCTCTTTGGTCCCCTCTTTCCCACTTCCATTCCCCTGAGGTTCCACCTCATTTAATGTTTCCTCTCCTCTGTCCTTTTTTTCCCATTATTTTTGTCTTCTTTTGTCTCCATGTCCCAATGTGGATGGGCTCAGAACCGTGCTGGTCTGGAGCTGCTATGGGAGAATTCATCTCCAGTCTGAGTAAACAATGATCCTGCAAGCTACAAAAATCAAGCAGCCCAGCAAGTTGTATCCACTGGTGCAATTGTGACACATAAGTTATAGGGTTAATCAACTGCTCTGTGATTGATATGAGGCCCAGTTAGTGGCAGGAAATTCATGCCCGGTACTGAGAAGCAATCAAAAGTCTATGGTTTGGAAGGTAATAGAAATCAACAGGATTATCCATACTGTGTTTTGGTTAAACAGAGATGTAATGCCTACCAAACATCTTCCTATGTGTATATTTTTAAGCTGCTTGATTAATCATGATCTCACTTTTGGTTAGAGAGCTGTCTTTTTTTATGATGATGATGATGATGAATAAGTAGAAACTTCATATAGATACATCATGTGCTGGTACCATCATTCCTCCTCCTTGCCCCCACTCTACTGAGGGACTTTCTTAGGGGGATTATTGGTATTAACCATACAGTTGTGGGTTTTGAGTTGTGAGAACAGCAGTCATTGTAAGGGGGGCTGACTATGCCTCTGTACATTCCCTCCCACCCTGTGGCTTTTGCAATCTTTCTGCTCCCTCTCCCACAAAATTCCCTGAAGCATGGCTTGTGTGTTTTATGTCTACTTTAGTGTTGAGCTCTCAGCAGCTTCTGGATTTCTGCTTTGGTATGGTTTTAGCATTCTCAGAGTCTGCCTCCATCACGATGGTCTATGTTGTCAGGCTCACTGTGGAAGCAGTACTATTGCTCTTCTCAGAGAGAATTACAAGGTTGGCAACACAAGACAGGCTTCTGTCAAAGCACTTGATTACTATTTGTGGTAAAAAGTAAGACCCTATTTCTGAAAACACCAGAGGCTGCCAATATCAGGAGATCCAGAAGAATCTTGAATGAAGCCTGTTCCCTCATAGTTAGCCCATGTAGTATTGAAAAGCACTATATGAGTTACTGGGCAAAAATGGCCAACAACATTTTGAGCAAGCAGGGGACTCTGAAATATGAAAGCAACCAGCACCTGTGCAACAGTGGCACACTGCTTAGGTGGGTAATCAGTGACTCTCTGATTTGCTAAGAAAAATGGAACCCATAGCTAGAACTGAGTTAAACTCCTATGAAGACCCAAGATGATGGACTCTAACAAGAAGCTCCCCACTGGTCTTTGGCCAAAAGAGAGGGTAACCCATCATGATCTTTCTAAATGAACAATGCTCATCTCCTTTAACCTATCCTACTCTCACTCACCATTGGAGAATCTATTTTTTTTTTTTCATAAGGCAGCTTTTAATAGATAACTATAAAACCAGAAAGACCCAAGACTCATCAAAATGACAAGAGGAGATAGTCCAAGGCTTAGGATTGAACAAATAATTTTTATAAACACCTACCAGGGCTCAGGGAATATTGCCAGAGGAAGTTACAGAATGGAGATGAGTGCTGCTCTCACTTCTAGTCAGTGATTCATCTCTATGGAGATAGTGGTTAAGAAGCTGGGTATGGTGGCACACACCGTTAATCCCAACATTCAGGAGGCAGAGGTAGGAGGATCATCATTAGTTAGAGGCCACCCTGCAACTATATAGGAAATTTCAGGTCAGCCTGGGCTACGGTGAGACCTTACATCACAAAACAAAACAAACAAGGTGATGATAGTTGACACTGAAGGGACCCAAATAGCATTACAATAGTAAATACAAGGCTGCAGTGAGCTCACACCATGAGACTTCTACCATGCAAGGCTCAAGATACATTGTTGAAGAATGGGTGGAAATAATACTATAACCAAAGGCTTAATGCAGGCCACTTTTCTCCAAAAATAAACCGTCTAGTGCATTGTGAATGAGGTGTCTCCCATAAACACATGTATTCTGAATGCTAGGTATCCAGGTGATAGTAATTTGGGAAATTGGGCCTCCTGGAAGTGGTGTATTATTGGGGGCAGGCTTATGGTTGGTAGAGTCAGCTTTGTCTTGCCAGTGTTTGGCAAACTCTCCTGCTGTCCACCTTGTAATAGCCAGTAGATGATGTACAGATTCTGCTCAGGCCACATTTTCCCCTGCCATCATGGAGCTTCCCCTCCGGTCTGTAAAGCCAAAATAAACATTTTCATCCCTCTGGATGCTTTTGGTCAGGTGCTTTCTGCCAACAACATGAACATAACTACAATGTGCATCTATTACCCTGAGACTGTTGCCCATACACCCACAAGTCCAGCACAGTTCTGAGCCCTTTGTTGTTTTAGAAAACAATGTATATGGTCCTTTTTTCTAGCAGTAATAAGAAAGTACTGCAATATGCCTCTTCAAATTTGATGCTGCCAATCATTGCTTTTCTTTCTAGTGTGTGGTAAACCACTTATTACTTTAATTTTTTTTTTTTTGAAGAGAGTCAGAGAGAGACAGAGAGAGAGAGGAAGACAGAGATGGGCGCTCCAGCAGCCTCTCAGCCACTGTGAATGAACTCCAGACACGTGTCTCCCCTTGTGGTCAAGTGTGGCAGTGCGCCCTTGCCTCACTTTGCATCTGGCTAAAAGGGGGACCTGGAGAATCGAATGGGCATTCTTAGGCTTAGCCAGCAGGCCCTTTAACCACTAAGCCATCTCTCCAGTCCAATTTTTTTTTTTTTTACTTTTTAATATTGTCTGTTGTAGTAGTTATAAATTTCAAGGATAATAAATGCAAGTTGTACAATATTTTGTGAGTAAAGCTTTTTGTGTTTTAAGAAAATGGTATTTACTTCACTACCAATTATTTTGTTATGTTCATGAACATGTTTATATAGATTTATATCTATGACTCATCCAAAATTCATACATGTGACTGTCATGAATGCAGCCTTACTTTTCTTTCCAAATTCAATGCCCTATGGTTTTATTGTTTTAACCATGACATTTTATGTTGGCTGCTTTTGATTACTATAACAGAAAACCTGAGGTAATCAATTTAAAAGAAGGAGTAGGTTATCCTGAATGACAGTTACAGAGGTTTCAGTCCATGGTCAAATTGCCCTAAAGCATTGTGGGATATAATGAGATAGTGGAGAGTTGTGGATGAGGAATATTCATAGAACCTATTGTTCCCTCAAGCTAGAATGCAAAATAACAAGAAGACCCAGAATCTCATCCCAAAGAAAAAACACAGTCCTCATTTCCTCAAGTTAGGTCCCACTTTTTAAAGATTCCACAATATCTTGATGTAACCAAAGACCATGAATGCATGTGCAGTCAGTGAGAATTCATATTTTAAATTGTAACAATTCTGCTCAGTGAATTTTTTTAACACAAAAATAAATTAACTTGAAAAAAATAATTATTTATAAGAAGTGAGGTAAATAATGCAATTTGATGTAACAGTATAAATAATGTATTTCTCAAACAAAAATTGACATGTCATATCTTAGAGTACACAATTAATTTACTAAAAGCATTTTTAAGATGAAACATTTTTGTGTCCTATATGTAGTTTAAGACAGAGAAAACATGTGTCCAAATAAAGCCCTTTTAGCCAGATTGTACTCTTTCTAGGTGATCTGGATACAGGCAGAGTACAAGCATGAAAACTTAATGAAAAACAACTTGTAGTGTTTTGGGCCATTGTGCCTATGGAACCACTTTAAATTATGAAATATGACCCCTAAAATCATTGTTAACACAAGTTATATGATTCCAGCATTACTAAGAATCCATTTAATATGTATGAAAAGTATCCTCATGTGAGAGGTGCTTCAGTGTTTCAGATCGAGTGAGGTAAGCTGTGGGACATACCTTTGAAAAATCTCCTTAATGGGCACCTCCCCCACCTGGTCACCTCTCTCTAGGTCTGCACTTCACAAATGGCTGTAATTATAGAATTTATTCTTGACCTCAGTCATGAAAAGTTTGAATGGGGAAGGGATGGAGAAGAAAAAATACATCAAATACATGAGCATGATATCCATGCACAGTATCACTGAGCTAATATTCCCCAAGAATTTCAGTGTGAAGCCTAACAACCCCTATTCGATTCCTCAGTACCCACATAAGCCAGATGCAAAAGGGGATGCATGCGTCTAGAGTTAATTTGCAGTGGCTGGAGGCCCTGGTGTGTGCCCATTCTCTCTCTTTACCTCTTCCTCTCTCTCTCTCTCTCTCTCTCTCTAATTAAAAACAAAAAAAAAAAAAGCCAGGTGTGGTAGCACACACCTTTAATCCCAGAGGTAGAGGTAGGAGGATCTCTTGAGTTCAAGGCCACCCCGAGACTACAGAGTGAATTCCAGGTCAGCCTGAGCTAGAGTGAGACCCTACTTTAAAAAACAACAGCAACAAAAAAATACATGTGTTTAATCACACTGACTGAGTGAAACTGTTTCCTATCCCAGATAGGATGCAAGGAAAGGCAAAGAAATAATCATGGCCCTGCTCAAAGTTCTCAAGGAAAGTTTTGCTTCATATAAAAGTCAAAGGTCAGGTTCAGAAAGTTTTCTGAGGCCAAAGTTGAGGCCGTTGCCTTCTGCATTCAAGAGTCATTCATCACTCTGATTCTGGTTGAAGCATTGTACCATGACTCAAATATATGCAATCCCAATCAAATGGAAATCAAAACTAACTAAATAAATATATTTCACCAAATCCTAAAAGACTTATTATATAATTTGCTTGTTATTATTCTTATCTATGTGAAATGATGTATATTAATGCTTGTGTTCATGGTATTTCTGTTCTAGGAATATTTTTACAAATCATACCACCTGGGTCATTTTAAGTAAACACACACACACATATGTCATATACTTGTATATAATATATATGGTATACTTATATGTATTATAATACATATTTATGAGCAAAATGTCTTTGTATATTATATATGTAGATCAAAATTGATATTCAAATAATTATTGAGGTGAAATAAATGAAAAAATACAGTTTAAGTGATTTAATAATAGAGAAGTCTCCAACGTGCATAGAACAGAGTAAAGCTTATATTTGCATTTACAAGTTTATTAGATGACCATGAGAAATTATAAAACTTTTCAAAAATATTTTATTTTGTTATTTATGTATAAGCAGAGAGAGGGAGGAGGGAGAGAGAGAAGGAGGTAGAGAAAGAAAGAGAGAGGAAAATGAGAGAGAAGGGAGAAAAGAGAGAATGGGTTCTGAGGGTCTCTTACCACTGCAAACAAACTTCAGACGCATGTGCCAGTTTGCACCTCTGGCATTTTGTACTAGGAATTTGAACTTAGGCTGTCAAGCTTCGCAAGCAAAGGCTTTAACCACTTAGCAATCTCTCCAGCCCAATTATACAACGTTTATATACCTTCAGCCTAACATTTCAAAGAGCAATTGGATAAAAGTATTTAATAAAACATAGGACATTGCCACTACTCAGTAAATGCCTATCTTTATAATATTAACAACCAGTTCAATCCTATGAAAATCATCACTGTATACAGATTAAAATAGTGCAATGAATCCATGCAAAGGCGTCATTAAGTCCTTATGATATGATGATATAATAACTAAAAGCTGTGAAAATTTACACAGATGCTGGCTGACTTATGTTGATGTTTCATCCTGAACACTCATCATACATTGAAAAGATCTTAAGACAAAAGCTCACAAATCCTCTGAAGATGTGCTGTGTGAAGCTTAAACTTCCATACAGAACTGAAATCACATGCACTTTCCATCTTTAGGCCCCATTATGCTTCTTGGTGTTACACACAATACTGGCATATGCTTCAAAGTGATCTCTGAGATAGGTGAAATTTGCATTCTTTGGTAATTAGTACCATCATTACTTAGAATTGGTTCATCCTATTTTCAGTAACAGAACATGTTTATCACTTTGTCTTTATCCCTTTAAATTGCTGTGTTAAAAACTGATATGAAGCTGGGTGTGGTGGCTCATGGATTTGATCCCAGCCTTCCGGAAGCAGATATGGGAGGATCGCCATAAGCTTGAGGAAACCCTGAGATGGCATAGTGAATTTCAGGTCAGCCTAAGATAGAGTAAGAATCTACCTGGGAAGCCCTCCCCCGGCCAAAAAAAAAAAAAAAAAAAAAAAAAAAAAAAAAAACTGATCTGAATAATCAAGGTACTTGATGTGTGTGTGTGTGTGTGTGTGTGTGTGTGTGTGTGTGTGTGTTTTATTGCTTTCTTTCAAGAGCCTTGAATTCCATTAAATTAGTTCTGGTTACTAAATAGTATGAAGTTGTGATTACACTAAACTAAATTTAAGTAGACTCTTTCCTATTGATAATAAATTCAGGCTTAACCTCCAACAATCTCATGTATAAATATTTATGATACATGTAAATACAGTATAGTATTCATATTTATATTTCCAAATAAGAAAACTCCTCAGGATTTCCTTATTTTCAAAAATCTTCCCATTCTCAGATTATAAGATATTTTACTACTAAATATTTTACCACTAAAATAAATATTAGAGTAAATTCAGATGTCAATGTCATAACACTAACATATGCGTGAACCAATGATATTTAAGCAGTAATTTTTAAAGTTATTTTATTTAATATATTTATTGATTTCTTTCTTTATTTATTTTGTAGGGAGAGAGAGAGCAATAGGTATGCCAAGGCATCTAGCCACTGCAAACAAACTCCAGATACATGTGCCACTTTGTACATCTGGCTTTATGTGGGTACTGGAGGATCAAACTCAGGTCATTAGGCTTTGAAGGCAAGTGACTTAAATGTTGAGACATCGCTACAGCCTATTTTAGTTAATGCATATATTTAAAGCAATTCTTTTTTACTGTAGTAGTTTTTCAAATGGGAAGATGACAATTAACTTCGAGAAACCAGTAACAAACTTTCTACATGTGTCCTTTCTTCAATTTATTTTTTGATCATTTCTGTTTATTTTCTGCATAATTATTTAAGCCACAGTTTACCTTACTTGAATATTGATAATACATATGAGAAAAATTAAGGCTTTAGGATAAGTATTAACTGAGTGTGATGAATTATACACTGCTTTATCATTAAAACAATGCTGTGTTATAATAAATCCACAAAGCAAACTAATGGGGATCTATATTTGATATGTCTGTTCAGAGGAGAAGAAATGTTGGTAACTTGTGACTTCCAATTATAGTATTGTTTAAAGAAAAAAATATATATAAGCTAGAATTTTTTAAGGACATGTTTTTTGTCATACTTTAAATTTCTCTCCTGAAGAAAAACAGAATATATGAAAAGATTTTCAAGTTTTTAGTCAAAACAATCATGTTGAGATGAAAAAGAGCAGGCCCTTTTGTAATTCCATTGTGTATGTTATCACAAGTTGAACACAAATAGGCCTCCCCACTTCCTTCACAACACAGTGAGCCTTTGTTGCCTCTGCATTTTCCCTGTACTGTCAGCAGGGAAAGCAGAGAATTGCAATTACACATAAACATATCTCTAAATTTTAAAAACTAAATGGAAGGATTAATTGCAGAGTGGAATCACATAGCATTATGATAGGGCTGCCTTAGCCGGTAGACTTTTAATAAAGTCCCACCCACTTCCTTCTGCCTTCTGCTTTGGGTTCTCCTCAGATAATACACTTTCCTTTTCACTTTAGAAGAGAGAATATACTTATTTCAGCCATGTAAGTCTGGACCCAAGGATACACATCCAAGATCACTTTGGTTTTCTGAGAGACCCATAGACCTTGAACATAGTTGCTGATTTCAAAGTCACCAGTCAAGATTTTCAGGCTACCCCTAGCGCTTTTGAGTAATCATCGTCACATTTGATCATCTGTTTTATAAGTATTCTTTTTATCACTGATATCATTGTGTGTGTGTATGTTTGTGTGTCAGTATCTGAGTGTGGATATATGCATGACATGATGCACCTGTGCAGGTCAGGGGACAACCACACATGTCGTTCGTCAGCTTCTACCTTACTGGAGGCAAGATCTTTTCATTGTTCACTGCTGTGAGTGCCAGCCTTGCTGGCACACAAGCCTCTGCGAAATCTCCTGTCTCTACCTCCCATCTTGTAGCAGGAAGGATGGACTGACAGATGCTCACCATTGCCTCCTGCTTTGAGTGAATTCTTGACATCTGAACTCAAGTCATCAGGTTCTCACCTTCTCCAGCAAGCACTTTGATCCACTGAGTCATCTCATTGGCCTTATAGGTATTCTTACAAAGTACTTTTTTTAACATATCACTATTTGTGATTGAATCATATTGTCTCAGGTTTAATGGTATTTTTTTGACATTTGTGTATGAAGGATATGTGTGGTGCAGTTTGTGATGTGAATTGTGAATGTGTGACATATGATTTGTGTGTGTGTATGTGTGTGTAGATGCATATATACCTATGGGCATATGTGGGGAGGCCAAAAAAGTCTCTGGTCTCCTTCTCCCATAAGACTTGGTCTACAAATAGGCATGGTTGTACTCACCTTTTTACATGGCTGTTGAGGAATCCAACTCAGGCAGTCTCAAACTCCTATCCTTAAGCAACAAGCACTTATACCACAGAGCCAACTCCCCAGCTCTCAAGTCTCAGATTTCTTTGACAAATGAAATCTGTATGAACTTTGCACAGCTTTTAGGAAGAATATCTGTGCCTGAACATCTGCCAACTTGAGGAAACTTTCTATGTTTTATCCATTTTTTTGAGATTATATCAAAATCATATATACCTTCTGTGTAGTAGTTCTTGAATAATTGAGAAAGCATTCCTGTTCTTCCCACCTCGCTCATGGATTTTCTCTGTTCAGTCTTAAACATCTGCAGGTTATTAGATGTATATGCTATTTTATATACTAGTTTAAATTTCATTGTCATATATTTTGCTTTCTTGGTTTTAACAAGCTTTTTTGGAGTATAGGTGGCATATAGGAATTGTATGCATTTGATATATGTTTAAATATTGCATGACTACAAGAACAAAGTTATTCCACATAAATTATTTCATATAACTACCTTTCTTTCCATTTCATTTACTTTTTTTTTCTTGAGTGTGTGTGATCATGCTTAAGATTTATTCTAGGGACATATGTCATGTATACAACCTTGTACTATGAACGACAGTTATCATGACATACTGAGGTCTCTAGCAGCTGCCTTCTGTCACTGGAACTCTATAGCTCCTGGTTTCAATCTCACATATAAGTGAGATTATGCTGTATTTGTACCACTATTTGTTTTAATATTAGGGATTGAGCCAAGAGAATCTATGACTTCACATATGGTTGACAAGCACTCAGTCCCCAAGCTGTACACACAGCTCTTAATTATTCATAATTTGTCTTTCTCTGTGTACATTATTTTTTGATATGACTTCAAGATTTATTGTGGTGTTGCAAGTAGTAGATTTAAATATATATATATCAAATGTCTTACATAAATGTATATATATATAATATATTTTTAACTTTTTATTTATAATTATATTAATTGACAAAAATTTAGGTGTTTCTGCCTCTTGGCTATTGTAAATAATGCTGCAGTGAACATGTCATTACAGTTGTCTCTGAGAAATTTTATTTTGTTTGGATTTATATCCTGAAGCAGAATTGGTGAATCATAAAGTAGTTCTATTTTTAAAAAATTAAATAAAAAACACTGTTTTTCATGGTAGCTAAATACATTTACATTGTTATAACAGTGCACAATGTCTCCATTACTCAAATTTGTGTGACCACTTGCTATCTGTCATCTTTATGACCATTGCCACAATGACAGGTCTAAAATAACACCTCCATGTAACTGACTTCCTTGCACTTTCCTGATTAGAACTATTGAATGGGTTTTCATGGACATATTTACCCATTTGTATACCTTCTTTGGGGAAATTTCAGTATAAGTTCTTTCTTCATATTGGATTTTTTTTTTTAGTTTATTTTAGTTTGTTCTGGATTTTTTTAGTTTGTTTTCTTAACTGTTTGGAAAATATTTGGAAATCTTTTTCCCTATTTTGTAGAGTTGTTTCTGACTTTTTGGTTTCCTTTGCTGGGGAGAAGTTTTTAAGTTTCCCTGAGTCCTGAATGTCTGTTTCTGCTCTTGTCTTGCTTTTGACATTGTATATGGTAAGTTGTCAAAACCAATTCCCCATGATGGGAGGTTTTTCCATCTTTGTGGGTGTGATTCAGATTCTGCAGGTTATATAAGTTTCAGTTCCACGCCTTTTTCCCCCCAAGGTGGTCTTCTTGAAGCTGATATACATGGGAGTTTTCCCGAGTCCTTGTTTTGTATATTTGCTATTGAAATATTAGTAAGGCTACTGATATTTGTATGTTGGTTTTGTATTTTGATAGGTACTAAAAACATTTTACCAAATGTGTTTTCTGGCAGAATCTTTAGTAAGAAGCTGGGTAATATCTTAAGTATAGAACCTTATCAGCTCCAAATATGGGTATATTGATTTCTTCTTTTCCTAAGATTGTAAAACATGTTTGCCAAATGTAAAAGTTTTCTGGTAATGCCTTCATTTTGTTTAAGCATAGGAACATATCATCTCCAAATATGGATATATTGATTTCCTCTTTTCCTATTTGTATTAATTTTCTTTCTTTCTCTTGTCTTATATCAGGAAGGAGAGGAGGAAGGGGAAAAGTGTTGGAGACGTTGCAGCCGAACCCAAAGGTGCCCCTTAGGGTATGGCAGACCATAGAGCAAGACCCAAGGTGTAGAGAGTGCATCTTTCTCGAGACCTGGGGTTGGGGCCCAGAAGTGGCTGAGGGGTGTAGGGTGTAGCCTGGCGTGCCTGCATGGCTTCCACATGAGGGATTAAACCAGAGAGCAGTATATTCTGGATATTAATCCTCTGTCAGATATATAGCTGGCAAAGATTTTCACTCATTCCTCAGGTTGTTTCTTTCATCTATTCACAGTGTCCTTTGCTAGACAAAAGCTTTGTAATTTCATAAGATCCCAGTGGTTGATTAGTGGTTTTATTTTCTGAGCAATAGGGGTTATATTCAGAAAGGCATTGCCTATGCCAATATGTTGAAAGGTTTCCCCTACCTTTTCCTCTAGCAGTTTCAGAGTTTCAGGTCTGTTATTAAGGTCCCTGATCCACTTGAACTTGATTGTTGTTCAAGGAGAGAGACAAGGATCTGTTTTCATCCTTCTACATACAGATATCTAGTTTTCCCAGTACCACTTGTTGAAGAGGCTATCTTTTCTCCAATGAATAATTTTGTCATTTTTGTTAAAAAACCAGGTGGCTGTAGCTGCCTGGATTAATATTTGGGACTTCTATTCTGTTCCATTGATCTATATGTCTGTCCTTGTGTCAGTACCATGCTGTTTTTGGTACTATGACTTTGTAATATAACTTAAAATCAGGTATAGTGATATCACCAGCCTGATTTTTGTTGCCCCAAATTGTTTTGCCTATTTGACATTTTTTGTGCTTCCAGTTGAACTTAGGATTGTTTTTTCTATTTCTGTGAAGAATGGTATTGAAATTTTAATGGAGATTGCATTAAATGTGTAGATTGCTTTTGCTAAGACTGACAATCCAAGAACATGGGACGTCTTTCCTTGTGTTTTCTGCAATTTCTCCTTTGAATGTTTTAAAGTTCTCATTGTAGAGATCCTTCACTTCCTTGGTTAAGTTTATTCCAAGGTACTTTTTTTTTTTTTTTTTTTTTTTTTTTTTTTTTTTTTTTTAATGAGGCAATTGTGAATGGGAAAGATTCCCTGATTTCATCCTCTGCATATTTGTTGTTAGTATATAGAAAAGCTTCTGATTTTTGTGTGTTTATTTTGTATACTGCTATATTGCTAAAAGTGTTTATCAGCTCTAACAGTTTGCTGGTAGAGTCTTTGGGGTCTGTCATATATTGAATTATATCATCTGGAAAAAATGATAATTTGATCTCTTCCCTTCCAGTTTGTATCCCTTTTATGAGTGTCTCTTGCCTTATTGCTAAAGCTAAGACTTCCAGTACTATATTAAATAAAAGTGGGGAAAGTGGACACCATTGTCTTGTTCCTGAATTTAATGGAAAAGCTTCAAGGTTTTTCTGCATTTAGTATTATATTGGTTGTAGGTGTGTCATAAATAGCTTTCATTATGTTGAGATATGTTCCTTCTATTCCCAGTTTCTGTAATACTTTTACCACGAAGGGATGTTGGAATTTGTCAAATGCCTTTTGTACATCTATTGAGGTGATCATGTGATTCTTATCCTTCAGATCATTTATATGGTGTATTATATTTATCAATTTGTGTATTTTGAACTATCCCTGCATCTCTGGGATAAAGCCTACTTGATGGGGGTGAGTAATCTTTCTGATATATTCTTGTATTCTGCTTGCCAATATTTTGTTGAGAATATTTTTTTGGAGAGAGACAGAGAGGGAAAGAAGGAGAGAGGGAGAGAGACACAGAGTGAGAGAGACAGAGAGGGAGAGAGACAGAGAGAGAGGGAGGGAGACAGAGAGAGATGGGTGTGCTAGCAGCCTCTCAGCTGCTGATAACAAAATCCAGATGAGTGTGCCCCCTTGTGGGCAAGTTCGGCATTGTGGCCTTGCGTCACTTTGCCTCTGGCTAAACGTGGGACCTGGAGATTGGAACCGGTGTTCTTAGGCTTAGGAGGCAGGCACCTTAACTGTTAAGCCATCTCTCCAGCCCTTGTTGAGAATTTTTGTAACTATGTTCATGAGGGAGATTGGTGCGTAACTTTCTTTTTTTGTTCTGTCTTTGTCCAGTTTTGGTATCAGGGTGATGCTAGTTTCATAGAAGGATTTCAGTAGAATTCCTTCCTTTTCTATTTTTATGGAAAAGTTTGAGAAGCAGTGGTATTAGTTCTTCCATAAATATTTGTTAAAATTCACCAGTGAATCCATCTTGGCCTGGACTTTTTTAGTTGGAAGACGTTTTATAACTGCTTGGATCTTTGTACTTGGTATAGGTTTATTTAAAGGGTTTATCTCATCTTGATTTAATTTTGGTAGGTCATATGAATCAAGGAAATCATCCATTTCTTTCAGATTTTCAAACTTAGAGGCATATGTATTCTTAAAGTATGTCTGTATGATTTTCTGTATTTCCTTGGTATCTGTTATAATGGTGCCTTTTCATCTTTAATTTTATTAATTTTTGTCTGTTCTCTCTTTCTTCTGGTCAGATTTGATAAGAGCTTATCAATCATGTTTATCTTTTCAAAGAACCAAGTCTGTTTCCTTGATTCTTTAGATTGTTTTCTGGTTTCTATTTCATTAATTTCGGCCCTAATCTTTATTATATCTTCCTGTATACTGATTTTTGGTTTGCTTTTTTCTTCTCTTTCCAATGCTTTAGGGTGGAGAATTAAACTGGTTATTTGTGAACTCTCTAATTTCTTAATATAGGCATTCAGAGATATAAATTTCCCTTTGGAGACTGCCTTCATTGTGTCCCAAATGTTTTGATATGTTGTATTCTCAACATCATTTGATTCTGTGAATTTATTGATTTCCTTTTTAATTTCTTCAATGACCCATTCATAATTCAATAGTGTACTGTTTAGTTTCCATGAATTTCTGAATGCTCTGTAGTTTTTCTTGTTGCTGATTTACAGTTTAATCCCATTGTGGTCACATAGTGTACAAGGGATTATTTCAATTTTCCTGTATTTGTTAAGATTTGATTTGTGTCCTAATATATGGTCTATTTTGGAGCCTGTTCCATGTGCTGCTGAGAAAAATGTATATTCTGCAGCATTTGGATGGAATGTTCTGTATATATCTAATAGGTCCATTTGTTCCATGACATCACTTTATCCACATGTCTCTGTTTATTTTTTGCTGGGATGACCTGCCAAGTGATGAGAGTGGGGTATGGAAGTCACCTACTACTATTGTGTTTGGAGTTATCTCTGACCTTAAGTCTAATAGTGTTTGTTTGCTGAAATAGGGAGTCCCCATATATGTTTAGGATTGTAATGACCTCCTGTTGGAGTGCTCCTTTAATCAATATAAAGTAACCTTCTTTATCTTTCCTCACTAATGTTGGTTTGAAGTCTATCCTGTCAGATATTAGGATAGCAACCCCTTCTTGTTTCCTAGGCCCATTTGCTTGAAATACCATTTTCCATCCTTTCACCCTAAGAAAGTTTCTATCTTTTATTGAGAGGTGAGTTTCCTGGAGGCAACATATGGCAGCATTCTGTCTTTTAATCCAGTCTGCAAGCCTGTGTCATTTGGTTGGGGCATTGAGACCATTGATAATAAGAGTTATTGTTGAAAAATAAGTATTTATTCGTGCCATTCTTCTTGTTTTGTAGTGCTTAATCTTTTCCCTTTATTCACATATTTTAACTGTTATTTGAGTATTTTTTATTTTTCCCATTTCCTCCTGTGTGTACTTTGCTTTCTCTTCAGCATGAAAGATTCCTTCAGGTATTTTCTGTTGAGCTGGTTTAGTTGCAATAAATTCCTTTAGCCTGTTTTTGTTGTGGAATATCCTTATTTCTCCATCAATTTGAATAGATAGCTTTGCAAGATAAAGTAATCTTGGTTGACAGTTTTTATCTTTCAGAACTTGGAATACCTCATTGCAAGCCCTACTGGCTTTTAACGTTTGTGTTGAGTAATCTGCTGTGATCTTGATGGGTTCCCCTTTAAAGGTCATTTGCTTTTTCTCTCTAACTGCTTTCAATATATTTTCTTTGGTTTGTGTGTTTAGTTGTTTAATTATAACATGGAGAAGAGAGGATCTTTCTAGGTTTTGTCTGTTTGGTGTTCTAAAAGCTTCTTGTACCTGCATTGGCATTTCTTTCCCAATTTGGGGAAATTTTTCTTCTATGATTTTGTTGAAAACACCTATTAAGCCTCTGGATTGAAATTCTTCTCCTTCTACTATACCCTGAATTCTTATGTTTGATCTTTTCAGTGTCCCAGATATCTTGGAATTCCCATTCATACCTTTCTATTAACTTGTCTTTTTCTTTGTTGGACTGTATTAGGTCTGCCACATGGTCTTCTAGTTTAGATATTCTGTTGTCACCTTCATCCATTCTACTGGTGAGACTTTCCACAGGTTTTTTTTTTTTTTTTTTTTTTTTTTTTTTTTTCAATGACTGTTCTTCAGAGTTAGGATTTCAATCTGGTTTTTCTTCATTATTTCTATTTCCTTACTCATTTTCTGTAATGACATTTTTATTTCTTTAAGCTAGTTTTCTGTGCTCTCTTTCAGGAGTTTGTTTTCTTCTTTGAATCCTTTTATTTCTTCTTTCATTTCTTTGAGTATAGATAGAGTCATTGTTTTGAAGTCTTTGTCAGGTATTTCATCAAAAACAGTATCATCGGTGATCATTATTGATGGATTTATAATTTTTGGTGGGATTGCATTGTCTTGATTCTTTGCGTTTCTTGAATTATAATGTAGCAACTTTTGTATCGTGAATTCATTTGATGCTTGGGTTTTCTACTTATCTTCAGTGTACTTAGATGTGGTGACCCACATTTATAAACTTACAGGATATAAGTTTAAGGTGCCAAGTGTAGCACTTGTATCCCAATCCAACTGCAGAATTAATCCTAGGTTTTGAGTTTGCTTGCTAAGCAATATTCTAGTGGACTGGGTGAGACAATATACTGGCAAATTATAAACTTCAACTCAGCAATATACACATTCAATAAAAACCAGCACAGAGTATACAAGTGTGGGGATTAAAACAAACAGTCTTACAAGGCCAAATTCCCTAAGGGTTTGTGCTCCTCTACACCCTTAATCCTGTCAATTAGGAGGTAGAAAATTCTGTTCTGAATTAGGTTCCAGGTCAGCCTGGATCTGGATCAGACCCTGTCCCCAATAATGACAAAAGCAAAATACAAATGCCCTATAAATCTGTAAGCATTAAAGGCAGCAATATTCAACACCCCATGTACAACTTATTTGAAAATGGCAAAGCCAACCAAAAATATGTAACCCATAACCTGCCCTGACATGGAAAGAGAGATTAGCACTTCTAATGTAGGCCTATGGACCTGTTTGTTTGTTTGTTTTGTCAGTTGGCCTCATTACATTTTGGTGTGGCTTCCAATCTCACCAATGCTGAGTGCCCACCTCAATCCCTTCATGTTTTGCTGTGAAGCTGGAACTCAGCTCAGCTCAGCTCAGCTGTATTTGATGTGCTACCAGTAGGAGCTGAATGCTGGAGGTTTGCGGTTCTGATGGTTGGGGATGAGAGAGTTCAGGAAGCCTGTAGTTGCTCACACCGTTCCCCTGTTTCTCTTTCAGTAGCTCCTTAGTTGATCTCAGCTGACTTTTCTTTAGATTTCTGGTCTCTGCAAAGAGGCTGATGAGGTTGGAAAGTACCCTTGTTTGGTCTCTGCGACTGTTACCAGGCATGACTGGCAGGTGGTGCTGGGCAGACAGATGATGCAATCAGGGCCACAATGGATCAGGGCTGCAAGCTCCTCAGTGGGATTCTGGCCATTTTCCTCCTTTCTGGTGGATCTTGGTCTCTCCTGTTTCTCCACTGTGTCTGAGAAAAACCTATGCTCCTGCACTTTTCAGAAGAGTGTATTTTGCTGTGTTTTTTGCTCAAATCCCTCCTTTGGCTGGTTTGGCATGGTTCCTATGCTGCCATCTTTTTTTTTTTTTTGGTCTTGCGAGGTAGGGTCTCACTCTGGTCCAGGCCGACCTGGAATTTACTATGTCATCTCAGGGTGGCCTCGAACTCTCGGCAATCCTCCTACCTCTGCCTCCCGAGTGCTGGGATTAAACTATGCTGCCCTCTTACCAGGAAGTTCTTGGCTCAACTTTTGATGACCTATGAGTATTGTCTTGGTTATTGTGCCCATGACTGTAAATTGTAGAAATAACCAGTCCTTACAAACTGCTGGGCAGAAAAAGTTCTTCTCTTGTTTGGCCCTGGCTGATGAAATTTCCTCAGGAATCACAGCTGGTTTGGACTCTAGTTATATTGTATACTTTTTCTGAATCTAACTTTTAAAACATGGTTGTCTTTCAACTTATGATATAAAGAGAGCAGTCATATTCCTTCCAGGTGTCCAGGTATACCAAGATGTCATGAGGGTCAGAGGTGAGCAGGCCTGGAACAGGCTTACAGAGAATTTTCAGGACCATGCTTGGGTCAGCTGATGATGAACTTGTTACCAGGGATGTAGCTAGTATGGTTTAGTGCATATCTCTTGGAAGATGCCTTCCTGGACCTTGTGACTATTCCTGAGTAAGCAGAAATTCCAAAAAAGACTGGAAGAAGCACTTGTTCAAGATTCATAGCTGGTTGAGTAATTAGAGGTTCTGTCAGAGAGCAATTAAGAGATACCTGTTGCCTGACTGTCTGGGCCCACAGGTGGCAGAAAGGCAGTCAGGCTTCACTGTAAAAGAGCTAAACCTAACTTTCAGAAGCTTGGGAGGTTCTACAGCTGAAATTTGGCCTATTCACAGGCCCAAAGTGTCAGATGTATCCTCTGCTGAGAATCTGTTGGTCTAGGGTTGTCTCTGGACAAAAACAGAGTGGTTCTGCGGAACAATTAAATGACTGCTTCAGAATCCATGGTAAGGAGTAAGGTTGACAGTCCTGTCATACATGCTTAGAGAGGTTGGGCCAATCCTAAATTCTATAGGAAACAACAGTGGCAAGATGACTGTGGCATTTCTTTATTCAAAAGGCTAAGATTAATACATGCATGTATGTAAGGGAGTTTCAAAGTTTAAGTGAATAGTATATTCCCAGCCATAAACATGAGACCAAAACCACGCCCACCACAGCTCAGGGAACTTTACCGAAGACGGTTGGAAAAACATAACAGCAAGACGATAAGAATCAGGGCTGTGGAACAGTGACTTCTCCATGGACAAGTCCATTCCGCTCACAACTCCTAGCAGATATGGTTTCCTGCACATGATCTAACCTGTTGTTGTGGTGTGACTGTGTGGCTCCATGTACACAGGCTTGAGTTTTGAGTCTCCAGTGGGTGGAAACCTACTGGAGAAGAGGTATGTCCTGGCAGGTGAATCTTGGAGTACAACTCTGCTCGGTGTGTTCAGAGCAGTTGGGGCTCTGGCAATTAGTGCATGCTGGAGTTGTTGTTTGCGGGCTGCTTAGTGAGGTCTCTCTACTTGCATCTATGGGAATGAACAGCGTCTTCCCCCATCGATGGTGTTCCCTTGGATTTTATAAGCCTAGAATAAACCCCTTTCCTCCCAATAACCTGTTTCTCATTGGACGTTTGTCCTAGCAATGAAAATCTAACAGCAACACACGTCAATATGTCTTTATAGATGATTGAGAGTCCGTTAGACCCCACACCTCCTATATTCTATAATAGTGACTGATGATTGCTAGGAAAAGGGCAGTCATGTACATCTTCGTCAGCCTCTAGTGGATTGCCCATTCTTCAAGAAATAACAGCCCACTTATGATTATGCATGAGAGCCCAATTTAACTCAATGAGTCAAAGGCAAAAAGGCTTGAAAATAGTGGGAGGGGCAGTGGGAAGAGAGAGGGCAACTGAGGAGGGGGCATCAATATGCATTGTATACATGCATGAATGTGTCAAAAATTTTAAAAGTAGGAAAAAATTAAAATATCTGGCAAACAAATGGTGGCTTTTAGAAGAGTTATACATTCTGAAGGGTCAAATAGAAAATGCTTGGAGCAGTCAAGAGAATACAAGTTTTCTTAGTACCTAAAAGTTATTTCTTTTCCTCATTTATTAATCAGCTTCTTGTTACTTATAAACTAGGAAAGGAGATAGATATGAAACAAACCAATCTTGCATCCTAAATTCTACCTATTGTTATAACTGAAACATTAATTAATTTACTGGAACAGATTATTTTATTGAAACTTCTGTGTTGGAAAAAAAAGAGAAGACATATGGCAGAAAAGTTAAAAAATGGATGCATGAAAAGTGTATATCACTATGGAAAACTATGCATATTTTGATATACCTACATGTTGTATCATCTTCAAATAAGGTTAACAGTTTACATCTGCTCAAATAAAAGTCATTCCTTGAAATATTGTTGGTGATTTATTTGTGATGATAGAGAAGAGAGTAGAAACAGAGAGGGAGGCAGAGAGAGAGAATGTGTGTGTGCATGCGTGCATGTGTGCATGTGTGTATAGTCAAATCATGGCCTCCTACCACTGCAAATGAACTCCAGATACATGCAACACTTTGTGAGTCTGGCTTTACATGTATACTGGGGAATTCAACCTGGGTTGACAGGCCTTGCAACCCTCTGAGCCATCTCCACAGCCTCTAAATATAATGGTGAAAAGAATTCTAGGATGTTTATAACTGCTCTACTCCTGAGGATTCTTGTGGAGAACAATTTTCTCCTCCAAAGAATCCTTTCTTGCTCACTGAACATTACATTTTGTTCATGAACATGATTCCATTCACCCTCCTCCTATCAGGACTGAGTGCTCATATTCTGTCATGTACTTTTTCCTCTAGTCCTAGGATCTTTAGAAATTATTCCTTATTTAAGTTCTCATGCCTAAAGGCAGGTCATAGAGGTTAACACATGTGTCCCCTGGAAGTTCTTTGTACATTTGGCTACTATTTCATTGCTCATTTTATTTCCTAAGTCTGTCTCTTGTACTCTCATCTTCATTCTCTTCCTAGTAGGTCATTCCCTTAGGCTAACATCACCATAACAACACAGCCATCCATTTAGTTTCTCTACAGCCCGAAAACATGTACTGCTACATTTAATATAGCTTTGGAAGAAGATGTCCAGCTATCAGAATATTTCTGGTATAAATTAAATACACTTCTGCTTCAAGAACTCTACTTCAAGAAAGCTATGTGTAGATTTTTCTTGTAGGACTCTAAAATTATTTAACTTTGTCATCATGGCTCTTGTACTAACAGACTGACATGCTTTAAAATAAAGGACAGCATTTAGATTTATTGTGTACATAAAAATACTTTAGTCTTTTAAGGCTAGTTTCTTTGCTAAAGCCAGAACTTTTTTGTGTTGACTAGTTATATATTAATATGAATGAAACATTACAAGTTAATATTAAATAATATCAATATTTCCCTTTAGAATAGGAACCTATAAAGTAGCATTGTCTACATAATGTCATAAACAAAATAAGTGTTTATTATATAATATTCAGTTACATTACACTTTTAGTATCTTGCATCTGAATAAAAAGCTTTTAAGAGATTTTTCTATGTGCTGGGGAGATGGTTCTGTATGGAAGAGTGCTTGGCACATAAGCATGGAAGCTGGAGAAGGCCTGAGACTGTTGAAGTTTGATTCTACAGCATATACATAACCAGTGGGGCACGGCCATGCACATCTGTAACCCCAGTACTATGGAGAGCAAACACTGGAAATGGCATGAACATGCCTACAAGAGTGACAATCTTGGGTTCAAAGAGTGACTCCAAAAAACATGTGGATGAGAGATAAAGGAAGATAACTGACATCTCTTCTGGCCTCCTCATGTACATGCATGGTGCACATGCATCTGCACATACATGTATAAATACCACACATATAAAACCACACCATGTATACTACACACAATTTTTCCTTGAAATTTTTATTGAGATAAATAGGGTTTTAAAATGATATTCTTAATATTATAATGGGATCCATTTTCCTCTAATGCTAACATTTTTTTCTTGTAGAAAGACACAGAGAGAGACAGAGAGAGAGGGAGAGGAAGACAGATAGAGATGGGTGCACCAGTAGCCTCTCAACTGCTGCGAACGAAATCCAGATGCGTTCGCCCCCTTGTGGTCAAGTGGGGCATTGATCCCTTGCGTCACTTTGCATCTGGCTAAACATAGGACCTGGAGATTGGAACCAGCATTCTTAGGCTTAGGAGGCAGGCACCTTAACCGCTAAGCCATCTCTCCAGCCCTAATGGTAACATTTTATAGAGTTACAGAATAATATCCTAACCCAGATGTTGAAAATGTTACAATCCATTAATGTTACTCAGATTTTCCAAGTAATTGGACACATTAGATACATGTGTTTGCATGGTGTGTGTGCACATATGTGCATTTAAGTTCTACAAGCTCATTACCTATGGAGCTTTGTGCACTTATCACCACAGTCGAGAGACTGAGAAGTTCCTTCACTCTAAGGAACAATCACCTTGCCCTTTCATAACTATGAAAAAGCATTACTAAATCTATTGTTACATTTGGGAAGGGTCGGGAGTCCTTTTGTTAGCCTAGTTTCTGTCCAGATAACTTAAAATTAATTGTTTCCCTGTTCTTGTGTGGATAGCATCACTCCTTGAGTTATGGATCTCCAGGGTGCTCCTCCTCTTGTTCTCTCAGAGTCTGATCTATCGTGTGTCTGCACATCATCAAAGCAAATTGCTTCTTCAATGATGTGTAAGTATCATGCATCACCAAAATGAGACACAGGGATAATGCATTACCCTGAAAAAAAATGCTATTCTATTTGACAGACAAGGTCAAGGAGCACATTTAGACAGCTTGTACACACTGCTTTAGGATTTCCGTTCTAAAGTGTGTTTGTTTGCTCAAAATGATCCACTTGAAATGTGATCAAGGCTAACTACCCATGTACATTTGCTGTGGGTTGATTCCTTTGGCAAGTTAAAAACACAGTGGCTGTGTTTCCATTAAAATGACACCTGGATGACATGTTGAATAGGCTTTCTGTCTACAAGGTGTTTTGAATCATATGTATTTCTTACTTACTCACCAGCATATTGTTTCCCAGAGAAAGGTCTTCAACAAGATTTCAAACTCCTTCAGGGTCGTAATTGTCTTATCCTTCTGTTATTTGTTTCACGGTGTCTAAGATATTGTGGAGCACATGAATGACATTCAATAAATGCTTGTTGAATGGAATTGAATTTGTAGGCACTAAAGACATGGAGCCTCCTGTCAACTTAGCTTGACACCTGACTATGCAGAATGTTGGTATGCTCTCTAATAAGTACTGTCATGAGAGAAGTTTTTGCCCACCTCTTTTTATCAGAATGAATTTTTATAAAATAGTTCATTCCTACCCCATTGAGATTTAACTTATAAGTTGCCTCTAAGATGATACAGAGGTACTATTCATGAAAGTGATTTTACAGTGAGGAAGAAATGCTTTAAGCATTGTCATAGCAGTATTTCCTCATTTGAAGCCCCTACACAGTATTGTAAAATTGGCCTTTCTTTAAAATTTGATCTACTTGTTCCTCTAGTTCTTGTTTCATGGTGGCTTTTCTGCTAGTGAAAAAGAAAGAAACAATATTTTGTTCAAGATCAAGACTACTTTAGAAACAAATTATAGTGGGTAAAATTGATTGCCAACTTGACAGGGATTGTATTAGAGTTGGTAAGACCCATCTTAGCATTTAGCTATGAGCAGCATCATTCCACGGGGCAGCATTCTCAACTCTACAGAAAAAAACAACAACAAACAAACAAAACAAATAAACAACAACAAAAAAAGCTGGCTGAGCAAGATCATTTATCTCTCTCTGCTTCCTCACTGTGCTGAATGTGAGCAGCTGCCTCAAGTGCCTGCTGTTGAACCTGTCCCACCATAATGGACTAAAACCTGGAACTGCAATCTGAAATAAACTCTTTCCTTCATCTTATTTTTGTGATGTATTTTGTCCCAACAAAAAAAAAAAAAAAGGATAATATACAACCTAAGTGCTGTAACTCTTATGTGCCTATAACTTCAAACTTCCTTGAAATTTTTTCTGTGATAAACTATACATCTTTCATATTTTTCTGTTCTGTCCTTTCTGCCAAAAAAAAAAAACAAAAAAACAAAAAAACAGTCCATGACTTATAAACTCAACTTTGTTCAAATTTTCTTCACAGTCCACACTTTTGTATGCATTTATGATTTTCAAACTCCCTCCAACATAGCCCATCAAGGTTTGCTTACAACCCTGCAAAACTTTTCCATTCAAAGAACTCAACCCTTCTATATTCCCAAAGCAAACATATTCCAAAAGATTAAAAGAAAAAAAAAAAAAAAAACTCACACATTGTCTAATCCAGCACCAAAATGGCCTGACTCCACTGACACCAGCTTTCCTGTTTTAGTTACCTTCTTATTACTGGGACAACAACATAACCAAAAGCAGTTTATGGGGTGAAAAGGTTTATTTCAGACTTACATATTCCAGGAGAAGCTTCATCATGGTGTCCTTTTGATCATATGTCTCTAGCAGAGAGAGAACAGCTAGCTCAGAACATATACTTGAGCTGGACTCAAGACCTGTATCTGGTGTCACACCTCCTCCAGCAGTAGGAAACAGGAAGCTTAATCAACAATACCTAAGGTTATTGGCCATTTACATTCAAACACTGTGCCTATTAAATTCAATGAGGGTTGCTTGCATATAAATGATCAGAATGTTATTTATCAAAGAATGGGTAACTTGCTAGTAGCTACACAACTAATGAACCTGACTCCCCTCTCCCAGCAGCCATTATCTTCCATTAGCTAATCTGGGAGGTGTGAGGTCTCCTGTATTCTCCTCCCTCAGATGGTGATGTATTGTCAGGTTCTACCTTGTGCAGCGAATGACAGCTGCTATGAATTCGTGAGTGTAACAGCCATATCTTATCCAGTACACAGTGTTTCACAGCCTGATCTCATCCTCCTGCTCTCACATAATTTCACTACAATTTATTGATGTTCTTAGAGATATCTTATTTATTTATTTATTTATTTATTTATTTATTTGTTTGTTTGTTTATTTATTGGTTTTGCAAGGTAGGGTTTCACTGTAGGCTGACCTGGAATTCACTATGTATTCTCAGGCTGGCCTCGAATTTATAGCTATCCTCCTACCTTTGTCTCCCCAGTGCTGGGATTAAAGGCGTGCGCCACCATGCCCAGAATCTTAGAGATATCTTTACATCCTTTATTGGTTTGTTTTGTTTTGATTGCTGATTTGATGGGATTTAGAATCACCCAAGATACTATCTCTGGGTGTGTCTGTGTGAGTATTTCTAGAGCGAGATTAATTGAAGGGGAAGGCTATCTCTGAAAGTGGTGGGAAAGACTGACCTAGATTCAAATAATTTGAATGGGAAGGTATGTGTGCCTGCCTGTTTTGACTTCTTTCTGAGGGCATGTGTCTATCAATGCTGTGACCCACCTCCACTGACATCAGACCCCATCTTCTATTTCCCAACTCAAACTAAATACCAGTAACTCTCCTCAAAGTTATCAGGTTTACAGAGCCAGACTATCACTGCTAAGGCATTAAGCTTCTTGAACTTAGCAGTTTTCAGGTTCTTTGCTTCTCAGCTTGCAGATGGCCACCATAAGAGTACACAGTCCACACTGGAAAAGCAATTTAATAAATTCACTTTGATTTCTGTTCCTTTAGCTAACCCTGGGTACAGAACATACTCACATAAATGTATGTATATGTCATTTTGTGTATACTGTTCCTAATGCATTGTCTTATTTTTTTGTAATAATATGTTAAAATATATTTTCAGTTCCAAAGGTAATTTTTATAGAAATTTAATAATTTTTCATGATTGGCAGAAGATAATTAATTAAATATAATATTTGTATTTTACAAGGGAGTGGGATTCAAAATCTATGTAATGAGAGCTGGGGAGATGGCTTAGTGGTTAAGGCATGTCACTGCAAGCCAAAGGATCCAGGATTGATTCCCCAGGATCCACGTAAGCATGAGGAACAAGGTACATGGGTCTAGAGTTTGTTTTAGGTGGCTGGAGGCCTTGACATGCCCATTCTCTCTCTCTCTCTCTCACACACACACACCTTTCTGCCTCTTTCTCTCAAATAAATAAATAAAAGTATTATTTAAAATCTCTATATTAAATTAATACTCATACTTAGTATTTGGGGACAATTTTTTAGCTCTTTTGAAAGCATTCCAAAGGTTGAAATACTAGATCAAATTGTATGGGCTTATTTCATCTTGAAGTAAAGTATATTAATTTATACAGCAGAGTCTGTGCCAACATCTGCATACAAAGGTATCTGATATGGTTTGTTGTTTCCATAATTCTTTATATAGTAAGGATTAATTTGAGAATATCAGACATTGTAATTACTAATTTGGTTCCTCTCTTTTGAGATACACTATGTAAAAGTTGAAAGGGACACAGCTAATGTAAGCCATGTAGAAAAATCTATGTTGTGAACATGCGTCTCACACCAATCCCTCACCATGTGTCACAATGCTATCCATTTTTAGTGTCACAGGTTGGGTTCTGGAATCACATAAGCCTTCTGCTACTGCACAACTCCTCACAACTTGCGACTTCCAACTTCCAACACCTACTTCCAAAAGCAAATGCTTAGTCTTTGTTAAGATGAGGAAATGTATTGACTTTTGAAATTGTGGATGTTTTTGTTTTTCTGTGTATTTAATGTGTGTATGTGGGGGTGTGGTTATACACTCATGTTTGAGTCCAGGTCCGCTCATGCCACAGTATACTGGTAAAGGTTTGAGGTCAACTTCTTAATTCTCACTTTGTACTCCTTTTGAGGCAGGCTCTCTCCTTTCATTGTCCACTGCATTCCCCATGTTAGCTGGCTAGTGAACTTCTACATGGTTCTCCTGTCTCTGCCTGTCTTCTTAGCCTAGGTGCACTGGGACAAAACACTTGTGCTATAATGCCAGGCTTTCTGTGGGCCTGAGGATCTGAACTCAGGCACTCTTGCTTGTGCAGCAAATGCATTTAACAACTGAGCAATCTTCTCATTCTCTAAACTCAAATTTCTTAACCATTTAACATGCATATGATATGCTACTATTTTATTATTTCTGTGACATTGTGAATATATCACGAATACTAATATGAAAATAGTAAGCCATTATCAAGCTGCTTCACAGCCACAACAATGAGTAGTGACTGCTGAGAGTCAGTATCAGATTCTGTGCTGAAACACTGAAAAATTTACTTTATTTGATGATATATAATAGGATGTCAGGTAAACCTGGTAATATACCATAGACTGAGTAGGTAAAAACAGTTTTAGAGTCTTAAAGTTAAAATCTAGGTTGTCAGTACGACAGGGCTTCTTCTGATATATTTAAGGACACTTTCCTCTGTAGTTTCTCCCAGTTTCTTAGGAACTTTTGGCGTTCTTTGAAATTGTACAATTCTATTTGCCATGTAGTTCTCTCCTGTTGTGCTTTTCTGTCTTCATAAACCAGCTTCTTTTAAAGATGCCCATCAGTTTGGAAGGGTCAGCCTGGCCAAGTAGAATCTGGTCTTAACTACTTACATCCACAGTTCTGTTTGCATGTAAGGTCACATTCTGATGTACTAAGTATTAGGACTTCAGAGTGTCTATATTGGGAGGATGGTCTTCTACTCACCACAACACAAGTCTATTACAACTTGCATTTGTTTTTCCTTTTTTTTTTTTTTTTTTTTTGAGAGAGACACAGAGAGAGACAGAGAGAGAGGGAGAGGAAGACAGAGAATGGGCACGCCAGCAGTCTCTCAGCTGCTGCAAACAAAATCCAGATGTGTGTGCCGCCTTGTGGACAAGTGTGGCACTGCGCCCTTGCATCACTGCAGCTGGCTAAACGTGGGACCTGGAGATTGGAACCAGCATTCTTAGGCTTAGGAGGCTGGCGCCTTAACCACTAAGCCATCTCTCCAGCCCACAACTTGCATTTTTTGTTGGAGAAATATCTATATGTGAATTGATTTTCATACTACCGTAAGTAACAGATTTCAACAAAATTCCATCTACAATTGACATGCCACACAGATGAGGTTTCCATGTCACTTCCTGCAGAAGATGATAACACTTTTCCATTGACTGCAAAAGTTTTAACTGCCAAAAATTTGTATAAGAAAAACTTATCATATAAGACAAATTCCTTGACCCTAGTTACGGCATAGCACACTACATTTTTCAGTAAATGGTATAATTGTTTGGTAAACGAATATGTTAGCCAACTTGAAAGTTGAATTCTAGGACAAATATCTCCACCATGTGCATTATTTTCCATATAGTGATTTGGCCATATAAAATATGGTGATGACGTGTAATAAAAATTCTTCAAATCCGGAAGAACCTTGGACAGTCCTTACTGATAATGCTATCATGTATATGATTAAACTTGGCTGAATTTAGAATCACCTAGGAAACATACCTCTAAGTGTGTCTATGAAATCATTTCCAGAGAGACTTAGCTGAGAAGGTAAGACTATACCACATCATGGGTGATGCCATCTCATAAGCAAGTGGTTCAGCCTGAGTAAAAGGCAAATCCAGATAAGTCCCCAGATCTCCCTTCCACAGCTTCCTGTTTCAATAAGATGTAAAAAGTGAAAATACCAGCTGGAAGCACTCATGATCATAGAGATGCCTGATATCATGCTTTGTCTGCCCATCAGCATTTAAATTGTTTCTTATCAGGTATTTGGTCACAGCAATGGGAAAATTAACTAATACATAGCCTGGCTTGTGAGACAATTTCAAAGACTCCCTCCTGTACCACTGAGCAGTGATGAGTAAAGCAGACAAGTGGCATTGTCTTCTCTATCATCACTCTCCTCTGTATTGTCCAAAGTCTCCTTTGTCAGAGATCTCAAATCTAGACAGAGTTGTTAGTGATTTGATACTGACCACAAACTCAGTCTCTGAACTTCTAAACAGAGCATACAATTCTGAAGGTTCACTGAGACAGCATTGAATATCCCAGGATCTTTCCTCCCAGAAGCCAAACCCTCCTGTGAAAGCCATGCTGATAGGGGGTTTTTCTTAGTTTGTATGATCATAATATTTAAATGGGGTTCTTTAAACTGTTATGCTGCATACATTTCCAAATCTTTTAGGCTTGAGTCTTTCTCTACATTTAAAGTTTACAATGAGAAGCAAAAGTAATATTCCAAGTAATTTTCCCTCTAGTTTACATGAATAAATATTCTAATCAATTGAATAGAATGTACTTGCCAGGCTGTACCATAAACCTGTGTAGGTAGAGTGGGAAAAGAGTAATTGGTCAATGCTAATCTTTTAAAAGCAAAATGAAGTTTTCAGGTTAGAACTTGTTAGCATGCAAAGGAATTAAGCCTTTTGTGGTTGTTCCCTGCATGGAGCTGTTAGGAGGCAAGGGATTTACTATTATGGTTTGTAAATAAATCCTTAAAGTGGATTTGTGTTGTCTCTGTGGGAAACCTCCATTAGACATGGTAGTTGGCAAGAGTTTTCATTTGTTCTGCCTTGGAAAGAATGGGTTGGGCCTCAGCCTAAGTCTTTTTTTTTTTTTTTTTTTTTTTTTTTTTTTTAGATTTAGTTTTATTTTGTTTACTTATTAGAGACAGATAGAGAGAGAAAGAGAGAGAGAGAGAGAGAGAGAGAGAGAGAGAGAGAGAGAGAGAATGGGCATGCCAGGACCTCTAGCCACTGC
Source organism: Orientallactaga sibirica (assembly GCA_036365145.1). NCBI lineage: Eukaryota > Metazoa > Chordata > Mammalia > Rodentia > Dipodidae > Orientallactaga > Orientallactaga sibirica. The sequence continues at coordinate 42,430,812 of JAEOAD010000007.1, forward strand.
AAACAAATTCCAGATGCATGTGCCACCTTGTGCATCTGGCTTATGTTGGGCCTGGAGAATCACACCTGTATCCTTAGGCTTCACAAGCAAGTGCCTTAACCTCTAAACCATTTCTCCAGCCCATTCTTTTACTCAGATTATCAACATCTATTTAAAATTAACTGATTAGCTGGGTGTGGTGTCGTACGCCTTTAATCCCAGCACTTGGCAGGCAGAGGTAGGAGGATAGCGCTGAGTTCAAGGCCACCCTAAGACTTCATAGTGAATTCCAGGTCAACCTGGGCTAGAGTGAGACCCTACCTTGAAAAACAAAACAAAAAAAAATAATAATAACTGATTAGTTAGATTTGGTGGAATGTATATTCTTGTCTACTAAAAAAAAGAAAAAGCAATTAAGAATGAAAATTCTGTATACACTGTTTTGGTCAATAAAGAATAATAATAGTAGTAGGAGAATATACAATTGATTATCAGAAAGAATAGATAGCATTCTAGATTTGGAGAAACAGGTTTAGATTCATAACACATTCACAATGGTTATATAGTTTCTAGCTCATCCCCTGACTCCTTCTACTTTTAAAATCTTATTTGTTACCATTAATAAAGCTGTTTGGGTATATCATTATTTGCTCAGTTCTAGAGTTTGCTGGAATTTCCCTTGCTGCATTTTTTTTAAATTTTTTTATTGCCAACTTCTTTGTAGACAATATCCTATGTTATTTCCCTCCCTCCCCCCTCTTTCCCCTTTGAAACTTCACTCTCCATCATATTCCCTCCCCCTCTCAATAAGTCTCTCTTTTCATTTTGATGTCATGATTTTTCCCTCCTGTTATGATGGTCTTATGTAGGTAGTGTCAGGCACTGCAAGATCATGGATATCCAGGCCATTTTGTGTCTGGAGGAGCATGTTGTAAGGAGTCCTACTCTTCCTATGGCTCTTACATTCTTTCTGCCCCCTCTTCCGCAATGGACCCTGAGCCTTGGAAGGTAGGTTTGAGATGTTTCAATGCTAAGCACTCCTCTGTCACTTCTTCTGACATGGTGCCTTCTGAGTCATCCTAAGGTTGCCACCATCTGAAAAGATAAGCTTCTCTAACCAAAACTGAGAGTTGCATTAACATATGGGTATGGACATTAAGAGAAGTGCTTACTGGGCAGTTTGGTGAGCATAGTATATACATTTAGCAAGACACCAGCAGGCATTACACCCTTAGGGCTCATGACTAACCCTGTCGTACGTTTTCAGTATCAGGGATGTGTTCCCTCCCACGGAGCAGGCCTCCAGTCCAATTAGGGAGTGGCTGGTTTCCCCCATAACAGAGCTGTCGCTATTGCACCCAATTGGCTCATTTGGCCTGGCTAGCCAAATGTAAAGCTTGCAGTATTCACTGTTGAGTATCTTCAGTGGTGTTCTCTCTCCCATTGAACTGCATGCAGCATAGCTTTTCCCAACTTTCTGTCAGATGGTCCTCTTGAAGGAGGCTTTCAGCTCAGCTCCAGCAGGTTTTCTCAGTGAACTTGCCGTCCAAGTATGTGGAGTCTTCAGCAATAGGGATTAACATCTATTCTTGGTGGGAAACCAAGGGCCTTGGCAATGGCCTATAATGTTTTGGGGATATCTGTGACCTCCCTGGCTAACAACTGACTGGAAGGTATCCCATCCCTGGCACTGAAAATTTTCTAGTGACAGTCTATGGCTTCTGAGTGTCCCATTGTCCAGAAAAGTAGGTTTCCATATGACTTTTTAATATCCTTTTAGATTTATACTTTCAGGGATCATTTCTATAGTTCCCTTGCTACATTTTTTACTCCTTTCTTCTATCTCTTTTTTTTTAACATTCTGTGTGTGTGTGTGTGTATGTGTGTGTGTGTCTGTGTCTGTGTGTGTATACACACCATGACACATGTATTGGGGGTCAGAGGACAACCTTAGTTGTCAGTCCTCATTTTCCACCTTGGTTAAAGTGGGGAACAAATCAGGTGATTTGGGAGCTTCTGAGGATTCTTATGTCTCTAATTTTGATGGAGGAACACTGGGTTAATAAACATGAACTACTGTAGTGTTCTCTGAGCTTTGCAGATTTGAACTCAGGTTATTGGGCTAGTATAGCAAATGCTTTAATGTCAGAGTCATCTCCCCAGCCCTCTCTTATCATTTCCTCTTCCAGGATCTCATTCAGGACCTGATCTGGCATTTAGTTGTTGTAGGTCCTCTTTACTGGGATTATTCACAGACTTTCTTGTTTTTGATAACCTTTGCAATTTTGAGGAAGATTAGTTCAATACTTTATAGAAAGTCCTTATCTGTCTTTTGTCTCATGTTTTATAAACGACTTAATTATGGGAACTATTTATTATAGGAGGACCACATAAAGTGTACGTTTTCTGTATCTCATGGCTACATATGATCAACATGATTTGATATTGTTGATGTTTACCTTGATCCATTGTCTAAGGCAGATTGTTTGGTGGTTGTCCTTTGTAAAATTCTCTCTTCTTGGTAAGATGGTGGCATAGTAGCCATACCAAAGCAGCCTAGAAAGAGAAATAAACAGAAAAATATAGTAAAATACACTCTTCTACCCAAAAGTGAGTGTGTATAAGTTATTATCAAACACAGCAGAGAATCAGGGGAGACTCAGGTCATCTAGAAGCATAGGTCTTCACTGGAAGTGCTAATCTCTCTTGCCATTTCAGGGCAGATTATTTATTACATTAGATTGATATAGTCTTGTTTTGCTTTACCATTCTCAAATGAGCTTTTTTAAAATATTTTATTTTTATTTATTTGAGAGAGAGAGAGAGAGAGAGAGAGAGAGAGGAGAGAGACAGAAATAGGCAGGGAGAGAGAGAGAGAGGGAGGGAGGGAGAATGGGTGTGCTGGGGCCTCAAGCCACTGCAAACAAACTCCAGATATTGAACATTTTTTAAAGTGTGTGTTTGCCATTTGATTTCTTCCTCTGAGAACTCTGTATTCAGGTCTCTGCCATATTTTTGGAGTGGGTTCTTTGATTTTTCATTGTTTTTGAATTCTTTGTAGATTCTAGATATTATGCTTCTGTCAGTGGTATAGCTGGTGAAAATTTATTTTTCCCATTAAGTGGATAATCTGTTGGCTCTGCTTATGTCTGTGCATAAGCTTTATAGCTTCATGTGTTCCCATTGGTTGAGTGCTTGTTTAATTTCCTGGGCTACAGGGGTTTTGTTCAGGAAGTCTTTCCCCACTCCTATATGGTGGAGAGCTCCTACTATTTTTTCTTCCAGTAGGAGAAGAGTTTCAGGTCATATGGTCGGGTCTTTACCTCATTTGTTCTTGGTTTTTATGTATGGTGAGATGAGAAGATTGGGTTTAGTTTAATTTTTTCTACATATGGCCATCCAATTTGTCCAACACCATTTGTTGAAGATGCTGTCTTTTCTCCAGTGTACTTTATTGGCACCTTTGTCCAAGATTAAGTAACTGTAGTTACCTGACCTAAGGTCGAGATCTTCAATTAGGTTCCATTGGTCTATGTTTCTGTTTTTTGTCAGTACTATGCTATTTTTATTACTATGGATTTGTAATCTAGCTTTAGGTCAGGTATGGTGATAAGTACAGATGCATTTCCTTTGCTGCAGATATGTTTGGACATCTGAGGCCTGCTGCAATTCCATATGAATTTTGAGATCATTTTTCTATCTCTATAAAGAATAATTCTGGATTTTTTATTGGAATTGCATTTAATCTGTTTATTGCTTTTGGTAGAATCGACATTTTCACAATATTATTGAGATGAAGAATTTCAGATAATTTAAGTATAGGATCATGTCATCTGTGAGCAGGGCTAACTTGACTTCTTCCTTTGCAATATGCATCCCTTTTATCTCTTTCTCCCATCTTATTAGTTGGACTAGAACTTCTAGTACTATGTTGAAGAACAGTGGTGAGAATGGGCACCCCTGTCTTGTTCCAGATCTCAATGGAAACTCCTTGAATTTTCCCCCATTATGTATTATTTGGGTTTTAGGTGCCTTATACATATCTTTAATTGTGTTGGCATATAAACCCTCCATGCCTATTCTCTCCAGTATTTTGACCATGAGGTGGTGTATTTTGTCAAAGGCCTTCTCTGCATCAATTGAGATGATCATGTGGATCGTATAATTAAGTTCATTTATGTTTTGTATTATGTTGACCAATTTCTTTATGTTGAAACATCCCTGCAATGAATCCTACTTGATCAAGGTAGTCTCAACTTGCTGTTTTTAATATGTTGTTGAATTTGGTATGTGAGAATTTAATTTAGTATCTTTGCATATAAATTCATCAGGGAGATAGTTCTATAGTTTTCTTTTCGTTTTACCTATGTCTGATTTTGGTATTAGGATGATGATGGATTCATAAATGTAGTTAGTTTGGGAGGATTCCCTGCTCTCTGGTTATGTAAAACAGTTTGAGAAAAATTAGTTTCAGTTCTTCAATGATAGTTTGATAGAATTTGGCTGAGAAGTCAGTCATCTGGTCCTGGAGTTTGCTTTGTGGGAAGGTTTTGCTTACCTTTTCAATTTCCATGGATGTGATAGATTTGTTTAGGAGATTAATCTGCTCTTAGTTTAGTTTTGGTAGGTGGTATGTGGCTAGGAATTCATCCATTTCTTCCAGACTATCCAATTTTGTGGAATAGAGGTTTTGCAAGTATGTCCTGATGATTCTTCCAGTTTCACTGATGTCTGTTGTGACATCTCCTTTTTCATTTCTGATTTTGTTAATTTGAGACCTCTTTTTTTAAACTTCATCAAAGGAGTTTATCAACCTTGTTTATTTTTTCAAAGAACCAGCTCTTCAGTTCATTGAATTTTATTTTTTTCTTAGCTTCCAATTCATTAATTTCTGCTCTAATGTTGATTATTTTATTCTGTGTAGAGCTCCTAGGATTGCATTTTTCTTTTTTCTCCGATGCCTGTATGTGGACAGTTACATTATTAATTTGGGATCTTTCTGACTTTGTTATGAAGGCATTTAGCACTATAAATTTTCCCTGCAGGACTGTGTTCATTTTGTTCCATATGTTTTGGTATGTTATGTTTTCATTATCATTCAGTTCTAGGAATTTTAAATTTTCTTTTTTTGATTTCTTCCACAACACATTAATTGCTTCAGAGTGTGGTGTTCAGGCTTCAGGAGCTGGTGGAGTTCCTGATGTGAGTCTTGTTAATTTCTAGCTTTAAAGCATTGTGATATGACATGATGCAGGAAGTTACTTCAATTTTCTTGAATGTATGGAGGCATGCTTTATATCCTTATATATGATTTATTTTGGAGAAGGTTTCATGAGATGATGAGAAGAATGTGTATTCTGTAGAGTTGGCGTGGAAAGTTCTATAGATGTTCAGTAGGTCAATTTGATCTATGGGGTTCTTGAGCTCTATGATTTCCCTGTTGATTTTCTGCTTGGATGATCTATTCATGATAGCGGAGAATTGGTGTCACCTCATATGATGGTGTTAGTGTTTATTTCTGTTTTATTGCCAGTAAGTTTTCTTTTATAAACTGGTGCACCTGTTGGTGCATATATAGATTTATGACTGTGATGTGCTCATGTCAGATCATTCCCTTGATGAGTAAAAAGTTGCCTTCTTTGTCTATTTTGATTACTTTTTGTTTGAAGTCTGTTTTATCAGATATTAATATAGCAATACCTGCTTATTTCTTATTTCCATTAGCTTGGGATATCATTTTTCATCCTTTCACCCTGGGGAGGTGTCTTCTTTAGTGGTTATGTGGCTTTCTTGAAGACAGCAGATAGCAGGGTCCAGTTTTTTTGATCCACTCTGTAAACTTGTGTCTTTTGATGGATAAATTAAGACCATTAATATTTAAGATTATAAATGAGGGGTTCAATTTAATCCCTACCATGATGGGGTGATTTATGGGATTTGGGACTTTCTTGTGTTTTGTGCTTTCTTGAACCTTGTCTTGTATTATAATGTAGAGATTTTTGCATCTTGGATTAATTTAATGCTTAGGTTTTCTAATTATCTGTGGTATTATTAGATGTATCAATCAATCTCATGTTATATATCTTCAGGGTAGGAGCTTAAGGTGCTAGATGTGGCTCTTAAGACTCTCAGAGTAACCACAAAAATGACCGTAGGTGTTGGGTTTGCCTGTTATGAGAGTATTCAAATAGGCTGAGTGGAACAAAATAGAGGCAAATTCTAAAAATTTAACTAAACAATGTACCCATTCAATGAAAAGCAACACAGAGTATTTATGCAAGAGTAAGTATATGACAAATTGATCCCCAAGTATGTGTGTTGCCCCACACCCTTAATCCTTTCAACTGGGATGTTAAGATTTCTGGTCTGTAGAAGGTTCTAAGGTCAGCTTGTGACTGAGTGAAACCCTTCCCCAATGAATGCCAGAAGAGGAAACAAATGCACTATAAATCAGGAAGGAACAAACAACAAGCCCAAGATACAGCTTATTTAAGAATGGCAAATCTGACCATCCATCAGATTTAACATATAATTTACCCTGGCATGGATGGTGCAATTAGCACTTCTGCTGCAAGCCTATATACCAGGCTTATTTGGCGGGTACTGACCTGGTGTAATCCCAGTTACCTTTTGGGATGGCTTTGGCCTCTGCTATGCTGCACAGCTGCTTGGGTCGCTCTTTGCTGTGCTGTGGGCTCAGGCAGGCTGGCTGGGTCTGTGAGTCACTGCTCTAATTGCCTGTGCCTGGTGCTGTGTAGGTGAGCTCCTTTCCCCAGGTCTCTGGTGCTAGTGTGCTAGCGCTTGCACTGGTGGTTGGGGAGGGGAGGCTGTGGATGGTGGCTGAAGTCCTGCTAGTTCTCATGATCCTTTTCATCACAAGCTGCTCCATTGGTCTCTCCTATCCTCCTTACACATTTCTTGAGTTTGCAAGGAAGCTGGTGTGAGTGGAAAATACCCTCACCTGGCTTTTTTTCCCCTATGTTTCAGGCCAAGCCTCACAGATGCGGCTGGGTGGAACAGGTGCTCCTTCTGCCTGAGCGACTTCTGCCTCCTTCTGTGGGCTCTAGACCCTCTGGATCCCTCCTACTTCTTTGCTGCGGTTGCTATTTTATTATACACCTCTCTTTTTGGTAGAAGAGTGTGTTTTGCTGGTTTTTTATTCTTTTTTCTTTTTCTCCCCTAGGCTGTTTTGGAGTGGTTCCTACACCACCATCTTAGCCAGAAGTCACAGAAGTTAGAAAATCTTATTCTGAATCTCAAGCAGAGGAAGGTTGATGCAAAGATTTCTTAACTCTGGTTCTTTTCCTCTTTCCATCATGAGACAGTAGTCATACTTGTAATTTCTGATATTCTTTGAAGCTTAAAATCTTACTGGAAGTTCTTGTTAGGCCAAACATCAAAATTCTAAACCTATTTCTTTGTTTCCTTAATAATAGTTTAGCTTGTTGAACAACCCTAAAATTTAGAGCTTGGGAATGTATATGGATGAAGAAGGTGTGATGAACACTGATGGTTGTCTTCATCCCTACATTTCCTTCCCAGCAAGACCCAGATCTCGTTCAAGGAGCCAACAAGATGTATGAGAGACACACATCAAGTTATTCCAGCTCTGAAAATGATACTCAGCAGTGTGGTGAGGCTGAGGAGATGGCTCAGCAGTTAAAGGCATGTGCTTGCATAGCATGCGGGTTTGGGTACAATTTCCCAGTACTCACATAAACTCATATGCTGAAAGTAGCCCTTTCCTATAGTTTGTTTGGAGTGCCAAGAGGTCCTTGTGTGTCTATTTTGTCTAGTTCCCTCTCAGTCTCTCTCTATCTCTCTCTTTTCTCTCTCTCTCTCTCTCAATCACACATACACATAAATAAAATATTTTTATGAAATAATGTTGTCCGTTTCCATGCTGATTTCAAGAAGTAATCGATGTGTCTCTGTGGTTCATATGTGGCCACATAGACTCAGGTGTTTTATTAAAATTGAGTCAGTTTCAGCCCCTGAAAGGCCTCCTCTAAAGGGGACTATGTCCCTGAGGGCAGATCTGAATTCTAGCCCTAAGGTATTATGAGAGCAATCTGAACTCTGGCAGGTTTTGTGATTGCTGCTTTGGGTATTTGCTTGCTACAGGTTTTCTCTCTGCTTGGATTTATGGAAGTCAGCAGCTTCTTTAGCCACTGATGGTGATTCCCCTGGATCTGTAAGCCTGAAATAAATCCCTTCCTCTCATAAAGTATGTCTGTTTGGAAGGTCATCCCAGCATTTTTGGAACTGACTACAACACTAACTCTCCCTGGTTTCTTCACCAAAGAGGAGATGCTACCTACCCTCTCTTCCTTCGTCTTACTTAAGTAACATGTTTTAACTGTATGATCGTATTTATATGGTAGTCTGGGACAGACAGGTTCTAAACAGATCAATGGCCACAAGGGAAGTAGAGAGAGGATTGATTTCCAAGGGTACAAGGAAATTTTCTATACTTATTTTTAAGGGTGTTTTTGTTTTGGTCATTTTAAAAGATTTCAGTAGGCTCTGGGTAGATGTTATTTCTTTAAGGAAAATGCAGCACAAAAAAAAAAAAAAAAAAAAAAAAAAAAAAAAAAAAAAACACCTGAGTACTGAAAAGAAATAGTTTCTGTGAGCCGGGCGTGGTGGCGCACGCCTTTAATCCCAGCATTCGGGAGTCAAAGGTAGGAGGATCGCCATGAGTTCGAGGCCACCCTGAGATTACATAGTGAATTCCAGGTTAGCCTGGGCTAGAGTGAGACCCTACCTTGAAAAAACCAAAAAAATGAAAAAAAAAAAAAAAAAAAAGAAAGAAATAGTTTCTGTGGGCTGTGGAGTCTGCAAACAGTTAAAGGCACTTTCTTCCAAAGCTTGCAGGCCCAGGTTGGATTCCCAAGTACCCATGTAAAGCCAGATGCACAAAGTGGTTTATAGGCCTGGAAATAGTTTCTAATGGCAAGATGCCCCAATGCACTGTTATCCCCCCACCTCTCTCCCTCTTTGTCTAATAAATAAAAATATTTTTAAAAATATATTAAAATAGTTTTGAGAAAGTGAAAAATAACCTTATATTTGTCAGGAAAATATAATTTAGAAATCCGATTTTGTTAGGTGTTGTTAATTAAAATCAGTAGTATGCTGCATCAACTTGCTTGTTTCCATGGAAGAGTGCATGAATGCAAGGCTTCACTAGAAACTCAGGTTAAAAATATTTCATCTACTTTTTAAAATAGAAAATGAGTCATTGTTGAAACCACAAAGAAAATGTGAATTTTCCCTGCTAAGATTATAGTTTGTAATTATTTCCAGTGACTTGTAAGCATGATTTATTGGAAGTGACTAAGTTTCAACGTTGCTTTTCTATAAGACTCCTTATAGGAATGGAACAAAAAAGAGTGAAAATTGATTGTGTCAATGAAATAGTCTTTCAGAGCCCTGGGCTTTTAATAAGGAGAGAAGGAGTTTACCTGGATATAATTGAACTGTTCTCCGTCTCAGGTCCATGTCATGCACTGAAGGGCTACAGTGGCTGTGGCCCTCCATGTGTAAGTTTGACAAGGAAATCACATGTGAAAACACCTAAGGGGAAGTTTGCAGAGATCTACACTACTTCTATTGGCACACAAGTACAGACAAGTAGATTATTGTATAGCCTAATTTGCATTTTAATATAACTCAACAAGATATAACCAAGGAATATGCTGTTTTTCACTAATATAACCAGCAGATTATTGGGCTATGTCATTTCTTTGATATTTTGTGTTTAATGTGAGACTACATTCTACTAAACAACAGTATACCACAGTCTATTGCAAGGTATGCAGGAGCTGAGTATTATTAAATATCAATTAATTAAGCAAGTCATTGTCATCAAAATTTATAATTTGCACTAATACAGTCTGAAAAGTAGACAGATACACATGTTCCCTAAGTGAAGATAAAGTATCCATTAAGACATTTTGTCAATCACTTACTTACAAAGACATGGAACAGGTCTCCACCCCAGTAAAATCAAACTTATTTTAGAAGTGATCTTCTGGTTGGCATTTTTCCCAGATTGTGTCATTCTCCATGTGTATGACCCTTTTATGTCTACCCAGGGCTCATTACCTCTTTGTAGACAAAAAGAAGCAGATAATGTTGATGTAAATGAGTTTCTGTGGTAGCTCTACACAGGCATATATCAGAAGGTCATTCTAATTCACTTTATCATTTCATGTGTGTACACAAACTCTCCTACCACAGTATATCTCTAGAGCTTGTACAATTAAAATTATAATTATGTGTCTAGGTAATCATTGTTTTTTAAATAAATATTATCCTTCATTGGCAATTTGGACATCATCAAGCTATTTCATATATATTTTTTTTTAATTTATAAGCAGAGCAAGGTAGAAAGAAAAGAAAGACAGAGATAACTGGTGTGCCAGGGCCCCCACACAATGCAAACAAACTCCAGTTCCATGCACCTCCTGGTTCATCTGGCTTTACATGGGTCCTGGGGAATTGAACCTTGGATATTAGGCCTTGCAGGTAAATGCCATATCTCCAGCCCTTATATTTAAATATACAGCCTTTCTGTTTTAATCCAATGCTTTAATTTTGCAGACCTTTTACATTTTAATTTTACCACCTTATGTAAAAGTTCACTTTAGATTTTTTTCTTTTTCAGGGTTACCAAATCTTATTGCATAGGAACATATGTAACCCTATCCTGGGTCAAATATCTCACTATGCAAGGAACCTTTGACTGTGTGAGTCATATAGTAGCTCTCCACTGTCCATGGTCTCAGTTACCTACAGTTAACTATCATCCAATGTGGTTAAATACAGCACATCAGAACTAAATATATTATTTCATAATGTTACTTTGTAGCAGTTACCTTTTCCTTACTAGGAAAAAAAAAAAAAAACACGTGCAGTTGAAAGCAGCATATGGAAGGAAAGAGTTTATATTGGGATTAACATTCTTGAGGGGAAGTCTCATCATTGCAAAGGTGAACAGATGCTTGGCATTATATCTTGCCATATCAGCTGGGAATTAGCAGCAAGAGTGAGCTGTTAATACCCAGTGGGCTAGACTAATGAAGTTAGTCATACTCAGTGATTTACCTCCTCCAACAAGGCTCCACCCCATCTCCCCCACCCCCACACACAATCATTCCACAGGCTGGGGCCTGACGTTGAGACTGTGAGGTCCATTTCACATTCAAATCGAAAAATTTTTAAGTTTTTTGAAATATTTATTTGAGAGAGAGAGAGAGAAAGATAGAGAGAGCGAGAGCATTTCAGGCACTCTAGCCACCACAAATGAACTCCAGATGCATGCTCCCCATTGGCATCTGTCTTGTGTGAATCAAGCCTGGATCCTTAGGTCACCTTAGTCCCTATAGGCTTCACAGGCAAGTGCCTTAACCACTAAGCCATCTCCTCGGCCCCCCAAATACTTTTCCTTGTTTTGTTTTGTTGGTTTTTGATTGCAAAATATTTATTTTGGGTTACTACTGATTTCAACATGATGAGAGGGTAGTACATTTCCTGGAACTAGGGGCTGGGAGAAGACAGGGACATTCCCATACAGTTCCTTCCAAACAAACTACGGATGCATATGCCACTTTGCACATCCGGCTGCATGTGGGTATGAGCGAAATGAGCCAAGGCTACCAGGCTTTGCAAGCAAACACTATTAACTACTGTGAAAACTCTGCAGCCTAAATTTTATTATAGTTTATTGTTTACTTGTTCTTTTTTGTTGTCATTATTGTAGTTCATCTCTGTGTGTGTATAATCAATAATTCAACTCAATCATGGCTATATAGAGAGAAACACAGTATATGTATGGATCAATCCTATCTATCCATCATTTTAGGCATTTATTGGTTATCTTAGAAAATATATTGATAAAGGGTGGTTTGCACTGACATATAATATTCTATTTAGAGTTATCTCTTGCTTTAACTTCTCTCTGTATGTACCTATAACCTTTCCCTTGGGCCTCTTAAGATTCATCTTAAGCCTTTATGCCTTTAGGCCTTTATGACTCCTTAATTCAGACATGAGTCCTTTGTGCCCAGTGCATCCCTCTCTTTACCAGGGCTTAGGAAGATCCTGGGTACTCCTTTGCTGTTTCCATGTTTGCTGCCACATCCATCCACATGGGGGTGCACTGGGTAGCAAGAAGGGGCACACTCAGAGGCTAAAATGAAGTCCCATTGAAAGTTACTTTATTTCTAAGATGTACATAGAGTAATGAAAATTGGGACTTGTAGTAATTCCTACTTTGTTGACAGATAATTTGAAATTTAATCAAACCAATATATTTAGTGTTTCAGTGTCTATATATAGATTCGCCTAGGTACATACTTTATACCATTTCCATTCCATCGTTCCAAATCATTCATTCATTTATTTATTTGTTTATTTGAGAGAAACACAGAGAGAGACAGACAGAGAGAGAGGGAGAGGAAGACAGATAAAGATGGGCGCCAGCAGCCTCTCAGCTGCTGTGAATGAAACCCAGATGTGTTCGCCCCCTTGCGGTCAAATGCAGCATTGCGCCCTTGCGTCACTTTGCATCTGCCTAAACGTGGGACCTGGAGATTGGAAGCAGCGTTCTCAGGCTTAGGAGGCAGGCGCCTTAACCGCTAAGCCATCTCTCCAGCCCTCCAAATCATTTATTCCTGAGGTAGATTTTTTTGCCATTGAAAAATGATCAAAGTATATGAAACATATTCTGTTAGCCACTGTGGAATAGAAAGAGGGTCATGTCATTATCATGATGGGTGCTTCCACTTTATATAAGGAATGTTTTGATTCATAATTTTTGAGGAGTTGCATTAGTAACAGCCAGGAATTGACAGTAAACTCCAGAAATCATTGAATTATATTTAAGTATATCTCATTGTTGGCTTAGATATTTCAGTCAGTGGACACAAAACTTTCATTTAAAGGAAATAAGACTATGGTTCAGAGGTTCTTCCACACAGGTCTCTAGTCCTCTCTCAATATCAATAATAGGAATTTTAGGGCTCTCACTCCATCTCCTTAGGTCTACTTTCCCATACCTTTTCAAGGCATCACCACTGACCTCCTATTTCTGACATGTCCTTTGCTTCTTGTGAGTGATTCAGGAAAAACAGGACATCTTTCCCTTTAGTGAGCCTTCTGACTGACCTTTGAATGGAATTATAAAGTCCCTAGTAAATTACAGTCTCTAGCTTCTTTGGGTGGGAAAATTTTGAACATATTAATCACAGGAAAGTGAGCTTCTCTTTCTACAGACAATTTAATAATGTATTTCAAAAATGCAAATTGAGGGCTGGAGAGATGGTTTAGTAGTTAAGGCATTTGCTTGCAAAGCCAAAGGATCCCAATTTGATTCTCCAGGACCCACGTAAGCCAGAAGCACAAGGAGGCACATGAATCTGGAATTCCTTTGCAGTGGCTGGAGGCCCTGGCACATCCATTTTCCCCCTTTCTTTCTCTCTCGCTGTCTCCTTCTCTCTCTCTTGCTGACTCTTTCCCTCTCTCAAATAAATAAATAAATAAATAAATAAATAAATAAATAAATAAATATTTTTTTAATGTAGATTGAACCCACTTTTTATTTAACATGGAGCTATAATAGCCCCCTCTTTCTTTTTATTTATTGTTCGTTTCCAAAACCAAAGTTATTATAAGGATAGGTGCATGAGGGAAATACAGGATTAGCATATGTACCTGCTCATGCTTAGCTTAGTCTACATTATATTTCATACTCTTTTCAAAAGGTATAAATCTTGTAAAAACTATTGAGACAAGTGATGGATCAATTAATTGAATTAGATATTCATATAATATTTCCAAGATTAAATAACAAACAAAATTATGATTGTACTCTATGACAGGGATTTTTATAAAATAGCAATGTATTTGCATGTTTTCCTGGATTATGGTGTTACAAGAATTTTTGAAAGTCAATTAAATGTGAAAGTAAAACATGGTATTTGAAAGCTATACAAGCCTTTTATTCTTTCAAATATACTCCAAAACCAAGCACTTCATTCAGATTTTATGACAGGATGCAATAAACAACCATCTGTGATGAGGAAGAATATATTTTCAAATAGATTTTTTCAGAAAGCTTTATTATGTGTGTTTCCTTTGTTGTCTTAAAATACTAACCAAGAATATCACATCCCAAGCCAGATAAAAGGTAAACTTCTTGAAAATGGAAGTTCATGAGGGAGATATCACTCAAAAGAAGGATTTATGCTGATAAGTTTCTATGTTCCAGATTGATTACTCTGGATTACATAAACAGCTATGATTAGAAAGGATGTGGAAAAAGGTATTCAATCAAAAGACTGATCAAAGTAGTCTACTGGCATATATACTAATCAAAAAAGTAGCTGATATGTAGCTGAAATATTCAGAAAATATTGGTGCTGCATTAAGTTAATTGAATAAATACAATTCCTTAAATCCATTCATGTTTAAGATTGATACTGGTTATAAATATTATGATTGTAGAGTTTATGGTATAAATACAGTAACAGTAACAACATGTCTTCTCAACTTCTTTTCTGTCCACAAGCAAGGGCTTCTCTTTATGATTTCGGATTTTGTGTGAACTTCTGCATTAATTGGGCAAGCAGAAGAGTATGTTAACCTATAGTCTTCTGGACTCCTCTTTCAGCCATATGTTTATAGAATCTCGAAAGGTCCAAGTCCAACAAAGAGGAAGTTTATTGAGTTGTGCATATCAGGAACCTATGTATTCCTTTGACTAAGAAGTCTCAGGTACCCCCAAAACATCATATGCCTGGTTTATTTGAGGACTTGAGCTGCCTCTGTTTTCTGAAAGATGGATAGTCTTCTGTGCTGGAGATGAAAATTTCAGCATCATAATCAGAATGGGCTCAACGCATGTCTTCCTTAAATGGGATGGGACTGTTTTTTATCTACTGCATATGTTCCGTATTAGGCTTTCAATTGCTTTGGGGTTGCTGCCTGCACCTTCAATTTTATTTTATTTTATTTTATTTTATTTTATTTTATTTTATTTTATTTTATTTTATTTTATTATTTATTTGCAAGCAGAGAAAGATAGAAGAGAGACAGATTGAGAGAGAACGGGCACACTAGGGCATCTACCTACTGCAAACGAACTCCAGATGCATGTGTCCCTTGTACATCTGGCTTACATGGGTCCTGGGCAATTGAACCTAGGTGATTATTGAAGTAGAAATGGCAAGATCATGAGAAGTAAGTTTTGGATATGACAACCTTCACGTGTTAGGTGGAGAATGCCCCCCCCCCAATATTTTAATTAATGTCTTTCTGCTTGATTATTTTCTCTCCTTTCGTTCTGACTTTTTTCCTTCCTGGAGTTTCCTAACTTAATTTGTCTAGTTCCTTTCAGCATCCAGTAAAGATGAAGAGAAGTCTAAAACTGTATTAGTAAGGAATTCAATTTTCTTCTCACAGGTAACCTTTGCGATTTTCTTTTTATCTTTAACACAGTGAAACTTTGTCACAGTACAACTGAGAATATTATCTTTCCTTTTACTGAAAACTTTTGGGTACAAATCTTAAGGTTTGTATCTTTTTTCATCACCACAGAGTCATCTCCTATCATTTTTTTTTTCTTTTGTTACCTCTATCTTCCCTGATCTGTGATCTTAAAATTTTTGAAATTTTCATCTAGTGAGTTGTTTTCATATTTTATGAGAATTTTTCCATTTTAATTTAAAAATATTAATTTTTGGATATTGCATTTTGATTTCTAATGAATTATTGGTTTGAAATTTCCAGTTACAAATGCTCATGTGTGCTGTACATGTGTTGATGTGTTTGTGTGTGTGTGTGCGTGCGCATGTGCACATTTTGGTGCACTGTATGTATCATGTGTGCATTTAGATTTCAGAGGTTGAATTCAGAGTCTTCCTCAATAACTCTTCTTTATTTACACAGGAAGGCTTCTCTCTTGAATCCAGAGCACACCTATTTAGTTAGGCTAGCTAGCCCTTGTGTCTGTGTCCTAAGGAGTGAAGATACATGTAGGTCACCCTCCCACTGTTTTTACTTTAGACTGGAGATCTGAAATCCTTTACTTAGGCTTCTGTGGCAGGTGATCTCCTTGCTGAGCCATCTCTCCACCCCAATGGGTATTTTTTATTGTTGTAATAATTTCTGAATGTTTTCATACACTTCATAACTTTTGTAATTATTTTCTTTCCTTAAATGAACCTAATTTATTTTGAACAAATACTATACATTTATTATTCTCATTTTTCCTGTTTAGGATCTCTGAGTTTCACTTTATCATTTAGGAACAAAGTGCTGTTGGCCACAGATTCCCACACACTGAGGTAGGTAAGAACCAATGTCTTCATCAAAGGTCTTCATTTCCCCCAAAGTGATAACTCAGCAGGGAAGCAGGGTGGACCTTGGGGTTTTGTTTGCCTCCTGGTAAATGTTCTTGTCTTGTTCATTCTTTACTGCTTTCAGGCAGTGTAATGCTGTGGAATTACTCCACAGGGAGCTCCTCGATTAAGTTTTCTTTTCCGTTTACCCTATATTCTTGATATTTCCACCATCTCTGAACTCTGAAACCACAGCTACACAAGAATTGTTCAAGAGACTTACCTAGTTTTAATGAGAACAATTTCTCTATCTGTTACTAAACAATTATGATTTAAAAAAAAAATTGCCTGTACATTTTCTTTTCTTTCCACTTACTCCTATCATTACTTGTCTATATTACTAGACTCCCTCACAGGCAACATGCAGGCGTTCTTATTGAATTCAAATTTGGAAGTGTAAATTTTTAAAATAATTTTGATAAGTAAACTATTTCTAAATATAAGAGTCTTCTTATAATATCCCTTCACATTTACTTACAAATTCTTACTCTCTTTTCTGAAGTTGTTTACTTTCTGGCACTCAGATTTTAAGTATTGAGAACAATCTCTACATAGTGGATCCACTGGAGTTAATTATCCTTTTGTACTTAGAATTGATACATTTTGTTTTAAGTCTGTTTTGCTTTTTGTAATGGTAAGATATTTCCTACACAGCAACACTCACTCAAAATCCTCATTGTAGGGCTGGAGAGATGGCTGAGTGGTTAAGGCTCCTGCCTGCCAACCCTAAGAACACCTTTTGATTCTCCAGGTCCCACCTTTAGTCAGAGGTAAAGGGATGCAACTGCACAATGTCCTGCTTGGCCATAAGAGGGCGCACATATCTGGAATTCATTCACATTGGCCGAGAGGCCGCTGGTGTGCCCATTCTCTCTCTCTCTTTGTTTCTCTCTGTCCCTCTCTCTGAAAAAAAAAAAAGCCTAATTGTAACTGTGGTCAATAGAGGTTAGATGGTAAGGCTTACATTCAATTCAAGGAGTCACTAAGCCTGTGTTCTCCTTGGAAGCCTGGGATCACAGCCTAAGCATGTTCATGTATGACTTCTTATAACTATAGAATGAACAGGTTATCAGTCTTTTCTATAAGTCCCCCTTCAAAGCCCTTCTTACAAGATTATTTTTCCTTAAAAATCATAATAAAGACATACCATCCTATTAATCTGACTAGTCTCATGCTTAATCTCCAGACAGATTTTTAAAGAGCATAGGATATTATGAGATTGAACCAACAATATCCTACTCATGTAGTTAATAAAGGTGAGTCTGTACAAGCTCTCCTTTGATTAATATTAAGTCAACTCATTAAGGTCCTAACTTATATCTGTGTAAAGTAACAAGATCTTGGGAATTAATTTTCATCACTGTTGAATCCCATCTTACACTCAAAGGAATAAAGTAATACATTGAACATATATCAGGAGCCAGTTACCATAGAAACTTTTTTAGAATTCAAATCCAAGTTAGCAAATCCAAAAGAAATTAAATAAAGACACTCCTAAGAGCTCCAGATTTGGGATCTATAATCTATAATGTATAGATTAAACAATGGTATTTTATATATTCAATATATCATAATCACGTACATTTTAATAATAATTTTTCCACATGTATAAAATAAAAATATGCATTTTCAGGTTAAATTTTTGTTTAAAATATGCAGTTTCAGGAAGTGTTTGCGATACAACTAAACCAAAAATCATGATTCATTGCTGAAATTCAAGTTTAGGTAAAAAGTCTACATTTTTTTTTTCACAACACGTACTCAGAACTTTAATAGACAAATAAATTATTTGAAGTATAATATATAGCAAATTTAACTAAGAACCCAAAAGATTTATAGGACAAGATATTAAATACCATCAAGATGCAATTAATAATGTGTTAACTGGGAAGAAGTGAGATATACAAGCATTAAAAGAGAGTAAGACATACACATTTCAGCCAAAGAGTGTAAGAAGCATAAGGGGCCTATAGAATAAATGTCTAAAGCTTTTCTTCCATAGATGAAGCACATTCTGGCACTCTCAAAGATAGCAAGTGTAATCTGTTCAAACGTAATCTTAAAAAAAATAAGTAAGGAAATCTCACTATATTTAATCTACTTAAAATAGCATTAAAATTCCTTTTGGTTGAATACATTCCAGAGCATTGGATTCCAACCTGGTATTTTTTTTTTTTAATAATGGAAACATTCATAATATATGAAATGTATGTTACCTTTTTCAAGGAGGCATAGTTCATCATGGCAGGGAAAGCAAGGCCGTTGGACTGTGAGGTGGCAGAGGCATTGCATCTACAGTCAGGAGGCAGAGAATGAATGATGAGGATGTGCACCCAGCCTAATGTCTCCTTTTTCATTCTGTTCTGGATCCCACTCCATGGTGCCACCCACATGGAGGGTGTGTCTTGCTTCTTCATTTAAACCTTTCTGGATATCCAGGCTGATTCTCCAGGCTGATTCTAAATCACATCGATTTAACAAAGAAGGTTAACTATCACAGATATATTTGATTGACTCGATTGTTACAGGTTTACTATTTGTATTAAGGAGTTAGAGGGCAGAGATGGTGCTAAACATATTTTAATACACAAGATGGTCCACACACAAAACAATGTTAAACCAATAATATAACTGGACTAAAAGATATATAATGTCAGGGATGAGATACCTGCTATGTAGGATTTCACCAATATTTTTGTATATTTCTCTAGCTTCATGTTGTTGGAACCTGTCTTGGAATGTGAACAAAGCCTGGTAAGAATTCTGTCAACTGAAATCTTCCATCTTTCAAAACATACATTATTTAGATATTATTTAAGTCCATTGCACAGCAAAGTTGGAAAAAGTTGTATAAACTTCTACAATAAACAAATCAAGTTGTGATATTTTTCTCTAGTCAGAAAGAAATTTGCAGCGCCTAACTAACATGGTAAAGAGAGAGTCAAACTATAGGGTTGTCAGCTGTTATACTAATGTTCATGTATGATTTAATTATTAAGAACTAAGAAAATAAATTATATAATACTACTTTAAAAACTTAGCTAAAACTACTAATCATCAAGCAATGCTATATTTTTCTGTTAGCAAAATCAATTTAATTTCTTAAATCATAGTATGAAGAAATTTATAATACTTATTTGAGAATTACATTGATGGCAATGTATCTTTAAAAATATTTTATTTATTTATTTATAAGGAGAGAGGGAGAATATGAATATAGGTGTCAGAGCTCCTTGATGCTGCAAATGAAGATGCATGAGTCACTTTGTGCATTTGACTTCATATGGTTACTGGGGAATTGAAACTTAGCCAATAGATTTTGCAAGAATGTACCTTTAACTGCTGAGCCATCTCCCCAGCCCTGTAAAATGTTTTCAATAACTGGTTTTAATAAAATGTGAAACTATTATATGATGCAAAATTAATTAAGTCATTGTATTTGATGGGGAAAAACAATATTATCAGTAACAATGGAGAAAAGAATGGTTCTAATATAGATTAATAATCATTAATCACTTAGTAACATTTAAATGGGGTGGCCTTCTTTGCTGAATGCATAGATAAAAATTTATGGTGGCTGAAAATTAAGGCTAGCATAAAATATAATAAAATTGTTGTCTAACACCATAGAATGAAAAAAGGAAAACTCATTTGTTTAACAGTATTTTTCAATATAATTAGCAGTAATGAAATGGATGTAGTAATAAAATATGGTAATTTCCAAATTCATATTGCATCTTTATAAATTTAAAGTTAAGTTTAAAAATTTGGATTCAAAAACAAAACTTGACAACTTTTGAAAGGTAGCATTTTAGGAAATTATAATTTGAAGAAGTGTAAGTGATTTAAAATTCTAGTTCATGAATTCTTAATTATTAACTGACAAGTAAATATATATACTACATCATAAAGTATAACATGTCTATAAATACAGACCTACTGAAAAATGTATGTATTGTATCTATAAGTTATATTCACTTTAATATAGATACAGTCTCCCTAATTAATGGCATAACTTCTTAAAAAATAGTTTTGTGTGTTCAGCATTGGCATGTATAATAATACAACTAAACCACCCTCCACTGGAAATATAATTGCTAAAGGTATCAGTTACTTTATCATTGATAAGACAAAGTACCTAACAAGAAACAGCTTATGATTTCAAGAGGAAGTCTGTCATGGGTGAGAAAGCAGACTTCCAATGTCACAGGAGCATGAAGAAAGTAGAGAGAAGCTGGGCGTGGTGTTGCATGCCGTTAATCCCAGCACTAGGGAGGCAGAGGTAGGAGGATCGCTGAGAGTTCAAGGCCACCCTGAGACTACATAGTGAATTCCAGTGAGACCGTACCTCAAAAAAAAAAAAAATAAAATAAAAATAAATAAATTAGAGAGAAACAGTGAATACTGTGCTGAATTAGTTTTCTCCTTCATATACTGTATAGAACAACCAGTCTGCAGAATAGTGCTGCTCACAGTGAGGGTGGGTCTTCCCATTTCAATTAATCTGATCTAGAAAATCCCTAATTGACATGTAGGAAAGATTTGTTTCCATGGTGATTCTAAATCCTTTCAAGGTGACAACCAGAGATTAACCTTCACATTAAGGTGTTGCATTAGTGTGGAACATTAGTTATAATTAAAGAATGATAATAGTACATTATTGTCAACTCTTGTGCTAACCTCAAAGTAGTAGCTCTGTACTGTGTGATTCTATACATATGACAAATACATATTTATATATCTACAGTTAAATTTTATTTACAAGATTTTTACCTGTGCTTTAAGCTTTCATCCTTTCCATCCGGATTATCCCCAAATTGCCAGAGCCTAGTAAGCATTATACAGTCTACACTCCATCCTTTTACCTAATGACCAGATAGTTGGAACCATTCATTATAGAAGCTCTTCAAATTGACCTTTCCAGCTAGTGATATGCATTGAATTTTGTTCTGTGTCTTTTATGCTTTTTAGTTCATATTCTTTTATTGCTAAATAATACTTCATTATACCTATATGCTCCAGTTCATCTGTTCACTTACTGACAGACATCTTAATTCCAGTTTTTTTTTTTTGTGATTTTGACAAAGCCACTATATATAGATCTTGTGTGGATTCTAATTTTCACCTCAGCTAATTCAATGGGGTGGGTTGTCTGTTATGCTCTGTTTACATTTACATTAACTGTCTATGCCATACTGTCGTCCCCAAGGTTGTTAAAATTTCCCATTCCACTCACAATTAATTAATTCATGTCCTATTGTCCATCCCTGAAATATGTGGTATTTGTGTTTGGATTACAGTCATTCTTATTGCTGTGTAATGTTATTTCAGTTTTATTTGGTAATTAACACATACACTTTTTTCCTTCCTTTCTACTATTGTTGGGTCAAAGCCACCACACATTGAATTAATGGCTGAAGTTGCTTTACAGGGATAACAGATCAAAATCTTCAGTCTAAAGTGTGTCTTCAACAATAGGCAGTAATATAAGTGGAAATCACATTATATATGGGTTATGGGTTATGAGTTGTGACAGCAGCAGTTAGTGTGAGAAGGGGGGTGCATATGGATATTCCCTCCCATTCTGTAGCTTTTACAACCTTCCCACCTACTCTTCTGCAAAATTTCCTGATCCTTAGTGGGTGTATTATAAATCTACTTTAGTGTTGAGCTCTTAGCAGCTTCTGGATTTCTATGTTGGTATGTTTTAAGTATCCTCAGTGTCTGGCTCCATCACCCTGGTACAGGTTGTCAGGCTCCCCATGGAAGCAGCACTCTTGCTCATCTCAACAATTCTTCTGTGGTTTAACCTGGACCCTAGTTGATGTGTGAGGGATGGTTCTTCTCCTGCTAGTGAGTAATTTATCTTTTCTTCTCTTATTGGTAGATTTTGGTTGTCCTTGTTTCTCACTACCCTCTGACAGAAAAACATAGATCCTCCAATGGAGACTGAGATCAGCATAATTTAAAGGGCATAAGCAATGTTAATTAAGAGAAATTCAGGTGGGCATAGCCTCTTTTGGCCAAACACTAGAGGAACCTCCTCATTAGAGTCCATAATTTTGGTTTCCATAGGATTCTGACTGGTTTCCCAGTTCCAGCTATAGATTCCACTGAGTCTATCTAATAGCCAATGAGAGAGCCACTGGTTACCCACCTAGGCTTGTGCAACTATTTATCAGTTATGTACATCTTGTCAGGCTGATTACTTTCATATAACATTTCCGTTGCTTGCTCCCAACGTTCTTGGCCATTTTCCACCAGCAGATCATGTAGTACTTTCCAGCACTAAATGGGCTAACCATCTGGCTTCCCTTCAGATTCCAGCAAGAACTCTCAATTGTCTTTGTCAGCAGTATGTGGTGTCTACAGCAATAGGGTTTCACCTGTTACCTCAGGTGGGTAAGCAAGTGCTTTAACAGAGGCCTGTTTTATTTGGGGGACTTTGTAGGTCTCTCTGACCCACAGCTCAATATAGGTTCAACTGATTTCTGGTACTGAGAGGTATAAGTTAGGGCCAAATGTTTTAGGGTTAGTCTTTGTATTAGTCAGTGTTCTCTAGAGGAACAGAATGGACAGAATGAATCGTATTAAAAGGGAATTTATTGGATTAGCTTACGCAGTCCAGCAATAGCAGGTTGCAGGTCTGAGAGTCAAGAAACCCGGTAGCTGCTCAGTCCACGAGGCTGGAGACCTCAGCAGTCCCAATCCGGCACTGAAGGCCTGGAGGCTTCCTGGAGAGACGCTGCTCTTCAGTCCACCCTGGTCTTCAGTCCACACTGGAGAGCAGCAACACCAAGCAGCAGGTACCAAGTGAAAACACCAAGCAGCAAGTACCCAGTGGCAAGCAGCGAGCAGCACCAGCAGCCAGGTGGGAGAGAGAGAGAGCCTTTCTTCCCAGAGCTTCTTTTTATCAACCAGCCCCCTCCTCCAAGAGGGACCGCCCACTCTAGGCCACCCACTCTGGGCTGCCCACTCTGGGGGAAGGGCTTACCCCTGGGGGAAGGATTCTTCCTTTAATTAATTCTTCCTAGAGGCAGCCTCAGAGACACACTTATGAGGAATGTCTGTGGATTCCTAAACAAATCAAGTTGACACAAACTTAACCATCACAGTCTTCATCTCACCCTCTCCAGCCCCCCCTTTTATAAAAGTTTTTACTTTCATTTATTTATTTATTTGAGACAGAGAGAAGGGGAGATAGAGAGAGAGAGAGTGAGAATGGGCATGCCAGAGCCTCTAACCACTGCAAATGAACTCCAGATGCATGTGCCACCATGTGCATCTGGCTTATGTGAGACCAGGAGAATTGAACCTGGGTCCTTAGGTTTCACAGGTATGCACCTTAACTTCCAAGCCATCTCTCCAGCCCTTAAGGCCCCTTTTTAACTGATGATCCTTCACTGCTCCTGTTAAGGGTTATACCTTTTAATCTAATGTCTAGGAGGAAGGTTTTTATGGTACCATTTTGGGGGGCGGTATTTAATTTTGTGTATATCTCCCATTGCTCTCCCAAACTTATTCATACCTATTATCTGTCCTTCATGTTGCCTATTAGGTATGCCTTCAACTCAAGCTGTTCCAGGATAGGAACAACATTTGAGGGAGAACTTGTGGTGTTTGTGTTCTGTGCTTGTGTTAGTTCGCTCAGTATGATCTGTCCCAATTCCACCCATTTTCTTACAAATTTCATTATATCGTTTTTCCTTACTGTTGAGTAGAATTACCTTGTGTTTATGTAACACACCTTCATTATCCATTCGTCAAATGGTATTACAGTTAGTAGCTGTTGTGAACTGAGCAGCTACAAACATGGTTGAACAAATATCTCTGCAGTGAAATTGGAGCATTTAGGATAGATGCCCAACAGAAGGAAAACTGGGTGAGTTGGTGGCTCTATTGTCATCTTTTCAGGAGCGCGCATATTGATTTCATAGTGGTTATACACCTTTGCACTCCTACCAGCAGTGAATGAGGCTTCCTCTTTCCCCACATCTTCAGTATTTATTGTCATTTGATGTTTTAAAGACTGTCATCCTGACTGAGTAAGGTGGAATATAATAGTTTGAATTAATTTGTATTTCCCTGATGATTAAGGATGTTGAACATTTTCTGAAGTGAGTATTAGCCATTTGTATTTTTTCCATTGAGAATTTTCTATTCAGTTATTTGCCCCATTTTTTTAAGTGGAGTGTTTTATTTTTTTTACAAACTATTTTATTTATTTATTTGTGCATGAGAGAGATAGAGAGAGAGAAAATGGGTACTCCAGGGATTCTAACCACTGCAAATGAACTGCAGATGCATGTGCCACCTTGTGCATCTGGCTTATGTGGGTACTAGAGAATTGAACCTGGGTCCTTAGGCTTTACATGCGAGTGTCTTAAACATTGATCAATCTCTCCAGCCCCTTATTTTTTTTTATATGGAATGAATACTTCACAAAGGTGTGTGTCATTCTTGTGTAGGGGCCATGCTAATCTCTGTAACATTCCAATTTTATTATATGTGTTGCCTAAGCAAGCTGATTTTTTTTTTTTTTTTTCGCTTAGTTTTTTGAGTTCTTTGTGGGTTCTAGATATTAGGTCACTGTCAGTGGTTTAGCTAATGAAGAATTTCTCCTATTCTGTGGGTAGTCTGTTGGCTCTGTTTATGGTATAGTTGTCTGTACATTTGATTTTTTAATGTTTGTTATCCTTATTAGGGTAAGGTGGAATCTCATAGTTATTTTAATTTGTATTTCCCTAATGGTTAAGGATGTTGAACATTTTCTTAAGTGTGTGTTAGCCATTTGTATTTTTCCATTGAGAACTATTCAGTTATTTAGTGGAGTGTTTTATTTTTTTACAAACTATTTTATTTATTTTTTGTGCATTAGAGAGAGAGAAAATTTTTTTCTTTTTGCATTTTTTTTCTGGTTTTTTTGAACCTAGGTCCTTAGGCTTTACATGGAGTGTCTTAAACATTTCAATCTCCCATTATGGAATGAATACTTCACAAAGGTGTGTGTCATTCTTGTGTAATGCTAATCTCTGTAACATTACAATTTTACCTAAGCAAGCTGTGATTTTTTTTTTTTTTCGCTTAGTTTTTTGAGTTCTTTGTGGGTTCTAGATATTAGGTCACTGTCAGTGGTTTAGCTAAAAGAATCATTCTGTGGGTAGTCTGTTGGCTCTGTTTATGGTATAGTTGTCTGTACATTTGAAAGACCTTAAGTTATTAAGACCTAATGGTTAAGGATGTTGAACATTTTCTTTTCATTTGAATTCTTCCTCTGGAACTCCCTATTTAGTTGTTTGGATTGTTTGATTTTTTTATTGTTTTTTTTTTTTTTTTTTTTTTTTTTTTAGTTCTTTTTAGATTCTAGATATTAGGCTTCTGTCAGTGGAATAGCTGCAAAGATTTTCTCCCATTAGGTGAGTAAATGAAATTACACCCACTCATCTCTCCATACAGAAAAATCAAGTCCAAATTGATTAAAGACCTCAATATAAGACCTGAAACTTTTCAACTTCTGGAATTAAAAAAAAAAAAAAAAAAAAAAAAAAAAAAGGCATTCTCAACTACACAGGACTGGGGGGGGGGACAAACAAGCAAAAAAAAAAGGAGAGAAAAAAAAAAAAAAAACTTCCTAAAGGAAATTAAATTAAAGAGACCTCAACCAATGGAATCTCGTGAAGCTAGAAAGCTTTTGCACAGACAAAAATACCAAAGCAGAGCCAATAGATTACTTTTTAAAATTTGAAATATTTTCCCCTATGTATTTTTTCTTTTCTTCCTTGTTTAATGTTTAAAAATTGCTCCTTGCATACTTAGAACATAACTGAATAAAAAGGTGTGTGCCCATTTTCAAATGAATAAATTGTTCCAGAAAAAACATATAATTGAATATAAATCCAACCAAATTATTGTAAGGTGATTTCTAACAGTATCCTTTATATTCACATCTGGAAAAGTCTCTGTTATATTGTTTGAAATCTTGCAACATTTACCTGCTGGAAGAGGCAATGGCTATACTCCATCTTTCCTACCATTATTTATTATGAATAAACCAGCAACTCAATTTGAGGCCTGTGAATTATGGGGGTTTAAAGCAAACCTTTATTTAGCATCTGTGTGTCAACATTTCTACAACTTGACCTGCCAAGTGATTTCACAGCAGATGACACTGGAGCTTGAACAAGTGTTTGCTCTTATGTTTCAACCATTAGTAGTGAAATAAAGACCTCAAGGTTTGGATCACATGGCAACCTTCTTTGCTGCCTTATGTTCCTAGTGCCAGCCAAGAAATGGAGCATTTGAGTATTTATATGTTTATGGCTGCCAAATACTAAGAAATCTGGACATTTCACAAATAAATGCCTATACTACTAAGCCTAAGGGTGCATCCAAGTCAATTGCAAATAACTTTTTATGGATGTGAAAATTGTATTGATGTTTAAAATATGTTGTAGAATCTGTTTAAAATAACTGTCTGGAAAACTCATTCAAAAATAATCTTAATTCTCTCAATTAATTATGTAAAGTATAAGATTTTTCTATGGAGTGCTGAGAGGAGTATTATATAATGTTTATACTACTATTTATGAATATTTTTTCCTACAATGGAATTTTAGGTTTCATACCTCTATTTGCTTGGGTACCCTCTATAATATTACTAAAAGTAATATTTGTCACAAATAGGTGTTTAGCTAATTGTTTTTCATGAATTTCATTAAAGTATGACTGGGAATACCTTTTGAAAAAAGTGTTATTAAGATGTATTTTCATTGAGTTTGTTGCTTTATGTCATTGATTATGTTATTTATATCACCATCTGTATGTCAATCAACCTGTGAGAATTAAATGAATACATATTTGTATGTGTGTATGCTAAAGTATATTGTGGTTTTTGAATTAGGTGACCCCCCCCCATTTCTTCATGTGTTCTGAATGCTTGATCCACAGCTGATGGCAATTTGGGAATTGTATCCTTGCTAGAGGATGAGTGATGTTGGGGGCGGGATTATGGGTGTTATAGACAGCTTCCCTTTGCCAGTGTTTGACACAGTCTACTGCTGCTCTTGTCCATCTAATGTTGGCCAGCAGACAATGTCCAGCTTCTGCTCATACCCTCCACTTTCCTATCATCTTGTATCTTGGAGTTTCTCCTGAAATCTATAAGCCAAAATAAACCATTTCCTCCCATCCTCCTATCAGTTGCTTTTGATCAGATATTTGTTTTAGCAATGAAATGTAGCCTTTATGTATATATATATATATATATATATATATATATATATATATATATATATATATATATATGGTATTAGGGAATAGAAGAATCTTTACTTACATCTAAAATGTATTCATTAATTCAGTTAATATATCTTTCAGATATTTACTGAGTTTCATTGCCTAGGCACCATACAAAGCTTTAGAAGTAAAAGAATAACACCAATGAGATTAATTGCAATGTTACTCACTCTCATGCATACTCTGCACAGTAAGGCAAAGAAATTATTAGTACTTATAAATTAGGCCAGTCCCTAATTCTTCTATAACTTTAATCTTTGCCATGAAAGAACAAATCATTGTAGGAGGAACCAGTGCAGTAAATAGAATGCTGTATTTTCTCTCTCCTTATGGTCACTGCTTTATAACATATAGTCCACAGGGCATATACAAACAGATACATTTTCAGATGTCTTTCTCAAGTTCCTATAGAGGGATTGGTGTAAATGACATAATCAGTGATATAAAAAAGGAACTAAATGCAAAATAATAATGCCTCTTGTTCAAAGAGTATTTCCCACCATACTTTAAAGCATTTCCTCAAACACAATTGGTTGAACACCTGTTTCCTGAAAGTGTTGTTACAGGCATGGGTAATTCAATAACCCATAGAGGTAAGAAATGTAAAATTTCACTTTGGGGAAGAAAAATGTTCAAAGCAATTTCCCTTCTTACTTAGGATATCTGATTGAAGGCATCAAGAACACAGTGTATTAACATATTAGCTCTCTCTACTGTCAGTACCTTTATGCAGCTTGAACTACTTAATCTTAATGACACTAAGCCATGAATGAAGCTATTGCATTAATTGTGTATGTTTTTTTGAAGAAATACCAGTACTCATAAATAGTATATTCAGTGCCACAAACACACACGCACACATACACTTTGCTTTTAAACTCCCTAAAAATCACAGCTTTGCAAATCTAGTACCAAGAGCTAAGTTTCTGTTGCTTGTAATATGGGCCCTTTGACAGTATCATTTCAGAAGCTGATGGCTATCTTTAAAGTCTGAGGTGAGTGCATTCTCATCTCCAGTTTATTTTAACTATTTTTACAACACTAGGTAGGGAAAGTTTGAGATTTTGTGAGTCAATGATTATGTTATTTTAGCCTCTGACCTGAAGCATTGTAGTGTATTTGTCCTTTACTCTACCACATATAGTATCTCCACTACTTACCTTAGAACTTATTAAAGAAGAAGACATTAAATCTTTATAGAACATGCAGTTGCAAATAATTCATTGGCTCTCCTTGAACCTGAAGGAAAATGGAAACTTCGTTCTATGTTCTGAAATACTGAATCTTCTTCCAACCTCTCCTTAAATCATCTCTAACACGCTTTCCTCTTCCTTTTCTTTGGACAAAATTTATTTTTTCATTCATATGAACACTATCCCAGCTCACAAACATGATTTTGGTAGAATATTTTTTTATCATATTTTCCCCATTGTGTTGTGTTTTCCAAATTTCTGCTTATGTCTCCCATGCCAAAAATGGATTTCCCTTGGACTAGGGAGAGGCTCAGTTAGAAAAGTGCTTGCCTTGCAAGCATGCAGACCTGGGTTAGATCCCCCAACCCCATGTTCAAAACTTTAGGTGCAGTGGCACACCCTTGTAATTCCTGCACTAGGGAGATGGAGAGAAATGGATCCATGGTCCTCACTGCCCAGACAGAGTAGCCTAACAGCTGAGCTACAAACAAGTGAGAAACTCTATTCTATTTTTTAAAAATATTTTTATTTGAGAGATAAAGAGAGTATAAGCATACCAGGCCTTTTCATTGCTACAAGCAAACTACAAACACATGCACCACTCTATGCATCTAGCTTTCCATGATTCTTGGGGAATTACACCTAGAGACAGAAGCTTTGCAAGCAAGTGCCCTTAAGTGCTGAGCCATCATATAATAGTGCTGAGACTCGTAGAATAGATACTAGAGAACAAAATTTGATTCTCTGTCCTATCACAGCATCTAACCAATGGGTTCATTTTTTATAGTGATTACTTGTATTTGTGCCATAGCTTTTTAAAATCTAAAATCTAAAAAAATGTTGGCCTGGTGGGAGAGGGTGTTTGTTCCAAAACAAAACAAACCACATGGTCCTCCTAGAATTTCTCTTTGCTCTATTAAAAAGGAACATATTATGCCTGAATTATTACACCTGCAGCTATCTTGTAGCCTCCATATGGATGTACACACACACACACACACACACACACACACACACATGCACATTCATGTGAGATCACAAACACACATGCAATCATAGAGACTCAAAAAAGTCCTATCCTTATCATTTACCTCCTCAAATGAGACAGTTCTAATCATTGTATCATAGTGTTTTATGAATTTATTTAGCATCTTGCACTTTATTATATTTTAGAAAATATGTAATTATGATGTTTATTTGCTGTTTGATATTTGGCTTAAAATATTTATGTTCTATACCATCTGCTCAATTCCTGGATAGGTAGAAATGGGATGTGTCTCAATCATATTAGATATTAACTGGATAAATTAGTATTGTCTAACCAATGGCCTAATGAAGAAGAGGTAAGGTGTTTGATTGAGAAATATGTCCTCATTTTTAATCTGGCAAATTTTAGACTGTTTTATGTTACTCAAATGTCTTCTATATTTTCCACTATCTGTAACAGATAAGAAATAAAGGTATAATATATATGAATATTATATTATGGAGAATAATCATCAATAAATTATAAAGCTCAGTAATAATTTTCATAAAAGCAATTGATTACATGAAATTTATTATTTTTCATAGAATCATGTCCCCTAAACCTGAGTACAAAAGAAAAGAGATGGGATAAATGAAAATAATAATGTATTTGTGACCTCTTTTTTTTTTTTTTTTTTTTTTTTTTTTTCTAATTTTAAGCTTGTTTTCACATTTGCTTGGCGATGTCTTTCTTGCAACTCCTAATTTGACATTCTTTAATAGTTCATATCACATTAAGTTGCAACAATAAAATTGTTAAATTTGATTGATGAGAAAATTATGTACAAAGCCTAGCATGATGATGAGACATGCCTTTAATCCCAACACTACAGAGGCTGAAGTAGGAGAACTTCCATCCATTTAATACAAGCCTGGGTACAGATTGAGTTTAAGGTCATCCTGGGCTAAAGTGAGACCCAGCTTAATACACACATAATATTACATAACACTATGGACAATATTACACAATATTATGGACCATTTGTAAAAAATTCTAACAATTAACCTTATTTTTTCTAATTTTCTTTAGTAATTCCCAATGCCCCTGCTATAGACTCATACAATAAATACTAGAGTCCTATCACAGCATCTAACCAATGGACTCATTTTTTATGTTAATTACTTGTATTTTTGCCATAGCTTTTTAAAATCTAAAAAAATGTTGGCTGGGTGGGGGAGGGTTTTTTCCAAAATAAACAAACAAACAAAAAAACACAAAACAAACCACATGGATCTCCTAGAATTTCTCTTTGCTCTATTTCATCCAGGTGTTTGTTCAGGGAGAAATATGGAAGAATTTACTAAAACTTAGTAAAAAGAAGCTGAGATTTCATACATGAATGTAGACTTCACCAAGTACTGTGGTTGGATCAACAAAATTGAATGGATACCCAGATTCCATCTGTTTATTCTAACATGAAACTTATTTAAAAGTCTGAATATTCAGTATTAGTTTTTAGTTTGTCTCCAATTAATTGAAAAAAAAAATAAGCTTGTTTGTCTATTCACCTTACATTCATAACCATCATATCCTGGTACAGAGTATAGACAACTTTAAATGTATTAGTTTAGAAAAAATCTGCAGCTCTGCAAGACACTTCTTTGTCAACTACTGCTGGTGTGCATATCAAGATCAAATACATGAGCAGACATCCTATATCCACAGAAGAAACCATAAGAAGTTGGAGAAGGGAAGATGGTCAGCATTAACAATCAATGAGAAATAGCCATATTTGAAGAATATAAGTTGGGAAATTAGCATCCATGTCCTGTTGGATGTCAAAAGTCCAAGTATTGAATAATAATAAAATGCTCCAGTGAGAGAAAGGAAACTGACTGAATGTTCAGTATGGCAGTTTTATGCTTCAGACATTGTTTAAGCCTCAAGATCTTCTTTTTATCCAATGCTAATTAATTCTGAATTGTCTGTGCTTGCAGATTTAAATCTACTTTAGTCTCAGGCTTTCCTTCTGTATGAGGTGCCAGTAGTAGCCTATAGAATTTTGTAAGATTTTTTTTTTAAATTTTATTTATTTGCAAGCAGAGAGATAGAAGAGAGGCAGACAGAGAGAGAATGGGCATGTCAGGGCCTCTAGCCACTGCAAACAAACTCCAGATGCATGTGCCCCTTGTACATCTGGCTTACGTGGGTCTTGGAGAATCGAACCGGGATCCTTTGGATTCACAGGCAAACGCCTTAACGGCTAAGCCATTTCTCCAGCCCTTGTAAGATTTTTCACATGAGAATTTCACAATTATGACTTATTAAAGGATGTTTGTAGGATTAGTGATACAGTAGAATCAGTTCATCAGCTGTCCCACAGTAGCCTTCATGTACACCTTTAAAAGAGCACTTCTTTGCAGGACTTCCTTATTTGTGTATTGTAAATATAGCACAGCTTATTTCAATTTACCAATTGTTATGGAGAAAGGGTAAGGTCAAATTTTCTTGCTGATAGTTTCTGGCTCATTCTATGTGGCTTCCTAAAAGACAAAGAGAAGAGATATATTGAAAATCTCCAGATTCCAAGATATGCTCAGTCCCCTATGCTTGACATTGTATTCATCTTTGCTAGGTGTGGAATTCATTCTTATCCAAAAACTTCTTTTCCTTTTTCTTCACCTTATTCTTTTTAAAAACATTTTTATTGACAACTTCCATAATTATGGACAATAAACCATGGTAATTTCTTCACCACTCTCCCCTACATAAACCCACCTTCCATCATATCCCCTCCCCCTCTCCATTAGTCTCTCTTTAATTTTTATGTCACCATATTTTCCTCATATTATGGGGGTGTTGGGTAGGTAGTGCCAGGCACTGAGAGGTCAGGGATATCCAGGCCATTTTATGTCTGAAAGATTGCATTGTAGCAGTCCTACGCTTCTTTTGGCTCTTATATTCTTTCTGCCACCTCTTCTACAATGGACCCTGAACCTTGGAAGCTGTAATAGAGATGTCTCGGTGCTGAACACTCCACTGTCACTTCATCTCACCAGTATGGTGCCTTTTGAATCTTCCTAGTGATCACCACTATCTGACAAGAGAAGCTTCTGTAACCAAAAGTGAGATTAGCATTATTATGAGGGTATGAACATAAATAAAATACCTTACATGGAAGTTTGGTGAGCATGGTGTATACATTTAACCAGACAACAGCAAGGGTTACTCTCCTAGGGCTCATGACCCCCCTCCCATAGACTTTTGAGTAGATTTTCAGCACCATGCATGTATTACCTTCCATGGAGTGGGCCTCCAGTCCAATTAGAAAGTGGTTGGTTTTCCTCATAACAGGCATGCAACTATTGTATTAGTTGGCATATTCTCCTTATTATAAATTTCATACTCTTCTTACTCTTATTCAGTCTCTTTCTCTGTCAGTTCATTCTTAGTCACTAACGCACATGCCCAATATCACATGACATCAAATGACAACAAAAATTTAATAAAAAAATGTATTTCTTCCATTTTTCTACTCTCTGTTCCAATAAAATTTCATTTAAATAATTGTCTAGTACTTTATCTCCAATGAACATTTGTCATAAAGTCGACTCATTCTTCACTGAAGTGTTCATTGCCAAAAGAAATAATCTCTCTGATTTATACTTTGAGAAGTCCTCAACATGGTTGATTAAAACTTCCTCCTAAAAATCACTGGTTGATAGCTTGAATGTAGAGTGTCCCCATGGGCTCATGAGCATGAGTGCTTGGTAGCCATTTGGTGGTATCATTTGAGGATATGGAGCCTTTGGGAGATGGAACTTTGCTAGAGGAAGTGTGTCACTGGGAGCAGGCCTTGGGGTTTTATGGTACAGCCCTTCTTGCCACATTCAACTGACTCATTCTTGCTACTTCCTCCTGCTGATGTGATGATTTGAGCCTCTTTCCTGCTCCTTCCATACTTGTTCCACCATGATGAAACTCCCCCTCAAATCTGTAAACTTAACTAAATCCTTTCCTTCCGTAAGGTGTTTCTAGTCAGGTATTTTTTCCCCCATCAATGAGAAAGTAGCTGCTATGTCACTTCTCCCCTGGGTTTTCTTAACATTAAGATAAGTTTCACTTTATTTTGGGCTCCTCTCTCCGGACCTCACAATTCAAAATGTTGGAATATTTCAAGCAATTCTTTTTGTTGATTTCTGCCTTTTTGTCTGTAAACTCAGAATAGTGATTTCATTCAAAACAACCGGAGTGCTTGTTGATCCAAAATCCTCAACCTTGAGTAATGACTTTTCTTTAGATCTCCAGTTACATACTCAGATGTCCACTTGATATCCCCAGTTAGGTATTTATAGAGTTATCAAATATAATATGGTCTCAACAAAATCTGATCTATATTATATGTTGAAAGCCACACCTGTGAAGGAAATCTGCTATTCTTCATAATTTTGTCATATAAAAATTATTAAACACATAATTATTTGTTTATATCTTATTTCATACCTCAGTTAAGATTCACTCTGAAATTGTTCTGTAACACTCAGCATGCTCTTATTGCAATCAGACCTCATCTGAATCAATCCTACAATATCACCTTCAGTCTCATTTTCTAATCGAGATTTCTCACAGTTATGATTGATTTCTCATTCCTCACATCTATCCTATGTGTATTAGAAGTTCCTGGCTCCTATTACTGGTGGTCTTTCAACATTTCCAAATTTTTTTCACTTAATCCAAAGCATTGGTAAAGTTTTGCACACAAAAAGCAAAGCAGCTAGTTTTAGTAAGACCAAAGTGAAAGATCACGTTTTGGATATACTGCCAAGAGTGGGAGTAGGCCACCTCAGTGAGAGATTGAAGGGTTCTAACTTATTAACTGGAGCATTTATTTTCCAGGTCTAGGGAAAAGAAGTTCTGGTTGCTAGGGGCAAAGTTTGAGTGGTTCTCTGTTTTGATTGACACACTTGAGCTACATAAGTTTTTCTATACTGTAAAAAGCCTTTCCATGTTGCATCTGATTCTAATCATCTGTATAACCATTTCTGAAAGATAGCAAATAGGCGATTCTCCATTCACTCAGAAGACATGGCTTCCATTATTATGCATCACCCAAACTTGATCCAGGATAGAGCTGTCTCTGATCTCCCCATCCCAGATAAATTCTGGGAACACATTTCAATAGAAGAGTAGTGTTAACAAGAGGTTACTAAGGGAAATAACTCATGTCTATTGTTTAACATAGGTATGTGTGCAGCTTAATATAGGTGGGGGATTCTACATGCCAATACTTTGATAGGTACCTGACTCACTTCCATGAAGATTACTCTTAAAATATATTCTACATGTGCATATATTTAAATATCTTCATAGAAACAAGATAGTCTAAAGCATTGAAACTACTTCCCAGTTCACTTTCTAACTTCTACTCTCTCTTCCCTCTCTCTCATTCTTACAACCTTCTTAAAATTATGACAGTCTTTTAAGTCACATATCAGAAGCTACTTTCACTTTAAACAACTTTTAATAGCTTTGCATTTCAGTTGGGATAATACCTCAACACTCTTCCTGCTATTATAAAGTCCTAAGTGGTATGCTTACTTCCTTCTTATAGCAATTTTAAAAAAAATCTCTCCCTCCATTTTCACTACCCTCCATTTTCACTAGGATTTCTGTTACTTAGTGTCCTACATTTCTACTAGCAGTTCTTCATGCCAACTGTTTTTGTTTGTGTGGTGGAGTGAATTGGATGTCCCTAATGAACTCATGTGATTTGAAAGCTGTCCACCAGGTGATAGCAACTTGGGAGGTGGAGGAGGTGTGCTGTTGTGGGAAGACTGTGGATCTGATAGCCAGCTACTTCTTTCCAGAATTGAGTTCACTTTCTTGTTGCTATTTTACTGCTACAGTAGAGATGATGCCTAACCTCTGCTCATTCCATGCTTTCTTTTGCCATCATAAAGCTTCCCCTCAAGACTATGCCAAAATAAACCCTTTTTCTCAAATGAGCTGCTTTTGGTAAGGTATTTTGTCCCAGTAATGAGAAGGTGACTGCAATGTTTTTTGTGTAATTCTTTGCATGAACACCTCTCATGAATGCTCCCTACCCCATCAGTGCAAATATCATCGCCTTAGCTGGGTGTGGTGGCATATGTGTTTAATAGGGGGATTGCCATGAGCTCAAGTCCTCCCTGAGACTATATAGTGAATTCAAGGTCAGCCTGGGTTAGAGTGAGATCGAACTTAAAAAAAAAAAAAAATCATCTCCTTCTCTTTCAAGGAGCTTGTTTAATTCACCTTATGACAGTCATTCAGGTTCACGATACCATATTGCCATTTGCATAGTTCTTAATTTTGGTCTAAAGTGATATTCACCATAATTTATTTCTTCCCCTTATTTATTTATGTATTCAATTATTACTTTTCTATTTTTTTATCTTTTCAAAACAGAATAGAAATTTCCCAAGTAATGGAATCTTTTCAGTCCTCTTCACAGAGGCATCCTTAAGATTTAAAACACCAGAATAGATGAGAAATATGTTTCTTTAGTCCAGGGAATATTGTCCAAGACATCTTTAACAATGGGAAACAAGTTGGTTTGCTTAGGCTAACTGTGAAAGCAAAATACAGCACAGTGCAGTGTATTAATTTAATGTAAGTAATATAGATATCAAAACTCTACAATATATATTTATTTTGACTTTTCTTATTTACATGTCAGTGTAACATGTCAGTGTTTATAATCTTTTATGAATCTCAGATACATTAAAAAGTAGGAATAGGGCTGGAGAATTGGCTTAGTGGTTAAGGCACTTGCCTGCTAAGCCAGGTCCCACGTTTAGCCAGATGCAAAGTGACACAAGGGCGCAATGCCGCACTTGCCCACAAGGGGGCACACACATCTGGATTTCGTTCATAGCAGCTGAGAGACTGCTGGCAAGCCCATTCTCTGTCTCTCTCTCCCTCTCTCTCTCTGTCTGTCTATCTCTGTATCTCTCTCTAAAACATAAAAAAAAAGGTAGGAATAGTAAATTACTTCTGTCACCTTCAAGTTCTTGGGGACTAGATACAAGTATAGACTTACTCACATATTATCTATGACTGATGGTCTTGGACAGATATCAATTTCAATATAAATAATGAATATTTATTATCTGAACCACTGCTAAAGGAATTATAGTAATAAAAGTCTCAACCCTTACAACAAACTTAGAAAGTTAATAAGTTTATACTTGAATTAAATAGCTCTATTTTTTAGGACTGTGGTGAAATTCCTCACGTAAACCACTTAGAGAAAGATTTATGTTAGCTCATGATTCCAGGAGTTTTGTTTGGCTCCAATGTTTCTGGCCTCATGGAGAAGCATAACAATTGGGCAGCAGGTATATGTGGCAGAAGCTACTCACCTCAAGGAGAAGGGAAGGAGAGACTGAGTGGGAGGGAGAGAAGCACAGAGAAACAGACAGAGACTTGGGATAAGATTTTGACACTGTTGACATACCATAAATGATACACTTCCTGCAGAGAGGTCCCACCACCTAATTTCCACCACCTATCAAAAAAGAACCATGAGCTGGGGAGTCAGAACACCTCAGCTTGTGGAGGACTTTTCATATTTAAACCATAAATACTATATTTATCCTATTTGTACACTAAGAAGATAAAAAGGAACTGAGAGGTTGTCTGGCCACAGCTAATAAATAACAAAGCCAGGATTAAACACTAGTAAGATGGTATACAGTGCCTGAATCCCCTTTCTAAGCAAGACTGAATCATTTGTTTTTGGAACTAGAAGAGACCTCAAGGTCATAACTGATAACAAATGTGGAATTAAGGCATTAATGTTGCACTCCTTTCCTAATACCTGATATGGAGCTATGCATAGTTATTTGAATTGCTCACTGAAATTTAAAGGTAAACATTACTGTAGCAGACAGCTTCAGGTTCTCTGAGATGAACTTTCAGACCATGCAAAGTTATGGAGGAACGGATTTATTGAAGCTTACGGATCCAGGAGAAGTTCCATAATGGCAGAAGAAACTGGCCTGCTTTCACAGGATCAAACACAGAGAGCAAAGCCAAAAGCCACACAGAACAGCACACTTTAGGAACTCCAGATAGGCACACTTCACGTACCTTTAAATTGAAATCTCAAACCAACCACCACACCTTAAGATCTGCCCAGTGACTGCTTCCAGCCAGGTGGATGCAGATACAAACTAGAAACTAATAAAAAACTGAATATATTGGGGGCCATCTATTCAAACTGCCACAATTACTTAAGCATTTTTCCCTTCTTTTACAATTGAGGAATCTAAAGCTTTGGAGAGAGTACAGGTGCATGGCTGGCAGTAGTAAGAGCAGGTGAAGTTAGATCCTTTTTTCTCTGTCTCCCAATGCCCTCTCCAGACTCAGCATGCACTTCCTGCCAAGACAAACAAATATTTGCCTTCTCTCATTAGGAACATAAAAACAGATCACCCAAATATTTTTATGTTTTGTCCTACTTTCCAATACCTTTGGAGTCATTGGCAGCATGTGGCAATCTGTTCTATTCAGGTGTTCCAAATGCAATGCTGCGTCTTGCAGGTAAGCCAGACTGTTTCCTCTCATATACATGCATCCACTCACCTTATCTCCCCATGTTTTCTTCATTCACCAAGTATATCAGAAATAAAATTTTGGGGGAGGGCTTTCATTTATTTTGATTCTATCCTGTTATGTTTCTAAGATAGAGTAGTAATATTTTCTAAACAAAATAGGTGTGGAATATGCCCAAAATTCATAGAATTAGTGTGACAACTTGTTATTTACCTCATCACCCAAATGTTAGCTTGGAGTTGATTGGTTTGTATTCCTATCATATAGCTATCATTACTGAGTAATTAAACATGTCCAACACGTTAATATTTATTGATTGATTGATTGATGAAAAAGAGAGAGAGAGAATGGGAGTGCCAAGCCCTCTAGCCACTGCAAACGAACTCAAGACACAAGCACCAACAGGTATATCTGGCTTACAAGGGTTCTGGGGAATTGAACCTGAGTCCTTAGGTTTGCAAGCAAACAGTTTAACCACTAACCTCTCCAGCCCTGCCCAACACTAGTACATTAGCTTATTGAAGTGTTTCAATAGTTCCACAATGAATTCTAATAGTTAGCTAAATTTACAGCCTAGGATAACATTCCTAGTAAGTAGTAGAGACTTAAACTGACTTTCTCCAGAGAGTATATGTTTAATTATTTCATCATATTGTTGGAAAACTGTTACTTTATTTTCTAAAGTATTCTGGAATTTTATAAGAGGACTGTTCAAAAATCTGTGAGTCATTCTAGAGTAGGAGTAGTAGAAAAAAATTACTTTTCTTTTGTCCCAAAAACATATATTGTACTTCTACACTATCTGATTTTCCACTTGACTTTGGGATATTAATAATATAACAATGATTTTATTTTATCAAGATTCTAATAAGCAATGGTGACAAATTGAGCATGTTGCAACGTATGTATTGAAAAAATATTTTTTCCATAACTAAGGCTATCTTTTAGAAATGGGGTTATAAATTAGTTCTCTTTGGAACTCTATGACATTTTTCAGTACCCTGCTTTGAGTGGGTATTAGTAACTAAAAAATGGTGTGAGTGAAAATGGTTGTTCTCATGCATTTGGCAGAAGATTGGAGAAGGCATAAGTAACAATGTACTTTCTTGATTTATTCAGAGTACTCATGCTACTGAGATCCAAATAAATTATAAAATGGCTGGCTCCTGTGGTGTTATTAAATTCCTTGTAGGCTGCAAGCATCCATCATTAGATACCTTTAGGTTTGTATTTCATTCAAAAGATAGATGGATACATAAATATATCATTTCAACTTCATGAGTGAGACTTGGAAAAAGCAATTTTCATTATAGCTAAAAGGTATAATTTGTGAGATATAGTGGATTTATAATAAATATCCATATATTGGTGAATGTCTTGCATTATGCCAGTCAGAAAGCTAAACTATTATCATTGCATGTGTGCGTGTGTGTGTGTGTGTTTGTATTATGTGTATATGTGGTGTTTGTGTATGTGAGGGGGGCATAAATATTTCATGGTAAAAGTGTTTAGGTCAGAGAACATTATTGGGTTTTAGACCTTGTCTTTCACCTTGCTGATGGAGGATTTCTTGGTAACAACTATATATACTAGGCTGACTGGCTCAAGAGCTTTGGGGATTCTCCTGTCTCTTCCTCCCTTCTTTCCATAGGGGCACTGGGATTTCAAACACACCATTGTGTCTGGATTTAAATGGATTCTGGATGTCTCTGATCCTCACACTTGTGCAGCAAGTATTTTACCCACTGAAAAGTCTTCCAAGCACCCAAAATATAAACTTTATGGTAGAGACTTTCCAGCATCACACTTACACACTTCTCATCACTAGGCAACTGTGTATTAAAGATAACTGATTAAAGGTGAACAGAAGATAAATGTGGTTGTGTTACGACTTCAAACTTAATTACAGAAATGTGTGCTCAGAAATCTCCTGCCAGTTTTGAGGTAGAGTACATATTGGAGTTGAAAGTAAATTTTATAGACTGAAAACCAGAGATGAAATAAGGCTGTTGTTGAAAAAAAGGCATTTTCCCACATAACCACCAACATCTTTCTAAATACTCTATGGTTATATACATTATTCACATCACATGTAAGAAACCATTTGAATACATTTTAGTTATATAATGTATTTTGTATGAACACCAAAGTAAAACATATCTAAACTCCATAATCTGCCGGTTTTAGTAGTCCAAGAGTCAGAATTTTCCATGACCCATGTAATCTTGACCTCATTTATATTCCTGACTTTCATAACTTCTGGCCTTCAGTTCCTTATTAACATATATATTTAGAATAAAGTAATTAATCAGTGTGTTGCATATTCTATAATGACCATGTAATTAGCATTTCTTTTGGATTATTTCTGATCCCCTACAGAGCTCACAGGTATATGGTTTACTTTGACCATATGACTTTGGAAGACATATGACTTTGGGAGCTTTGTAGGGCAAATTGAAAATTAACTACTTATTTTGCTCTTGGCTTTTTTTTTGTGTCTGTATTAGGAATGAGAAATTTAATTCTCTATTAGTTGATGGTTGATGTGCTCACTTATTTCTCAAATCTCTTTAAAGTTAGAAAGATTTTTAGCTATTCACAAAATCTTACCAATTTTTTTCTAGAAGAAAAAATGAGAAAGTAGTATTGGTTTGGAATTCATTAAATGATAATTGATTCATTTGTTTATCTGTGTCTATCAGTATATGTCAGATTCTTCATTATCTACAAGTACTATATTTTAGAGTCTTGTTTACTTAAATCACTTAAGTACCTTTGATAAGACACTTTCCAAAAAATGCACATCAATTTCTTCAGAATTGGGGATAGTATTTGCTAATTGCTTTAAGGGCAGCTCTGAAATATCTAATGTGTTTGCAATTAGTGATTTAGGTGAAGCATGAATACTCCTGTCAAATACTAATACTGACAAATTATCCCTTGTTTAGGTCTCACACATTTACCTCATTGTACCTTTGCTCTCTTCATTGCCAGAAGTATTGCCCTAGACAGTAAAAACTAGTGAAGTCAGAATTCATGTGTACTTCTAAACTCCATGATCTGCCTTCTGAAGTGTTATTGTTTTCTGTCATTTGTGGCTATGAAATTATTAATGCTCCTGTGATTGAATAAAACATGCCATTTGTATCTGACATAGTAGTATAAAATCCCAGAGGAACGATGAGTAGCTGCAAAGTTAATTGGAATGAGTAGTATATCTTTATCATATTAAGGAATTTATTTCTGGGCTGTCTATCTCTACTCAATATGCTATCTCCACATAAAATGATATATATAAACTTTGCCTTAGAAATTATGTTTTCTTTTTAAGACACTGTGTTTATGTGATTGTTGTGACAATAGAAATATATATACATATCACTACAGACACACATTATATATATGCATGTGTATGCAAATGTTTATGTACATGCACATACACCTGAAATTAACCAAAGTCACAATTTGAAAAATTTGCCAGCTATGTAATTAATTCTCAAGGAAAAGGACACAGAAAATGTAGAATATATGTTGTAGAAGAATTCTAAATATGTCCCACAAGGATTCTTGTCTTCTGTTATACAAACACAAACTGTGAAGGAATATTGTAGATCTATTTAATATTACTCATCAACTGGCCTTAGTTTAGGGAGGTTATTTTTAATGTTTTATGTAAACCGATGACTCCCATGGACTCAAAAATAGAAGACCAAAGGAGTCTGGTAAGGTGGAAGAAATATGTTGGGCAGATTAGACCAAAAGCAAAAAGTCAGAGGAGCAGGGGCACACAACATAGCTGGCTTGAAAGGAAACACTGCTGCCAGAAATGTATAAGGACTTGACTGGGCCTTTGTTCTATACCTAAATGGCACTAATGCACCCAGCCAAGACCCACAGTAACTGGGTTTGAACCCTTAAAGAACTGTATGATAATATATTTTCATTGTTTCAAGTCAATAAACTTGATGTTATTTGTACCAATAGCAGGAAAAAAAAATTCTAACATGGCTCTTGAACATTTATACATCTGCTTCATGACATAGTCTATCTTCTTAAGCAACATGACAAGAATCAAGTTTCTGCAAAAGAAAAAAACGTATCTAAAGACACCACATTTTTATTTCATTATCGAGATCAAATATTACTAATATCTATAATATACAAAATACATCCAGACTAGGATGTTTAGAATCCATACCTAGGAATGCCTCTTGCTTGTTGTCTCTCTTGTTTAAACACTTGTAAAGAGTTCCATCTGCTTTTAGGTAAAGAAAGCATTGACCAAAGTTTCTTCCTGGTTTTATTTTTACCTGCCTTTCTGAATTAATCATTTGTTTTCCAGAAATTCTCTGTATAGAATATTCTCTTTGCATTTATACTCCATTTTATTCCTTCATGCCTGGAAGCTACATAGTACATTGGTTCATAGTGTATACTATGAATGTATACTTCCTGAATATCACAGTCTGGCTTTCCCACTTCTTGGATCTATAGACTTAGGAAAAATATTTAACTACTCTTTGCCTCAATTTCATCATCAGTTGTACTGTAGCTGTACAGTTGACTTCATACTATACTAGTTGCCTTCATATATATATTCCTAACTAATAAAATAAATATTTTTTAAAAAAATGTACAATTCATTAACAATAAGAATGGTTTAAAACAGTAATAGAGGGATGTAATTTGGATCCCCAATTCAGGAAAAACTGGTAGTGGGCACCATGGAATCTCAGAGATTTAAAAAAAAAAAAAGAAAAAGATACCTGCACCAGGGTACTCAGGAGTGTCAGAATCCTTTTGCTTGAGAAATATTTCTTTCCCTTCTTCTCTCCATTCCCTTTCTTCCTTCTCCTTTGAAACTATACCAGAGAATGATACTTAGTAACTTGTTTGCACCTTAAATTTATCAACTGGTATTATGAGGACTTAGGTTATTTGTAGTCATGTCCAGCACAGAGAATAAGTATAAAAGTTTCCTCTAGTTGTTATAATTCCTCTGCCCACCCCTCTTTCTCTCTCACACAAAATAACAGCATTTTTTTTCTTTTTTGCACTAGTTGCCTATTTATTTTAAAAACTCTAATTTTCACACTACAGAATTTGTGAGTGTTGCCTTATGTGTTTAATTACATCAATTAATAATTTGCATGAATTAATAGTCCACGGGTTACCAAAGAAATGATCATTTTAAAAACTTAAAGTTGCTGACAACTTCAGATGTAAAACTAAAAAGATTAAGCTTGGAGAATGATTTCTTAGTTATGATTTTTTATAAATGCAGATTACTTGAGAAAGACATTCTATAATTTTTCAAGAACATAATATGTTGCCAACCAAATGTTAATGGCTTGAAGATATTAAAAGGAGAATTTTATATTAACAGGAAAACTTGTCAAGTGGCCCTACAATGTCTATTTTAAATATATAGTAATTTCTAATGGTCTGAAAGTCAAAGGCAATTCAAAGTGACTTTATGTAGTGGTCAGAGTAATAGAGAAAGCCCTGTTTAACTCATAGGCATACTATGTTTATGTATAAAGGCTCTGGTAGGAGTTTTAAGTGTAGTGAGCATTCTAATGAGAACTGGGCAAACATTAGGCAGGTACTACAATTATGTTTCTGTTTTCTTTTCAATATTGAATGTTTACATTCTTAAAGCATCCCTGATCGATAGCTCTTATTGACTTTGTTTTCTTCATTCTCAGCT
Organism: Orientallactaga sibirica; assembly: GCA_036365145.1. Lineage (NCBI taxonomy): Eukaryota > Metazoa > Chordata > Mammalia > Rodentia > Dipodidae > Orientallactaga > Orientallactaga sibirica. The sequence goes on from JAEOAD010000007.1 coordinate 42,474,960, forward strand.
ATTTCCTACCTCACTTTGCTTTGTGTATTTCTTTATATGGGGTTTTATTTATTTATTTCATTATTGATGTGAGTGAAAAGGTTGCCATCTTTTTATTAACAGCTTGAATTGTCAGCAGGCACTGAGGCTTTGAGCCAAGCAAGGAAGATGCAGAGAAACCTTTGATTTATTTATTTATTTCTTCAGTACCACTTTCAACCTTGAATACAGACCTCTGAGTATTGTCACACTGCATTCTTGCTGAGTATTTGTGGTAGCATGCTTTCATGCTTTTCTCACCACTGGTTTGAGAAAAATCAGGACCAAGCAGGCTCAAACTACTTTTACAGAGGTCTTCCTTCACCTGTTCTTTCTTTATTAGGAATGCATTCAGTTTTGGCTATCATGAATGCTAAACTATCACTTGACTCTCTAGACAGCATATATTTAAGGACCTGATGATTTAGAAAATGTTAATCTCATAACACACACACACACACACAACTCCGTGTAACCCCATCAAAATCCAATCTATATGCACAGATCTGTGGACCTGATCACCAAAGCCATCTTGTCTGTGTGATTAAAACCATCCCCATCCATATCTTATACAAGCCAGCAGCCGAGAGGTCCTTCTTAGCATCAACCTTATTCTCTCACAGTGCAATTCAGTAAAGCATTCTGTTGATATTCTTTCTTACATATCTCACATAACAACATCTTTCTCTACCTCCACTGTAGCCACCTCTGCTTGAGATTAAGTGTTCATAGTATCTTGCCTGGAGATGCCTAGCTGCTTAACGTTCAGCCTTGTTTATGTCTTAAGATGGTTCTCACATTGCTTGTACCTAAATATATAAATACTATCACCACATGTTCTATCTCATGCATGACATGCTCAATGGGTTTGCAGTGCCCTCCATGTAACCTATGAAGTCCAAAACATTTTTTGTATCTTTTACAACTGTCTGGACCCAATGCTTCAGTCACGTGTTTGACTTTTCAACCATAGTCCGTTGTTTGAATAACCTAAACTTGCATTGTTTCTTAGATATACAACACTATTTTATTCATTCATACTCATACAGAAATTTTTGTCTTTTACTAGTTTATTCTAACTCCTAATTTTGTATAGGTTGCAGTTCAAAGATTTCCTCCCTGGGAAACCTTTGGTGAACTTACTAACTTGAGTAATTTGTCATTGGTAAAGTAGTAATCTCTTTGTAATTTCATATTTCTTTAAGGTTTGTTAGAGTATTTGCTAAAATTTCCGTATTGCTTTTTTGATCTGTATCTGACCCATGACTTCAAGTTTATTGTCTGACACATAATGTGTATTCAGTTAATATTTATTATATCAATGAAAGAACTTACATAGTTTTTGAAATATTTCTGGAGAAATATCTGGTTTCCCATTCAGAATTCAACATATCTACCGAATATTTTAACCATTATTCATGTTAAAAGCTTTGGGTATCCCTTGGTGCCCTGATCACCCCTTTCTGAAAATAATTTCATTGTTTGGGTAAAATATAATCAACTCTGAATATACTACTCAGAAATAAAATAAATATGCAAGAGAACATATTTCTTTGTTTCCTCTCTTCTGCTGTACATGTCTCTTACTATGTGTCTTCTTTCATTTTGTAGGGGTTAGAATATTAGCTAATAAAATAGTCTTCATGGAAGCATTTTCATTTATTTTTAGGATAGGTAACATGACATGACAATTAATTTATTTTGACATAATCTTGATTTCTTTCAGGGTACCAGTACATTATTTCTATTATTACTGACTTTGCTAAATTACAATTTTAGTAAAATTAAATCATAAACCCAAATCTCACAAAAGATTTGCAAATAGAGACTTTAATTTTGACTTATTTCTTTCAGAGATGAATACAAAAAGAGTTTTTGGAAACCCCAAATCACTTTTCTAAAGCCATAGGAAATGTCAAGTGTGTTCCTGAAACACACCTTCCTACATTGTAAGCCAGAAAATTTAAAATTATACCAAAGATGACTAACTACTAGAATAAGCTTATATGGTATCTAAAAATTACTGATTCCATTTTTAAAATGTTTTATCATTATCTAATATCTATTCTCCACAATTTTGTTCCATATTATCTGATTAAAACCTGGGTTTAATTGGGAAAATAAAAATTTCAAAGTAACTTTTAATCCGAAAGTATATGGAACTACTGCTCTGGATACCTAGTGTCTCCTTTGTAAGCTATCAATAATTATAACAACAAAAATCATACAAGATGTCATTCAATAGTTTTAAATGTGGAAACATTTTTCCAAATTAAAAAAAAAAAACTTTAAATTTCAGCCAACTATGAACATTTATAAAATCTATGCTTATACTCTAAACTTAGAGATTTTCATAGCAACATCCCTTTCAATTTTTTCTCCATTGTTTTTAATTAACAGAAGCCAAACCTCCTCTCTCTGTTTTTGAGTCTATCAGCTGCCAATTGTGCGAATGTATACCACACCACCCATATGCTTGTCTCCAGATGGCTCACTTACTTCTCTCAGCTCCCCACCTGCATGGGCCAAAGGCACGCTGTGCTCAGAACCCTGTGTGTAGCATGGAAGCTGCTTGTGCCTGCTGTCATCCACATATTCACATGACCACGGTTTCACTAGGACAAGTGAGGGAAAAGAAAAAGAGAGGGAAGGTGACAAGAAAGAACACAGCTAAGGATGGCAGAAGGAAATGATAAACAGGAAGAAGAGAGGTTGTATAGAGAAAAAGAAGTAAGTCTTTCTTGTTTTTAGCTAAAACTCAATTATTACTTGAAAATTTTAAGGACTTTTATACTGTGCACTTCAAATTAAATTGATCTTAATTTGAGCCATATGGAAACAAATATGAATTCTTCATCCTCAGAGATTAGAACTCGTGCATTGTAGAGTAGTCCTGAAAGCTGATAATTGAGTGCAGCAAGGGTCTTGTTCTTTTGTTCAAAGAAAGAGCACCTGTGATTTGTGCAAACATCTCTTCTTTCATGCTTGCAATCAATGTTGTCCAAATTGAAAAGAAAAAATTCATATTGCTGATATCTGTAGTCCTCATGTGTCTACATCACAACTCAAGCAGATACCATGTGATAAAAGGAGGAAGATCAGAATGATCCACGTAGGGGATCTCTCTTTGTTGAACCTTTAATGTCCATCCTTAGCCCAGTGTCTCTCCAACAATCACTCTAAGATAATACTCAGCAGGTCCATGTGGTGTTTTAAAGAAATACACAAAATGAATAATTAACATAAATAACATATTGATTAATCCTAGGCAGTTCATTCATTCAACATGTATTTACTGGGAATTGATTTTGGGATATATATACAAATTCTTTACTTGGTCAGGTTATTATTAAAGAAATAATTGCATGGCATATTATCTTTAATTGAACTTGTGTTTGTCCAATGTGAACAAAGTGCTATTGAAACTATAGTAATAGAGCTTTAAAAACCCTAAAAAGACATTTCTTATCTTGTGGTAGTGATATTCTGGTCACTAAAAATCATGTTTAAATATATGTAAGTAAATTTAAATATAAGTAAGTAAATTTTACATTATATAAACATAATGTGTGTTTGAGAGAAAAGTGTAACAAGAAGAGTATAGCAAGAACATTTCATCTTAATGGTGGGTGGAAATGGCTATCCTGAGATAATTATCCTGTGGTGAAACTGGAGGGAGGTGAGGAATGACCTGGATAGCCATCTACCCCTGGTAGAGAATACAGCAATTATATACATCACCGATTATAACAAGTACAGAAACAATGTGTATTCACAGATGAGATCATCTTTGCTTATGGTACCATAATTCTTGTGCCTTTCAGGTCATTGTAAAGACTTTGTGATAGCCTCTTCTACCCAAATTTTGCTCAGTCACTCATAGTGAGAGACACTTGTTCCTAAGTAGGAACAATATGAAGAGATGTTTGCAGAATCTAGCAGATACTTGGTGAAGGACTGGGCCCAGGGACATAAGTGGTGGAGTCTGAGACAGGGATTCACATATATTCTGAAATAATCTAGAGTGTCTTGAATTAGTCTGAGCCACTACAGATGATAGTTAAAGAATTGTACTGAATTGTGGTACCATATAAAGAGATGGGGGAATGCAAAGAGTAAAACTGTACTCTTCCATATTAAAAGGTCAAGGTGTTGAGATGTATCCATCAAAGGAGATTAGGAAAGGGCAGTTATTCAGAAAGTAATGATATGTTTTTAAGGTTGAAATCACAGAAATGGCTTGTTTAGAAGGTACTGGAAGTCAAAGCCAGGGCATTGGGCAAGCTAGGAAGGCACTTTTCAAACTTACCTACATCCCCAACCCAAGAGGAATTTTGTTTTCACTTCACATTGTGTATAATGAGTGACTGGTTTCTTAGGTCACTCTCCCCATGATATTTATATTACCATTAAGAGAAGTCAACATCTTTAATCTTTTTTTTTTTTTTTTCATTAACTTTGCTCCTACCTTCCCTGTGTATCTTCTGATATCCTTCCATATGAGATGGATACAAAATCAATGAATAGCAATGTAAAACTGGAATCAATCGTATATTTATCTTAATACCCAATTAACCCAATTGATGCTAAGACTTTCAGATAAGGAACAGAAAAATAAAATTTGAAGATTGGGTAGATGGCTTAGTGGGTAAAATGCTTGCCATGTTGCCATGCAAGAACAAAGACCTGAGTTTGGATGGCCACCAACCATATAAAAATTCTGGGCATGGTAGAACATACCTCTAATCACAGTGTTTGGGAGTCAAATATAAGAGGATTCCTGGGGTTTGCTAGCTAGCTAGACTAGCCTACTGGATGAGCTCAAGATTTAGCAAAATAACCTATCTCTAGAATAAAGTGGAGATATCTATCATAAATAAGACCTCCACCCATACACACATCCATGTGCACCCATACACATACCTCCTGAGAGCCTGAACAAAGAAAACTCTGGGCTGTTCTCTTCTGAACACAATGAAGTTTATATTTTCTCTATCCCAAGCCTTAAATACTGGGCAATTTTTATCAGGAAAATTTCTGGCATGTTCTCTGAGTGTGAAAAACAAGAACCATTTCATCAATCAGGTGTCTATGTCTGGCCTGTTAAATCTACCCCTGGCACAGTGATGGGGAAGCACTGCTTCAGCTCATTGTGTCAGAAATAAACTGAGGTCTCATGGCAGTCATTGTTGCCTAATTATATTTGACAGCCCACCTGACAGGTTTTATTTATTTGTTTGTTTACTATTTTCAGTGCTCATGGCTTAGAAAAAAATGAATCACACTGTCAAAACTATCAGACCCTTTCCTTGCTTCATTGAAAAGCTTAGGAAAGCATCTATTTATAACATGTCTGGGGAAGAAAATAAGAGATGTGATTTCACTAGGGATTCTGTATAAGTTGGTAGAGCTTGTGTGATACCCAGTGATGGTTACCTGTCACTGTGGTACCCCTGATAAGGGAATGAAGGTCATAGACATCACATAGATGGAAAATTGCATATAAAATCTTTTGTGATTTTTTATTTGGTTTTCTGAGGGTGAAGCAACATATATATTTACCAAAATAGACATTATATTGTATCATGTTCCTATTGGAACTATTCCTCAAAGATGGTTGACAGATAATATGTAGCTAGTCATCTTTTCATCTTGTAAGAGTAATATATATAATATATATATATATATATATATATATATATATATATATATATATATGTATGTATAGTTGGCATGCTTAGAAGATTTTCATCACTGTAAAATTCCAAGCTAAAGGTGTTAATTTTGGTTAATGATTGAATCCGGTGTTATTAATGATTTGCCTAAGAATACTGACTGGCTCAAAAAGCAATAAGAACTTTCAATAGTACCATTGAGTTCCACTGCAAATTAGTATGTTGGAATTATGATTGGAGCTTAATAAATAGAATATAAATGAACATAGTTGAATTAAGCATGTAACAGTAAAATAAAGCAAATTGAAGACAATAGAGGTGAAACAAACTTAACTAGCATTCTCAGTGAGAAAAGATTTTGCTGAGCAGTAACATTTCATGAGTTCACCTTGTAAAAAGACTGTGAATATACTATATCTCACCTTCCTGTGATAAATACAGATGAGAGTTTACACTAGCCATATTCTATTTCAAGCTGAAGAGATCAGATCCATGGTACAATTATCTTAAGAAATGTGTTTTCATTTCCTATGCCTTTGTTTTAGATAGGCTCCACCAGGGTATCACTAAAACACAATGTTGATAGCCTGGCTATCACTGCATTTGCTCACCAATCATGTAAATTTAGAATGCTTCCTTCTGAGTAATACTTCCTGTTCCCTATTCTGGATATAGATGGTGGTTAGAATCATTATTTTTGCCAATGTGAAAAGTAGGAATATATGATTCACTTATTTTTTATGTCTTGCACTTTTACATGTATCCTACTTTCCAGAATTAAAGGTTTCTAGCTTGATGAGCATAGATTGTATTTAATTGGAGACACAACATGAAAGGAATTTATTTAAAATTAAATATGCATAACTGAATCCCCAGGAAGACTCTGCATAAAGACTAGTTGAAATGTTGGACAGGCATGGTGGTTCTGACTGTTAGTGTCAGCACTTTGAGGAGGAGGCAGGAAGACTGTCACAGCTCTGTGGCAAAGGTGAGCTACTATAGGAAATATGAGACTGCTCTAGCTACATCATGTCACACAGGCTAACACAGAACAGCAAAAGTAAAAGATGAAAAGAATAGTTGAAAAACTGGAAAATCATATTTCATAAAAGAGAAAGTTTAGGGTTGGAGAGATGACTTTGCGGTTAATGCACTTGCCTGCAAAGCCCAAGGACCCTTGTTCGACTTTCCAGATCCCACATAAGCCAGACACACAAAAGGTGAGGCAAGCACAAGGTCACACATGCCTATTAGGGGTACAAGCATCTGGAGTTCAATTGCAGTGGCTGAGGACCTGGAGTGTCATTTCTCTCTCTCTCTCCCTCTCTCTCTCTCTCTCTCTCTCTCTCTCTCTCTCTCTCTCTCTCTCTCTCTAATATATATATGAGAAAGATTAGCAGAAGCCAACTAAAATAATTACATGAAATTACCATACTTCAAAAGATTTTTTTGTTTGTTTGTTTTTGTGACTATCAGTGGTTGGATATTCCAAGATTATAGATCAAGTCAGCTTTAGAAACGTGTTTCAAAACAACTAAAAGCTGTAATATGCTTCTTTATAACCAATTTTCTATTCAAGATGGTTGAATGAATGTATGAGCAGTTTTATGAATGGGAGACATTTTTAGACACATTCTTCTCATCAGTGACTTCTGAGATTCTTTTCTACTGACAAAGTCTAAGAGTCTTCATTCATACTCTAAACACCTCAGTGTAGGTAGCTTTAATTAAGATGATAAAGAGAATACACTCTAACAATTTAGGTTTCTACTAATTTGTAATCTGTTCACAAAAAAAATAAAGTCTGATTTAAGAGTGTCTTCAAGTACTATATTACTCTACCACGTGTTAATGACAATCATTCAACTAGAAAGAATGGGTAGTGGCTATTGACAGACCTTTAATCTTCATTTCCCTATTTAGATCTCCACATATTTAATTAGCTTACAGACAACAACCCAGCTATTAAATCATAAAGCATGTGTGTGTAGATTTAATATAGCATGCTCTTTGCATAGGAATATCTAATAATGAGGAATGGTGCTTAATCAAAAGTGTTAAACATTAAACTGGTTCATACATGGAAAGGAAAACAGTAAAGGAGACTCATCAGTCATGATTTAGTTAGTCAAACTTTATTAAAAACTACTTAGAAACACTCAAAAATAATTAATTCAAAATAATTATGTTTTAATTCCATCAACAGCTTTAGTTTTTGTAATGTTAGTTTTATAGAATTATACCATTTTATAAAGAAATAGAAACACTGAAAAATTAACCATACTAAGATTTGTCTTTAGAAATGTAAAATAAAAGTCTAGTCTCTTTGGTGTCAAAACTTCTTCATAAAAATGTCAAAATGATTGGAGGAATCTCCAATAAAAGATATCACCTTATTCATCTCCAAATAAAACATCTCAGAACATAAGTCTATAGCACATCTCATTATTTTGAGATAAAGTAATTAATATTTTTTTTAATTTCCAAATGTTGTTCACTATTAAATAAATCTGGTCAATATGTCATTGAACTCAGAGTGTGCTTGTCCTCCCACATTCAATCATTCTACTACTACTGACTAGCAATAGATTGACTAATTACCATTGATTTGGCATCATTTTTTTTTTTTTCTGGACAATGGGGCCTTCCAGAAATATACAGCTAAATATAAGAAGGTTGCTCACCTTCCCGATTAGTCTAGCATCAGTTACTTCTGCCAATGGTAGATTATATGTTTGTTCAGGTTCACATTGACAGAAATTTCATTTGCTCTTTGCAAATCTAATTTCCTTCTATATGGTTTCATTACATAGAAGACCATATTAACTAAAGGTTGTTGTTTGGTTTTCATTTTTTGCCAAGTGTGTATTATTAAAATGTCGTGTTGTAGAGTTCAGTCATGCCTAAATAATCAACTAACTCAGTTTTTGTTTCTGTGTTTGTTAATTTTGTAGAAACTATACCTAATATTTTATTTGTTATTATTAAAATGAGATCTTTGATAACATGTGTCATTGTCAAAAAGTGGCTCCACTATAATAGACACAGAAGATGCATAAGCCCTCATGAAAGTCTGTGCCATTGTGATGCCCAAAGTTTACTCAGATGTCATATGAACACTAAGACTTCATAAGTGTGATTATAGCCATTCAGTAACAGTGTAGCAGGAAATTTAGAAGGGACCCATGCAGATTCCTGTGGAAGATCTTTGCTTCTGATGCATCTCGCATAAAAGACTCTGATGGGAGAGTCTCTTCCAATACATCTTTGCATTGAAACTGGACACTTTAAAAAGAAACTGAATGATTTCTTCAGTACAGATCCTGCCATAGGATGGGAGCTAGCTGTACATATCAGAGTTTAGCAGGGTGGGGGAACCTACTGATCTTAACATCAAAATGTGGAACAGTGGAATAATTCTAGGATTTTAATAAGCCATTCTTGCATTTAGGACAACAAATATGGCATAGGTAGCCTAAAGATTTTTTCTCTTCTAATTTAATTGTGAGGAAACAGTAATGAACATTAATGTAGATGAAGGAAATAAAAGCTTTATTCTTTTTAGATTGAAGATCTATGCCTGAGCTAATACCCACCACTGCCCCCCCAAAAAAGATTTTGATGTCAACCCCTAGCATTACATAGACATAAATTACCATATAAGTATTTTTATAAATATGTCGAATTAAAATGTGTTTCTGCCAAAATATTCCTGTGTCCTATCTATTAAAACATGTAGCTGGGCGTGGTGGCACACGCCTTTAATCCCAGCACTCGGGAGGCAGAGGTATGAGGATCACCGAGAGTTCGAGGCCACCCTGAGACTACATAGTTAATTCCAGGTCAGCCTGGACCAGAGTGAGACCCTACCTCGAAAAACCCAAAAAATAAAAATAAAAAAAAAAAATAGAATAGAATAAAATAAAATAAAATAAAATAAAAAAATAAAACATGTGACAATGTATGCCAGTCATTGCTCTTGTTAAAATACAGAGTAGATTTAGAACAGCTCCTTTTGTCTGTTCTCAATGTTTTCTGCAGCTCTGGATAAACTTAAATTCCTTACATGCCAGGTCATACTTAGGACTCTCAGAGTCATCAATGCCCATAAGAGGTCCCATAAATTGGCCCTAGAGACAGCACTGCTGCTTGGAAAGAGACAATATTATAGGCTAGATCACAAATATGTATTAGGGTTTTTTTTTTGACTATTATGTTTAAAAAAGTTACAAACACACAGTTTTAAAAAGAACATACTTAAAAGCCTTTTAAAACTAAAGAATAAAAATTTGATGAGTCTTAAGGTAAGAATAATATAGTTGAGTAGCAGCAATGGGAACAGCAGGTTTTTGGACAACTTTTATCTGCAAAATCTCTTTGACTTTGCACTTGATTCTACATAGACTGGATCGAAGGCACTGAAATATTTTAAGCATATTAGATATACCATATGACTAATTTCTCTCAACATCAGATGAATGCCAACATCAGAGGAAGCCACTGTTGGGCTGCTGGCTTTGAATCAGGCTAGTAAGTCATGAAGCACCTATGTTGTGCTGGATGAGATATGCTGTTGTGGCATGATGAAGATGTAGAAGCTATGCAGAGTGGAGATGAGGCAGGTATACTGCAACATGGTTTCAGGTAGGATGTGCACAATATGCTGAAGGATAGAACATGTTGGGGAAGAATTGACAAAGAAACAGAGAAGCTCATGAGGCAAGTCAAATGATTCTTTACAAATCTCTTCCATTTTTTTTTACACCATGTTTGTATTTGGTTATTATGAAGCATCCCTGCCTCATGTTGAACATTGGAACAGTAATGTTTTTAAGAGGCATTTGGGATTATGGGAAACATTTGTATCAGATGACACTTCCATAATCTACATGGCCTACTCACATCTCCATTAGACCCAAAGGTGCTCTTTCTGCATGCTCATATTCTCTCACTCCTCCTCCAACTCACTCTTCATACCCACGCATACACTTTTCATCTTTCATTGTCCCTTCACAAAAATAAAATGATCAGTAAGCACTCTGATTCAAAAATAAGAGGCAATGAATAGTAATGATTTATATCAAATCATCAAATGCAAATGTGCAGAGAGAGGATAAGCATGCTTGACAATAGCTACAGTATTATAAAACAAATGATATACTAGTCATTGAAGGCTCTTGTCCATGTAAGTGAATAGAAATATATAGTATTTGCTTATTATCTCTAGTCCCAATAGTAAATTATCCCAGAAATGGCAAAGACTGAAGTGGACATAAATTTGGAGCTTGCTGTGCTGAAGAGCTTGCTGCACCGGGTGTATTTCACAAGCCTTTGGAGGCTACCCATCATTATGATATACATTCCAGTGCAGTGGATAAAGTAAAAGGTGGTTCTACTCAGAAATTTACCCAAGGTTCTCCTGGACAATAGTTAGAAGCCAATTCTGTTTTCTTTGGTAGAGAGTTTACAGACTTCCTTTTATATATTCTTTCAGATCTATGTCTATGGTCAAATTATTTGGATTTCACTATTCTCTGTGAAAAAAATAGTTTGAAACATTTAACTATACATGTCTTATTTTTATTTTGGAATGATTTTTTTACAGATGCATGTGCTGATACACGCATATATTCACAGCTCTTCAGGTGGAAGCAGGAAGAACACTGGAAAATTGAGACAACCTTGTCCTACATAGAGAAATCAAAGTCAGTCCAGGCTATTTAGTAACACTGTGCCATTCAATACATAAATTAAATAAATAAATAAATGTTTGACTTATTCTCAGTAATGTTACCTGCTATGTAGAAGACTTCACCCTAGGTCCTAACTAGCGACACACAAAGAAATGAACTTCACATTCAATGATTTCATAATCGAGAGAGGATTAGAAAAACAATAAAGCAAATAAATACAAGGAGATTAAATAAAATACTGTGATAACAAAGGGTAAAAATTTGACCTGTTTCACATAAAAATCAGTTTACTTAAGGCAGGAGTTAAGAGTTAACTATGGGTTAACTCTTAATTTAGAAGAAAACATCCTATCTACTTAATCTCTGGATATTCCATTTAGTATTTCACCTGATGGTAGTTCTTATCTTTACCACAGTGGTATATAGCAAAAGGAATTCAGGAATTGGAGTTTACTGGGGTTTACGAAGCTGACATCAGAACTCTCTCTGCTTCTTATGAGGAACTAAAAAGTGTGTAACCCACTGGCGATGGCTCAGTATCTTCTTAGCAAGCAGAGCACATCTGGTTTTCATCTCTTATAAGACTACAGTAGATCAGTCTGCATGTCCACAGTCTTTCTTTCTGCTCTGCTCTCTTTTCTTATACCAGCAGTGGTGAATTGCTCCTTCACTGGGCATTTCCCTAGATGAGTATTCTCTGTTCTTCTGCTCACTGACCTACTTCCAGCCCCATGAAGAGTTTCTGGAATAGCAGAAATACTTGGTTATCTCAAGAATTCAGTCTCTTTCATGTCAAAAAGATAAGATCTTCTATTAAAGTGAAAGGATCTAAGGCATGTGGAAGGGAAATATAATTAGAAACTATATTTTGTGGTTGTGTCCAAGAATGTCATTCTGTTCATATGGTGATAGAACTTTATTCGATATTATATATATATTACCCTTCCTAGTGGGAGATGGAAAATTTCATGAAATCCTGGGGAAGGGGGGGTGGGAGAGAAAGAAAAAGAGAGAGAGAGAGACAGAGAGACAGAGAGAGAAAACGGTTCTTTTGTAAATAACAAAGTAGATAACCAATTTGCTAAAATTTAGAATATTCTATGTATATTGATAATGAAGTAGTGTTTGTTGTTCTTTGACCCTTCCATTTCCTATGTGAAATGCCACTCACTTTTGAGTCTGGACATTCTCTTTAGCATTTGAATTCTAGTTCTGGGGACCAGAGGGTGGATCCTTTGTGCTTTCATTATCCACTATCCTGCTGTATTGTTTTGAAAGACCAGGAATCCCTGAGTGATCTGTATAGAGTGAACAAGGCTTCTCACCTTGCACCTTCATTATGAAGGTTGGAGTTTGCAGTGCTCACTTGGATGACGCTAGTTCAACACGTGTCTAATGAGGCATGTGGATTTTCTGTGACCTGAACCTACCTCGGAGCCTTGAAAATTTAAATAGCCACAGGTACAGAATATTTTACTAGGAACCATCTACACACAACTTCAGGCTAAGCTCAAAAACATAAAGCAACACATGTGGTGACTTATATAAAACATGAAATGTTTGTTGTTATTGGTAAGTGTGGTATCAAGCATTAACACAGGCTTCTACCTATGTTTTGTCCCATCTCATGAGACAGAGGTCAAAGACAGGAGGAATCCCCAGTGAAGAAGCAATTCATATGGAGTGTAATTTGTAGGATTCAATAATCTTTGATGTGAAAATTTGGCAAACAGTTTGACACCCCCAAAATATAACAATTATGGAGGAAAAAGGGTATATATACTATATATATATATATATTTCCTAGCAGAACTTAAAATTTAACATTTCATCACATGGATAGTTAGGAGTTATATGGCCTGTAGTTAGATACTGGAAGTGGTTGGATTTGTCAGACTGTGGAATGCTCAGGGAGCTAATGACAACTTTGGAGGCATGGTTAAAACCCTGTGTATTAAATGAGGTAATTTGATCATTGTCATTAATTAAAACAAGCTTTATAGGTTTCTTTACATATTCTTATAACTTCTTTGCTACTGCAGTTATTGGGGCAAACATATCCATGACATTATTCATATGTAGAAAGAGCCTGATAGTGTTTCTGTTCAGTTGTTTCAGGATTGCTAAAATTTCCATGGGTATATCTGGTAAGAATTACTATTCTTTTTCACTCTCCAAGTCCACAGATCTAGAAGACTCTGTCACAGATCAAGATAGATTTTATTACATATTGATGTGTCATAACATTTTTTATACAGAAACGAAAGGATTCAATTAAAATCAAGTTTAGCTTTGCTAGAACCCTGATTTAAGTAGTCTCTTGAGAAGTTTTGTTGGTTAACTATTGAAGTTAATTTGCCCAGTGCTATTAGACTTTGGAAATCTTTCTTGCCCTAATAGCCTGGTTAAGTACAAATTGACCTGCACAAGAAAATGAGGAAGAAATTAGCATCAACATGTACTTGTGAACTTATTGATTTGAAGTCCCAGGCTTGTGTGGATCTACTTTCCCAAGGGTCCTACAATCATATGATTTATAAGGATTTTGAGCATTCCAAAACCAAACCTAACATGTCAAACACAACAATATTTCTTTGATTTAGTAAAAAAATACATAATGATCAATACAAAAGCCATATACATCTATTGAATATCTACTAATAGCAAGAGATTTTGATGCTTTCTGTTAGAAAAACTAATCTGGACATATGTATCTGTCCTAAATATTTTTTTAAATATTCAACTGTATAAAAATACATTCAAAGATTAAATAAAGTGTGAGTGAAAATGTGTCATATGGAAGAAATTAATTCCAGTGTGAAGAGCTAGACACACTGTAAGGGAATATTCAAGTGAGTACTGAGGGGTGGAGAGAATTTCAATAGATAATTAATAAAGGGACGGAAAAGAAGACATTTTTCATTAATGTATACCTGGAGCTCAACTTGAATTATTCACTTTTATAAGAATAAATTAACACTTTAAACACTCACCCAAGCCACCAAGAAGTCAAAAGTAGGATAACAATATTTTTCTTTCTGAGACTATGGCCTCCCTGTCTATTAAAATTGAAAGTTTTTTTTATGTTGTTTTTATTTGTTTGTTTCTGTAACCTTTGAATAAAAATATTGGATTATAGGAAAATCTATCTAAATGACTCTGATGGGAATTCAAGCAATGGTTAGATTTTATGTTCAAAAGCGGAATATTATGATAGAAACCCCTCTGGTCTCAATAGCCTTATAAGCCACCTTATTCAATAGATGAAGGATGGTTTTCCTTCTCTTCAGCACATGACTGAAAATTAAATCACATGTATCAAAAACATATTGGTCAGTGTTAAAAATAGATTTATAAAAGCAGACTGAAATTTCTACATAAGAATTGATTAGTGGAGAGAGAGTACCTTAGCTAGTAAACTGATCTCAGCAGGAGCTGGCTAAGGTCAAGATGCTAGAGGCTCTTACCAATTGTTCAAATCCCTGCAGGCTTTAGTTAATCTCTAGGTATCTGTTTCCTGAACTAAAATTTGGGGATGAAAATAAGACAGATATTTGCTAGTTTAGTTGTAGTATTAAATGAAACATTCATTTGGTGTAATGCTTGGTAATATAGATTAATATTACATATTAGTAATTAGTAATTGTGGTAGTTTAAGTGTAAAGTGTCTCCCATTGCCTTATGACTTGGGGCTTATCATCGTGTTTTGAAAGCCTGGTCACCAGTTGGTGGCAATTTGGGTTGTTGCTGGGGGCAGGCTGAGAGGGTTAGAGCCAGCTCCTCCTTAACAGAACTCAGCTCACTTTTACTGACTTGTGACAGCTGCTATAGCAAAGGCAATGCCCAGCCTCTGCTCTGCCTTGCTTGCAATACAATCAAGAGAAGCAGTGGGCCATCTGCATGGGAATTACTGAATAGCTCAGGTTGTTGTCTGGAGTTTCTCTTATGGCATCTATGGAAAGGAGGACTAGGTTGATTAGGTTGATTATATATGCTTTTCTGTACCGTTTATGTCACTTCCCATGATGTATCTGATTTTAGTCATATTTGTGTCTAGTTATACATTAGCATACAATGGTAAATTGGGGATTTTACCCAAGACTTCATTTAGTGAACAGTTTGCCCTCCTGTACATGAATCCCAAATACAGTCCAGGCTTGATGAGCCCTCTGTCTCTAGACCATGAATATTTTTCATATTTCAGGCCTGTAGGGTATTCACTGAAGGTTACATGTGGAAGAAATATTTGTTTCATTGTTTGCTATGGGAAGTATAGACAGTTCAATGCAGGGGGGAGGTGGTTTTCTAGATTTTTAACAGATCTCTAGGTGAATTGTTATGAAAGAAGTATATTTACTGCCCAAGCAAGAGATGTCCCTAGTTAATAAGTTATTCCTATGCTTGTCTTTCTATCATCCTTGTCTGACCATACAAAAAGGGCTTTTTTTAATGTCATTTCTCCTCTTTGTTGAAATTATTATTTCAGTTTTATATAAAACTATTCAAATATATTTTAATGTAGGAAATTAATTCATTGGTTTAAATAATTGTGAGTTCTAAACTTACTTCAGTTTTCTCAGTGTCACTGAAAGGGCTCATTTCCTACTTCCCTCCCATATATCAACCTACTCCAAACTCTCCTTTACTGTTTCATAAGTAGGGTGACACCTTGCCATTTCTATGAGTCCTGAAAAATCATAAAGGGAAAGCAAAGAAAGGAGAAGGGGGAAGGAAAAGGGTAGAATACAGGGAGGGAAGGGAAAGAGGGGAGGGAGGGAAGAGAGGCAGGGAGAGAGAAAGAAAAGGGTCAGAGGGAGTCATGGAGGAAGTAAGTCTGGCTTTAGGAACTGAGGAGTCAGACACCTTAGAAAAAGGACATAGCAGAAGAATGCTGCTTACTATATAGCAGCCAGAGAGCAAAGAAAAGAACCAGGAAGGGGCCAGGACCAAGATCTATCCTTCAAAGGCATGCACAGTCTCTCACTTCCATCTAGGCTCCAACTTCCACTGTCTACCATGCTTCACTAGTCTCAAAATTTTAATTTGTCAGTGGATTAGATCATTAATTAGGAGGTTACATCCTTCATGTTATAATTGTCTCTAGACATTTATTCACAATCACACCCTGCATTCTGTTACTCTTATTAACTAGAATTTCTCAACACTTGGAGACTATCAAGACAAACTATCACAGCTAGCTTGGAAGTGGCATGGTTTTGAATTGACAAATCTACAAAGAATAAGTAGCCAGGCATGGTGGCACACAAATTTAACCCCAATACTAGAGAAGCAAAAGTAGGAGGATCACTGTAAAAATTCAAGGGCATCCTGAGAATGCAGAGTGAATTCCAGCTAAGCCTAAGCTAGAGTGAGATTCTACTTCCAAAAACAAAACAAAACAAAATAAACAACAACAACAAAAGGAGTCTATAAAATGGCATCTGGAAAAGACAAAGTTGATAGGTACCCAAAATAAGACCAAATCAATAAACCTTGTTGAAGTAATTTATCTGTCTCAATTTGATTTTACTTGCAGTACTTAAGTTGCCCCACATTCTGTTACCAGGTTGAGAGTACCCATTTAATATATTGCCAACTCTTGGTTGCTCCACTTATCCTTTTATCTCTAGGTTTATTGTTTACTTGTTTTGTGGTGCTGAATATCAAATTGAGGGCCTCTTGTATTCTGGGAAAATATTTTCCCATTGAGCTCTCCTGCTAGCTTCATAGTGATATCTTCAGCAGCACAGTTAGCCAATCACTATTAAGGAATATAAAGGATTATGTTTCATCTGTTGTAGTAGACATAGCTGACTTCATCTGTGAGCACCTTGTTATTTCCTCTCTAACCCTAGAGTAGTTTGCAGTCTGGTAGAACTAAATGGTGGGGACTGACTTAGGGTGTTGAACATTCACAAAGCAGTAGGTTCTGGGTTGTTTCCTTGCCAAACACAACTGCAATTGCTGTATGGACATTGATTTTATAGAATGTCTCTCCTATGATTTCAGCAAAAGGCATTCTCCACCCTTTTATATTTGATTCTAATCTGTTATCTGTATTGACCAATAAAACAAGAGTCCCAGAGCCTTGTCTGTTCCTCTCAAGGTTTTTAAGACTCTGTCTGTTATCTTAAGAGGCTGCACTTATACCACCATGTCATGACTACAGAGACCATAGGGAGAGAGAGACACCGCTGTTTCAGCCACCTTTGTTGGATCTGACCTCTACAAATCCCAAATGCCACATCTCCACTCAGCACAGTACAGCCTACAGAATGACTCAGCTGACCCAAGAATCATGACAATGTCAATTGGCTATTATTTTTAGTCATCTAGTCTGGAGTAATTTATAAATTAACAGGAAAATATATACAGAACAGACCAGCCTAGCTCTCCCAGGGTAGCACCAAGAACATTATTAAAAAAACCTATAATATTATTACTGTGTAGGGAAATTATCCAAAAATGAAAATATACAAAAGCTATGGACTGAGAGACTCTATAGCCAGAGTCTGCCAATGATCATTTGTATTTTGGATGACACTCAAAATCAGGCAGAATGCTCTTCTCACTACCAGCCAGAGAATCATCTCTGTGGAGATAGTCCTGGACACTGAGGTGACTCCAAACTCATTAAAGAAGACAATAACAGGCAGCCATTAGCTTAACACTAAAAGGCCACTCAATACTCAGGGATCATTGAAGAAGAGCAGCTTAAAAGAATGTATGAGTCACAGCATAGGAAGTAGCATTGTTGGGCACTGTCATCCTGACATGAACCAACTGGTACATTTATGAGACTACGGTGATTAATACCACACAATTTTTGCACTGTTCTGGGATTATCAACATTTTGACATGAAGAAGAAAGAGGAAGACAAAAGAAACAACAAAATAAATAAAGGGCTACCCTATAAGGATGGAGGACCTCAGTGGAAGGGCACTGGGGAATGGGGAGGAAAGAAGATAACCTGATGAGAAAGAATATTACCAAATTATAGTATGTTCATATGTTAAAGATCACAGTGATTTTTGTTTTTGTTTTTTTTTTTTTTGAGGTAGGGTCTCACTCTGTCCAGGCTGACCTGGAATTAACTATGTACTCTCTGGGTGGCCTCAAACTCTTGGCAATCCTCCTACCTCTGCCTCCCGAGTGCTGGGATTAAAGGCGTGCGCCACCACGCCCGGCCACAGTGATTTTTTAAAGGAGACAAAGGAGTGGAGAAAATGAGTTTAATGTTGAAAGGGGAAGTTTGCAGGAAAATTTTACCTGAAGGCTATTGCAATGAAAGTGAGTTTAGGAGAGAGAAAAAGGAGAGCATCACATCTGATTGGTTAGGGGAAATAATTGACCTTTTATGATTTACCCAACATTGGAAGCAGAGACACAAATTAGGGAATCCATCAGTTATTAACTTGAGGTCCCTTAAATTTCCTGTAGCAGGGGTCATAATAGGCTCTCCTGATCTTGTTTTTGAAGGAAGCAGTCTTACTTCCTGCACTGATGACAGTAGACAGGGAGAGAGGATTTTGGGTTTTTTGGCTGCTTACTAAAGGTTGTGGGACAGAATTAAATTTTTATAGATGCTCTAATCATTGACCACTTGCATGCTGGTTTTCTCACTATATTGCTTCATTCACAAAAAAGAATTTATGTCTCAGATTTGTTTAGAACATGTGAACTATGGGGAAAAATTTTGGATATTGATCATAAGAACAGATATGTGTCAAAAGTTCTGGGATTTGAATCCCATGGGTACAGAGGTTGAGCCATTTCACAGGGAAAGCAAAAAGGCAAATCCTATAAAATGGACATTGTAGCAGAGCCAGAGAAAAACATAGTGCTGTCCATGTTATAAAAACTGCCAATGCTCCAAGGCACTGTGTCTAAGAAGCATCTTTCTAAATGCACATTTGTGGAATGATTATAAAACACTTACTCATTAGCCTCCATTATCATAAACCAGATTATTAATTTCTTAATAGAGAGGAGAGTTCAATGAGATCAAGACCTGTGGCAAATAAGTTTTGATGGGTTCAATAGAACTAAAAAGATGAAACACTTCTTAAAATTAACTTAGCAAGTGCAACTGCAGACTATAAACTACAGTCTGGTCAGGACAGCAGGGCACAATCAAGGAGTTCTGAATCTTCCCTGGAAGGCGTTGCTGGTTGGGGCAGGATTAGAAACACTGAAGTTAATATCAAAGTTCCTGTTATGTAATTTAAAACTGTGATAATAGGCACTGTGGAAGCCAAAGGATCTTCCTGTCTCTGTTGAAGATGTATAATAATGCCATGGAGTTTGTGCTGCTACAGTGAGGTTCCTAGAAGGGATAACATCTGAGGTCTTAAAATTGTGTAGGGCATAATTTCAAAGGAATGAAAATGCTTTTAAAATCTGGAATACAAACTAAGAAAACTATAGGATAAAAAGTACTTGGTTGAAGTATAGGGTTTGATTAAACATTCATCATGAACCTACAAAATCTTTACATATACTCTGCACTCAAGTATCCTTTATTTACTTTTAATTTTCTTCATCTCTAACCTTTATTATCCAATTGTGATATCATCAGTATGTGTTATTGTCAAGTGTTCATCATCCATGACCCTTTATATGCAAATTCCACAAAAGAATCTTCATCAGTTTTATCCATCAATGCTTCTCAAGCATCTACAAAAGGGTATGGCACAACATCAGAATTCAATAAACATAATTCATAAGGGAAAAAATAAAGGAAGAGATAAGAGTAGGAAAGAAATCAGTTTCATCCAGATGGTGGAGGTCCTTTAATACCTGAATGAGAATTTTTACATTTATTTTATGCAAAAACTGTTCATAAAGCTGACATTTTCCAAGTTTGCTCTACAATGAATGTTAGAACATTGCCTTTTACTGTGGAGAGGTCTCAGTCTGGATAGAAGGGTAACAAACGTGTACCTATCATTGCAGTTACCTTCTTGTTTCCTGGACACACACCCATCCAGAAGAAGCCTATGGGGTAAGAGATTATTTCAAGCTTACAGTTTTCAGGGGAGGCTTCATCGTGTTAAGCGAGAGAGAGAAAGAGCGCATGCACGAGAGAGTGCAGCCAACACCAGCATAAATGAGCTGACCCTGACTGCACACCTAGGGCTGAACTCTACCTTGAGGTCTCTCACTGGTGACATACTTCCTCCAGCAGAGCTCCAGGTCTCAAAGGCTCTACTAGGTGGGGACTAAGTAGGAAACAATCACAAATACCTGAGGCTTGGGAGCATTATATTCAAACCACCACATCTATGAATATGTGTCAGTTTGGAACATTAGAAAAGGTGACAGAGCATGACACATGTTCATAAACAAACTTCTTGGTATTTTGCTGGGCAGAGGTTGTGGTGAGTTAATATTCATTCTCAGATTGACTAGACTGAAGATGAGCCAGGGGACATACCTCTTAGCACTTTTGTAAGGACGTTTGCACAGAAGTTTAACAGAGAAGGAAAGACTCGCCCTGAATGTGCATGGCACCAACCCATAGTTTGAATAAAAATGGGGGAAGGAGGAAGTCAGTTTATTAAGTACATGCATCTACTCTTGGAATCACTTGTTTCCCACCATGATTGACTATACCCTCAAACCATGAGCCAAAATAAACTCTTCCTTTGTTATGTTGCCTTTGTCACCATAATGAAAAAGTGACTGATACAGTTAGTAAGTGGAAAAGAGAGAGAAAAAGAGAGAGAAATATAAAATCAAAATGCTCAACGGTATTTACTCCATGCAGTTTCAAAACCCAGCTCTATTCTGTGGAGTCATAAAGGCACACATGGAAATACATGTTGAAATTACTATAACTATAAGATTCATTGTCATACCTGGAAATTAGGGGTCTGGATTCTTTTTCATTTTTCTTTTGTTATTTCTTTGAAGAGATTTATATAACCCAAATGTTCTCTCAATTTCTTAATGTATTTAAGAAATGATGATAATGATTTTTTGGCTACCCTCATGCAGATTCCAAGAAGAACAAATGAATTCATTTCTATAAAACATATTGGGAATTTCAGAGATTTTCTTTTATTTTAAGAAAAATACAAGCTTCCAAACTATTCCTAACAGTGAAGGTTGGGCAACTGAAATTGCCTTCTGCTCTGTGGAGACAGCATAATATGAACCAGAGGGGAGAAAAATGATCCTGAAACATGAGGTTTCATATCAACAACTGAAAAAAAAATATCTAGAACATAAATTGTTGTTTTCTAGCAGAGTATTTGTAACAGCTCACTTGTGGAGCTCCTGTCTCTTTCAGAGTAGAGCCAATGGAAAACATTTCTCGATTCAGCATTTTGTTTGATCCCTTCCTACACAGTGATTGATCATAGCAATTTCTTTCCCATAAACAGTATCTTCCAGATAAGCTTTTTGGAGACACATAGGGCTATGAATACACTGAAGACCCAAAACTAATATTTTGTTCATAGTGTTTAAACTCAATGCCAGTAGGGTTCAGACTACTTGTATTATAAAGACAAAACTTTTTAAGCAACCTGATTTCATCCGATTGAGGGGAAAGGGCATTGCCTAAACATGATTCTACTGTAGAGAGGTATCTGTCTTTTCATTAGAGCCCCAACATACCAGCTATAAAACGTATGGCGTAGCATGGTGAGCATCCTTAATCATTAGGAAATTACTCGGCAACTGTTCAGCTATCTCATTTTGGAGAGCAGAGAGCTGTCTTGGGAAGGAAGAGAAATGGAGGACAGCATTTTCTATGATCCCAAACATTTTCTCATATTGATGATGGTCATTTCTACCACTGGAGTAGCCGGAATCATAATTTGAGAGGAGTGTCATTTTCTGCAGTTACAAGCCTTGTATAACCCTCCCATTTAAATGGCATGGTCCTGCAGGCTGATGGTTTCATGGCTTGTAATTTGTCATGTCCCCATTGCAGACAGCAATACAGTAGCTAAACGGCAATCAATAGACTGATGTTGTTCTGCCTGCCTCTTCACCTTGTTAGAAGTAATTTTTACTCAGTTAATTATGTTTTAATATACCCTCAAGGGGATGAAGGAACATGATTTTTCAAAAAAGAAGAAAGAGAAAGATTATCAAATAAGAAAAGTTTGATTTAATTAAAACAAATTATAGGAAGTCTGTAATATTCCCTCCACCACCATGACATACATCTATTTATTATCTATTTATGTTTGTAAAGCCAATTGAGCTAAACCAATGTGTTCCTTGTAGTTATTGCAGACTAAGTTTATAGTTTTTGTTCATATAAATTTAGGGAACCATTAACATGAAAACTCCTACATAGGTGTTATTAAAATACATGTGGAGTCTGGGGAAATGACAGTGCAGTTAAGGGCACTCACCTGCAAGCTGTTCACCCAGCAGTTAAGGACACTCGCCAACACCTCTAAGTTTACATGCTCATGGCAATGGGAAATAAACACAGGAGTTTCTGGAAGCTTGTGGGCCAGCTATATTGGCATGCTTGCCAAGGCCTTGATCCCTGTCACAAGCAAGGTGGGAGGAAAGGACAAGCACTTCAAGGTTGTTCTTATACTTTCACATTGCATCATGGCACATGTGCATACATATATACCCATAAAACACATATACCACATACATACATATGTCTAAATAAAAATAAATGTTTGAACATTTTATTATATATTAATCATGCAAAGTAGTCAGTGTCATAAAGACATTTTCATACAAATATGTGATGTACTCTGACCATACTTATCCTATATTCAGCCTTTCCTACCCATATCACTTCTATTTGTTCCCTTCCTTTTCCCAAGCAGTTCAGCCTTCTGTTTTCAAGTCAATTTATAAAGAATTATTAAATTCATCATAATTGTTAAATCTAGATTCCATATATGAAATAAAACACATATTTGTCTTTATTTCACTCCTTGCTGTTAGAGAAATATTTATGTCAGACATATAAGCTAGAAAATATTTGTCATTGACTCAAATGTTGGAGGTTATGCCTGGTTGGATATCACCTTTTCTCTTTTAGAATCCATGAGTAGGTTTATAAAGAAAGGTGTTATGAGGCCCATAGATTATTTAGTAGGTGTTGTTTTCATTTTTCATTGGTACAAATCATTTTTTCTGTGCTTATGTTGAGTATGTGTGCATATGAATGTTCATATGTATGCAGTAACAACTGTGTGTGTGTCTTTGATTGTTAATGTAAAACTATGTGAACCTTTTCTTTCTTTTGTTTTGTTTTAAGAACATACATTGTATGGATACATCATGTATTGGAACCATCTTTTCACTTCTCCCTGTCCCCATTCTGCTGAAGGTCCTTCTCAGTGGAGCTGCTGGTATTCACCATGGGGTAGTAGGTTGTGACTTTTGAGAGCAGCAGTCAGTTATTGGGGGCGGGGGGAGAGGCAATGCCTCTAGGTATGACATCCCCATCTATGGCTCTTTCAATCTTTCTGCCTCCTCTTCTGCAAAATTCCCTGAGCCGTGGTGTGTGATTTTTAAGTCTACTTCAGTGATGACCTCTCAGAAACCTCTGGATTTATGATTTTTTATGTGTTTAGTATCCTCAGTATCTGTCTCCCACTCCCTGGTGCTGATGGTCAGGCTTACCATGGAAGTAGCACTCTTGTTCAGTTTACCTCTTCAGGTCTCGCTACCTTCTGAAAAAAAAAAAAAAAAAAAAAAAAAAAAAAAAAAAAAAAAAAAAAGCAGTTTCTCCAACAGAGAATGAAGTCAGCATTGGTTAAATGAGATAGGTATTGTTAATTATGAGGGATTTTGATGGACATAGTGCTTCTTTTGGCCTAAGACTACTGGGAGATTGTTGTTGGATACCAAAATCTTAGTCTGTATAGGATTCTGGCCTCTCCCAGTTCTAGCTATGGTTTCCTTTCCACTGAGCAGATCTCTTAGCCAATCAGAAAGCCAATGGTTTCCCACCTAGGCTGTGTGCCACCATTGCACTGGTGTGTACATCTTGTTAGGATCATTGCCTCTGAGTAGCTTAGACCCCTGCTTGTTCAAAGAAAACATTTTTTAATCAAGGCAAAATATTTAAAATTTACATGATACCTTTTTACCACCCTTCTTTGCCCCCTGTATCCATCTACTTTCACTGAATCCCCATTTCTTCTTCTTTATTCATAGTCTCTCTTCGATATTAATGTCTTTATTCTGTCCTCTTCCATTATTGACCACAAATTCTCGAAGGGCTAAATATTATGCAGGTCTTGTGCAGGTAATGGCAGCCACTGTGAGGTCAGGAATACAGTGATCACTTTGTGTCTGAAAGTGTCCCAAGCCACTTTTTCTGTCCTTTGAGTCTTACATTTTTTTTAATTCATATGCAAGCAGAGAAAGAGTGAAGAGAGACAGAATTAATGGGCATACCAGGGCCTCCAGCCACTGCAAATGAACTCCAGCTGCCTGTACCACTTTGAGAATCTGTCTTTACCTGGGTACTTTAGAATCAAACCTGAGTCATTAGGCTTTTCAGGGAAGTATCTTAACCTCTGAGCCATCTCTCCAATCTCTTTTGTCTTCTTTCTACTACCTTTTTCTCTGTAGTCTCTGAGCAGTTGAAAGGTGTGATAGATATGGCTTATTTAATGCTAAATACTCAAGTGATATGTGTTCTTAGTACTGTGACAAATTTTTAGTCTCTGCAGCAGTCACTGCCATCTGGAAAGACACTTCTTTAACCGAAAGAGTACAACACTAATATATGGGCATCAACAGAAATATTTAGAGGGAAATTTGGTGTGCATTATATATCCATGTAGCCTATCAACAGTAGCAGTTTCCTAACTAGGATTTGTAACCTTCCCAGATAGGCTATTGCCTAGGTTTTCAGTATCAGGCATAAATTTCCTTCCATGGAATAAGAATTAAATCCAATCTGGGAGCTATTGGTTATACCCATAACAGATATGCTATTATTGCACATCTTGCCTAGTTGGACAGTTGTGTAGCTTGCAGGATCCAGTGATTATTATTAAGGCTGCCAAGGGTATTTCTCCCCCAGAAATATGTATAGAACTTTCCAGCATTATGACCACTATTCAGCAGAGAAGAGTCTTCCAACTCAGTTCCAGCTTAATTTCTCAGTGTCCTGCAACAAACAAAATGCATAGTGTCTTCAGCAATAGGCTCTTACCCTCTAGCTCTGGGGTGAATCCAAAAGCCTTGACAATAGCCACTATTTCTCCTGGCACTGAAATAATTCTGTAACAACTGATAGCTTTTGGGCACAGCATTATCCACCCTCACAGGTTATGTATGCCCAAACTTGCTCTCTCTCTTTAACATATATATATTCATATACTACTTAGTCATATATGTGTATATAAAAATGCATCTGCTTTTAAGTAGTTTAGACCATGCTTTCTCAAAGAAAATATTTTATTTAAAACAAAAATATTATATAGATAGATAGGTAGATCAATGACTAAGTAGTAGATTTCCATATGGCTTATCAATTAACCCTCCCCCATCCATCTCCTTTCTCCCATTACCCACTGCTAAGTCCACATACACCATTCTAGACCATGTATTACACCACTTTAATCAAATATCTACTATCCCTTCAATACCCTCTCTCTATCTTTCCCTATTCCTTGGGACAAATTCTATCTGAATTTGGAGCTCACTGACTCATTGAGAGTAGGTAACCTGGAAGAGCCAAGGATCCACTTACCTCCATCTTGACAGTACTGGGACTGCAGATACTGTCATCATTTATGGGGTTTCTGGGTATATCAATATAAAATCCTCACTGTGAACTCAGGTCCTCACATTTGTTTAGCAACCACATTACTTTTCCCCCACATCTTCCAAATCCATGAACAAATATTTAAAATACAACTATTTTACTGAATTAATATGAGTGATGAGCTCAAAGGTATTTTCAGGATATATCAGCCATGAAAATTAGCATGTGGGTTGCTGTGGCCTCCCTCGGGATGAACACGTTAGCATCATTCAGTACACAGAGTAGTAGAAAGCCAACCAGGAAGTTAGGTATATAGTGATGTGTCCTCTTTGAAACTTTGCCTTACATTTTCTCTTGGTATCTGAAGATTAAAATATTTTGGGTGCCCACAACATTCATTATCCAAATTGAGAAGTGTTTTATGCTGGGAAATACTAGGAATGTAGAAAAAACTGGATTTGCCCTAGATAAATAAGAATGGATGAATCATCATGCTATATACCTAGAATGCGGAGTCCTAAGGAGATGTTAGATGAACATTTTCACATGTCCCTATGTGCCAGGGTCCAGCCCCAGCAGGGTAGAACATAAGAAGGATGTGCAGAGTTGGTGTTGTGACTAAATGATTTGGACCAGTAGTTCAGGTGAAGCACACTGGACACAGAGGAAAGCTCTGCTTCTTTATTTATAAGTTTATAATACATTATATTTTTTGCAAGCAAGAGATATTCAACTTATTCATGTGGCTTGCATTCTCTAAGAAATTTTGCGCAATATTCTTTTTCCTTGGTTTCCCCTGCTTCTGCTTAACTCATGAACCTCTTGCCCCATACCCATTCTGATAATATCTTAAGAAAGTCAAAGATTGCAAACTGGATAATATCTTACCCAGGCTCATGGAAACTAGTCAAGAGCCCTGGCAGGCAGCTCTTGTGGTTATTAGGTGATATACATTATTGACCTCAGAAAGGGCAATTATTTTTACTCTTACTCTATTAATGTATGCCCCTGTATATGGTAAAGGTTGATCTATCCAACCAGTGTTTTGCATTGTGTCTTTCCTTTAGGAGCCCCCCCCAAACTCTATTGTTAATTCTGAAAGTTACACATTCTGTTTTTCTTCCTCTTATGGGCCCAACCCAATTATTTGAAAGATGTTTGCTCCCTAGCATTTCAGGCCTCTTAGTAAGTCATTTTTAGGTTCAGGAAATGTGTCCATTAATTCCTGTAACTATCTGGACAACAAGAATTTTCTTGTAATTAATGTTACTTGGGAACAATTGGTAAGGCATGTGGCATAACATTGCAAGGAACATGTCTCATTAGGTGAAATATACATTTGTGGTGTTGAGAAACTTTCACATTCAAACTAGTCATAGTTTCAGGATCCATAATCTGTTTAAACATTACAGCCTCAGAAATTTCTGTAGCAACATTCTTTTTCTGTTTAATATTTGGTGACTATATGAACACATCTGAATTGGATTCCCCTGTTACTACTGGTGGCCCATACAAGGAAAATGAAAGCAAAAATAAGCAATAGTGAATTTTTTCCAAGCTGCAAATGAGGAAATGAAGCACAGATATGGCCTCTACATGTATCTTTTATTTGCATTGTTGCTGTCTTTTCAACATCAGAGAATTTAGACTCTGCCTTGAATCATGTTATTCCTGCATCCAAACCAGATGTTCTGTAGGTGATCCGAATATCCTTCTCTTGATTACCAAGAAGGACAGACATCAGACCTGCCGATTGCCTGAGGAAGGAATGCTGATGCCATGCCCTGAGCTTGTACTCAAGGTCCTCTTCAGGCTCTGCAAGTCAGCTAGGAAATTTCCAGAAGCTGACACTTTCTTTATCACAAGGATTCTACTTTTGTAAAAATATTTGTTGTATATATTCATTGCACAAAACACTTGTGTTACATATAGACATTTTCATAGAAACACATCCCCCCCATGTTTCCCTATCCTCACCTCTTCCCCTCCCAATAGACTTCTTTGTTCCCCTAAACCATTTTATATCCCCTTTCATACCTACAGCAGTGTTCTCAATTTCTGCAAAGTCACATCTACAAAACTAGACCTGGTGGTGATCACCGATAATCCAAGCACTCATTCAGCAGGCAGAGGCAGGAGGATGATGAGTGTGCAGACAGCCTGTGATATAATTTCTCCCTCTCCCTCTCTCTCTGTCCCTCTATCTCTCTCTCTCTCTCTCTCATCTCTCGCACACACGCACACTATAAAACACAAAATGCCATTTAATTTATATTTTTAGAAAAATAAAAGCAACATTTTTCTGAATAAAACATATTTACTATTAAAAATTCCATATTTTTATCATATTTTAAGGCATAAAAAGTTAATGGAGCACTAATGGAGAAGAAAAAGCATGTTTTGCAACATCACAACTTGTTTAAAATATGTAAAATTTTATAAACATTATGCACAATTTTCTCTTCTTTTTTCTTTTTTTCTGAAAAAAACATATTTACTATTAAAAATTCCATATTTTATTATATTTTAAGGCATAAAAGGTTAATAGAGCATTAATGGAGAAGAAAAAGCATGTTTTGCAACATTGCAACTTGTTTAAAAAATGTAAATGTTATAAACATTATACACAATTTTCTCTTCCCTTTTATTTATTTTTGCATTATTGTATTCTTCAATGCATATAAATGCTTCTATCCATTATTGCTTTCCTTCTTCAATCTTTATTCAAAAATACTCATATAACATTTACCACATTCAAAACAATAGTTTTGATATTGAGGTTATATTTGTTAAATAGGGTGTATTTGGAAAATATTTTTATTTTCTGCCCTTGAAAATCTATTATCCAAATAGAAAGAAAAGTAAAGTAAATATTTAAGGTAATCAAATAAATTTTACAGGAGAAAAGGGAACACACTGGGAATACTAAGCAAAGTTGGAAAGGAGCAAATTTAAATTCTACTTGACAAAGTAGCATTTGAGGTCTTGTGGTACTTCTTGAATAAACCAAAATGTACTTCTGTTTTCCACTCATTATGTTCTTTCATAGAGATGAAAATGAAGATTACAGTCAATCATACTTTGTCATGTTTGATATCATAAAATATAAAGAAAAATGTAATATCAGGTGCTGTGATGATAACTCTGTTTATGTCACTTCACTTAATCTTTATGTCACCTGCATGCAATCAGCACTGTTGTCATCTCTCCTGGAAGAAAATAGGATTACTAATAATAGCATGTTCCAGTAGTCCAGGATTACTAAATGATCATGCTGGGATTTGTATCCAAGTAGTACTGATTTCAGAAAACATATTATTAGCCACTAGTTATATTCTCCTGATCTTTTTTTGACCAATAAATGTGTTGCTTACATTCCCCACATGCATTCAGTAGCCTCCATAGGTATTTCTCTGTATATGATCATGGATGAGGTGAAGGAAGAACATATTAATTTTCCAATAAAAGAAAAGATTCTCAAAGTATGCCAAACAAAAGAGCTTGGTGTCAGAAATAAGACAAATTAAAAGGTGTTTTGAATAATCAAGTGATTTTTTTTTTTTTACTCACACCTAATGGGGACATACTTATAAGTGGGCAAGGGTACTTAAGTGTGTATATCAAAGGGAGGGACCATTGCCTTGAATTTTAAAGATTACAAGTACCTAACTCATATTAGCAACAACTACTTCAAAATTAATGTCAGATAAATTGAGATTACCAGATGACGTCTCCTAAGCCTTGCTGCGGGCCATGCTCAAAGAGACTCGGTAAAGCTTTTGTGCTTAATTTCCTGAGGCTTAATTTTTGGTCTTTCCTAATGAAATATTAAGCTCTTTTAAAAAGAGATTTATTAGATAAAAAAGAAAAGTAAACCTTTATTCTGCCACTTACATAGATTTTGTTTTAAGATAGAGGGAGGCAGTGCATAAAAGCTGGCAAGATGCCAGAGGATATGTTTACACTTGAGGTTCCATTTTTTTTTCTCTCTTTAACTTGACTTTTCACCATTCAGCTTATTTTTAGTGAGGTATCTTAATGCCACTGCATAAACATACTTTATTTCTTCAAATATTCTTTTTTATTGATAATTCTAAACTTACAATAAACCATGATATTTCCCTCCCCTCCCCAATTCCCCTTCAGAACTCCAGTCTCCATCATATCCCCTCCCTCCCTCCATTAGTCTCTCTTTTAATTTGATGTAATCATCTTTTTCTCCTATTATGAGGGTCTTGTGAAGGTATTGACAGGCACTGTGAGGTCATGGGTATTGAGGCCAATTTCTGTCTGGACAGTTGCATTGTAAGGAGTTGTTCCCTTCCTTTGGCTCTTACATTATTTCCTCCCTCTCTTCTGCAATGGACCCTGAGCCTTGGAGGGTGTGACAAAGATGTTTCAGTGCTGGACACTCCTCCGTCCCTTCTTCTCAGCACTATGTTGACTTTTGGGTCATCCCAGTGGTCATTGCCAAACTAAAAGAGATGCTTCTCTAACCAGAAGTGAGAGTAGCATTAACATGTGAATATGAACATTAAGTACAGTGCTTTCAGGGCAGTTTGGTGGGAATAATATATACATTTAGCCAGACAAGAGCAGGCTTTATACCCCTAAGGCTCAGGACCACCTCTACCATAGACATTTGATTAGTTTTTTCAGTACCAGGCATGTATTTCCTCCATTGAATGGCCCTTCAGTCCAATTAGGGAGCAGTTGGTTTCCCCAAAAAGCAGACATGACACTATTGTACCCGTTTGGTTGCTGGGCCTATGGCCAAACTTGAGGTTTCCAGTGTCCACTGTTTTCACTGCTGATTATTTCTGTCTTCCATATGGCTTCATACAGTGCAGCTTTTTGCAGCTTTCAGTTGGCTGGTCTACAGGGAGAAGGATTTCTGCCCAGCATCAGATTACTTTCTCAGTGACTTTGCCACTCAGGCAAGTGAGTTCTTCAGCAATAGTGTCTTACTATCTGTTTCTCAAGGGAAACCTAGAGCCTTGGCAATAGCCTTTAATGTTTTGGAGGCTACAGGGACCTCCCTGGCCAACAACTCCCTGGAAGGTATCCCATCTTAGGCACTGAAAATTTTCTACTAACATTCTATAGCTTCTGGATGTGCCATTATTCAAAAAAGTAGGTTTACATAAGTCTTATTCAGAATATCTTGAATTTTGATTGACCCTCCCCCCACCCTTCTTTTACACATTCTCTTAGCCTGGCCTTGCTTAGGCCTTTCCCCTGCCTATAATTCATTCTTCTATTTAATATATACCATACCATCTCCTTAAATCCTTCCCTCTCCTCCCTCCCTTATAAACTTTTTCTAGTGTAATGGCCTCTGCTACCAATTTTTCATTCAATCTCACACACAAGTCTATACATTTGTAACTAGGATCCACATATGAGAGAGAACATGTAACAACATTTGGCTTTCTGAGCCTAGTATAATCCTTTCCTGATCCCTCCATTTCCCAGAAAATTTCATAATCTCATTTTTCTTTACAACTGAATAGAACTACATTGTGTAAATGGACCACATCTTTATTATCCATTCATCTGTGGAAGGACATCTAGGCTGGTTCCATTTCCTAGTTATTATGAATAGAGCAGCAATAAACATGGATGTGCAGGTATCTCTAAGGTAGTGAGAAGAGTCCTTCTGATGTATGCCTATGAGTGCTAGAGCTGGATCATATGGTAAATCTATTTTTAGCTATCTCAAGAACCTCCACACTGATTTCCACAATGGATGGGCCAGATTACATTCCCAACAGTGTAAAAGTGTTCCTCTTTTTCTGCATCCACGCCAACACTTATTGTCACTTGTTTTCTTGATGGTAGCCATTCTGACAGGAGTGAAGTGGAATCTCAAAGAAGTTTTAATTTGCATTTCCCTGATGCCTAAGGATGTAGAACACTTTTTTAGATGTTTATATGCCATCTGTATTTCTTCTTCTGAGAACTCTCTATTTAGTTCCATAGCCCATTTTTTAAATGGGTTGTTTGATTCCTTATGGTTCTGTGTTTTAAGTTCTTTGTATATTCTGGATATTAATACTCTGTCAGATGTATAGCTGGCAAATATTTTCTCCCATTCTGTAAGTTGTCTCTTTGCTCTATTCAAGTGTCCTTTCCCGTACAAAAGCTTTGAAATTTCACGAGATGCCAGTGGTTGATTAGTGGTTTTATTTCCTAAGCAATTGGGGTTTCCCCTACCTCCTCTAGCAGTTTCAGAGTTTCAGGTCTGATATGAATGTTCCTGATCCATGTGTACTTGATTCTTGTGCATGGAGAGAGACAAGGACCTACTTTCATCTTTCTACATACAGATATCCAGTTTTCCCAGCACCACTTCTTGAAGAGGCTATCTTTTCTCCAATGAATATTTTTGGCATTTTTGTCAAAAATCAGATGCCTGTAGTTCCCTGGATTAATATTTGGGTCTTCTGTTCTGTTCTATTGATCTACATTTCTGTCCTTGTGCCAGTACCATGCTGGTTTTGGTACTATGGCTTTGTAATATAACGTAAAATTGGGTATGGTGATACCACCAGCCTGATTTTTGATGACCAAAATTGTTTTTGGCCTTTTGAGGTTTTTTGTACTTCCCAATGAATTTTAGGATTTTTTTTTTCTATTTCTGTGAAGAATGCTATTGGAATTTAAATGGGGATTGCATTAAATATGTAGATTGTTTTTGGTAAGATTGACATTTTCACAGTATTGATTCTTCCAATCCAAGAACATGAGATGTCTTTCCATTTCCTTGTGGCTTCTACAATTTCTCATTTCACTGTTTTAAAGTTCTCATTGTACAGATCCTTCACTTCCTTGGTTAAATTAATTCCAAGATACTTTTTTTTTTTGCAGCAATTGTGAATGGGAGAGATGCCCTGATTTCATCTTCTGCATGTTTGTTGTTAGTATATAGAAAAGCTTCTGATTTCTGTGTGTTTATTTTTGTATCCTGCTACATTGCTAAAAGTGTTTATCAGCTCTAACAGTTTGCTGGTAAGGTCTTTAGGGCTTTTATGTATAAAATCGTATCATCTGCAAATAATGATAATTTGATCTCTTCCCTTCCAATTTGTATCCCTTTTATGAGAGTCTCTTGCCTTATTGCTATAGCTAAGACATCCAGTACTATATTAAATAAAACTGGGGAAAGTGAATGCCATTGTCTTGTTCCTGAATTTAGCGGAAAAGCTTCATGTTTTTCCCTATTTAGAATTATGTTGGCCATAGCTTTGTCACAAATAGGTTTTATTATGTTGATATATGTTCCTTTTATTCCCATTTTCTGTAATACTTTTACCATGAAGGGATGTTGGATTTGGTTGAATACCTTTTCTGTATCTATTGAGATGATCATGCAATTTTTGTCTTTCAGACCATTTATATGGTGTATTACATTTATTGATATGTGTATGTTAAACTATCCCTGCATCTCTTGGATAAAGCCTACTTGGTCAGGGTGAATAATCTTTTTGATATATTCTTATATTCTGTTTGCCCATATTTTGTTCAGAATTTTTGCATCTATGTTCATGAGGGCTATTGGTCTCTAATTTTCTTTTCTTGTTCTGTCTTTGTTCGGTTTTGGTATCAGGGTGATGCTGGCGTCATAGAAGGAATTTGGTAGAATTGCTTCGTTTTCTATTTCATGGAAAAGTTTGAGAAGCAGTGGTGTTAGTTCTTCCATGAATGTGTGGTAAAATTCACCAGTAAATCCATCTGGACCTGGACTTTTTTTAGTTGGGACACATTGTATAACTGCTTGTATCTCCATACTTGTTATAGGTTTATTTAAATGGTTTATCTCATCTTGATTTAATTTGGTAGGTCATATGAATCAAGGAAATCATCCATTTCTTTCAGTTTTTCAAGCTTCAAGGCATATATATTCTTAAAATATGTCCGTATGATTTTCTGAATTTCTTTGGTATCTGTTGTAATGTGCCTTTTCATCTTTAATTTTATTAATTTTTGACTCTTCTCTCTTTTTTTCTGGTCAGATTTGCTAAGGATTTATCAATCTTGTTTATCCTTTCAAAGAACCAACTCTTTGTTTCATTGATTCTTTGGATTTTTTTGTTTGTTTGTTTGTTTTCTGTTTCATTAATTTCTGTTCTAATCTTTATTATTTCTTCCCTTCTACAGATTTTTGGTTTGCCTTAAAGGCCTTAAAGTGAGGCATTAAATTCTTTACTTATGAACTCTCTAATTAATTAATATAGGCACTTAGAGCTATAAATTTCCCTCTTACAACTGCCTTCATTGTGTCCCAACAGTTTTGGTATGTTGTGTTCTCATTGTCATTTGATTCTATAAATTTATTGATTTCCTTTTTAATTTCTTCAGTGACCCATTCATCATTCAATAGTGTACTGTTTAGTCTCCATGATTTTCTGTATGCTCTGTAGTTTTTTTATTGCTAATTGGTAGTTTAATCCCATTGTTTTCAGATAAAGTACAAGGGATTGTTTCAATTTTTCTGTATTTGTTAAGATTTGATTTGTGTCCTAATATATGGTCTATTTTAGAGAATGTTCCTTGTGCTGCTGAGAAAAATGTATAGTCTGCAGCATTTGGATGAAATGTTTTTATATATATATCTGTTAGGTCCCTTTGTTCCATGACATCATTTAATCCAGATGTCTCTCCGTTTATTTTTTGCTGGTATGACCTGTAAAGTGATGACAGTGTGGTATTGAAGTCACCCACTACAATTGTGTTTGGTTTTATCTCTGACTTTAAGTATAATGGTGTTTGTTTGATGAAATTAGGAGCCCCTATGTTAGGTGCATATATGTTTACAATTGTAATGACCTCCTTTTGGAGTGTTTCTTTAATCAGTATAAAATGACCTTCTTTATCTTTCCTCACTAATGTTGGTTTGAATTCTGTCCTGTCAGATATTAGGATAGCAACCCCTGCTTGTTTCCTAGGCCCATTTGCTTGAAAAAACATTTTTCATCCTTTCACTCTAAGAAGGTTTCTATATTTTACTTAGAGGTGAGTTTCCTGGAGGCAACAAATAGCAGGATCCTGCCTTTTAATCCAGTCTGCAAGCCTGTGTCTTTTGGTTGGGGCATTGAAGCCACTGATATTGAGTTATTATTGAAAGATATGTATTTATTCTCACCATTGTCTTCTTTTGTAGTGTTTCCTGTTTTTCCTTTACTCACTTGTTTTAACTGTTATTTGAGTATGGTTTGTTTTTTTCCTATTGCCTCCTGTGTGTGTGTTTTGCTTTCTCTCCATTGTGAAGGATTCCTTCAAGTATTTTCTGTAGAGCTGGTTTGTTGTCATAAGTTTCTTTTTCCTGTTTTTGTTGTGGAATGTACTTATTTCTCCAGCATTTGGATTGATAGCTTTGTAGGATAAGAAAGGTCTAAGAAGGTCTAAGAAAAATCTGTACTCCTGAACTTTTCAAAATAAGAGAATATTTTACTGTGGTTTTGCTTACTTCCCTCCCTGGGCTGGTTTGGCATGGCTCCTATGCTGCCATCTTACACATAAGTCTTATCTATTTCTTCAAATATTCTAATAACTATATTCTAGTTATGAAATCTTAGTAGGCAGAAAAAATAATTGGGGAATTTTATATTAAGCAGTATTGAGGTGTAATTTTACTTCTCATTTTTTTTTTCTTTCAAGAGGTTATTCAAAATGAAAAATTACAAGTTTTTAGTAGAGAGGAATAAGACTGTGCTGTATTTACTATTTATCCTCTGTTCAAATGGTTCTAGTGCCTTTAACAAATATGAGTACCTTCTTTCATTTGAATTCTCTTTTGACAATAACAAAAATTTCCCATGAAAATTTGAATATTTTCCTTGAAATGATGTTTAGTAATTACTCATAAAAATTCTCAGATTTCTTCATTTCCACCACAATGGTCCTTAAACTTTCCCTAGCGTCCTCTCTTTGTCATTTCTCTTGGCTGAGATACAAATACCCTTCCTCAATGTGAAGGTAAACAATTTTTCTCAATACAGGCAACACCCAGCTCCAACTTATCCTGGATCATGACTCCCCCAGGCAAGATGTCTTTTTAATATCTACATTTTTCCTAAATCTTTTATAAATAAAATGTTACATATTTTATACATTTTTATAATTAAGTTTCATTTTGGTGTTTTCATACAGTTTTCGTTATGTTTTATTTCCCTTTCCAATCTTTTCCTCCCCTTCCCCTCTTCTCCCCCCCAACTTAGCCTCTTTTTCAACTCATATTTCCTTTCATCTGTTCTCGCCTTCTTATCACCTCTTGTGGCCTCCTAAATAGAATCATATTTCATACCCAGTCCTACATCCCATTATTTTAAAATCATTTTAAAAATATTTTATGTAATTATTTGTTTGTGTGTATGTGTGGGGCAGTTTCCAGATGCTGCAAATGAACACCTGTCTGGCTTTATGTGAGCAGCTGGGAAATTGAACACAGACCTGAGTTTTTGGAGGCAAGTGCCTTGTGATGGTTTAAATGGAAAATGTCCTCCACAGTCTCTAATATTTGTAATTAAGCTTCCTAGTTAGTCCTTGGTGGAGCCTTTGGGAGACAGAGCCTTGCTAGAGAAGGTCTGTAGCTGGGGAAGTTCTTTGGAATTGAGTAGTTTCCACCCACTGGATGTTGAAAGCTCACTTTTTCTGTTCTTCCTCTTCTGAAGATATGACATTGTCAGCCAGCTGTTCTGCCTTTCTGTAGCATGATGAAACTTCCTCTTGAAACTGTAAGCCTGAAAAAAAAATTTCCTACCATAAGCTGCTGCTGACCACATGTTTGTCCCTCAAACAAAAAGAAAGCTTCTACATGTCTTTAACCCCTGAACAATCTCCCTAGCTCTACATCCTCTTATTTACATACATATAACATTTAAATTTAGAGCTGGGAATGATGGCACATGCCTTTAATCCCAGGACTCGCGAGGCAGAGGTAGGAGGATCGCCATGTGTTCAAGGCCACCTGGAAACTACATAGTGAGTTCTAGGTCAGCCTGAGCTAGAGTGAAACCCTACCCTGAAAAAAAAAAAAAAAAAAAAAAAAAAAAAAAAAAAAAAAAGTTAGGATCCACAAACAGAGATATTTTGTGATTTTTCTCTTTCTGGGATTAGGTTATTATTTCTTATAGTACAATTTTTTCCAATTCCATTCATTTTCCTGAAATTTTCATAACTTCATTTTTCTTTATAGCTAAGCTAAACCCTATTGTAAATATGTTCCATGGTTTCATTTTCCATTAAATCAGTTTATGGGCATTTAGGTTGATTCCTTTTCCTAGCTATCATGAATAGAAAAGCAATGAACATGGGTGTGCAAGTGTTTCTATGGAGGTTTCTCAAAAAACTCAAAATTGTGCTACCATATGACCCCACTATACCGATCTAATTCCTGGACATAAATCCAAAGGATCTTATCATTCTTTAATGACTCAAACCAGTTTCCAGAAGTGCTGATCATCTCTAAGTTAAAAATACTACAGTGACATGTGTTCACTCCTCCATCCTATTTCCCTGCCCAGTCCTTTCCTCTGCTCAGTTCTCATTTGCTATTCTTCTTGTTCTTTCTGCTTCTCCATACTCTCAACACTTTATGTTATTTGATTCTTCTTCTTTCTTGAGACAGGGCTCACTCTAGCTCAAGCAGACTTATTATTTATTTTATAGCCAAGCCAGGTCCTGAACTCAGGGAGTTCCTCCTACCTCATATCTGGTGCCCAGCTTAAAGATGTGAGCTTCCACATTTGGCTCCCTCATTTACCTTTCAAGCTTCTTAAAAGTGCAAATTTAGCCAGTTGTTGTGGCACATGCTGTTAATCCCAGCACTTGGGAGGCAGAGACAGGAGAATTGCCTAAATTTGAGCCCACCCTGAGATTACACAGTGAAATACAAGTCAGCCTGGGCTAGAGCGAGACTATATCTAAAGAAACAAACAAAAAAAAAAAAAAGTGCAAACTTTACTTACATTCTTAGCATCTTTCCAAATAAAGGGACCACAGCAAACATCCCAACCGTTATGTCTGGGCCACCACTCATATGGAGAAACAACTTGAGATGTTCCAAAGGCTCAAAAGTTATATGCTGGCAACAGCCATGATTGTCCCAAAGTTACCTCCTAGATGAGTAGTAGACTTACTTAAAATTATACATGATCACAGAGCATAAATCTTGGATGACATCAGAATCTCCAAGAACATAAACAGATTTTTTTTTTTTCCTCAAGGTTCCTCATTCGTCTTTCTCCAGGGTAGGGTTTTAACAATGTATAATCTGGGCTGGAGAGATGGCTCAGTAGCTAAAGCACTTGCCTGCAAAGCCTAATCACCCAAGTACCCATGTAAAGCAAGATGCAGAAAGTGGCACATGTATATGGAGTTCATTTGCATGACTGTAGGCCTGAGTGCACTCATATTCATTCATTCATTCGCTTTCATTCTCTCTCTTTCTCTCTCTCTCTCTCCTTACAAATAAATAAATAAAAATTGTTAATAGCACATAACCTGGAGAAAATAGAAAAGCACTAATGAGTAAGTAAACATCAGCAAGTCAATGCTGAGAATGTATGAGTATAAGAAAGGATTATATGCGGGGGCTCGCAAAAATAGAAACTACATTTCTAATCTTAAAAATATATGGTGTGGAAACTCAAGTAGGAAAGGCACAGTGGTTAGCAAAAACTAGTCCTACATGAGCTGAGGACTGTGGCTCTCAATTGTACCATTGTGATAGAATGTGTTAAAATATGCACAGCATTCATTCCTTGTTTTATTTGCTGTGTTGCAAAAACATGGAGTCCTTGTCACTCCCCTTAAGTCTAGATTAGAAGTTGTTTTTTCTGTGTCTGGAGTAGCAACATTCTTGGGCTTTTCTTTTAAAAAAAAATAGTTTATCATACCCTCTTACCAGCCAAATGTCATATTTTAAGAAAGCCCAGGGAATCTAGGTTAAAATAAATAAATAAATAACAGAGGAGAGGAGATGGTTTGTCATCTTGCAAGGCAGTAGACCCAGCCAGTGTGGGCAAACCTTCACACTTGTAAATGTAGAAGTACTTTGGATGTCCCAAGCTCAAAAGTCAGAGCTAACACTGATTTCCCAAATATTAGAGGCAGTGTCGTTGTTATTGATTCAATTTATGATATTTTGAGGTAAATGATTATTCATTGTTGGATATAAGAAATAGAACAACTAATATACCCAATAAAGCCACTCAAATGCACTGATCTAATTATAATTTGTAAAATGAATCAATTGAGAAAGCTTGTTGGAAATATGTAACACCTCTACCACTACTCCTCAAATCATGACCATCCATGATGTTTTCAAAACCATGTATCTTTACTTAAATCTCCATTGTTATTTCCTAAGGGTTTCTCAATTTTTTTCACATGGTATTTCTACTTAATATAAACATGACAATGCCATATACATAAAATTAAATGGACAACTTATATAAAATGGTTATGGATCAGTATGTACGATTAATGAACAAAACAGGAGGTCTTATAACCTGAGTCCAAAAAACTGAATATTTCTTCACTGACAGAGGAAAGATTCACTTGTCAGTTCTAAGGAAAATTTTCATAGATGTTTTTGAACATTGTAAATTCTTTGTTTCCCACCTTAAAAACCCGATAATTAATGATCTTCACACTTATTTGAAAATTTAATAGAAAGCAATGTACTGAGGCATCACTTCTCTTGTCCTTCTTAAATTAGTCTTTGCCAGAAAATAAGAGCCGAGTGTCATAAGTAATTAAAATTAAACTGCCTGAAGACATGGTAATAAAAGTATGATATTACACTATATACACTACTAAATAAATTTTGTAAGCTCTTGCAGAAATAAAGAAGACATAAGAGAGTTTAAAGAAAGGAAAAAAGAAAATTACATGTAAAACAAAACATAACCAGGGGGCTGGAAAGATGGCTTTGCAGTGAATGTGCTTGCCTAAGGACCCATGTTTGAATCTCCAGGTCCAACATAAGATAGATGCACAGTGATGCAAGTACACAAGGTTGCACATGCACACAAGGGGGCACATGGATCTGGAGTCCAATTGTAGTTTCTGGAGTCCCTGGCACAGACAGAAATCCTCTCTCTCACACTCTCTCTTTCTCTCTCACTATCTCTTTCACTCTTGCATAAAATTGCATAAAAAGGCAGTCTGTTGGGCTTGCCTGCAAAAAAAAAAAAAAAAAAAAAAAACAAGGACAAAAGTATAAAAAAGTTGAAAAATGAAGTTTTTAACTTCATGGTAGACTCACCCAATTTTTCCCCAGTACCCCAAGGCCATTTCATAACTTCATTAGAAAAAGTTATACACAAAACCAGAAAAACTTTCCTAATCTCCCTGGTTAAAAATATAGGCAGCAATTCAGTTGAACAAGTATGTTGATTTTTAGATAACATATAATTTTGGGAGTATTCTAGATTAAGAAATAGATTTATGATTAAAAGTTAGAAATTTTGTTTTTCATAAAACAATCAATGTTTATTCATTGAATTTTAGCAATGTCATCAGCTTTATATTTTTGAAGGTTGTGTTCAATGCATTCTTTTAAAAACTCTGGATTTAAAAGAGAAAAAGTGACTTAATTTTTAAAGTTAAGAAAGCTTATATTTAAATATCTTTCTTTATGTGATTATAACTATTATTAACTATTCTGGATGGTCATGTCCATCAAGTAAACTAGCTACCTAAGAAAGGAAAAAATCTTTTCAGATTATGGGATGGTGAGAGAGAAATGTACTTTTTTAAGACTGTATGAAGCTGTGAAATTACACACAATATGTAGGAACCTTGGTGCACACATATTTATTTCATTCAGAAGTTTATATCAATCTACGAGAATTCAGATGCTAATTAGATATCAACTGCCAACAAGTAGGGGCTTTATCTACTTGGGTATAAAAAGTCTTTTATTTAAATTATAACTAAATTAAAAACTGGTTTTCAAAAAACAAAAGCATCAAATAAATAGGATATATGGGAACAAATGAATTAGGATATTGAATAGCCTGTTGGCTAAAAATAGGGATCTGGGAGTCAGGATGATTGCATTTAGAACTTGAATCTACTTATTCTAGGCAAGCCAAATTTCCTCATCTGAGAAATACCGAAACTAGTATTGGTTACTCTAGTCCTAGAATTGTTGTGAAGATGAAATAATATAACACTTCACACATTAGTCATTCATTTCTAGCCAATAGCATTCAGATCGGTGACACTATCTGCAAATGGAGGGCCTTGATAAAGCTTCAGGAGAAAGAGACTAAATTTAGTACAGTCTGTAGGGACTAGCAGAGTATTAATAGAGTGTGTTGTTCCCAACAATGGCACTTAAAGTTGACAATCAATAAAACCTCAACATCTTTTTAGAATGGTCTCACCACTCTTCTTTGTAATGTCATTATGATTAACTGTGCTGTCCTTATAAAAATGTTTCTCTTGATGGAAAGGAGGCTCTGAGAATTTCAGACACATGTGCATGGACATACCATCCGGAATGTCCCTGATTTTAGAATCTAAGCAAAATCTGGGAGGTAGGTAATTTCTTGAATGTGTGAAGTCCAGAAATTCAGGTAACATTATGAAGGAAACCAACTTTCTTTCTTTCTTTTTTTTTTAATCTGAGGGAGAGAGAGAGAGAGAGAGAGAGAGAATCGGTGCACCAGGGCTTCTCAGTCATTGTGAACGAACTCTGTACACGTGCACCCCCTTGTGAGCATGTGTGACAGTGCTTGCATCACTTTCACCTCTGACTAAACATGGGACCTGGAGAATGGGCGTTCTTACACTTCACAGGCAGGTGCCTTAACTGCTAGGCCATCTCTTCAGCCCAACAAACCAACTTTCTAATCACATCATTTGATGCCTTATAATTCAATGAGCAATGAGGGCAAACAGTCTCAATTATAGCTTAGATAGTAGACTCCAGTCTGAACATATCATCCATATAGTGCATTTAGCAAGCCCTGTCACTGTGTGACAAACATAATAAGAAGAAAAATAACAAGAAAGTTAAATACATGGTGGATTCTGCACCCTAATTTCCACATAGATAACATATTTCTAAAGAATATTTGACAGTCTGTAAGCCATGGCAATACATCTGAGAGAATAAATGATTTAATAAGTTCTTCCAAGGAAAGCTGTTATATAAATATGATAAATTTCTATTAATAGAAATAAATGGTGAGTTTCTCAGAAGATGAGTCCTTGAAGCAATTCTACTAACCTTCAATGGTCATCACATTTTTTATACAAACATAGCACTAACATATTTAACAGTTAAATTAATGATAATTAGAAAAGGTGATAGCAGAAACGCATTGAACAAATCAGCTTCTGGGATATCATTCTTCTTATGTTCATCTCCCTACATGTTCTTCCTGTACTATGGTGATTTGAATGGGATATAGTTTGTGTGGTCCCATAAATGAAGTTGGTTTATTAAAATTGAGCTTGCAACTGGAAACCCCACCAGGCAGATCCCTGCTATAAGGGGGTGTGTCATTTGGAGTACGTTGGAGTCCAGCCTAACAAGGTGTATGGAAAGTAGTTGGCGTTCTGTTTCTTGTGTGCTACTAGTTGTTGGTGGTTTCTCTCTGCTAGGATCTTTGGAAACAAGTCAGCTTCTTCTACCATTCAAAGTGTTTCCATGGAATTTTTAAGCCTGAAATAAATCGTTTCCTCTTATAAGCTGCTTTGGGTCAGGTGTTTTGTCCAGCAATGTGAATCTGATGGCAATAAGTACTTGCTGATGAATTTAATATTACTCGTTTCTTCCCAAGTTACCTGTTTCCTTGTATATCAAATTCATCTAAGCCTTGATTTATTCTTTGTTATATCGTTTTTAGCCTTCTAAGTATGTGAGCTTTTCAAAAGTTGGTTTCAATTATGTAACTTAGCAATCCAATATAATCAATGATGTCAAATACTCTCCTTATTATGTATGCGGATTTATTACTTCTTAAACAGGTTACATGTGAGAGAGAAATAAATCAGGGATCCAGATATTCAATCAAGTATCTAATTACACTCACATAATATAAGAAGACACTCAGCTTACTAACCTATTCAGTGTGGGGGATTTATTTTTCCTGAAAAGGTTAGATTAAAAAAAAAAACAAACAAAAACAACAACAACAAAAATACGGCTGGACAGATGGCTTAGCGGGTGTTTGCCTGCAAAGACAAGGGACCCCTGTTTGATTCTCCAAGACCCACATAGCCAAATGCACAAGTGGGCTCATGCATCTGGAGTTCATTTGCAGTTGCTGGATGCCTTGGTATGCCTATTCTCTCCCTTTCTCTCTGCCTCTTTCTCTCTCTCAAATAAATAAATAAAATATATTAAATAACTACAACAAAAAAAAAAAAAAAAACCTTTATTTACAAAAGCTATG
Source organism: Orientallactaga sibirica (assembly GCA_036365145.1). Taxonomy (NCBI): domain Eukaryota; kingdom Metazoa; phylum Chordata; class Mammalia; order Rodentia; family Dipodidae; genus Orientallactaga; species Orientallactaga sibirica. The sequence continues at coordinate 42,518,480 of JAEOAD010000007.1, forward strand.
ATATTGCCCAATTTGACCTTGTGTCTGTAGGTTGCCAACTTCTATTTGTGATGTAGCTCACCTATTTCATGTGTGAGGGTATTAAAGAGCAGACAATTTAAATTACTATTAACCATTATTAATTGAATTTTCATGGGCATAAACATCACTCTTTTTAGTTGATCATGGATCTAGGAGTCCATATTCCCTCTGGCTTCCTGGAATGGTCACAAATATGTACTTATTTCTACTTCCAATTCAGTCTCCTTGCCTGGAAAGTAGGAGCCGCATTTCTAAGGGCTCTGTCCATCTGTATGTATTCCACATTCAAATTGATGTCTCGGGCATCCACTCCTGGTCCTCCACAGTCATGGTAAGCTGCAGGCCATCAAGGTTGGAGTCTGCTTTTTCTCCCTTAAAAAAAAAAAAATTATTTAGTAGAGTGATAAAGAGAGGCAGAAAGACAGAATCAGCATGCTAGGGTTTTCAGCCACTACAAACAAACTCCAGACACACGTACCAACTTGTGCATCTGGCTTACATGGGTCCTGGGGAATCAAACCTGCAAGTGCCTTAATTTCTAAGCCATCTCTCCAGCTCTGTTTTTTTTTTTTTTTTTTCTTTTCTTTTCTTTCTTTTTTTTTTTTTTTTTTTTTTTTTCATTTCTCTCTTTCTCATGCCTAGCATAATTATTGAAACATACTGGACCCTGAATAAAGGGCTTTTGGATGAATGTGTAAATGGAGAACTGAGATTCAATAAAAGCCTTCAAGCCTAGGGGTAGATTTAGCAGAATGCCTCTAGACCTAGCTCCCATGGATGCTTCCCAGGTTTTAGAAAGTATATATCACAAACGAAAAGACGAAGATCTGAAGCTCCCTCCCTGGGGCTTCATCAGAGCTCAACGGTATCAACCTCCATCCCTAGTAACCTATTTCTTTGTCAGTACCTGCCATCCTGAAGGCTCCTATTTACACTGTAGACTGTGCAGAGATTTCTCAAATTGGCTTTTCCTAAGGAGTTTGCTATATTATTCAACTTAGTCTTCATCAGTCAGCCACTATTTCCTCTCCCTTCTTCCACTTTAGACAGGAATTGGTGTCTCCAAATGTGCAATGTGCTATAAGTTAGTTGTACTTTGTGTCCTAAAAGCATTAAGCTAACTCATAGTAGGGATCATCTTGCCATCTATACCATTGAATTCACGGAAAATGCTATTTATTTCAAGTCAATTGTGAAGCTAGCATAGCCTCAATGTCTTGTAGCCCAAGACAATATTGTACTACTTCCCTGAAAATGTTGGCATGCTATCACTGTAGTTCCAAAAGCATTCCTTCAGGCATCTTTCAACTTGAACAAGTTCATGCTGCAATGCTCAGCTCATATCACCCACTGTTTCCACTAAAAGCTGCAATATTTCTTTTCCTAAAGTTGGTCTCAAAACAACTAATTTGAAGATTAGGCTACTTTCTGGGTTTGTTTCCTTCCTTGCTTATTTTTATGTGCATTTTTATAGTAAGTGGGGTTGTGGTGGTATGTGGTGTGTGGGGGGGTGTCTGTGCATGTGTGAGTGTGTGTGTGCGTGTTTGAAAATGCATGTGCTCCTCACATGCTGTGCAGAGGCCAAGGCAGAATGATTGGTGCCTCCACTCCATCCTTCATCTACATATTTCCTTGAGACTGCTGAGTCCCAGTGCTTATCCAGTCTCTGGTTTCCACTGGACTGGGATTTCAGATGTGTGTGGGGCTACACCATGCTGTGCATATTGTGGCTAGAGAACCCAACTCAAGCCATTCCAGGCCATCTTGGGTACTTTCGTTTAAGTGGGAATGGCTGTTACCCATTTAGTTACTTACTTAGCCCTCTCTCCAGCTCCCATTCTGTATTTATTACCATGATTTCTACCTCCTCCTAAATTAAGCCCCAGACATAAATTTAACTTATTAATTATATTTTTGTATCATTTTTGTAGAGAATGCCATTTTTTTCTTACCTTTCTGTACTAGACAACATTGAAATAAAATTGGCAAAATAAAAAGTAAAACTGCTTTGTGTTCATCCACCATGACACCCAATAAATTCAGCTTAGAGAAGTGGTTAGCATGAGGGGCTTGTCTATTATCTTAATTACTTTTCTTGATGTGAAGAATGCAGTCCAGGGCTGGAGAGATGGCTTCGTGGTTAAGGTGCTTGCCTGACTCTCCAGATCCCAGTAAGCCAGATGCACAAAGGTGAAGCAAGCACAAGGTCACATATACCCACTAGGTGGCACAAGCATCTGGAGTTCAATTGCAGTGGTTGAGGCCCTGGGGCGTCAATTCTCTCTCTCTCTCTCAAAAAAAAAAAAAAAAAAAAAAAAAAAAATGCAGTCTGTCACAGTGGAGACAGCTTGGTGGCAGAGGCTTGAGAATGGGAAAAAAGATGAATGCTGGTTCTCAGCTCATTTTCTCCTTTTGATTAAATCTGAGACTCCAGTCTTTGGGTATGTTGCAGCCCACCATTAAGATGGGTCTTCCTTCCTTGATTAACTCAATGTAGAAACTCCCTAACAGACATCCCCAGGAAGTTTGTCTCCTAGGTAATAATTTAATAATCAATATTAGCCACCATATATGCCTTCTTAAAACAAGGAGAACATTGAGCTTTCAAAGGATGATAAATGGTGTGAAATTACTGAAGACTTATGGTTTGTTTATGCAAATTTCTAATATCACTATTCTCATCATAAATGAATATCTGTGGTGTCAAGAGTTACTTATTTGCCCAGCGGAGGTAGCTTCCCTTAAAGGGAAATTTTGACATGTTAATCCTTTTTGATAAATAAGATCAATGCTGGTAAAGCCTCTTCCTGTATGTTTGAGTTATCAATAGCTTTATTTCAAAATAATCCTCATGCTTCAGTATCTCCTGGACTCCTTCACAAAACAAGAACAATTAAGGGCTTAATAATTCAAGGAGATAAAGCTATAACTGAAATCTCCAAATAAATTGTGTTTGATGGTCTCATGCTAATGTGGCCAAGTATCCACTTTATTTTTCACTTAAGCAGAGTCATCACATTGAATATTAAACCAGAAATACTAATTGAGTGTCTCCTCCCAGAAGATTAAGAATTTCATATTAACTTTTCTAGCTTTAAATGAATCAATTAATTTCTCAGTACGTGTGCCTTTAAAAATACATAATTTGGTAAATTTATTACCTAATTTAGAAGAGCTGAAGTCTTCAGAAAGGAAGGGTCCCCTGTTAGTGTGAGCATAATTATAACCTTTTTTAGATTTGCCTATGAGGTGCTCCCTCTCTTTATAGGTAGATAAAGAGGCAGAGCAAGTAAAGGTTTGCCCAATATCAACTTGGCTTCTTGGCTCCTAAATTGGAACTTGAGTCTTAGGATCAGTCCCATTGAAGTATTAAAAACAAGGGTGTCTAATGAGTTGCAAGATAATGAATCGAATGCATTCATCAGGTTAATGCAGCAAACACAGGATATTGAGGAAACACAAAATGACTTAGAGCTAATTAGTTACAGCAAAAATTAAAAAATGAGGCTTAAGACACAATATTAATGATAGAACTAGACATTTAATCTATGTGTTCTCAAAGCATTCTTTCCTATCCCTTCTAACACTGTTCACTATTTCCCTCAATTCACATTTGACAGTCCTATTCACTTGGACCTCAGAATGTGATTCTTTTTGGAAATGGAGTCTTTATAGAATCAAATTAAAGTGAGGTTGTTGTGAACTCTAATCAAACAATCTCTCTCTCAATCCCATAAATAAATGAAAATAAAAAATATACCTTGTAGGCTTGAGAGATTGCTTAGCAGTAAAGGCACTTACCTGCAAAGCCTAAGGACCCAGGTTCAGTTCCCTAGAACCCATGTAAACCAGATGCACATGGTGATGCATGGCATCTGGAGTTCATTTGCAGTGACTGGAGGCCCATGTGTACCTATCTACTCTCTCTCTTTCTCCCTCTCTCCTTCTCTCTTCTCTCTCTCAAATAAATAAATATTTAAAAAATAAAATATAAAATAAAAGGCTCCAAAACTGCTCATATTATAAGCCTAATTTACACTAACAATGCTCTCATTAAAGCATGATTTAAAAAAAATAACTTTTAGAAAAAAATGTTGCTTGTTTTTAACTCTTATATTCACCACAAAACTATGTAAAATATTGGATGTTTTTTAAGGTTTTATATAGTGATCCTTGTGGAAACCCTGAAATTAATTCATATTTAGAATAGGTTTTTTAGGGGGATATCTGTTCTCACTGCATAATAACATTAGTGAATGATGAGTGAATGAGTTTATGCACACTGAAAGCCAGTATTTCTTGGATGCTGCCTATGTGACAGACATGAAGATGAGTGTTCAACACATTAGTCAACATCCTGGCAGAGAAAATGATAACTCAATCCACAGGTTTTACCTGAGCAGAATGTAATGAAAAGTTGTTCATATAGAAGGCTTGTGAGATGCCTAAGGCAGAGGGAAATTGTTAGAATTTAGGATTCAGGATGAAGGAGGAATCACTGGCTCCAGAGCAAGAAGGTAGAAGTGGTACCTTGCAGGGACTTTGACATCAGGAAATGGACACTGATATTAAAATGGTAAGGCATGGATGGAGTCCTCTGAGCAGTGTGATGGCCTTAATTTTCAGAGAAGAGGGAGCAGCAGTAATAATCAGAAAACAAACTAAATGTATTTGGTCTTTGATACCTCTGGGATATTCCTTTGTGGACAAAAATATTCAGAAATAATGAATCTAAAGTGAACATGTAAAAATTTTCTTTTCTTGTCATTATTCCCTGAAATATAGCAACTATTACACAAGAACTATATACACAACAGTTGCATTTTATTAGATATCATAATTAATCCATAGATAATTGAAAGTTTTTGGGAGAACAGGTATAAGATGAATACAAATACCACAACTGAAGAGACCACAGTTTCCCCTCAGAGTCCTGGAACTCATTTGTCACAGACTCAGAGACATGATGTTTTGTATTATTACCTAATAGAGTCATTCCTGAACCCCACTATATATCTTAACCACTCAAAGAGAAATTGAAATAATATCATTTTTTATGAGTGGAAAACAAAAGAAATCCTGCCTTTTGGACCAAATAAAGCTTATGAAAGGAAAATAAATATTTATTTCAAATGAAGAAAAAAAAAAAAGAGAAGGCACTATGTGAAACTTCTTAGGAAATAGTGTATATGTTTTAGATTCACATCAGCCATGTCTTCACAGGGTATGAGAGAAGCTGAGCTGAGCAAACAGAAGGATTCATTGCTTCCCACAGCAGAGATACATAACTGGGTGTAGGTACTGGTGGTAGTCAAGAATGAAGAGCAAAGGTTATGAAATGTGGGAAACGGGCCATGGTTAAAGGTGCTTGATGTGATAGCTTGATAAGGAGTTTTGCAATCCCAACATGTTTATTGCAACAGGAGGCAGAATTTGAAGAATCCCGAAGCTTGCAGTTAGCTAGTCTGGAGTTTACAGTGACAAACGAGAGACTCTGTCTAAAAAAGATGGAAAGTGAGCTGGAGAGATTGCTTAGCAGTTAAGGCACCTGCCTGAGAAGGCTAGGAACACCTGTTGGATTCTCCAGGTTCCACGTTTAGCCAGACGCAAAAAGTGAAACAAGGGCACAATGCCGCATTGCCCACAAGGGGGTGCATGCATCTGGAGTTTATTCACAGAGGCTGAGTGGCTGCTGGAGTGCCCATTCTCTGTCTGTCTCTCTCTATCTCTCTCTGTCTACCCCCCCAAAGGAAAGATGGAAAGTGAGGATCAACACTTTCCAAGGTTGTCAGATCTCCATATATGCACCATGTGTGGCATGTGGATGGAAACACACAAACACACACACACACACACACACACACACACAGTGGGAGAGACAGAAGGTACAATCTCATCCTTTCGCAGACATATATATTTTTTCAGCAAACATGTTAATATAGTGCATAGGCCATAATACCACAAATATTATGGAAAGGTATAATTAGTTTTCTCATTGTTGTGACTGATTTTTTTCTATGTATATTATAGATGAAGGAATAAGTTTTCAGTATGCAAGTGGTTTACTCAAAGCCACAAAACTGGTAATCGGTGGAGATGCAATTTAGATGCTAGCCTGAGGATTATGTTTTGGGGTCAATACAGCCAAATGTCTGAAATATGTGGGAATTATCTGTCATGTGAAATGACATCAAATTAAAATGCCCTAATTGAGAAATGAAGTTGCAATATATATTTTCCTGAGTTATTTCTCTGATCACATCAGTAATAAATTATCTTACAGTACACTTGCAGGGATGGTAGGGATTTATTTTACTTTTTGTTTTGTTCTTTCACTAGACTCCATGTATTCCAATTAAAATGCTATTAAGCTTGGATGTATCAGACTATCTTGATGACTTTCATCATCACCTTAGTTTATCTAATGCATTCCCTATTAAGTTAGTCTGATTAATAATTCCCTACATAAAATTTTCCAACAAATGTGACTTACCTCTAGAGATTAATCACAGGCTTTTTTTATGGGACTAACAGGCTGACATTTAACAACTTTGATTTATAGGTTTCCTGGTATGTTATTGGGCTGTTTGCTTTGGATGTATTCCCTAAGCATTTGACAGCAGATTTCTCTAAGCACAGGCCTATGTAAGCACATGAGTTAATCACATCTTTTCACTTCAGTCTCTTTCAAAAAAAAAAAAAAACTTTGTTGATTACAGCTCTGGAAACCTCTGGATAGCTCTCTGACACATGATGTGTCTGAATATACCTCGTAAAAATCATGACCACTGTGATGTATCCATTTACTAGGCCTTCACATTTCATTCCACGTAGATATCTCTATGTCATGTGTAATAATACTCCATTTATAAAGATAGCTACAAGATCCCTGACACTCATTTCCATGGTAAAATATCTAATATTCATTGTCCTTTTCCACTAAACTAATAAAAGTTTGTATATAATAGATTCTTAAATGAAATTTGATTGTATGGTTTAATAATTTTGAAGAGCTATAGTTATTTATTTACTATTATAATGCACCCTTCATCAGATATTTAAATGTTAACTTTTGCAAACCAGGTACAGTTTTGTTAAATGCTTGAATAGTGTTTTCCCTAAATGCTTTTAGTTTCAGAAGATAGAAAGGTTCCCAAGTCAATTAAACTGATATAAGAAATTGAGTGGAACCAAGGGCAAAGTTTACAGATAAGTCTTGTTTTTCTCTACTTGATTATTATTATATTTTTTCCCTCCATATGACTGTGTTTTCATGCCAATGGCCATTATGCAATAGCTGATTTCACTGGCCCCTTTCAATTGAAGGGCATGGACTTGGATTAATATACTGTAGTTCAAAATTTCTAGGAAAAAAATAACCAACTTGTCTAACTCTGTTGAGAATGTGTCCTTGACCTATTCATCTCCTGCAAAGGGGTTATCCATTAAATCTATGCTTCCAACAACAACTGGGGGAAGTTAGAAGTTGAAGTCAAGAAGGATTAACATTCCTTGTCAATCCTGTGGTGGTTTGAATGTTAATGTGGCCCATAGCCTCAAGTATTTTTGACTAAGGTTCCTACTTAGTCTCCAGCAGCCAGAGCCCTGTGAGAGGAGGTGTGTCTCAGGGTGGGGATCTTGAGTCTGACCTACTATGAGTTCAGAACCAGCCTGAGCTCTGCCTGTTTGTTTTCTCATTGCTATGGGTATATGATGAAGTGAGCCAGCTTCTTCCACCAGGACGACACTTCCCTTTGAAATAGTAAACTTGAAATATGCCCTTTCTGCTCATAAGCAATTTTTGTCAGGTGTTTTTATTGCAGCAGTGAGATTCTACAATTTGTAGAATGTCCTCTTTGGCTGGACATGCCTCCCCATTTTCTTCTTCCATGGTGTCTTGCTATAACTCCTTCCCTTATATTTAATGCTAATCCCAGGCTATTAAGCCCTTAAACCAGCCAAAATAGTTTATTGCATGCTTTAAACAAGAGCTGGATTGCTTCCCTGTCACCTCAGAGCTCTATTAGAGGAGCTCTGCAGAGAACAAAGGACAAATGGTGTTTGGTTTCTGAACTGTGTTACTATTCAGATACCAGGATCTCTGAGCTGACCCTGAACAAAAAAAGTCACAGAGGTCATTTCAACTGGATTTTCTAACACAGTGGAAGATTTTTAGAGGTGAACATATGAGGAGATTGCTCTTTCTGTTGAAGAAGAGAGAGAAAAAGTGAGAAATTCCTGTATTGCACTGTATTTACTTAGTGTCTTCTCAATACCTCAGCTAAAGAGTTTTTAACATTTTCTTTATAGCAGGGTCCTCACAATGAAGAGATCACACTAAGTGCATACCCTATTCTGGCCAAGATAACACCAAAAAGGGATGTCATATAAAGCAGAAATTGTATTTAGGAAACAGGAAACTCCACCTGTTAGTAAGCAAATCTGTATAATTTTTTACCCCAACCATCCTTTCTTCTCCATAATAAACTTTAATTAATAGAGCCATCATGTTTAGTTAATAGTTAGGCTTTTTGGTGGGATGGCAACATAATGTCAAAGAGGGGAAATACTATATGACAAGTTTCCCTGGTTGACAGGACTTGAGGATAAGTAATTTCATTTTTTCATCATGCTTTTAGACTATTTATTTCATAGGTTGTCAGATCAGCCTGACGTGGTTCTTGTTGCAAGTAAATAGGTTCATGTGTGGCAACCCTCGCAATCAGCTTTCCCAGGAATGTGGTACAGATCTCCCACAGCCTGCTTTTCTTCCTATTGAATTCATCCATTGTCTCTCTGTGCACTTAGGCAGACAATGTGCTGTGTTTATTTATTGCCACACCACCAATGTATCTCTCTAAGGCTGTACCTAAAGGCATGTTTTCTCATGAAGGCAGAGAAGCATATTAGTTTCTTACAATAGTCAAGGGCTTGTCTTGTGAGATATCTGAAAATAGGGGCTTGATTGTTGTCAGACACCACAGAGAGTCATTACTGTATACCTGGCAGGGGCCTGACAACTCAACTGGGTAAAATTCTCAGCAGGTTTGCATCAAAACACAGACCAATAATAGAAGCAGAAGATGGTGGGGAGTGGCTGAGAGTCTTGTTTGTATATTAATTGTACAATAAACTGTTTACCATCAGACTATGAGCTCTTTCAGGTGAAGAACTGGAAATTTATTTAATATTGTATTTTCTTTCAAAAGAACATAATATCTGACAAAAAATCATTAGCAAATGGATGGATGGACAGATGGTGGGATTAATAAATAGGTGGAAGTATGCATAGAGATGAGCTAGACCATTTTCTTATAGAGTGTTCCTGAAAATATAGCTTGTCAGACTCCGAAAAATTAATTATTTAAAATATATATATTTATTTATTTATATTCATGTGTTTGTGTGTGGTACAACAGGGTCTTTTGTGCTACAAATGATTGCCAAGCTGACTTTACATGGGTGGCTAGGGTATTGAACCCAGGGCTGGCAAAGTTTGTGAGAAAGCAAGCACCTTTAATTAGTAAAGCCATCTCCCCAACCATAAATTAATGATGATGTGTGTGTTTGTGTATGTGTGTGTTTTCATGGGGATGTACATGTTCGTTTGTACGTGAGTGTGCCTTTGTGCAGAGGTGAGTACATGGAGGTGCATTTGCATGTGGAGGCCAGAGGTCATGTTGGGCATATTCCTCAATCAGTCTCCACTTTATTGATTGAGACAGGGGATCTCTCTAAATCTAGAGTGCATCTCTTTGTCTACATTGGTTCACTAGAAAATGAGTTCCAGTGATTCCCTGTCTCCACCTCTCCAGTGCACACCACTAGGACAGGCATTTATGTGGGCTTTGGAGATGCACACTATGGTCTTCATGCTTGTGCAATCAGTCCTTTACCCACTGAGCAATCTCTTCAGCCCAGGTTCATACTTTTATAAAAAATGTGGTCCTTTTTCTGTTTCTCTAACGACGTCATGTTGCCTCACCCCTTGACCACATGGAAATTCTTTCTGCCCTTTATGTCAACTAAGGGCCACTGCAAGTCTGACCTCTGCCTGGTATTTCCACACATTGTTTCCACAATCCATTACTTTCCCAGCATACAGATATCAGCTTGCATGTTATGTCACTTGAAAGGAACCTTCGAACTCAATTGTTGTACATCATTATTCTATTTTAATTTCTCTCCTGAACAGTTTTCCTTCTTTTCTATATTTAAGTGCTCCATTGAAAAAAATATGAAACAGGGTCTCATTCTGCAACCTAAGCTGATCTAGAACTCACTTTTGAAGTGAGATCCTAATGTTGACTGAGAGACAAGGTTGCTTTATTTCACAATCCATGGGAAGACTTATACTATGACCAAAGATATGTCCCACACAACTTTTTAAAATCTTCACAATCACCTAAACTGCCTAGTTGTGTTACTGCTTAAATTTTTATAAAAATATTATTTTTGAGTGTCCATGTGTATATATGTGTTTGGGTGTGTCAGTGCATGTGTGTACATATTATCACACATGTATGGAGGTCCGAGGTAAGCTTTGGGTTTTGTCATGTCGTGCCTCCTCACTTGATTTTGCTCTGCTTTTGTTGTGCTTGCGACCAGAGATCTTCTGGGAAACGCTCCTGCACCCACCTCCCATTTCCACCTCACAGGACAAGGAGTACAGAGGAGCCTCCAACAACTTCCAGATTTTCACATGAGGGTCTGAGACTTGAATTCAGGTACTCAAGTTAGAGAAGTTTATTAGTTAGCATTCTCTAGAGGAACAGAACGAATAGAATGAATTGTATTAAAAGGTAATTTATTGGATTAGATTATGACAGTTCAACAATAGCAGGTTGAAGGCCTGAGAGTCAAAAACCGGTAGCTGCTCAGTCCATGAGGCTGGATGCCTCAGCAGTCCCAAACCAGCTCTGAAGGCCTGGAGCTTTCCTGAAGAGCTGCTCTTCAGTCCACGCTGCTCTTCAGTCCACACTGTGGGAAGAGAGGATCCTTTCCTTCCCAGAGCTTCTTTAGATAAAGCCCCAACCCCACCCCCGGTGCGGGGCCACCCACTCTGAGTTAAGGGCTCACCTGGGGGAAGGATTTCTCCTTTACTTAATCCTTCTTCGAAGCAACCTCAGAGACATACTTATGAGGAATGTCTGTGTATTCCAAGTTGACACAAACTTAACCATCACAAGAAGCAAGTCCTTTTATCCACCGAGCTATCTCCTCAGTTCCTAATTCTGCTTCACTTTTAATACACAGTATATTGCCTCAGATCTCTTAACTTGAATAGCAACAGCTTTCCGTTCTTGCACAGAGACTGTGACTTAGTGCTTTTTTATTCCTGCTTTCCAAAAAAAAAAAAAATCTAAAATTCAATTTTGAACTTGTTGGTATCTAACAATTTCAAAAGGAATTTCAGAAAGACAACCATGGTATGAACTCCTTTCATGTATACTTATCACTGCCAAACAGATATCTTTCTGAATTTTGAAAAATGCAGACAAGTAAGGTGAGATTTAGATCATGGTATATTTCCCTCTGAATTCAGTCTACTCCTGGCCTTCAAGGAAGCCATAACGTGAAGCTATTCTACATTCTGATACTTAAAGACAAGGATGAGTCAAGGTTTAGAGTTCTGCAGACTGGATGAGGCAGATAAAGGCTGATGAATGTTTATTATAGTTCAATCAGAAATTTTATTTTACTTTTACAATTATTTTAATAAGAGTCATTTGGGATTGTGGGAAATGACACCTGTAAAGGTCATGTTGCCCTGTTATGTGAAGAGTCAGTGTCTTCGCCCATGCATTAGTCTGCTTTGATAACTAACAAAAATGTGGTAATTACTCAGGGGAGTAAGGCAGGCAGGTAACTTCTATAGTGTATCTCTATGGTAGGCCTGCCATAGCAATTAGACCATGAATAACATATTATCTATTCACTTCTTATTGTTCTTCCATTATATTAAATTTAGGTTTGTATATTTTTTTTTCATTTTAAATTTCATGCCAAAATAAGACAGACAATATGGCTGAGAATTTAAATCCAGAATAACAGAGCTATATTATGAAATATATGTCCTTAAAATGGGCTAAAGTTCCTTTAAATCTCATGACTACTATTAATTTATGGACAATGACTGTGAAACTAATAAAACTTTTGAAATTTGACCATAACTACACAGAACATGGATTCATACATATATTCTGAAGTTGATAAACATTTTTGACATGAGAAATGTAGGATTAGAAATGCAGATATATAAAGCTGCCCTATTCTGGTGAAAAAAAAATATGCACAGATGCATGGAAATGATTGAATGGGAAGTAATTGACAGAAAAAATTTAAAAACTCTAGAAAAAATCATATGTACATTAATACAAATTTGATATGTACATTAATACAACTAATCCAAGTTTTTATGTTAAAGACTTCTTCACATATATTGGACACAGGACAAAGTAAAAGAAAATATTGATATCTATTTCACTCTAGAATATGGATGAAAGTATGTGCTGTAACATCATGAGAATGAAATAAGATGAATGACTGACTCATAAATTATAAACTTAATGTTCACATAATTCAGCTGAGGGTTATATTGAAACATCATTTGACTATAGAAGCACTTGGGAGTTTTCATTTTGAACAAGATCTATGATAATTGACAATAGAATTGGTTGGATACAGTGAATGTGAAGGCTGTGAGCTCCTTTTCATGGATGAAGGAGCCAGGCCTGGTGGTTTTCCGTGTCCTTCCATTCCTGTTCACATGCACTTCTGGTTCTAACTCTTGAAGGAGTTTTGGAGTCATAGGCTTTTTGTCTCTTTCTCATTTTGAAAACACTGCCATTTTACACTTGCATGAATCTGTGGGAGAAAGGAATTGATAAGTTGAAGAGTATTTGGGAACTTGCAATTAATTCTTTATTAAATGAAATTTTGGAATATGATTGATTTTCTTACTCTCATACTCTACACATAATATAAAACTCTGTTATGGTAAAATTAAAAGTATCCCTGGGCTGGATAGATGGTTCAGCAGTTAAAACACTTGTCTATAAAGCCTAATGACCTGGGTTTGATTCCATGGTACCCACATAAAAACCAGAAGCACAAAGTGGTGCATGCATTGGGAGTTCATTTGCAGTGGCTGAAGACCCTGGCACACCCATATTCTCTCTCTCTTTCTGTCTCTCACTCACCTTTGAAATAAATAAAGAAATGATTTTTTAAAAATCTATAATTTCATAATAAGTTTACTAATAGTTTAATAATAGAAGGAAATTGCTGTGGATAGAATGTATATGTCTCTGAATAAAATCATGTTTGTAACTCCTTCCTAAGGTGATGAAATACATTGATAGAGCCTTTGGATATGATGAGATTATGAACATTCTGGCTTTGTGAAGGGGATAAATGCCCTTCTTAAAAAAAGTCAACATGTGACATGACGTTTCAAAATCTCCTACTATACAAGATAACATGGTTCACATCACTTTGTCCTTTACCATGTAAGTATACAATATCTCTAGAGCTGAGAACAAGACTCCACTCAGCCCTGAGTCTGCTAGTATCTTGACCTTAGAATGATAAGAAATCAGTTTCTGTACTTTAATAATTATTCATTCAAGTTTATTTTTCTATAGCAAAGAACAGGTAGAGGTAGTAGTAGTATTACTGATTTCTTCCACTGCAGCACCCCTATTAACTCTACAAATATACACATATACTTATCTAGAACAAGTTCACAAATCAAATTTTACCATTCTTCAGCTGTGAACTAAAAGGTAACTATTTTACTAATGAGGAGAATGATACAAACAGATCTATTAGCCTCAAAAAAAAAAAAAAAAAAAAAAAAAAAAAAAATCCCACAGATATTTACTTTCTGGATAGTAAAATGAAACTAGTTTTCTTTTATCTGATTCTCACTTATCTTGTATTTTCCAGTTTCACCAACAGATGACACTGATTTATTTATATATATATAATTTTTTTCAAATAGCACTTCAAGGAAATTCTTCAATCCTGTGATTTTGAGGATAAAAGCACAAGGTAAAGAAACAACAAGTAGAAATTATATCAAACTATTTTTGATATAGAATTATTTTTATTGTTTTGATATGATTTGCAAATGTATCAAAGATAGATTTTTATGGCACGAACATTTCCATTATTTCTATTATCACACACTTATAACTCTAATTCTAAAAGAAACTATCTGAAAGATTTTATGAAAGGGATGTATTAATTTGTATTTCATCTTGTAAAAACCAGGATGTGTGTTTCTTTATCTATGAACACAAGGTCATCAGAAAAAATTATTTCTCAGACATTTTGGCTCTCTAATAATTTCACTGGAAACTTTCATGGTCTGTAACAGGGCAAGGCAAGATGCCTAAAGGAATGAATAAATCAAGCTGTCATTAAAAAAATCAGAATAAAAATATATTGTCTCTCAGTTCAAAGTGCTTTATCAGTGACATGGGAGTTTCCAGTAGCCTTCATTGGGGAAAGTTCCTTTATCACATGTACAAAAAATACTAATGCCAGTCTTTCTTTACTTTTTTTTAAATCTGAAGATTCTAGAAGTAACTCATATTCATGATCCCTTACTAGGAATATGGTGATTTACTAGTGGTTATTTTAAGCCTGAGCATTGCTGTGCAGATTTCAGTCCCACCACTTACACTGTCCCTATAGTTACCAGGAATAATTATTTTAATTACAACTTTAAGCTAGTGACTAACAAGGTGCTTTACAGTCCCTTCAGCCTGCCACCCACAACTACATGGAAGACGTGGAAGTTAATCGATTTGTTGAGCTAAGTGGACCAAAAGGAGATACAAAAAAGCCACAGGTGTGTGGGCTTACTTGCTGTGATGTGCATTAAAGGGAGACACCGTGGATCAAAGTGGAGCTGTAAGTACCAGCAGGACATGTGCTTCAAAGGGCCTGTTCAGGAGAACACATGAGAGTCTGCATCAAATTTTAAGTAGGTATTTGAGATTTTAGCAGTGACAGTGTTTCCTTTCTACTCATTTATAATTGATATATTTTATTAGCAAAAATATAATCCATGATTATCATACACAGATGTTAAGCATACATTACTTATGCCATTCTTGCTGAAAAAAGTAATATTCTATAATGCTTATTAGTACATCATTCCTTTAAAAAAAATGGTAAAAGCATATGTCTAATGGGTGACTATTTCTACTGTTTTATTTTTAATCAAGAGCTCTGCACACTGAGCAGGAAGGTTAAATGTTTGTTATACTGTCATATCTCATCACTTCAAGATAGTAATTAAGAAAACTCACAAAATACTTGGTTTTCAGCATCTCTTGGATCTAACTGCTGGTTTAAATTAGATGACCCCCATAAATTCATGTGGTTTGAATGTTTGGGTCCTATCTGTAGCACTTTGGAAGTCGGAGCCTTGCTCGAGAAGATGTGTTGCTGGGAGCTTTATCATTAATAAACTAGCTTTCACTTCAAGACTCAGCTTACTCTTGCTGCTATCTTCCACCTCCTGTGTCAGGGAGTGATGTCCAGCATCTGCTTTACCACCCTTTCCCTGATACAACGACACTTCCCCACAAGACGATAAGCCAAAATAAGCCCTATCCTTCCATCAGCTGCTTTTGGTTGGGTGCTTTGTCTCAACAATACAAAGGTAACTACAACACTAGAGGTATGACCTACCTTCCTCTACAGAAATGAGACAAGATTTGAAGATATGTCTAAAGAAAAATATTTGCATAGTGGTTATAATCCTTTGTTTTCAGGAATAACAGCCATTAATAATTCACTTATATGGATAAATGTAACATGTCACCTTTGTGGCAGGATTTCTCTATGTAATCCAGGCTGGCCAAAGACTTCTGATTTTGTTCTTCTTACCTTGTTGTACTGAATTTGATCTCCAATAACACAGGGACTAGAACTAATGTGAGTAAGGTTCTTTATTTATTTATTTTTGAGGGAAGCCCAACAGACTGGCCTTTTTTCGTGTGTGAGAGACAGAAAGAGAGAGAGAATTTGTGCACCAGGGCCTCCAGCCATTGTAATCAAAGTCCAGGCACATGTACCACCTTGTGCACATGTGCAGTCTTGCATGCTTGCATCACCTTTTGCATCTGGCTTTCCTGAGACCTGGAGAGTCAAGCATGGATCCTTAGACTTTGCAAGCAAGCACCTTAGCCATTAAGCCATCTCTCCAGCCCTACTTTTATATTTTTATTTATTTAAAGAGGAATGTATCCATCTCACCATTGCCTACCAGCAGTGTCGTTGTGCTTTATCAGACTGAAGTTTATTTTTGTACATTATTTTTAGCATTAATAGGTTGTGATATTTTTATTTTTATTTAATTTAATTTTTAGAGAGAGACACACAGAGAGAGACAGAAAAAGAGAGAGAGAGAGAGAGAGAGAGGGAGAGAGAGAGAGCCAGCAGTGTCTCAGCTGCTGGGAATGAAATCCAGAGCCCCCTTGTGGTCAAGTGGAAGCATCACTTTGCAGATGGGAACCTGGAGATTGGAACAGCTGGAGATTGGAACCAGCGTTCTTAGGTCCCAGCTCCAGCCCTATTTTTATATTTTTTGTGAGTATGAATTCTCACCATTGCCCCCTCGTTTTTTATATTTTTATTTTTGTTTATTGCAACAGCATACACAGATAAAGAGGGAGAGGGGAGAAAGAGAGAGGAAGATAGAGAGGAGCCCCCTTGAGAGAAACAGAACTCGAGATTGGAACCAGCGTTCTTAGGCTTAGGAGGCAGGCACCTTAACCCCTAAGC
Organism: Orientallactaga sibirica; assembly: GCA_036365145.1. Lineage (NCBI taxonomy): Eukaryota > Metazoa > Chordata > Mammalia > Rodentia > Dipodidae > Orientallactaga > Orientallactaga sibirica. The sequence continues at coordinate 42,535,304 of JAEOAD010000007.1, forward strand.
CATCTGTCCAGCCCCTATTTTTATATTTTTATTTGTTTATTCAACAGAGATACACAGATAAAGAGGGAGAGAGGGAGAAAGAGAGAGGAAGATAGAAGGAGAGAAAGAGAACTCGAGGTGCAGGCACTGCTTTTCACAGTTGGCTTTACATGGGTACTAGGGAATTGAAACTGCTCATCATGCTTTGCAAGCAAGCACCTTTTGCCTGATTTTGAATATTAAATATGTCTAAGATATTGAAAGAATTTATGTTATTCTTGAGCTTATATTGATGACATTCATTGTTTTCTTAAATATTGAAACAATTTTGTGTGCCTGACAAAAAAAAAATTCCATTTTGGTCAGGAGATATTTTCCTTTATAGTTTAATGAATCCTACTTCCTATGTACTATCCTACTAAGCATGTGTGTGTCATTGCAAGCCTGTTTTCATGAGGAGCTTCATCAGTCTTTGATATTGTGTATCGTCTGGCCTCGTCAGTACTAGAGAAATACTTCCACTTACAAAGGTTTTTTGCAGAAAATAGATACAAATTTTTCATGTACAAGTTTGAAGAAATTGTCACCAAAATCATCTGAGTCTAGTATTTTCCTCCTAAGGATCATTTCTTTTTCTACATTCTTTATGGCATTGCTTTAATAAATGAATGACTTCATATTGTCCAATTATTCCTCAGTTCATGTATATCGGAGGTTTATATGTAATGGTATGTGTTGTGTATGCATAGTGCATGTACGTATATGCAGAAGTACAGGCCATATGCATTGTTTCTTTGAGATTGAGTCACTGAGGCTGGAGATGCTTTAGTTTTTCTTTCGTTTGTTTGTTTGTTGTTTGTTTCTGTCAGACTGGATGATCAGCAAGACCCAGGGAATCCTCTGGTCTCTGCTCCACCAATGTGAGGTTTATAGGCATGTGTGGCCATACCAAGCTGTTGATATGAGTGCTGAGTGGCTCACGGATCCGCTTCAGCCCTCATGCTTGTCTCATACCTTCTGAGCCATTTCTTTAGCCCTAGTATATGCTACGTTTATTTGATTTTATCTTTCATTTATCATTTCCCTTTCATTTATCTTTTCTTTATGACTTTATTTAGTTTCCTATCAGAACTTATTGTTTCCATATTAATGTGTGGATGGGTACCCACCTTTTAGCTCTTCAGGTATCCATTTTGCAGTTGATATGCCAACTCGTATTTTCACTGTTTTCTTTATTACTCTATATAGGATTTTATCAATATGAGTGGTCTTCTTATAAAACTATTTGCTTTCTCAATTTTCTCTGTCTGCTTTCAATTCCATTGATGATTTTAACTATTATTATCATTGTTATTTGCTCTTTTGCTTATTTCCTGCTATTTCATTGGGTAGCATGATCTTTTTTCCTAGATTTTCTGATTGAAAACTTTGATCATTAACTTCAAGCCCCTTTCCTTCTTTTTGTTATTTGAGTTGAAAGTTCATTCATTCTAACAATCTTTAGTCATAAACTATCACTCACATGTCAATAGTTGCATGTGCAAATTTTGATGATTTACATTGGATTACACAAATTATGTTTTTCTTTTTCTTTTGAATCTCTTTATCAATTTATAATTAATTTCACAGGAAGTTCAATTTGTAAATATATAGGGGAATTTCTCATTATATTATTATCATCAATGATTTCATTGTTCTCTTCAGAGAATTCATTGTATGTGTTTTCCAACACTTAGCACTTATTATGGGGTATTTTATGGCCCTACATTTATTGTGCCTGGAATATTTTCTCTCCTTTTAAATGGGGTAAATTATAAAGTTAAGGATATTGGTTGTGGAGTTTTGAATATGCCAACTGGGTCTAGTGAGTTGATTTTTGTTGAGATTTTTCTATATGCAAATTGATTATTTTAAGTAACATGTCCAGTTACTTACTGAATAAAAAATGCTAATCAACCATAAGTGTATATTTGTTTTGCTTTCTTTTTTTGGAAATTTTAAAATCACACAAGATCTATCATTAGCTATACATATTTTTGAGCTGCGGTGCCTTCTTAATCAGTTGCTTCTCATGAAATACCACGGAGCTCATCATGTTTATACACCTTCAGCCATGAAATTCATGTCAACTGATATTCATGAAGCCATAACAATTCTGCATTCTGACTCCAAAGGCTGTACTTTTCCTCCTTTGAATCTTCTCAGGTCCTAAAATTTAAATCCATCTGTTATAAAAGACATGCAATTGAATCTGCTTTAGTTGTTTTTGCACTCACCCAATTTTGCCTATGACCGGAGACTACTGAATATCTTTTCACTTCATAGAATCACTGACTTCACTGTCCTGTAGGCTCCCACTACGTGTTTTTATGCCATTTATTCTTGCAGTATAATTTATCTTTTTTGCCTTTATGCTTTTTCTGTAATTTTATTTTAGCACTGTAGTTCACTTTTTCTATTGACTTATATAGCTTGTAATACATCTGTTTATTATTAGTTTTCTTCTTGTGATGGACATTACCCCTGAATCTTTAAGAATGGAGACATTTAACTTGCCACAGATCACTAATAATTTTTGACTCCTGAGGTGGTCTTGCCCAGAAAGTGTGTGCTCATTCCTGTGTATGAGTCTCCTCTCATGAATTCATGAAGCCCTCATTCTCAACTCCTCTGTCCACTGACCTGATTTGTCCTGAAGATTCTAATCATCCCAGCTGTTCAATCAAGACAGAAGAACACCTGAGCTATGAGTGGAGCCTGAGATGTGATCACAGAATTGGATTGAGCAAAGCCCTGTGTAACTATACTACCCACCTCATGAGTCTCCCTTCTTTCAGTCATCGCCATCTTTTGCCTGTTGTTCCCTGTTTACATTTCTATATTTATATTTTGGGAAATTCTATTGTTTCACATCTTCAAACTGTAGTTAGATATTACATTATGGCTGATAGTGTAAATCTCATTTGAATGCAATTTCTTTCAGAAGAAGGAAATGAAGAAGTGCGGCTAGAATAAGCAAGAGTCCAGAGGACAATTGCATTACATTTGAGCAGATCTACCAGTGAAAGGAACTTATATGAAAAAGAGATACCAGGAAAGGTAATACTGATTCTCAAGGACTTGTCTTATGAGTCATTTTTCATAGATACCTGTAATTTAAGATGCAATCAAAGTTCAAAGTCTTTTGAGTATAGACATAGCTTAGTTTGAACTGCTTCTGCCTCATTTATCTTGCATAGTTACTTATTTCTTTATACTACAATTTTATCAGTAAATCTGGAATAATAGTAAATAATAATGCAACTATATATTTTTGGTTGAGGAGATTTGTGAGCTATTTTACTCTGTCAAAAGCCTAGTTTTCTAATAATTCCACATATGTTATCAATGCCTTTAACACTGTCGCCATGACTGCCTGTTCCGTGAGATGCTCTTATATACTTGGCCATGTGTAAATAGTGAGCAATCTCAAACCATATTTTAAAGATTTAAAATAAATCCTTATAGAAGAACTAGGTTACATACTCCAGTGAGCCATAATATAAATTTTGATTTTGTTCTGAAATCTACCTCTGTATTCCCATAACCTGATATCTATAGACTGACAAATGTTTTTACCCACAAATCAACATTCTTTTGATGTATTTTAAGATATATATATATATATATATATATATATATATATATATATATATATATCACTAGGTTTTGAATTTGTTTTTTAGTAAATGTTTGAAATCTCTCTCAGAAACATGCTGAATTCTGAGTTTGACCTATAGTTGGATTTAATTGAAGGCTAGGTTATAGTTGATCTGCCTTGAAAATGATTCTGTATAAAATGTAGGGGGAATCTCTGCTGGATTCATCTGTTAAAATAAAGATCCTACATTTGTCAGCAGGTAATAAAATTCTGCTTATAGATTTCTGGGTGAATGATTCATTGTTGTATAAACAGTCCAAATAGTGACAAGTTCAAGTTATACTCAGAAAGGACCACAAAGAAACCATTTTCCATTCCCATCTATCACACTGCCCCACTGGGGGACAGAAAGAACTGACGCCAGAAGTCTTTATGAACTAAGATGGTTATTATAAAAACTCTCATCACTTACATGTAAGATTGAAATGGAAATAGCTGGAGTGCAACCGTTTCATCTTGTCAGATTCTTCCAGAGGACATACAGTTCAAAGTAGCACAACGTGAGCAATCTTTGCAAGGAATTGCTAAGTAATGGAAATTTACTCTATAGTGCCAACCAGAAATGAAAGCATCATGTCAGCAAAATTCCCATCAGATGGTCTTGAGATAAAGAATTTGGCCTTTTCACTTCAGTTAATGAAAAAAATTGGGCAATCAGTCTTGTAGTGAAATGGAACTTTTATCTTACTGTGTAGGTAAATTATGGATAGGGTTATGCACTAAGGAGGTGACCTACATATTATATTCAAAAGACAAAATTAAAAAATAGTGTTCAACCTTGAGCCACATTTTTCACATTTGGAGAAATTTAGGCAGATCTGTTTGGTAAAGGGCTGAATAAAAACTTGCTAACATGGGATCATTTATTTTTTTCATGTGTAGATTTAATTTTTGTTTGTCTTTGTAGAGGTTAAGTATAAAACTGCTTGAAATTTATTAAGTACATATACTTTGGGGTGAGACCATAACCTTTGGAGCTCAGAAGACAATGGCTCAAACATCAGCTTATACTTTGTGTGACTATGCATAAATTGCATAGTTTTTCTTTCGTGAGCTCCAATTGTCCTATATGTCAAATGGGCCTAGAATTTTTGCCTGAAGAGTTAGTGTGATGAAACAGCAAAATAATTTTGTGGATATTCTAGCTATTATATTTGTTGGTGCTATCCACTTTAGATAATGTGACTTTATTTATTTGAAAAAGAGAGAAAGATGCATATAGAGAGGAGAGGGAGAAAGAGAGAGAGAAAGGGAGAGAGAGAGAGAGAGAGAGAGAGAGAGAGAGAGAGAGAGAGAGAGAGAGAGAATGAGCAAGCCAGGACAGAGAGAGACAGAGAAAGGAGGACTCTAGACACAGTAAAGGACCTTCTAGCATTCCACTGTGCATTCCACTTTATGGGGGTACTGGGGAATCAAACTTGGTCCTTTGGCTTTTCTTTCAAGCCCCTTAAGCACTAAGCCATTTCTCGAGCCCTAGATGTGTGACTTTATTTTGTATATCCTTATATTTTACTCAATTTCCTTGGTAGTTCATTATATTTTAAAAGAGAAGTGGCTTGCAATAAGGTGATTCTTCCCCATACACAGTTAGGAAAACCTAGGTGTAGAGTAGAGTTCAATGCTGCCCAAGTTTGCTTTTTAACTTGTGACATGCATGCTACAGCCATGATAATTCTGGAAAATTGCATTAATATCTCAAAAGCAGCATTGTTTTTCTAGATTCATATTTTTTCAATCAAAGAAATTGTTGCTTCTTTATTTTTGTAATAGAATAGCACATTTTATCTTTATATCAATAAATGCATAGAGATGAAGAGGAAAACATTTTATTTTAATTAGTAGGAAACTACATTTACCGCTAAAATACCTTGGCCCAAATATATTTTTCCAATTTTTTCTTCATTTCCATCCCATTTCTCATTTTAGAAGTTGACTTTTTTTTTGGGGGGGGGTGGAGAGACACAGAGAGAGAGAGAGAGAGAGAGAGAGAGAGAAGGAGACAGATAGAGAATGGGTGCTCCAGTGGCTTCTCAGCCACTGTGAACGAATTCCAGATGCCTGCACCCCCCCTGTGAGCAAGTGCAGCATTTTGCACCCTTGTGTCACTATACATCTGGCTAAACATGGGAACTGAAGAATTGAACAGCGTTCTTAGGCTTAGCAGGCAAGTGCCTTAACCGCTAAGCATCTCTCCAGCACTAGATGTGTGACTTTTAAGTAAGTCTCCTATTTTTCAAACTTTACTTTGGGAATATTGTACCTGTATCTAAAAAATTATAAAAATTATAAAAGTTAAAACAAATGGTTGCATGTTGCATGGATTAAGCGCTTGTCTCATGAGGAATGGTCCACTAGTATAAGATTTTGTCATCTAAAATGAGAATATCATACAGTATTGAAGAGAACAAGCTCAGAACCTTCCAATGATCACTTGAATCTTAGGTCTAAGCGGATTTTAACCTTCATGTGGTCTATGCTCCTCATTTGCAAATTGTGCCATATAATCAACTGCTACCAAATGCAATGCTTATGAGGAGCCAATAGAGCAAAAATGCCATGAGCTCAGGACCCTAGGCACATAGTAAATTCACAGTAAATTGTTTGACCTTGTGCTTTTTATAGGTAAATTAAAAAGAATTGTATAAAAATATCAAAAGGTAATAGGTGCTATGTGTTGCAGTTTTCTAAGTACAATATAGGTAACAGTATTTTTATTCCTGAATTTCTCTGCAACCACAGCAGAATCTGATTTTGTATACACACACACACACACACACACACACACACACATATGACATGTGTGTGGTGTGGCTAAAATCATATGTATGTAAACATTTATGCATGTGCAGGTACATGACACCTGTGGGGGGTGTATATGGTGTGATGTGCCATACATGTATGTGCAAGTGCATATGCTCTCTGCACAGCCATAGAGAGGCCAGAGATGAACATTATCTAATGCTCTTCCATGTTGTGTCTTTGAGCTATAGTCTCTCACTGAATCTGGAGCTGCCATTTTTGGTTAGACTGGCTGACCACTGATTCCCAGAAAATTTTAACTTTCTCTGCTTCCCATGACTGAGGTAATCTGCATGTATGTTTATGTCAAGCTTTAAGGAATTGTTTATTGGAGAAAAATAAGAAAGAGAGAGAGAGAGTTTTGACATGCCAGAGCCTCATGTGCCACATTGTGCCTAGCATCTTACATGAGTAATGAAAATTGAATGGAGGTCCTCTCAGACTCACATGCTGAGCCATCTTTCTTTCTCTCTCTCTCTCTCTCTTCATGTATATCTCCAGTTTGAGATGGCATGTTCTTGAAAATATTTGATAAAAGTTAAATAAATTGGGAAAAAGCCGGGTGTGGTGGCACACGCCTTTAATCCCAGCACTCGGGAGGCAGAGGTAGGAGGATCGCCGAGAGTTCGAAGCCACCCTGAGATTACATAGTGAATTCCAGGTCAGCCTGGACCAGAGTGAGACCCTACCTCGAAAAACCAAAGGAAAAAAAAAAGTTAAATAAATTGGTATAGGAATACTACTTTCAAATTATTGGCTGTTAAACCTTCATGAACACCAAATATTTAATTGCTTATAAAACATTTCCACTGGCTGAAAACTATCCACACTTGTTTATTTATGTGTGTGGAATTTAGGCCACATTTCCTTTGCATTTAAAATGTGCTAAATACAATCATTAGTAAAGTAACTTTGTTTTATGAGTTATTATCCTTCCCAACCCTCTGATGAGGCATTATTACCTCACTTTCAAGATGGAAACGGACACAAAATGAAATAGGCATTACTTTCTCTATCTTTTGGCTCAGCAACTGTGAATTCAACCAACTACAGATAAAACAGAAAAGAATTGCACTGAATAGGTAATATATTTTTTTCTATTGTTATTCCCTAAACCTCAACTTTTTAAACTGTGGCAACCCTATATATGTTGTTATAAAACTAAATGGGAAGAATTGTGAAACACTGGCAGCAATGTATTATTTTTGAACACAAAATGATAAACATTTGATTAAAACACACATATAATGAATGCAGTGTTTGTGGCTATGCTTTGAACTTATCTCAAGCCTTGGTTCTGAACATATGCACCAGCATTTTGCAAGGTGCATGCCATCACACCATACTACCCAGACTCCAAGGAAGGCTGCCTGAAACACCTGGGCTCCCATTCAAGACTATGGTCTTTATGACTTGCAGTGCTTTCACTGTGCATGCTGTCTTCTGCACTTGCAGAAATACAAGAGCTTAATTGTGGTAATTGTGGAAAACAAAGTATTCTTATTTTCCTATACTTAATCCTACACACATGTCAAATCTATATCTTTGGGGGTTTTTTGTGATGCCATGTTTGGTTTTAAAAATTGTTCTTTGAGTTGCTGACTTGAAAAATAACTTAAAAATCATAAAATGACTTTTGCCTTTGGACAATTTCTGAAATGGCCCTATGCAAACTTCGGCCATTTAGGAATTATGTGTTTATGGGAAGGAGTGTTCTCATCATTGAGAATGATAAAATCAAAATATTAATCAGTTCTAAAAAATTGAAGATGATCTGCATCCTGAAGTATAAAATATTCAACCAGGTTTTAATTCTTTATGCAAAAATGAACAAGCACATCCATCTCATTAGAATGGACAAAGTACAAGTATACCAAAATTGTTTTAAAATAAATTCCTATATGTTTATGATCACTGACTAATAAATATGATTTTATACTTATTTTATACATCTATATATTCCCAGTGTTTGCGTAAAAAATTCTCAAATGATGGGCTGGAGAGATGACTTAGCAGTTAAGGTGCCTGCCTGCTAAGCCTAAGAACCGGGTTCCAATCTCCAGGTCCCACGTTTAGCCAGATGCAAAGTGACGCAAGGGCACAATGCAGCACTTGCCCACAAGGGGGCACACACATCTGGATTTCGTTAACAGCAGTTGAGAGACTGCTGGCGCGCCCATTCTCTGTCTCCCTCTCCCGCCCTCTCTCTCTCTGTCTGTCTCTCTCTGTGTCTCTCTCTAAAAATAAAAAAAAAAAACAATTCTTGAATAAAAAGGTGTCTTGAGTGAATAAAGTTTAAGGTACTCTGGCCTATGGCCTAAGGAGATTACTCAGTGTGTAGAGGCACTTGTTACAAATTTTAAGGGCTTGAAAGGGCCTGATGGGCCCTGAATTTATTCCCCAACACTCACATGAGCAGGTAAATATGTCCACATATATGCCTATTACTCCAGCCCTGTGGTGGATGGGATATTCAGAGGTCAGATAGACATTTAGTCTTGCTGATTAGTAAGTCTAACACAAAATATTGCCAGTTGGGGTTCAATGAGAGATTCTTTTGCAAGGAAACAAGTATATGAATGATAAAGGTGACCACTAAATATTTTCCTCTGGACCCCATATGTCCATAGGGCTCACCCATCTGCACCTACTTACATACACATACACCACACACACACACACACACACACACACACACACACACACACACACACTCAAAAAGAATGAAATCCTCACCTAAATAATACAGTGGGACATTTATTTATGTAACATTTGCATTGTAGTAAGTACTACAAATAGTCTAGTGAGTAAGTATGGGAATATGGGACTGAACCTGTTGTATGGAGACCTTGTGGAATATTGTGTAAGGGACTTATGTATCCTTGGTTTACAATCCAGGTTACATCCTGGAACATGGGCATAATCCACCAGGGATCATGTAGCCCACTGGTATTAGAACAATGATCTCAGAATTATCCTGTAGATGAAAATGAACTTAAACTTCTGATGCTCCTGATGCTACCTCCTTAAGGCCAAGTATAGGAGTGTAATCCCATGCTTAGTGATACGAATGTGTGGAGGGGCTAGAGAGAGAGTTTAGTGGTTATTGTGTTTGTCAAAATGCCTAAAATCCTGGGTTTGATTCCCCAGTATCCACATAAATCCAGATGAACAAAGTGGTACATGCATCTGCATTTTATTTGTCATAGCTAGAGGCCCTGGCACACCATAATCTATCCATCTATCTATCATCTATTATCTTTCTTTCCCTCTTTCTCTGTATCACTCTCCCTCATTCTCTCTACTTGCAAATAACTAAAATAGTAAAAAATATATAAAGTTCTGTGGATAATTAAAGATCAATCCAAGGCCTCATGCATGATAGCCACATCCCCAAACTGAGAGAGTCTTTGTATTGAAATTTCTTGTAAAAAAAATATTAATTAACTAGAGAGAAGGTGGAGAGGGAGAGAGAATGGGCATGCCAGGGCCTCCAGCCACTGCAAATGAACTTAAGATACATGTGCATCTGGCTTATGTGGGTCCTGGGGAGTCAAACCAAGGTCCTATGGCTTTGCAGGCAAACACCATAACTACTAAGCCATCTCTACAAGCCATAAGGAAGTTTCTTAAATACCAATGTCTGTGTGTGTCGTAAAGTGATTTAAAAGAAAAACAAAAACAACAACAAAGAGATGAATCTCTTTTCTACTAGAGAGCCAGAAATAGAACAGACCACCTAGTACCTAGTACCTGCTTTGTTTGCCTTAAAAACCTTTCTTCACTGGGCCTGGAGAAATGGCTCAGTGATTAAGGCACTTGCCTGCAAAGCTGAACTACCTGGGTTCAATTCCCCAATACCCATGTAAAGCCATATGAACAAAGTAGAGCATGCATCTGGAGTTTATTTGCAGTAACTGGATGCCCTAGCATGCCTATTCTCTTTGTTTCTCTTATCTCTATATCTATTCTCTCTGATTACAAAGAAATAAATAAAAATATTTTTGAAGCCAGGCCTGGTGGTGCACGCCTTTAATCCCAGCACTTGGGAGGCAGAGGTAGGAGGATCACCATGAGTTTGAGTCCACCCTGAGACTACAAAGCTAATTCCATGTCAGCCTGGACCACAGTGAGACCTTACCTTGACAAACCAAAATATATATATATATTTGAAACTCTTTCCTCACATATAAAACTATTCCTGAACCAGTCTCCATCACTGTACCTTGAATGAATGCATTGTTCTAGTCCATCATCTACAAATATGTGCTACACTCAGGGTCTGTCATTCACAGCTTTAATTTATGCTATTTCAGTTACTGATGCACATCCATAGTCTGAAAATACTGGTAGAAAATTCCAGAAATAAACAATTAAAATTGTGCCTACATAATATGATGAAATCTGGCCTTCTTTCATTCTTACCATCCAGAATGTGAATTATCCCATTTCTTCAGCATTTCCATAGAATATATGCTCTCACAGCATGCAGGGTAAAAGAACATATCCATGCAATCTTACAGAATATGATTGTCATTATTTTATGTATTATTAGTTATTGTTAGGGCCATACAGTGCAACATTCCTACATTAAAATGAATGAGAGGTCTGTGTAGGGATAAATAGCACATACAGGGATTGTTAGTTAGTGTCAGGTATACACTGCAGGTCTTGGAATAGATCTCCTGCACATCAGAGACGGGTCTTGCTGTGATTTTATTGTATAGGTATGTTCCTTTCTTTACAGATTTAAGAAATTCTTAGTTCTGTATCATTTTCTCATTCATTTTTCATTATAGCACTTAGCATGTAACTTCATGAGCACTGCATAAATCTATGCTTCCCTGGTGGAGGAAGTGTAAGAAGGACTTTAAGAAACAGATGCCATCTCCATTCTCTCCAGGCACCTTGCACTGCTCACTACTATTGACATGGGTTGACAATCAGTGAAAATTGTATTCATTTGCTCCTAGATTCAGCTCTTATATTGATAACAAAGGGAGACCTTTACTAACATCAATGGAGGTGATTTCATTATTATTATTAAGATGTGTTCACACATTGTGGAAGCTGATTGAGGAGCACTTTACTTGAGAAGGCCATTGAAGCCTCTGTGCTAGAGAACTGCTAAACTGTGAAGGGAAACACAAAAGATAAAGGTTGGCATTTTCTTTGATCTGCTCAGGATGTCTGATTGCATCCTCATTCTTTAAAAATTGTATCAGATAGAGCATTAACATAGAAAAGAGCAAGAGAAGGGAGACTAATATTTTAGAGATTTTCCTGTTATTTTATAGTAACAAGATAATCATAATAAGCTTAATCAATGTGTGTGTGTGTGTGTGCTGCTCATGTATGTTTTTGTTTAATGTGGGAATGTATATGTGAGTGTGGGTATACATGATTCCTCATATTAGTGTGGAATTCAGAGGCGAATCTTGGGTGCTATTCCTCAGAAATATCATCTATATATTTTGTGAGAAAAAAATCTCTCATTCACCTGTAGATTACTAACTAGATTGCTGGCCAGCATGCCCCATGGATCCTTGTGCCTCTGCCTCCCCAGTGTTGGGATTGCTATACATGCATTATATACGGGTACTGGAGATCAAATTCAGATCTTTATGCTCACAAGGCAAGCATTTTACTGACTGTGTTACCTCATTAGTTCTAGCTCATTTAAAATTTAAATGACTTGCCAATAAATTTTTTTTTTCATTGCTCTAGTACATGCCAGTGCTTTCTCACCCACCACCACATACAAACACATTCACAAGTGAGGTATACATTTCTCCGTCTTTTTTTCTCTTTTGTCATTTTATGTTTTTTGTAACCTACTATACTTAATTTATGTTAACATGTTGCTTTGTCAAAAAATAGTTCTATGAAGAAGGCAGAAAAACCTTGTGTCCAAGAAAAGAGTGTTTTGTGCACATCACTGTTTGGGGTAGTTTCTTGTAGACCAAGAGACTGAAGATCAGATAAATTAAAGGCATTTCTTAAAACTGATTGGGATATAGAATTTATTGCTGAAGGTCATAAAAGGTCTGTCACATAATTTGTTCCCTGTGTGAAAGGATATGCATTTATATTGAACCTGGTACTAAGTATAAATTCAGGCTATTGAACTATTTAATCATTATACCCATTCCATTGTATCAACTGAAAATCTAAATCTATGAAGTAATGAAATCTACATGAGATATATGTACTAGTTTTGGTAAAATATTTTAATTTGTTTACTTTTCTCACATAGTTAAGCAAAATAAAAAGAGTATGATGAGACTGTCATAAAGTTTGTTTTGGCTATACATTCCAATTCAACTTTAGTGCCATAATTAAAAAAAATATTTTTATTTTATTTATTTGAGAGAGAGAGGAAGAGGCAGAGAGAAAGAGTGAATGGTTACACCAGGGTCTCTAGCTTCTGCAAATGTACTACAGACAAATGTGCAACCTTGTACATCGAACCTGGGTTCTTAGGCTTTGCAGGTGAGTGCCTTAACCACTAAGCCATTTCCTTAGCCCAAGTGCCATAATTTTTGTTTGTGGACATAAACACTAATTTGCTTCCTCATAATAATTTAAGAACTCAACAATGATGATTAAAATATGTATTTTAAGGGCTGGAGAGATTGCTTAGTGGTTAAGGTGCCTGCCTGCTAAGCCTAAGAATTCCCGTTCAATTCTCCAGGTCCCAGGTTTAGCTAGATGCCAAGTGACACAAGGGCACAATGCCAAACTTTCCCACAAGGGGGCTAACATGTCTGGAGTTTGTTCACAGGGGCCGATAGGCTACTGGCGTGCCCATTTTCTATCTGTCCTTCTCTCTCTTTCTCTCTCTCTCTCTCCAAAAATAAATGTATTTTAAGCAGTAATATTGAACATTTACCTATTCTGTTACTTTCCTGAAAGTTTAATTCTAAGTAAGTTGGACATAGGAACATAATATCCCAATGTTTAAGTCACTGAGGAATTAGGGATAAATTGACTAATTTTTGTAGGTACATTACAGCGAGTAATTAGAGAGCCATTATGTGGTAGAACATCATTAATTTCTCTCCATGGACAATCTACTTCCACTCAGTTTTATTGATCTGCCCAAGAAATCCCAGAGAAGGTGATGGTGGAGTCCAGTTTATCCTAGACTACACATTTAGATGTAATTCTACTCTGAGTCATTGTGAGTTATAAAGGAATGAACATATTTTCTTTCATCTTAAAATATTCTGTTCTAGAAAATCTAATTCACCTCAATGATGGTTATTCAACTGAAGAATGGTTGGCTGGGTACATAAATATATATATATATATATATATATATATATATATATATATATATATATTTTTTTTTTTTGGTTTTTCAAGGTAGGGTCTCACACTGGTCCAGGCTGACCTGGAATTAACTATGTAGTCTCAGGATGGCCTCGAACTCTCGGTGATCCTCCTACCTCTGCCTCCCGAGTGCTGGGATTAAAGGCGTGCGCCACCACGCCCGGCTTATAAATATTTTTAAGAATAGTATCCATCCTTGGATCTTAACTCTTCTTGTGAGGGTCAATTAGATATTATTTTGAAAACTTAAATTTGGTCTTATTTTTCAATTCTTATATTGAAATTCTTAATTTTCAAGGTCAGTTTCTTGCTGTGAATGTGTTATTTACATGAAACCTGAAGAAGACCAGAAGAAGAAATGCCATAGCATCACTGGTTGCATTAGAAAGGTGTTGGAAGGACCAAAACTTTCCAAACTTGCCCCCGCCACCAATTTACCAAAGATAAAAACATCTTCAGATTTTTCATTAACTGAATACTCCAAAATCACAAAAGTGTGGTGTCATATTTCAGAACAAAAATTAGGTCAGTCAGTATACTTTTATACATATATATATATATATATATATATATATATATATATATATATATTCTCTGAGAAACACATCCTATTGGTAACTCCCATTTACTCAGCAAGTCCATCATTTATTTGCACTGTACTCTGTGATATAATATTCGGTCAATCTTTCCAGATTAGTAAATCAACTACTTCCTAGTAGAGCTGGAAATGGTTTGGAGGAAGCTGCTGCATTTAGTAAAGCTCTTTGGATCTTATAGAGTGTTTTTACTCTATAAAAAGAATAGCAAAATGTGGAATAAAAGAAAGATGAGGGCTAGAGAGCTATCTCAGTGGTTAACTTTTTGCTCAAGCATGAGGACTTTAGGGGTGCTGGGCTTCCAAGAAATGGAATCTCTAGAACCCATGTTAAATACCTGGGTATGGCCACGCTTAGGAGTACACAGAAACATGGCAATTTCCAGGATCTTCAAGAGACTTCAGGTCAAAGATGAACAGGGAGATGGATGAACTTTGGAAGAGGACACCTTATGTTCTCTCTAGCCAAGGTCTCACAAGGTCTCACACATACATAATACACTCACAAAAAATACCACAACATACACACACATGTACATACACACACACCACATAATACATAAGCAAAAACTGAAAGATAGCAAGCCATATAATCCAAACAGCCTCACTCTGACACACTTCCAGCATTTCCAAGAACAATTTTCCAATGGATATGTATGTCCATTTTATGGAAAAAGCTTCCAAGAAAGAAAATATGAGTCTTGTTTCTCAGGATATTGAGGCAAGTTTGTGATTTTGAGGCCAACCAGAGGTACATAGTAAGATTGTCTCAAAAAACACAAACAATGGGCAGGGTGTGGTGGTTCCTAGCACTTAGGAGGAAGAAGAAGGAGGATCTCTGTGAGTTTGAAGCTAGCCTGAAACTACATGACTACATAGTGAATTCCAAGTCAGCCTAGACAAACTATATATGCATATTAATGTGGCCAACTTGTATTAATCAAGTTGAATAGTTTCTAATATCATTAAATATATTATACATATTCAATAATTAGCACTTCTTCATTTATTTTCTATACAGCGTCTCAAAAACACTGTTAACACTGTATGCAAGAAAGGAATAAATTACAAGTCAGAAGCTGAGGGATTTATTGGCTATTGTTTTTCTTTATTTTATTATTTTGTTCATTGGGTTCTCACTACACACGACCTCAAACTTGCGATCCTCCTATCTCTATTTCCTGAGTGCTGAAGACACAGATGTGTAACACCATGCCCAGTAGATCTAAATAGACAGAGATAAGGACCTAAATAGGCAGAAATCACAAAACCTGTGGGAAGGAACTGTATAGGAATGTGTTTCTTCATCTATAAAATTAAATATATAAGACAGGCATTGCTTAGTTTAAGCTAAAATCTTTGGCTGATGATATGGCTTAGCAATTAAGGCACTTGCCTGCAAAGCCAAAGGATCTGTGTTTGATTCCCCAGGACCCACAAAAGCCAGATGCACAAGGTGGCATATGCCTCTGGAATTCATTTGCAGTAGCTGGCGGCCCTTGCACACCTCTCTTTACCTCTCTCTCTCTCTCTAAAACAAATAAATAAAAACAAAAATATTCAAAGTAAAATCTTGAAGCAAAATGTATTGCAAAAGGAAAGGACCACTGAAATACAAAGTGTATGCCTGTGCTTTGGCTTCACATACATTGAGTGCCTTCAGTGAAGACACAAGCGACAGAATCATTTAAACTTTAGGAAGCAAGTAAGCAATTGTCTAGATATTGATGTCTCAAGTAATACCATTTTTCCCAAAGACCAAGATCACAATATGGCTATTTCAATTATTTCCAGTAGCTGATAATTTGAATAAGATAATTTTACATGAATTTCAACTGTGGAGGAGTACCAAATTCTGAATACTGGTAAATACAACAGAAAGATTGATTGAGAAGATATGTTAAATTCATTTGAGCCATCTAATGATTTTTGTCTGAAAAGTTATGAAAATAAAGCCACCAACTTCAGTGCTTAGAGTAAACCAATACAGTTGCTTTCTAAATATATATTTATAATATGATACACAATCTAAGATAATAGATTCAAACTAGTGCTCATATAAAACAATTGGAAAGCTGGTGAGTTGAGTGCAGATACCTAGAACTCATGTAAATGGTGGTGGTGGCATGGGTTTGTAATCCCTAGTGTGGAGGCAAAGACAGTGGTTTCCTGGGGCTGACTGCTACATAGCCAGTCAGCTGAATTATGGAGCTTTACATTCAGTAACAGGGACCCTACTTCAAAAAATAAGAAGAAGAGCAAGTGAGAAAACACCAAACGTGTGACCCTGACCTTTACACACATGTGTACTCACACCATATAAACATGTACATGTACATACACAAAACACACACACTAAACATCATTATTTGTATAGGCCCTGTAGCTCAGTGTTATATCTTGCCCAGCAAGCTAGAGAGTTGAGCTACAATTTGGGGCACAAAAATAGTTGATTACTGCAATACTTTCCTCAGGTTATAAATCTGATTGGGGGACAACTTATGTTTTCATTTATTGTACTCTAATTTTTCCTGCCTATATCTGCAAAATTGTTTCTCCATAGAATGGCTATAAAGCGACTCACAACAGATACTTAAAAATACTAAAGGGGACCCTATGTAGCATGAAGGAGAATACAGGGGAGACCAAGGATATATCAATACATCAAGACAAGAAAGCTACCTGTCTACCAGGAGATGGGTCATTTGCACCTCATCTTCCCGGGCCCAGAAGTCATTACAGAGGAAGCAGTGACATAGATAGTGCTTTCACTGCTAGCTAGCCTGAAAACCAGTTCCAGGGAAATGACAAAAGATACTGTGGTCACTCAAACCTCATCAAAACAGAGATCCACAGTCCACAGAAAAAGAAACACTAAATTACATATCTATCTTGGCCACCAAAGCTCAGGGAGCGTTGCGGAATAGGAGGTGGAAAGAGCCTTGCCGTAGGTGGAAATAACCCAAGACACCACGTTTCCCCCCTCTCTGTAGAGACTGGCTGAGGCCTCTTGGTCTCCACAATGAATACCAACAACCCCACAGAAGACTCGGCAAAAAGCTGAAAGATTTGTTTTGTTGAAAAGATGTAGAATCAATATAATGAGCAAAAGAACACAATTTTCCTATGTTTAATTTTTGTTTTTTCAAGGTAGGGTCCTCTCTAGCCCAGAATGATCTGAAATTCACTATGTAGTCTCAGGTGGCTTCAAACTCACAGCCATCCTCCTACCTCTGCCTCCTGAGGGCTGAGATTAAAGGTGTGTGCCACCATGCCCAATCTATGTTTAAATTTTGATAGATTCAGAAAAGACTATAACTTCCATAGGGGCAAGCATGCTATCTGCTTTTACTT
This sequence comes from Orientallactaga sibirica, assembly GCA_036365145.1. NCBI lineage: Eukaryota > Metazoa > Chordata > Mammalia > Rodentia > Dipodidae > Orientallactaga > Orientallactaga sibirica. The sequence goes on from JAEOAD010000007.1 coordinate 42,553,066, forward strand.
CCCTAGTATATCCAAGGCCCAGAAGAGCACTTTGATGTGGTAGAAGTGTGCCAGCTCCATAAAGCAACAGCTTTGAAAAGCAACCTTATTAATATAAGAAAAAAAGTAAAAATTGATAAATATCTGAGAGTTGCAAGTTGAATCTGTGGGTATCAAAGGAGTGTGATTATTGTTAAGGGAGGTGTCATTCATAGCTTTCTAGGCTTCTTAACCTCACTTGTGTTTCCCCATATCCAGATTTCCCAAGGAATAAACAGAATTGCTGCATGAAACAGCACTTCTTTGTGTATTCCAAATGACCACAAACATGTCCTCTGTCCACGGAAATATTGCCAATCCCGGAAATTACACTGGTTTTTAAACAAGTTTGGTGTTCCAAGTAAGTGTTCCAGAATTGTGAGAGCCAAACATCTGATAAAAAAAAATAAAAAAAAAAAACATGTTTAGTTAATATTAGACCATGAAAGCATTTTTCTTCTTGCTAAGAATATTAACAAGAAATATACATATACTGTAGCATACTCTCTAGTCATGAAATATATTATTTGTATCTACAATTTGCTATTTAAATCTATCTGTATGTATATGATCATTTGCAATCTGCAGATAGTTATAACTAAAGGTCTCCAAGTAAAGGCATGACAAGCCTTGTGACACCTGCAGGCTATCCCCAAATTTGAGTATAATTGTTGCTGATGAACTTTTACTGGGTGCTTTTTTTTTGCTTACTTTATATCAGTGATTTTAAGATTAATATATGCATATTTTCAACATCCTTAGAATAGTGTGTTTCTTTCAGTTACATTTCAGTTTAGTTTTTAGTCTGCAGAGAGACTCTCTGAGAGAAATTACCCAGGTATACACACATCCGTTGAACATGATTGGAGACAACATTAATCCTATTATTTTGACCAGATCGGTAATTAATATTTTGCTATTATTTACATTTCTAACCCCCATAACATCTTCAATTCATTTAAATTCTATCCTGTTTAACATATTGGCAAAGGCTGGAGCTGCTGGAGGGAAAGATGGTTTGAAATGCTAATGTCGTACAAAGAGATAGAGCTGTCCAAGACTCTGGAGTGAATAAGGTTTTCAAATGAGGGCTGGTGATGGAAAATAAAAGTGCATGTCTCTGGCTTCCTAACCAGAGGAGGAGGATAGTATCCAGCTATTATTCTCTTTCATAGCACAGTTTAATGGTTCTGGGTTTAAAATTGAGAAGGTTCATAGAGTGGCATACTTTCATAAGGTCACTCATGTGCAGAGGCAGGGCCTCAGGTAGGTTACCAGATATTTATTCCAAGGTTATTGTTATTATCAGTATTTCCATTATTACAAATATACATTTTAAAAGCACATACACAATTTGGTGTGGTGGCATGTACCTTTAATCCCAGTTCTCAGGAGGCAGACATTGGTAGATCCCAGGGGTAAGCTTTCTCTGGAGTACACAATTTGGTGAATTCTAGGTTCAATGGCAGAAGCAGCCTCAATAAGTAAATAGGAGAATAATATAAGGGGTACTTCATATCAAGCTTTAGCCTTCTCATGCATATGCCTCCATGTGTTCCCACAAACAGACATGAGCTCCTCCCTCACTCACATGAGCACAGCACACGCACATACATAAACAAAATAAAATACTCATCAGTGGGGCTGAAGAAATGGCTTAGCAGTTAAGGCATTTGCCTGTGAAGCATAAGGGCCCTGGTTCAATTCTCCAGGTCCCACGTAAGCCAGATGCACAAAGGGGTGCATGCATCTGGAGTTCGTTTGCAGTGGCTAGAGGTATTGGTGCTCCCATTCTCACTCTCCCTCTCTCTCTTTCCCTCTCTCTGTCTCTAATAATAATTTAAAAAAACACTCATCTGTTCTTTACACGATAATGAGTTTACTTGATTAATAAATGATAATGCATGGCTTAAATGACAAGACATGATATAAACAGTATTATTTGTGATAGAAGAGTATATACTTCGCATCAACAAAGGAAGAGCTCACTCAGAAGTGTCATGGTTGAAACTATCAAGCATGATTCATTGCTCTTAAATCTTTGGGTCAGCTGAGTGGTTCTATTGGTCCTGCTCCAGCTGGTTCCTTCTCAGGTGGGCTCACCAGTGCATGAGCACTAAATTGGAAAGTAAGCTATGTGTCTGGGGATGGACATCATTTATATATGGCCCTTGGCTGGAAAGTTATCTCACCAACAATTCAGACTGGGTCCTTGTCTTTCATTGTTCCGTAGTGTGTTCTGAGTTCATTTTCATAGTTACAGAAACTCAAATCAGGCTGTAACATACTGGGACTCAGAACTGGTAGCTATATATCCATTACATTATGTTTAACAAAGCAATACATGCAACCAACCTAGATTTATGTTCTAATCATAATGCCAAAAGCTACAAAGTCATGTTGTAAAGAAAATTCAATGGATTTTTGTTTAGACTTTTTTAGTAGGAATCAAAAAGAAAAAGTACATCTTAAAAGTGATCATAGCTGGGCTGAAGAGATTGATTAGTGGTTAAGGCTCCTGCCTGCTAAGCCTAAGAACACCCATTTAGCAGACACAGTGATGCAAGGGCACAATGCTGCACTTGCCCACAAGGGGGTGAATGTTTCTGGAGTTTATTCACAGTGGCTGAGAGGTCATTGGCATGGTCATTCTCTATGTCTCTCTGTCTCTCTTTGACTCTCTCAAAAAAATAGTGATCATAATTGAGATGCACTTAGGAGTGAGTGCTTTTGTGTATATGGGAACAAAAGAGCAGAGTGGAAACGGTGGAAATAAATTGTTATGTGATGTCAATTTTAGGATGAAAAATGTCTTATTTTAGAATTTATGAAGTGTGAATGATTGAAAGACAAGGTAATATGTGCAAATATATGTACTCAATGATTAAATCTAAATCATATGTTTAATGTGGTTCATTTTGTGTGTATGTACATATATATATTTTCAGCTACTGCTGGGCTCAGGGCATTAAAATTCATAGGATTCAAGCTGATAGCTTCAGATGGACACAATCAAAAACGTTTCAGGGATATAACATTACACTGTACCATAATTTTCAAAAGAAATTCTTGATAATACCACATTTTAGATATTTTTCTGTTTACTAAAAAATTTTAGGAAGAAAAACTTACCCCAGTGGGTAAAAAAAAAATAGTAAATAAAGACTGATTAAATCAATATAAAAATTTAAAAAAAAAAGGTCATGAACTTTTACTTAGAATTATTGAATAATAGTTCAGAAAAGGTGAAGGTCATTTGGCTGGCTTGAAAGCTTATGGAAAGTTTATCTGGTTTATCTTTACACATTTTGATAGAATATTCTTCTCTTGATCAGTCCTATATCTAGCATCAACATTTCTTTGATGTGTACGCAAATCAACAAGAGACAAGTCATTTGAAGAAAGCAAAGATTAAAAAGGCTGAATAAAAACAATTGGCATCACCCCCCACTGAACTGGCTGTACAGGTGCTTACAACCATCTCCATTCTTTTACATGCATCTCAACCTGTGGTTATGTCACTCACCACCAAGTCAGTTCCTGTGATTCTATTTCTATGTACAGGGGACTGACATAGTGTTAAAGTCGGATGCAACAAATCATTACATTTATGTAAATGTTAGCTGTGATGTTTGTATTCGGTCATCTTGGCCTTTAAATCCCTATCGTCTACTTCCAACTTATGAACTTAGTCATTGTAGTTTGATTCAGCTGCTCCCCATAAATATATGTGTTTTGAATGTTTGAGCTCTAGCTGATGGCAGTTTGGGAATTGGAAGCTGCTGCAGGGGTATTGCTGGGGACAGGCTTATAGCTTCCCCCTGGAAGTATTTGGCACACTCTCCTGCTGCTGTTGTCAACCTGATGCTAGCCAGGAGGTGATGTCCAGCCTCTGCTCATTCCACATTTTTTTCCGACCATCATGGAGCTTCCTCTTGAGTCTGTCAGCCAAAATCAATCCTTTCCTCCCACAAGCTGCTTTTGGTCGAGTGTTTCTTGCCAACAATTAGAAGGTGACCTCAGCAGTCATCCCATCCTTCTGTTACCACAATTTCATTTTCTTCATATGCAGAAAACAGATTATGTCGTTGCCTAGTCTTCTCCTATGAGGATGGAACTAGGAATTGCAATAGAATTCCTGGACCATGGCCAACATGACACACGTGCTTCTAAACAGCTGGATAATGCATGTTCTACATTTGGTGAGATACTTCTATTTTCTCTAAATTAGTAGAAATTACTACAAGTCTAAATATTTTAGACAAATGAAGATCCAAGCTCAATTAAGAGTCATGCAAAGATCTGTCACCTCAGCACTCAACTTGGCTACAAGTCTTGAAAACCAAGGACCCAAAAGGATGCACATTGAATATGATGTTTTTCATTACAAAATATGCAAAATTCTCTTGGAAGTTTTTTTTCCTAATTAATTTATTACTTTTAACCTTATGGTTATGATTAATAACTAGCTTTCTTGACTTATCCAAATAAGTTTCAATTGAAAGTGTTTATTTCTTGTCTATTAACAATCTAAATTCTGACTATTTACTTTTTTTTGTTGTTGTTGTTGTTTTTTTTGCTTTTTGAAGTATGGTCTCACTGTAGCCCAGGCTGACCCGGAAGTCTCAGGGTGGCCTTGAACTCACCATAATCTTCCTACTTCTGCCTCCCGAGTGCTGGGATTAAAGGTGTGCACCCGCAGGCCCAGTTTATTCCTTTTTACTTTTATTTATGAAATTTTACCAAGTAATATAGTGGTTTAGCCTGTACTTAATTTCAAACTTTCCTTGCATTTCCATTATTCTATTTTACCAGTAAATGTATAAATCAACTGTGCCATCATTTAGACTTCTTTGAAAATAATTTCAAATTTGGTGCATCTCTGTTTTCTTATGCTCATAATTTTAATTGCATTATCCCAACTAAATTCAGTCTGCACTGTGTTCTTGTTTTATTTTTCTGGACTTTAGATAATGGACACTCCCAGAAAAGTTAGGTTTTTTTTAATTAATCAAGTTTCCTTTGTGGAAACAGAAATAAATTATGGGGTATTAATTTGTTGCCAGTGAAGCAGGAACTTTACTAGGTGAAGCAGGTATGCATACCTGAGGATGAAAAATGATGTAATTACTGCATGAAAGCTGACAACCGTCATCTAGCAAAGACCCAGGTACAGTTTTGGGCTATAAATGTCCTCAAAAGTTTTCTTTATTATTTAACTGAGGATTCCGATAATGTCCAAAGTCACCCAGGCTCTGAATTCCTGACCCTATCTCTCTTTGGACCATGTTCAGAGCAAGCTCTCCTGCCAGCATGCCTCATCTGTGTTTCTGCTGCCAAGCACTGAGTGATTAACCTGGGTCTACTGTGGTCAACAGGTATTTAAGTGAAAAATATTGACCTGAGTGCCTAAATGTGAGAATATTTATTTTCTATCATATATTTTGTAGTCATTCAAGAACTTTCTCAGTAAAAAATTTAGAATTACTATATTTTTTTCAAGATAGGGTCTCATTCTAGCCCAGCCTGACATGGAACTCACTATGTAGTCCAAGGCTGTTCTCAAACTCACAGTGATCCTCCTATATCATCCTCATTTATACTTATCACATCTTATACAAATTCTTCTTTTAGCCAAATATAACTATAGCTAAGAGAGCTTAAATATTTAACAATGTTCTCATAGCGAAGTAACTCCAATTGGTAACCTTTAATCCATTCTAAATGAAAGATGATTTAGTCTTTACTCTGATAAATTATTTTTCAAGCAGTGAAATTCCTAAGTGAAAGATGTTTTTGAAGCATTTTTTTTTAATTTTCACGTTATATTATTATGAGCCACAGTAAATTCCCTTTCCTTTCTTTAACTTCCCTCATCATCTCAGCCCTTTGAAAATGTGCAGTTTTCTTTAAATCAAGACAAAACAGCCTTGGGGATATCTTTCTCTGTCTGACTCTCTCACTCTCACATTCTCTCTTGCTACTCTACCTCTCCTATTTCTCTTTATTTTTAATATATCTGTACATCCAGTTAGCAAGGAAGGATGGATAGATGAGAGATGTGACAGATAGATAGGTGGTAGAAAGATGGATAGATGATATATGGAGAAATTTTAAAATGTTTCATTTCATTATAGAAATTTATAGTGACAAATCCACATTTTTTATAATTAGCAAAATAACTTAGCGTTTTATTTTCCAAATCTCTGGTGCATTCTTAGCAGCTAAACCAGCATTGGTATCTAAAAGTTCACCACTGAAACCATGGTATTTTCTCTAGGAATATTTGCTCTGGAGTGTTGGAATTTATAGGGGGAGGAATGGGCTCTTAAGGGCAAGTACAGTTTGTTCTGCTGCCAAGGAAGAAGGCTCCTTCCATAAAACAGTAATGATTCTCTGGCCATCTGAGCACTCAAAGTAGATGGGGACATGGAGATAATTGCACTGGTCATGCAAGGAAATTCCCACTGGATACTTACAGCTAAGCAAGCTTTGACCTCAACTACAAAATAATTGCATCCTCGCTCCACAGTGGACCTGGCTTGAATGTCTGCTTACGTTAATGTCTCCTATCACTTTTACCTCTGGCCAAGTACGTTACCAAGATCATCCCAGATGATTTTTATTACGCTCACTTTGGGGACTTGTTGGGAGCCCACTCCTGGTGGAACCAAGGAGTACCTGTCAGGATGAAGGAAGCCTCAGCTTCCAATTATTTCTGCCCTGCAGGCACTTCTCATAAAGAAGCTTTCTTTGCCAACTCCTAGTTATTATTTCTTGAGGCTTTTTTTTTTTTTCTTTTCCAAGATACCCCATGAGACTAAAACTTCTGACAGTACTGTGACTTTGTTACTCTAGCTACTACAAGACTATCTCATTATTTTTGCTTTTTCACTTCTTGACTTTTTACACACTAGTAATTGCATGCTTTGCTGTCTTCCCATGCAGATTAAAGCAGTGTTCTTTCCTTTCCTTTATTTCTATAGTCATTGGAAAGAGAAACTTGTAATTACCTTATTGTTTGAAAATATTAACATGTTTCATTAATTTCTAATATTATCTTTGATTCATTTTTTTTTAATTTCAATTATGTTATCTGAATATCATAAAGGATTTTTAATGATAGCATGAGAAAAATTCTTTCTTCTTCTTTCCACACAATTGCATTTAAAGAGGCACTTCTCATTGATGATATTTTGGGTGAGGAATCACACTTTGTTGAAATTTCATGTATTATCAAATCACGGCATCCTGCACAGCAAGAGGACCTTGAAAGGCAGGTGGATTCTGTACATGGCAACATCTTCCTACTCAATTTTGAGTATGTCTTCCCATTGTATCTGCCAGCCAATAAACCACAAGGTAATGGTGCTAAAGTGTCGTCAATAAATTTAATTGTTTATTTTGGATCATTCAGAAGGGATACACACCTAAGCAAGAGGTTGATAAGACTCTTATTATTTCTGATTGAGATTCTACAACATACAGTGAAAATCCACAGTCGACCTGGCCTCCTAAAGTTAAATCCAGAGCTCATGTTTTAACTTAAAATTAACCAGTTGAAGCTACCAGTACTTGTAATTAGGTTTCCATAGTAATGTGTGTGCTTATATCTGCATGCACACACATGTGCATTCACAAAACAACTCTAATTATAAATCAAAATGAAAATTGACTATCTTAATTATACGTGTATATTCTGAGACACTGTACTGCTTCAAGTCAGTTGGAAAGACCATTTGTATGTTAATAATTAATGCATGGATCTAAAAGCTTCATTTAATACTCATGCTACTTAAATTCTATTTTATTTTAACTTCAAATAAAAGAAAAATTACACATGTTTAAGAAATAAATGGAGTTGGATGTGTGGCTCCTGTCAGTACTTCCAACACTTGGGAGGCTAAGGCAGGAAGCTTACCATGAATTGAAAGGTCAATGTGGGCTACATAGTGAGTTATAGGCCAGTCTGGGATTCAACATAAGACCATGTCTCAAAAAATAAATAAATGTAAAACCATAAACAACACATGAAACTATTGATATAGCAAATGGCATCTACCCTGAGCCATGTTTTCGTAATGTAACCCTCTTGTAGGACACTGTGAAATGAAAAATATGGAAAATAGGGTTTTTCGGTTAAAAATCAGAAAAAAAAGGTCTTTGATCAGAAGACTGGCTTTTGTAAACCCTCAAGTCCTCTCAAAAGTACACAAAGTACCATCTCCATAATCACTTGAGAAACAACCTTATTTTTAAATAGCATGGGTATAGCACACCCTTACCAAAGTTTTTTTATATATATAACAACTTAAAAATTTACTTATCTATGAATTTTCTCTTTCATTTGCATTTCAATAGTCACTGAGTTAGTTAGCTTGCCTTGTGTGCTCAAGTATACAACTATGTAATAAACATCCAAAATCATATTGAAATAAGGCATTCTTTGATAGCAGGATCATGTAGTCATCTCTGGATCCCCAAGTACAGATGGTACAAGTGGTTCCCAGGAGTAGCCTACAGAAAAGTTTACTATTTTATGATCTTCATGTGAAATCCCAACCCAAGATAGCTCTTCATGAACTTAACTTTCATTGTAGTTCATAGAGAGTCAATTACAACATACCCCACATCACACCTTGACTGACAGTAATCCACTATGGCTCCTCTCCTCCCATTTGTCCCAAGTTCCATCTCATGGATACAGAACACAACTAACAAGCAAACTTCCAACAGCTGATTCAAGAATGCTGTTTGGAGAGATTTTTCTCTTTAGTAAAATCAATAGCAACTAAGCTGCACCTGCTGAATGATACGGCTTGAGGCATCCGGAATACCGTGATCAAGAAATTTAATTCTGCATCTTCTCTCGGGGTCACTGAAAACTTTCCTCATAGCTTTAAGCTGAACTGAATAAAAGCAGAATGAAAATAGCAGGGATGTTTAGTTATTAATGCCTGTTCTGGAAATATAGCAGTGCTGCTCAGCTGCAGGTGAGCAATGAAGTGAACAAAACTATTGCCAGAAGCAATGAGCTACAGGCTGTAAAGATACCCATGGTTATCCAGCCATGTGATGTGGGGTATATGGCACAAGGATCAGAGGATGCAACGTGAGGAGGTTACTTATGAGTTATCTTTCATCTAAGTGTCTACTTGTTCTTCTCCCTAATACAAGAAGTCAGGTGTTTCAAGTGTCCACCTGTAAAATAATAAACTTAATCAGTGTTTGATTTTTCTTTTTTGCAGCCATGTACATCTTCAAGTAAATTTCACAGGGTGCTGAATAGGTCCAGGACCAGTGTAAAATTCTGGGAATAAAGGAATAGCAACAAATGGTTCATCTCAAATTATCTTAATGACTCAACTCTAAACCTCAATGATCTTTTCCTTCTAATTCTGATCACAGTGCTCAGTTTTCTAAGGCAGCAATTGTCTATCTCAGTGTCTAGACCATCAAAATGCAGGCTGCTGATTACAATCTTGGTAAATTATGAAATAAATTCTTCACCAAGTAATGTGTGGTTGTCTTTATTCAAAAGAAGCACAGGCTGTTTCAAAAGCATCAAATCACCATGCTTTAGGTTAAATTAAAGAGTGGTAATTTTTATACACCTTTTTTATTAAAATCTAGATTACTTTTAGATGTTCCCTGACTCTATTTTACATTACCTCCAATTTTGTAGGTTGCTGGAAGATAATTTTCTAGTCTATTTATTTAAAGACCACTGTTCAATACAGCTAAAAGTAATATTATGTAGAAAACTATAAATTAGAATTTAGATAGAATATATAAAATTTTTCAGACAGTTTTTTTCCTGGTATACTAAACTCCTGTTGGAACCTCTAGATAATTGGATTATAAATAGGCACATATAATTAAAAAACTTAATTTATTCCAAATTTAGTAATATGGTAAGCAGCATTTTCAGTTAATTCAGTTAGCTAAATAAAATCCATAGATATTGAAACCAACCAATGAATCTGGGGTACTGCATTAAAGATAACAGAATAGAATTTTTTTGTTTATGCACTCTTTGGAAACAACAGATTTCTTGGCTAATTTTGTTTGTAGCTATAATTAACAACTGTCTCCTTTAGAGTTACTTCATTCTATTCAAATAAGCATTAGAATCTTTTTTTAATTAAATTTATTTTTTTAAGTTGAAACTTTGTATGAATACATCAACTATTGGTACCATGATTCCCCTCCTACCTGCCCCCACTCCACAGTCATTCCATCCTTACATTTTAAAAAAAAAAAAATTATTATGTTTAAGAATTTTATACTAAGTGAGGTAACCCAGACCCAGATATCCAGTTGTTGCATGTCCTGTCTCATATGTGGATCCTAGCTACAAATGAGACTTATGTGAGCTGGAACCAAAAATTGGTAGCAAAAGCCAGTAAGCTGGAAAAAGGCTATAAGGGAGGGAGGAGAGGGGAGGACTTAATGGGATGGTATTGTATATATGCCAGTAGAAGAACAGATTACAGGGAGGGGAATGGCCTAAGTGAGTCCAGGGGAAGAGAATGTGTAAAAGAGAGGGCAGTGGAAGGTCAATCAAAATTCAAGATGTTCTGAATAAAGCTTGTGTAAACCTACTTTTTTGAATAATGGCACATCCAGATTCTATAGATTGTTACAAGAAAATTTTCAGTGCTTGCGATGGGATACCTTCCAGTGAGTTGTTGGCCAGGGACATCTTTGTTGCCTCCAAAACATTAAAGGCTATTACCAAAGCCCTTTGTTTCCTTTGAGAAACAGATGGTAAGACCCTATTGCTGAAGACCTCACTTGCCTGAGAGGCAAGGTCACTGAGAAATCAAGCTGGTGCTGAGCAGAAAACCTTTGCCCTGTAGACCAGCCAACTGAAAGCGGAAAAAACTGAACTACATGCAGCAGTATGGGAGACAGAAATCATAAGCGGTGAAAACAGTGGACACTGGAAACCTCAGATTTGGCCAGACAGGCCCAATGACTGAACAGGTGCAATAGTGGCATGTCTGCTCTTGGGGAAACCAACTGCTCCCTAATTGGACTGAAAGCCCTCTCTATGGGAGGGAATACATGCCTGGTACTGAAAAAACTAACCAAAGTCTATGTCAGGGGAGGTCATGAGGCTTAGGGGTATAAAGCCTGCTCTTGTCTGGCTAAATGTACATATTATTCCAACCAAACTGCCCTGAAAGCACTACACTTAATGTTCATATTCACATATTAATGCTACTCTCACTTATGGTTAGAGAAGCTTCTCTTTTCAGATGGCGATGACCACTGGGATAACCCAAAAGGCAACATAGTGCTGAGAAGAAGGGACAGAGTAGTCCAGCACTGAAACATCTCTATCACACCCTCCAAGGCTCAGGGTCCATTGTGGAAGAGGGGGAGAAAAGAATGTAAGAGCCAAAGGAAGGATGGAAGGATACAACTCCTTTCAATGCATCTGTCCAGACAGAAATTGGCCTCGATATCCCTGACCTCACAGTGCCTAGCAATACCTTCCCAAGGCCCTCATAACAGGAGAAAAAGATGATGACATCAAATTAAAAGAGAGACTAATGGAGAGAGGGAGGAGATATGATGGAGAGTGGGGTTCTGAAGGGGAATGGGGGAGAGGAGGTGTAGCAGACAGCTTCAGGTTCACTGAGATGAACTTCCAGACCAGGCACAGTTATGGAGGAAGGGATATTATTTATTGAAGCTTACAGATCCAGGGGAAGTTCCATAATGGCAGAAGAAGTGACCTGCTCTCACAGGGCCAAGCAGAGAGAGCAAAGCCCCCAGCCACACAGCACACAGAGCAAAAACTACAGCCAAAAACTCACACAGCACACTTCAGGAACTCCTACTAGGAACACTTTGCATATCTTTACAATGGAATCTCAAACCCACCATTAACACCTTAAGACCAGCCCCCAGTGACATTGCCTCTAGGAAGGTGATTGCAGATGCAAACTATAAAGTAATAAAACATTGAATATATTGGGGGCCATATATTCAAACTACCACAGGAGGGAAATATCATGGTTTATTTTCTGTCAGTATAGAAGTTGTCAATTAAAAAAAAAGAAGGTCTGGAGAGATGGCTTAGCAGTTAAGCACTTGCTTGTGAAGTCTAAGGACTCTGGTTCAAGGCTTGATTCCCCAGTGCCCATGTAAACCAGATACACAAGGTGGCACATGCATCTGGAGTTCAGAGGCCCTGGTGCACCCATTCTCTCTCTCTCTCTCTCTCTCTCTCTCTCTCTCTCTCTCTCTCTCTCTCTCTCTGTCTCTTTCTATGTCTGTTGCTAATAAATAAATTTTTTAAAAAAGAGTCCAAGAGAGGCAATGGTGGCCTCTGTGAGATCTGAATTTTTTTTTTTTTTTTAATTACAGTTGTGTCAGGCTGATAGGAAATAATTTATTTAGTTTAAGTTTTAAAGAGTTTATGGTCAGGCTGGAGAGATGGCTTAGTGGTTAAGGCACCTGCCTCCTAAGCCTAAGAATGCTCATTAGATTCTCCAGGTCCCACACAAGTGGTGCAAGGGCTCAATGCCACACTTGCCCACAAGGGAGCACACTCGTCTGGAGTTCCTTCACAGAGTCTGAGAGGCTGCTGGCACATCCATTCTCTCTCTCTCTCTGTTTCTGACTCTGTCTCTCTCTCTCTCTCCGACTCTCTCCAAAATAAATAAATAAATAAATAAATAAATAAATAAATAAATAAATAAAAGGTTATGGTCACATTTTGACAGGTTTTTATCCTGAAACACCATGTGATGTTACAGTCAAATTTTAGAGTTTAGTAGGCAGTAGTTACCTCTTTTGAGTGGTTCTGGATGTACACCTTAGTTTTAGCCATATCTATTCAGTTTAGTTTGGGCCTTAGTTTTGTGCCATATCTATTTTATGTGAGCAGAAGGCCTTGCTGCACTGATGCTTTTGATTCTAAAAAAATATATTTCATCAATGTAACTTGGGAGCTGGAAAGATGGATAGGTAGTTAAAGGTGATTTTTTGCAAAGCCTTCCATGCAGGTACAATGTCCCAGTACCCATGTAAAGCCAAATGCATAAAATGGTTCATGTACCTGAAATCTTTTTGCAATGTCAAGAGGTCTTGGAGTGGTCATACATGATCCCTCCCCCCTCTCTCTCATATATACATAATTAAAATATTTAAAAATTTTTAAACACTTCAAGTTGTAATATGTAACTCTTTAAACTAGAAAGGTAATCAAATGGTTATCCTTACCTTTTTAAGTTCAAAATCATGGACAAGATGACTTGCTATCAGGTTTTATCTCCAAAACTTGTAACAGGGTATGTCTTGAAACTAGAACAGTTTTGAATGTGCATTTCTTAAAGCACACATACCTGAGTACTAATGCTAATTCTGAAATCTACCTATGTAAATAAGCTAAAAAATGTACATTTAGTCAGGCATGGAGGAGCACTCCTTTAATCCAAAAACTCAGGAGGCAGAGGTAGGAGGATTGCAGTGGGTTCAAGGCCAACCTGAAACTACATAGTGAATTCCAGGTCAGGCTGGGTTAGAGTGAGACCCTATCTCCAAAATAAAAATAAATAAATAAATAAAAAAGTAGGCTCAGAGGAGAGCCATATCACAAAGGTGGTGTCTTCAAAGCTATAAGGAAGGGAAAAGGACAGATGTTAAACATGTATATAATAAAGTGCAGCATGCATAATCATAATTTATTATAGAATTATACATAATAATCTATAGAAGATTGTAGTGGGAAGGCTTAAGCCAGGCATCAGATGATACATATTTATTAATTAGCAACCAATCTTACGGCTGAGTGTGACTGAAAACATTTAATTCTGAAATATTAATGTGTCCAAGTTCCAGGAGCATGTGTTCCAGCATAAAAATATGATTTACATTTGGCCTACATTATTTCCTGAATTTCTGAACTTCTTAAAATCAATCAAAATTGGTCACTTAACATCATTGTTTTCAAAAATTAAAGGGGATTGTTGCCATTTCCACATGTCAATGACTTTCACAAATAGCTTCAAATTGAAATGAAAATCTATTCAGTTACACAGTAAATCATACTTGAAAGAAAATAAGTTAAATAACTAAGTGAAAAGAAGTATGAACCTTTAAATGAAATTGTGACATTTCTTAATATGTAGATTCTTAGATGTATAAGTTAAAAGTAATTATTTGATAAAATATAATAAATGAAGAATGAATACTTGATGAGTATTTCTGTAGATACATGGTGAGTACTTCTGTATATTTATTTATAAACATTCTAAATGAATAGAATAGGTATGACTTCTTTAGGGAATCTGGGTTTTAATAAATTAAATTTACTAGATAAAAAGCTCAGTTTCAACTTAAGAAAATGATGATGAAATGATGGAATAGCATAATGGCAAGCTATATATATATATATATATATATATATATACATATGTATATATAAAGCATGTTATATATAATATATGATATATATAATATATTATATATGTGCCTATGTTCATACACATATACTTATTTTATTTGGAGGTCAAGTAACATTTATGAATATCTTTCTAACAAAAATAATATTATTTTATTCAAAACTTTCTTTCAAAGCTATTTAACACCATGCAGTGTCAGCAATGTTTCTGAACATGTTTAGATGGAGAAGAGTATTTTAGAGTGATAGATAAATGTATATTTTATTTCTGACTGTTGTTATATAGTTTGGCAAGAGTTTGCAAAGGAATTGTACAGAGGCTTACTGAATGGATAAGCATACTTTTAGCCACTTAGTGGGGTGAATGTTTTCAGATGTAACTGACCAATGTTATGAACTGAGCATCAAACATCTGTCTCCACAGAACACTGATTTAAGCTGGCATTGTGCAGACTAAACTTATTTTTTTCCCAAAAAATATTTGTGGTATGTATCAATTTGGTAGTGCAATTCCTCAAGGGAATATAATATTTTTTTTAAGTTGCTATCAATGAAAGCTTCCTATAAGAAAGTCTATTTGCTTCATTATAAAATAACAGTGCTAGGCTGGAGATATGGCTCAGAGGTTAAAGGTGCTTGTTTTTAAAGTCTGAAGAATGCCTGAGGGGTTTTTTTGTTTGTTTGTTTGTTTGTTTGTTTGTTTGTTTTTATGGTGGCACACACTTTTTTAAAAATTTATTTTATTTTTTTATATTATTTTGATTTTACATTCATTGAATTGGTTCCATTGTCCTCCTCCCTGTCCTCCATCTTCCAAAGGGACTCTCATCAGTGGGGAATGTGGATCATGCATTGTGGGGGTAGACAAGAGTTCTGGAGGGTAGCCCCAGTCTCTGTGCATAATGCTCCAACTTATGACTCTAATAATCTTTCCTCCCCCTCTTCTGCAAGTTTCCCTGAGCCACATTGGGGTCATTTTAGTTCTGCTTCAGTGATGAGGTTTTGGGAGCCTCTGTGTCTCTGGATATCTGGCTTAGTTGGACTTGGATGTTTTCTGTGTTTATCTCCTTCAGCCTTTTTCTGGTGTCATGATCACCATGAAAGCTGTATTCTTGCCCTTCCCCTGCATTGTTCTATGATTTAAGCTGGGGCCCTGGTGAGGTGCAATTAGCTGATCCTCTCATCAGGTTCGTTGTCCATCTGAAAAAAAGTTAAGCAAAATTCTGCAATGGAGAGAGAAGTTAGTACTAGACAGACGGGATGACCATAGATGTTTTGGAGGGAATTTTATATGTGTTGGCTCTCTTCTAGCCCACATTTGGTGGTGTCTTGATCTTGGAGACTGAGCTCACTTTTGTACCTGGTTTTTGACGTATTTCTCAGTACCAGCATTGAGTTCCATTCCACTGAGTGGATCTATTAGCCAAATCAAGAACAGTTGGTAACTCACCATGGTTGTTTGCCACTACTGTACTTGTTTGAGCACTAAGTCAGGTTGTTTCCTGTTGGGTATCTTAGACTGCAAGTTGTTTGGACCAATGTCAGACCTTTTCCCCCAGTTGCTCTTGTAGCACCCTCTGGTACTAGACTACCTAACTGTCTGGGGACTGACCCTCTTCCAGGTTCTGAATGCCTGAGTTTTATTCCCCAGTACCCACATAAAGACAAATACATAAAGCAGCACATGTATCTGGCGTTCATTGGCAGTGGCAGGCTGCCTGGAACTCCATATTCTCTCTCTCTCTCTCTCTCTCTCTCCTCTTTCAAATAAATAAATAAAAATATCTTTTATAAATAACAGTACTTTTACTCCCAATTTTCACAAAGCTGTGGTGTAAGAAAGCTACGGGTGCTGGGCTTACTTCTCAATATTTTCACTGAGTACACTTAAATGTTCATAATTTTCTCAGGCTTCCCTGTGTGGCAAACATAAATGTCTTGGAAGTCTTGGGTGTAAGTAATAACGTTGAGCACTTTCACTTATCTAAGAATAATGATTCTGTCCTTGTAGGCTCTAGTTTATGCTTCCTTGGAAGTTGACCTTTGGATAAGAATTAGAGAATACTATTTGGCAGTATAGGAAAATTTGGTAAGAGCATAAGTAAGTGATTCAAGGAAAATAAGGTAAAAGTGTGAAGTCAATCTAGTTACTCGGAGGCTGTGAGTCTGTTCTACACTAAAGCTCTTAAATATGGTGAAAAGCAGATCTCAGATTTATTGCATCAGAAGACCACGGGTGCTAGCTTCTTATACATGAACTTCCAAGACCCATTGGCTAAAATTGATCTTAGATGGTGTTAAAACCTTGAATCCTCCTTCTCAAAACACAATCTTGATTGAACAGCCACAGGAGTTTTTGAAAAATGCCTTTGGCTTAAAAATGTATTTACTGATAGCTAGAAAGACAAAAGAAAAAAAAAAAGCAAGATCTGAGGAATAAAGGCAGGGCACTGATAAGAATACAGTTGTCAATTCAGGAAGTTAGACAAGGGGTTTTTAATGATTGATTTATGGTTCTTTACAAAGGAAACATTCACAGCATATACAGGAAGTTAACTCAGAGTGATTGTATATGTTGATTTGGTCATCTGTAAAATCTTGATGTATAGGGTTGAAAAGGATTTTTTAATGTGCAGTGAAATTCTGAATATTAGAATTTATAATAACAAGCCACTCATGTCCTTCATCTGCTCTTCTTAATTTATATAAGGTTGTTAGGTGGGTGGGAAGGAATCTATACCATAATTTAAAAGAATTGCTCCCATTCTTTCTTTTTCTCTCTCTCTTTCTCTCTCAAATAAGCAAATAAATAAAGATAACTTTTTTAAAAAGGGATTGGAGCAATGGCTGATAAATGAAGGCACTTCCTGCAAAGTCAACGGACCCAGGTTCAGTTACTGAGGACCCATGTCAGCCAGATGTACAAGGTGGCACATACATCTGGAGTTCATTTGCAGCAGCTAGAGGCCCTGGCATGCCCACTTTTTTCTTCTTTCTTTCTTTCTTTCTTTCTTTCTTTCTTTCTTTCTTTCTTTCTTTCTTTCTTTTTCTCTCTCTCTCCCTCTCTTTCAAATAAACAATAAAAATAAACATTTTTACAAAGAATTGGACTAATAAGGGTAATACATTTTTTAAAATATTTAAGTATTTGCTTTTATTTGGGGGAGAGACAGAGAGAGACAGAGAAAGAAACAGATAGAGCATGTGGGTGTGGATTACTAGGCCTTCTACAGCTGCAGCCAAACTCCAGATTCATGTACCACTTTGTGAATATGGTTTTAGGTGAGTGAATAGAGTATTGAACCCTGGACCCATCAGACTTTACAAGCAAGTGCGTTTAACTGCTGAGCCATCTCCCCCGCCCTGTAGTTACTATTTTCATCCCAAGTCATTTTGCGACATGGTTGATGCAGCCCTGTCTGGTGCAGCAGCTAGTCATCTAAGGTTCATGAGATCTGTTTTCCTTTGAGCAGGCAGTTCTTACCCTCAAGTCAGCTACACCTACAAATCTTGTTAAAGCTCATGATATAAACAGTGCCCACTATGAGAAACAATGACTTTTTGTATCCCGTTTTAACAATGACAAAGTTTTGTTCATAATTCCCCATCATAACAGTCATATCTATACTTTTATGTAGTTTTCATTGAGATATACCTCACATATCATATAATTTATCATTAAAATCATACTATTAAGGACATTTTAGCATGTGAATAAGGTTTTGCCTCTATCCACTTTCATAACATTTCATCATTCCATAAAGATGGTTTGTAATTAATTAATTAATTAATTAATTTTTTATTGATAGCCTTGATAATTATATTTGACAATAAACCTTGATAATTCCCTCCCTTCCCCACTTTCCCTTTGCAACTCCATTCTCTATCATATCCTCTCCCCCTCAATCAATCTCTCTTTCATTTTGATGTCATCATCTTTTCTTTCTATTATGAGGGTCTTGTGTAAGTAGTGTCAGGCACTGTGAGGACATGGATATCCAGGCCATTTTGTGTCTGGAAGAGTGCATTGTAAGCAGTCCTACCCTTCCTTTGGTTCTTACATTCTTTCTGCAACCTCTTCTACAATGGACCCTGAACCTTGCAAGGTGTGATAGAGATGTTTCAGTGCTGAACTCTTCTCTGTCACTTCTTCTCAGCAATACAGTGCCTTTTTAGCCATCCCAGGGATCATCGCCATCTGAAAAAAGAAGCTTCTCTAACCAAAAAGGAGAGTAGCATTAATACATGGGTATGAACATTAAGAGAAGTGCTTACTGGGCAGTTTGGTGAGCATAGCATATACATTTAGCCAGACACCAGCAGACATTACCCTGTAATACATTTTCAGTATCAGGCATGTATTCCCTCAGGTGGAGTGGGCATCCAGTCCAATTAGAGAGAAGTTAGTTAATAGACATGCCACTATTGGACCCATTGACTCATTTTGCCTGGCTGACCAAATTTAAGGCTTTCAGTGTCCACTGTTGTTTATTTCCACTGGTGATTTCTTGCTTTCTCATGGCATTATTGCATGCAATGTAGCTTTAGGATTTCAGCTTAGCTCCAACAGGATTTCTCAGTGACTTTTCAGCACAAGTATGTGGTTTCTTCAGCAATAGGGTCTTACCATCTATTCCTGGTGGGAAACCAAGACCCTTGGAAATGGCCTGTAATGGTTTGGGGGTATCAGAGACCTCCCTGACCAACAACTCACTGGAAGCTATCCCATTCCTCGAACTGAAATTTTTCTAGTTACAATCTATGGCTTCTGGGGTGCCATTGTCCAAAAAAAAAAAAAAAAAAAAAAAGGTAGGTTTCCATATGATGTATTCATACCCTCTTAGATTTTGGTTAGCCATCCCCCAACTTTTCCTTTACTAGATCTCTTACCCAGACCTCATTTAGGCCTTTCCATCCCCATTAATCTACCATCTGATTAAGTCCTCCCTCCCTCACTTTCTATTCCCTTTATATCCCCTTTCTAGCTTACTTGCCTTTGCTACTGAGTTTTATTCCTATTCGCATAGATGTACAATCATTTGTAGCTAGTATGCACATATGAGGAGAACATGTGACATTGGGCTTTCTGGGCCTGGGTTACCTGACTAAATATAATCCTTTCCATATCTATACATTTTCCTGCAAATTTCATAATTTCACTTTTCTTTACCACTGAGTAGAACTCCATTATGTAAATGTGGCACATCTTCTTTACCTACTCCTCAGTTGAGGGACATCTAGGGTGGTTCCATTTCCTAGCTATTGTGAATACAGCAGCAATAAACATGATTGAACAAGTATCTCTAAGGCAGTGAGACAAGTCCTTAGGCTATATGCCTAGAAGTGGTATAGCTAGGTCATACGGTATAGGTTCTCAGGAACCTTTACAATGATTTCCACAATGGTTGTACCAGATTGCATTTCCATCAACAATGTAAAAAGATTCCTCTTTTTCCACATCCTTGCCAGCAGTTATTGTCTTTTTTTTTTTTTTTTTTTTTCACTATGGTAGTAGCCATTCTGACGGGAGTGAGATGAAATCTCAAAGTAGTTTTAATTTGCATTTCCCTGATGGCTAGGGATGTAGAACATTTTTTTAGATGTTTATATGCCATCTGTGTTTCTTCTTTTGAGAACCCTCTGTTTATTTCCATGGCCCATTTTCAATTGAGTTATTTGATTTATTATTATTTAGTTTTTTTTGAGTTCTTTGTATAATGTGGATATTAATCCTCTGTGAGATATATAACTGGCAAAGCTTTTCTCCCATTGTGTAGTTTGCCTCTTTGCTCTATTTACAGTGTTCTTTGCTGTACAAAAGCTTTGTAATTTCATGAGGTTCCAGTGGTTGATCAGTGATTTTATTTCCTGAGCAACTGGGGTTATATTCAGAAAGTCTTTGTACCTAAATATTCTGTGCTGGTTTTGATTGGATGTCTATATTGCTCAGGTAAATTTTAGAATTTTCCAGTAATTCCAGTATCTTCATTCTTACCTTTTACTATGTACAACCCCAACTTTTGTGTCTTCTTTTCCTATTCTGGAAATTTCATATAGTTGAAGCATATATGTGGTTTTTACTTCTGCTTTCTTCCTCCTACAAAGATGTTTCAAGGTTTGCTCATGCTATGCTATGCTCTCAGCTCTTTGGCTGAGAGATATTCACTTGTATTAGCAGTGGTGGTAGAAGAGAAGGAGGGATATGAGTAGCCACAAGGTCTGACCACCTGTGCCATTTAATACCTCAGCTTGTCGTTCATGGTTTATTTCAGTCAATGTAGTTTTTTTTTCACTATGAATATGACTTGTTTCCTCATTTCCTTTCATAACCTTTCAGTTGCAAACAAGACATATGATGTATGATGTGGTAACTCTGAAAATCCATCCTCTTCAGTATTTGCTTTTATTTTTAATTATTTTTATAGAATATTTTATTTACTATTAATTTGCAAGCAGAGATAGAGAGGAAGGAGAGAGAAAGAGGGAAAGAGAGTATGGGTGTGCCAGGGCTTTCTACCACTGCAACTAAACTTAAGATACATGTTCCATCCTGTACACCTGGATTTACATGGCTACCTGAAAACTGAACCTGGGCTGTCAGGCTGTGCAATCAAGTGTCCTTAAAAACTTAACCATCTCTCCAGCCCAGCATTTCAGTTTTTAAATATTGTGACTGTTTTTTTTTTTTTTTTTTTTTATAAATAACTCTCAAACTCTCTTTGCTTATATGATATTCCTTGCTTTCTATGATCACTATATTCACTATCCCTTAGTTTATGTTCTGCATTTTAGTAAATAATTACTTAAATTCTACAAGCTAAAGTTAAAAATAACTTTAGAGAGAAAAGAAAAAGAAATATCTCTCCCTGTTTTTACATCTTGGCTTGTGACAGCAAACTCCCTCAACTTTTATTCAAGCAATAGAAAAGTATAGGATCCTGTCAGACCTTTCCAAAGCATGTACTTTGCCATTGCAAATTTTCTGCTTTTTAATTTCTAAAATCTATGTATATACTAATCCTTTGAAATTTTAATATTTTTCAAAGAAAACCCATTTAGGATTTTTCTGAAACTTAAACATGTTATACTTTATTTTGATTATGAAAATTTCCCCCAGGTGTATGTAGATTTTTAGTATCACTTGCAATGTATGATCACTATTTTTATAATTTGAGGTATAATAGAGATGAGTGACTTACATCAATCCTTCAGTTTTCCCATGGACAAATTAGAATAACCATGAACAATAATTTATGGAAAAGGTATCTGGTTTTATCATAGCAAGAGACCAGGTCCCCACACTGGGAATGCAGGACTCTCTCATAAAGATTTTCCCATGATCGGAAGGGGCACAACCACAAATGAAAGAACAATGTTGTAATGCCTTCTTATTATTTTTTAGCTTATTTTTCTTGATTAGTTTTTTTTTTTTTTCTGAGCTTTATACCTTTGATTCTTTTTCTAGAGTTCTGCAAAAGGTGGTTCTTAACAATACTGACGATTTCCATGTTTTTCTTGGTAGACACTATTTCTTAACTGTCATTTTGTGGACATTCTTTTTCCATCTATTGCCTTTAACCTGAGTACATTGTAGTGGCTCAGAGAAATAACCCTTTATCTGATAGGACATGAGATAAATCATTAAATCTAATGTCAGAAAAAAGAGAAAGGTAGTGGGTACCATGTGTGTTCCCAGTGTTGAGTCTGTCTTGAGGAAATTGCCTAGTCTAGGAAAAGAAATAATTAGAGCATCTAGATAAGCTTTCTCAGTTTTGATTTCCCATAAAAAATGTTCATTCAAAATAAAACTACATTCAATATATTTTTTAGAGATTTTTTGCATGTGCATGTATGTTATGTTTGGTATGGTATATGTGTGTTGCGTTTATGTATGCTGTGCTGTATATGTAGTTCAGTGAATATGTGGTGTGATGTGTATTGTGTGATATGTATGATGTGTGTGTGTTGTGGGTATGGTATATGTGTGTGTGTGTTTTCTTATGGTTTGTATGATATAGTATGTTATTTGTGGTGTGTTAGGTGTTTGTGCTATGGAGTGTGTGTTATAGTGTGTGATGCATGCATGTGTGTGTGCCATATGTGATGTGTGATGCCATGTGCAATTTGTGGTATTATGTATTTGTGGTGTGGAATATGTTTGTGTGTGTGTGTGTGTGTGTGTGTGTGTGTGTGTGTGTGTGGTGGTATATGTGATATAGTATGTGTCTGTGATTTGTATATATGTGTGTGTGAAATTGTGTGTGCCATGCTCATGCATGTACAGAATACAGAAGATAACAACAGACATAATTTTCTGTCACTCATCTGAATTTTACCTGTAGACAAAATATCTCTGAAATTCTGTTCTCACCATACTGACTGAGCAAAGAACCTCTGAGATTCTCCTTTGTCCACCTCCTACAGGACTATGGCTATGGACATGTGTGTCCCTGCCCACCTTTTTACATGGGTGTTGGGGAATGGAATTCAGCCTGTCTCTGGTCTTCATGTTTGTGCAGAAAGCACTCTTACTTACTGAGCCCATTAACCCAGCTCTGTTTAGAACACTTTTGAAGATATTTATATGAGCTAAGTCTTTGCTAACTTGATCAAAGTGCTTGCTTACCAAATGGTACATCTGAAAGAGTAAAGTGTCATCCTTAACTAAATCTACCAAGCCAAAATAATTTTCTTGAACATGGGGGGGGAGAGAAATACTTGAATCCAAACCTGTAATCTATACATACACAGCTTGTGACACTTATTTTCTTAAAATAGTAGAATTCATTCAAGGTAATATTTCTTTTTTGTAGGTGTTGTCTAATGCTAATTTTGACTTATTAATATGTTATTTCATGTATGTGGGTGAATTCAACATTAATTATTCAACATTGAGTGCTATACTGTCAAATAGTTATAGTAGAATTTACTGAGGTCCTGAAACACTAAATAGCCGGTATGAGCTTTCTACAATCAAGTAAGTTTTCACTCTGCTTTGAAAGTGAGCATTATGAGTTACCATCTGAGGATATTTGAAAGTATAATATATATGTTACACTGTATATTTTCTGACAATATTGTTTATATTAGCAATTCTCAACCTTATTGTCATAATGCTTTTGTCTCCTTAAAATATCATCGTAGATAACACAGATATCATCTTTCACAATCTTTAAAAATATGATGCCAAGTTCACTTATTCACAATTATGACCCATTGGAAAGTGACAGTGATTCCTGACTTGTCAAAGTCTGTCAAGAAAAACAAAAAATTCTGAGAAGCGATGGTAGACTGTTTGGAGGCATTTCTATATTGACCACAACAGAAGCGGTGGCACATGCCTTTAATCCTAGCACTCAGAAGGCAGAGGTAGGAGGATTGCCATGAGTTTGAGACCACCCTGAGACTACATAGTGAATTCTAGGTCAGCCCGAGCCAGAGTGAGACCCTACCTCAATTAAAAAAAAAAAAAAAAAAAAGTGGCGGAAACAGTGTCACACCCTGCTTTCTGAGTAAATGGATGTAGAGTGTTGGCTGAGTTGGCTGAATTCTCTAATTAAGATTAATAGCTGAAATCCTAGGTATATTTAAATTTAAGAACTGTATTTTGCCATCAATTACCTTTATTGAAAAGTTTCCACTGAAATTTATCATACCTACTGGTTAATTTCAGCATGTCTTATAAAATTAAAAAGGAGAGAAGTTATACTAGAAGAAACAAAGTAACCATTTTGATTTTGTGTTTTGCTGTGGGTTTTATTTTACTTATTTTTGTTTAATCTCGCATGTGTATCTATGTGTGGTCTATGTGTGTGTGCGTTTGTGGTGTCTACAGCAATAGGGTCTTTCCATTTAGTTCAGTCAGGAAAGCAGGTACTTTGGAAATACCCTGTACTGTTTGGGGAACCTTATGGGTATCCCTAACTAACAGCTCACTGTGGGGTATACCCCAGTTCTGGCCCTGTGATTTACAAGCCCAAACCCATGGTTTGAGGATTAGGCTCTATTTACCCTCTCCAGAATTCTGTGCCAGTGATCCAACCCAAAACTGTCCTCTTATTAAGAGTTATATAATTTAGTTTGCTAGTCAGAAGGAAGTTGGCTATTGCACTGATTCATGCCGTAATTAGTTCTGTGTATTTCTCCAACCTCCTTCCCCATATCACCTCCAGTACCTTTCCAACCCTGTGTTGTGTCCCTCGAGTTGCCTGTCAAGTATCTCTCTTCTCCTCCCTCCGTGTTTCTATTTTTTCCTAGCTTCATTCCAGTTCTCTACCAATACTCCTGATGCTTACATATAACACCACAAAGGAGGGCCCTCAGTGGAATAGGGGCATGGGGGAAGGGCTATAAAAGGATAACTCAAGGGGAATGTGACCACACACAATCTGTTCATATAGTAAAGTTCACATTTAGTGAAAATAAATATTTTTAAAATAAAAATATTCGCATAGTTTCATATGCATGTGTGTATGCACACGTGAAGGTTACCATCAAGGGTTTTGTTTAGTAGCAATACACATTATTCTGTGAGACCAGTCTCTCCTTGACCAAATATCTTGTCAACTGCACCAGACTAGCAAGCCAGGAGCCCCGGTATTTTCCTTTCTCCATTTCTATAGCACTTGGATTACATACCTAACATTTAGTGTGGGTTCTGGGGATTCAACCTCAAGACCTCATGCTTACAAACCAAACAAGAGTTGTTTAAAAGTTTGTTTATGCACCAAGGAGAACCCAAAGTTGCACTTTCCATCTCTCACTGACAAGTGATCAAATCTCCTACCCACAACACTTTCCAAGTGATAGTAAGTCTAAAATCATTGCCATAGCTACTCCTGACTCCAAAGTTTCTGGCAGGCAGGACAATGCTTAGTGGAATGTGGAGCTGAGACTTTTTTCCTTCCTGACATTTGGAAACTGTCAGACAATCTGATTATATTCACAGTAGAATATTTATGGATACACTATTTTCTTGTTAAACTGAGTCCTTCTGAGAAAAGCATTTGTGAAAAAAATATGAAATACAAAAGAATAGCCAAATTCCATGGCACTTTTAAGGAAACACTCAAGAATAGAAGATTTTCAAATAAACACATAAACAAAGCAGAATGAAGTAAAAGTAAACAACAAATACCAACATGAACATGACTGAAGAAAATAGAGCATTTTAAAAGAAAGGATAATATACACATCAGCAATTTTCTTGAACTTTAGGGATTAAACATTGAAATAGTGAAAATATGTCAAAGCTATAAAAAGCCAGTCTTGATAGTAGAAGAAAAATCTACAGAGTACCAAAAAGTGAAAATTTAAAAAAAAAAAAAATGAGTGCAAATAGACCCATTTTGTGGTTTGAAACCTTCCAATTTTTTGAAATAGTGGAAAGTAAACTTTGAAATCATCTAGATATTAATCATAGGAAAGTTATATACACACACACACACAGTCACAATCACACACACCAGTAATTTATTTGCAATGACATATTTTATCAGCTATACTGAATAAAAGTCAAAGTTTGATGGTTCCGATGCCTTTCATTTTGAAGATAAACCATTTTTTTTATATTTACTTATTTGTTTGATTACTTCTTTGCTCTAAGACATGATATAAATATAGATTCGAGTGTAATTCTAGGGTTAGAAGTGTATATGTATAAAATGTTGGTGTAGAACTTAATGTAAATGCTAAAGGAATGGGGAAGATAATGACAAGGATAAAATAGCTGGGGTCATACAACTATGTACCATGCAGAACCTTCACTATTCATCCTTATCATGTAGAAATTAACAGAGTGTCCATCTATCTACACAATAATAAACTTATTTTCAGCTTTTGTAAAAAAAAAAAAAAAAAAAAAAAAAAAAAAAAAAAAGACTACCAGGTAATATCAGGTTAATGGCTGGTAAGCAATTTCATAAGGACTTATAATTTTATACACTCTGTTAATAGCTAAAGCAAGTTATGAGTGTAAATGTCTTTCATCAGTTTTCTTAACATTGATTCTGTTTTGAGTTGAACCCCATTTATGTCTATATTTATGTTTGCTTTGATTCATTTATATGCTGATATGCATTTCTATATAACACAGAAGGAGGCTCTATGTATAAATCACCATTTTAAAAAGCAAGATTGTGAGGGTAGCAAGAAAGAAGTTGCTTTCCAAGAGTGAATTGCTGGTGAAGAGTGGCATGAATGGAGCAGATTAATATCTATTACTATCAGGTCCTACACAAAACATTAGAGAAGAGGGAAAGGCTGAAAATAAATGATTCTTGTCTTAGTGATGCCATGCCCTTGTCATTTTGAATAATAAATTTTTAAACAGACACCACTATTTGAAGACTGAATTCACAAGAAAAGTGCAGCTGGCATTTTTATGCTGAATCTTGTTTTTAATTACTAATTACCAAATGCAGTATGAAAAACAGAGTATCTTTTAGTTCTCTTTGTAATTTTCATTTTTTAAACAAAATTAGATTTAATTATTTATAGAAGAAAAGAAATCATGCAATTGCAGTGAGCCTCTCAAGTAGAATTTTATTTTCCAATAATGGTTTGAAATGTCTTAGTGTTTTTGAGATAACTTCTTGGGCTTGGAAAGCCGAGTGTTTGGATGTTGTGAGCTTCTTTCTGGCCTATTCATTTCACTGAAGGAAATTAGACATAATCCCACACTAAACTGATATTTAATCAATCTATTCAGTGATTCCCTCTATGGCTTCACCTCCATTAGGTCACTCCATCGCTGACAAGGGTTGATAGAAAGTCAGTGATTTCAAGTTACAGACACTTGATTAATCCCATCAAGTATAATGGAGCCACAAGGTAAAGTATTCTTTCAATACTTTGACTTTGAAAAACTTTCAGTTCTTGACATTCATCACTGGTCTACTTTAGAGGGTCATTTCTTAAGTATTTAATGGATTCTGGAAATATATATTCCCTTTGCTCCATTATAAGAATGATTATGCACGTGATAATCAAAATTCATTTTAGATATCTGACAGTGTGGCTATAATTCAAAATAAAAGTGAATGATATAACATCTGTTGTAAGCAATATCTACGCTGGTTTGTGTTACTTCAAATAATAATCTCTATATTTTAAGCCTTTATTTTTAGAACACAATAAAAAGTAATGTAGACCTAGAAAAAATACTTAAAGATTTGAATGTAGATATAATATTAAAAATTTAATAATTTATGCTCATGAGAGTATTGCATTTCTATCTTGATCATAATATTACTACCTATGAGTTTTTTACATTGTCATTGCTATTTTTTCATAAATTAATGATCATTAGTGATAAATTGTTCTTAGAAATCACTATTCCAAACAATAAGTTTTATAGCCACTCTGAAATATTTATAATTTTTTGATTGCATTGAGCAATTACTTCAGAAATTCACAGACTTTTTTTCTAAGAACCAGAAAAAGAATTACAACTGAATTACAGGAAAAATATATGGATACATTAGCTTCCATGTCTCTATGATAGTAAATAAGCATTTGGGAAGAAAGAGCTTGGTAGACAAGATTAAAAAGAATATTTTCTGAAGAAAATGAAGATTAAAAAAATAAATAACTAGTTGAACATTTTCTAGTTATTTAATTTTAAGGAAAGATGAAATAAGGAAATTTGAAAAAAAAATGGTCAAACATGGAACAGATCATCCTCAGTGAGCTCACCCAAGCACAAAAAGATAATTGTCACATGGTCTCATTTATCTGTCGCCCCTAACCGGATTCCACATGACATGTGGCCAAACCTAATAAACACTCTGAGGACGAGATAAGAAGGAGGGTGGGATGGAGGGAGGGTAAAGGTGGGAGGGAATGAGAGGGTGGGAGGGAGGACAAGGGGGATACAAATTGGGACCCAAAAGGGAAAAATATTACAAAACCCTTAACTCTGAACAACAGGCTAAAACAGTGATCCTTCAGCAGGCCTACAGAGGGAATACTCGAACCACAGGAACCTGGAGAGAACATGATGAAGGCCAACTTTAATCTTGTCCTGCTTCTCTTTCTCTTCTCGCTCCTCTCTCTCTCTCTCTCTCTCTCTCTCTCTCTCTCTCTCTCTCTCTCTCTCTCTCTCTCTCCCTCTCCTCTCTATACTCACTTTCTCTTTTACATTATATATCTTTTTCCTCCCTCACCTTCCTAGGTGCAGACTTATAACTCCCAGTGCCAGCAGGGGTTAACTTCCACAATGTGCTGTTGATCTGAAACACCTACAAGGTTCCCCAAAAAAAGACAGACTTCTGTCAGAGTACTTGGTGACCCACCAAAGGTTAATGGTAAGACCCTACTGTCGAAGACAGCATATGTGTGTGAGACCAAACACAGAGAGAGACCTGGCCAGAATATGGAAGAAGGTCAGTCCCCAGACAGTTAGCTAGTCTAGTACCAGAGGGTGCTACACGAGCAACTGGGGGAAAATGTCTGACATTGGTCCAAACAACTTGCAGTCTAAGATACCCAGCAGGAAACAATCTGACGTAATGCTCATATAAGTGCAGTAGTGGCAAACAGCCATGGTGGGTTACCAACTGCTCTTGATTTGGCTAATAAATCCATTCAGTGGAATGGAACTCATTGCTGGAACTGGGAAATAAGTCAAAGCCATGTACAAAAAATGAGCTCAGTCTCCAAGATCTAGAGGCCACCAAATGTGGGCTAGAAGAGAGCCAATGCATATAAAGTTCCCTCCAAAATATATATGGTTATCCCTTCTATCTAGTACTAACTTCTCTCTCCGTTGGAGAATTTGCTTATCTCTTTTCAGGTGGACAACGAACCTGAAGGGAGGATCAGCTAACTACACCTCACCAGCTGAAACCATAGAACAACGCAGGGGAAGGGCAAGAATACAGAGCTCAAGGCAATCACAACACCAGAAAAAGGCTGAAGGAGATAAACACAGAGAACATCCAACTCCAACTAAGCCAGATATCCAGAGACACAGAGGCTCCCAAAACCTCATCAAGGAAGCAGAACTAAAATGACCCCAATGTGGCTCAGGGAAACTCGCGGGAGAGGGGTCGGAAAGATTGTTAGAGTCACAAGTTGGGGCATTATGCACAGAGACTGGGGCCTATCCACCAGAACTCTTGAGTAAAATCACAATGCATGACCCACATTCCCCATTGATGAGGGCCCCTTTGAAAGTGGGAGGACGGGGAGGAGGACAATGGAACCAATACTATGAATGTAAAATCAGAATAATATAAATAAAAAAATATATATTTATTTAAAAAAAAATAAATAAATAAATAGTTTATTCAGAAACATTCTTTTGATTGGTGCTTAGGAAAAGTTTCTATCTATAGTATTGTTAATTCCCTGAAGAAAGTGAAATATTTTGTAAACATGGTGTTCAGATTTATTCTTGCCTATCCATTTCATGTAGAAACTGAGTTATGTGCTAGGAAGGTTTTAATATGATGTCATAGCAAAAGTTTCAAGCTATCTTTCTATAAGATGCAGAAATCGTGGAAGAATCAATGATGATGAATGAGTATACATAGCAGATGTAAATATGATATTCACTCATAGTGACTTAGAATCTCAGTGTACCATCAAAGAAATAGTTCTCTGTCAGTTACTGAAGACTTAGTTCAAAACAACTTAGAGAAAAGATGAATCAATGGGTCTCTAGGCATTAAGGAGGTATATGGACACAATTCACACAGCTGAATTAAAAAAATAATAATAATAAATGATAACACTCAGAATTTTGAACTTGGAATTTAATGGTACCCACTTTGAACTTCTCTCATTTCTGATTTCTTTCTTTCTTTTTTTTTTTTTTTTATTAAGTATATAGTTTGGACATATCATGTGTCAGTACCATCATTTCCCTCCTCCCTGGCTCTACTCCATAGAGGGCTTTACTCAATGGAAGTGTGGGTATTTCCCACTGGGTGTGGACTATGGGGGTGTGGAAATATTGCCTCTGGATGGTCCCTACCAACCTGTGGCTCTTACAATTTTTCCACCTCCTCTTCCACAAAATTCCCTGAGCCTTGGTGGGTATGTTTTAAGTCTACTTTAGTGTTGAGCTCTCAGGAGCTTCTGGATTTCTGTTCTGAAACCTGTTGAGTATTCCTCAGTGTCTGTCTCCTTCATCCTAGCATAGGTTGCCATGCTTACCATGCAAAGCAGCACTGTTGCTTATCTCACCAATTACTTTGTATTTTTCCTGTGACCTAGCTAATGTGTGAGGCGTGGTTCATCTCCTGCCAGGGAGTCAGATATCTTTATTTTCTTGTTGATAGATTTTGGTTGTCCTCAGTTTTCACTGCCTTCTGAAAAAGAATAGATTTTTCCAATGAAGAATAAGATCTGCATAGGATAAAGGGATAAGCATTGCTAATTTAGAGAGATTTGGATGGATATAACCCCTCTTTGGGCTAAAAACTAGCAAAAAACTTGTCACTGGAGACTATAATCTTGGTCTCCAAAGGGTTCTGACCAGATTCCCAGTTCCAGCTATGGGTTCCTGTCCAATGAGCAGATCTCTTAGCCAATCAGAAAGCTATTGGTTTCCCACCAAGGTTGGGAGCCACTTTTACACAAGTGAGTACACCTTGGCAGACTGCTTGTTCTTGTATAGCAGTGTCCTCTCTTTGCTCACACTGTTGTTGGATGTTCCAGTAGCTTAGGTAGTACTTTCCAGCACTAAATGGACTAACCTTCTGGGGACTGGCTGTCTTTTGGATTCCAACTAGGTCTGACTGTATTTTATGTCAGCAGTATATAATGTCTTCAGCAATAGAGTCTTATGTTTTATCTCAGGCAGTTAACCAAGTGCTTTGACAGAAGGCTGTCATATTTTGGGGACCTTGGATGTCTCTTTGTTCAACAGCTCAATGTGAGTTTTAGCCAATTTCTCGTACTGATAGTTACAAACCAGAGACAAATGTTTTATAATTAGGTTTCATCCCACCCTCTACAGTGCCCTTTTTACCAGATGATCCCCCCCTACTCCTCTTAAGGGTTATATTTTTCAGTTTACTACCCAGGAGAAATATTTCTATAGTAAAATTCATTTTGAGTATAGTTTTGTTGGCATCTCCTCCCACCCTCCCATTCCCCTTTCCCCAAAACCCCCCGATCCCTCTTATCTGTCTCTCTGGTAGTAAATCAGTTATGCCAGCAACTCAAGCTATTCCAGGTTAGGAACCACAAATGACAGAGAACATGTGTATTTCTACTTTCATTGTGTGCAGTCTTATTTTCCTACTGCTGAAATAATTTAATGATAACCACAATTTAGCAATTCTGGTAGCAAATACAGTATCTGTGAATATCCATGGTTGATGGGAGGGAGGGATTTCAATTGCTTATCTTTTTGTTCAGTCCTTAGCAAACAGATTTACCTTTTTATAAGTCCTTCTTGGCCATTCCAATGCAAGGAAGTGAGCATATGCATGAGGAAAGAGAAGCACTAGCTATATAAACAACAGTATAGACAACACATAGAGCAGCATTCCTTGTTAAATGTCCCTCCAGTGTTCTTGTGGGAACTTCTCCATCATCGAGTAGAAAAACACAGGGGGAGGGGAAAGCTCACTGAGTTCAGCAACAGAAGAATTGAAAGAAGTTCTAAGTTCTGCTTCTAAACAACTTTGTGATAGTAAGTAAGCTACTTTATGTCTCAAATTCATCCCTTATGCATAACCAAACATCATTTTGGATAGTCTATCAGATTCAATCCCTATGAATAGGCATTTCTGACAAATTCTTTCTTCTGTTGGAGACCCAATATCTGGTAATGTTGAGACCAGTTTTGACTCTCTTTCAATATAGTACAGATATTTTTTAAAATACTCTGATAGTTTATGATCCTGAGTTTAGATATTTGTGTAGAAATGAGGAATGTATGCAATCTTTCTGTTTTAGTTTCTTTGTTTATAAAGTCAAGATGATAATTGTATCAACCTGGCAATGTTGATCAGGGAATGTAATTACTAAATGTTTATAGATCATTTGGCCTAGTGCCTAGTAGTTACAAACACTGAATAAATAGAAGTCATTGCTCTTTGTAATATTTCTCTTTCAGTATATTTTAATTTCTAATAACTGCTACTACTACTCTGAAGATTTATGTAAATATAAGAGTCTTCTTTCATGAAATAGAAATTCTTGCCTCATGTCCTCTTGTATCATCATACATTTTTCTTCTGTTAGCTTAGACACTTATTTTGTAAATGTTGAGGGCAAGTCAGAAAGCAAACTCAAGTTAACTGCTTTGTGTTTCTAATTATGTTTTGATTAAATTTCAGTCTAGGCATAAGACAGCATAACAAAATCTAAAAAGCTTTGTAAAAAGGCACCAGGTAGCAGAAATGCAGGCTTTGTTGTGAAAGGTACTGATACACACCATTAATTGAAATATTTAGATGACTTTAAAGGTGTTATTTGGAAACCTAAGCAAGTCATTTAGTCTTCTTTTTCGGCATGATGAAAAGTAATTTTGACAGTTTTGGCATTTTTATATTGCTTGGAATAAAGCAACAAAGGTCGAGAAAACAATTGCTATCTTAAATGATGTCTCAGGAATGCCAAAATACATCTGCTGAGTTTAAAAGCAAAGTCAATCAAGCCATTTCATAATCACCCAGTGTTTACGGGATTGGCATTTTTGATTCAATGTGAAGTGCAGTTTTCTTATTTCCTATCCTAAATGTATATATTGGAATTAATGTTAGCGTGAAAATTTTGGTTTTCTTTTTAAATTACACTGACAAATGGGAAATACAGCTACACACCAGTTATAACTATCACTTTCATAATAATGAAGGGATTTTCCCATTTTAACCAGCTGCTATGTGCCTAACAGAGAGTTGCACACAAGTCCAGTAATGCCAACTAAGTTATATTCACAGAAAATAGGATAGCACATGTATTCTGACTTTGTAATGTTGCTTTAGTTACTTTCTAGAAATCATCAGTGATAAAATTGTCCATAAACATAGTGGAAGATCAATGGAATTAAGTTGGGATTATTCTAAAATGAAAATCCTAGTGTTGACCTCCTCTAGAGTTCAATTATCTGAGTTTAAATTGTTCATAATACTAGATCTTGGTAGAGAGCTGGTACAATTCTCTACTGTTTCTTTCTTTCTTTTTTTTCCCTGTTTCCATCTCCTTTCAGTTTCTGTCTCAACTTCCTTAGTGATACTACTAGTAAATTAATTATCTTAAATGCATATATTAGCCTCAGGGTTCTTGTACTTGTCGACATGCACCACAATATGCTTCCAATGGACAAACAATCTCACTTCTCAAACACCAATCAAGGAGAACAAAGTGATCTGTGTACAGAAGATATGCAGTCAACAGGAAAATTTAAGGAACATATATCTGTACTCATGTGGGACTTTTTATACCATAAAGCATGTTTTCTAAACAATAGTGAACTCATGCAAGGAATGCATGAGCTGGATGAACCCTGATGCTGGGAAACTGGGAGTTGTGTTTTAAATGTATGATCCAGTTCAAGAGCAGCCTTCTTCAATAACAACCTCTTTTTAATGGCAACATCTTAGGCACTTGATCCACAGAAGGAAGTAATTAAATTTAATAGACAGTATCCTCATTTTGAGGACACCCTCAATTTAAAGTAGCAGGGGAGCATAATTAAGCCTAATGGAAACCATTGCTGGAGAGTGGTGATACACTATCAACCAAGCAATGACAGACAGAGTCTACACCACAACCATTACCTGAATAATCAGGGCTACAAGATGCGTTTATTTCATGTTTTTCAGACAAGGCAAAGCTTGAGGGTTGATATTTGCTTATTTATTTAGTTAGTTTGAATTACACTTATAATTGGATTTGAGGAACTATAAACCAGAATATTAGATGAACTGAAGGCTCATATAGATCCACAAAGTAAAATGAAGAACTGGAAGAATTAATAGAGTTATTCTAACCAAAGTAATATATTCTGAAACACATTGGTAAATCAGTAAATACACAGCCCAAACCAGCAAAATTCATCAATGTTAGCAATTTAATTTTTCATAACATATTATATGTTACACTTCAACTGAAGGAAATAACTTTGCCTCAGAGTTAGATCATCAAATAATGTCTATGGGACTGTCTGTTATAAATAAAGCCAGTTTGGCATAATTTAAAAAAAAAAAAAAAAAAAAACTAGTTTTGAAGTTAGGAGTTTGTGCTTTTTTCTTATTCAATTCATTTATATTTTAATTTATCAAATATGTTTTGAGACCTCAATTTACCAGTTATCTTGAAGATAAGGAGCCTATAAGCTGATGAATATTTGGAATATAGAGTGAGAAAAATATATGAACATAATAATGATCCAATAAACATATGTTATAGCACAAGGTATTTTGTGAGAAAGTGGCAAGAAACAAGGGGATGAAACATAGATATGAGTGTTAAACCACTAATGATGATCGCCCCCGAGAGAAAGCATTGCTCAGTTGTAAGGTCAAATCTGCCTTTGTAATTCTAGGCTGCATGGAGGGTTTGCAATGAAGGGTGTGAAGCTAGGAAGCCCTGCTCTTTCTG
This sequence comes from Orientallactaga sibirica, assembly GCA_036365145.1. Classification (NCBI taxonomy): domain Eukaryota; kingdom Metazoa; phylum Chordata; class Mammalia; order Rodentia; family Dipodidae; genus Orientallactaga; species Orientallactaga sibirica. The sequence goes on from JAEOAD010000007.1 coordinate 42,588,065, forward strand.
ACCAGGGAGATCTCTGTGGTGGAAAAGAAACAAGAGGTCAGATAGAGAGTAATCTCATAGAACATGAGTAAGATGTTGACTTTGCCCCATGCAATATATATATATATATATATTGAGGCAAGCAGTTATTTTAGTGCTATCAATGTTCTTATTTCTTTAATTAAATAGTGCCTAATATACTACATTCTGACCCAATGTGAGCAGGGAAATAATTTTATGCCATCAGCATTCAAGTTCACATCTTCAAACATTACTTTATTTTTAAAGAAATGTAATTAACAAATTAGTTTTCTCAGAATAGTTTCATACTTTGATTAAACAGCCAAAGTGGAAGAATAGTGAAAATTGACCATATGACAGAAATTCCACACATGTTACAAAGAACACTACATAAGCTACTGAGTCTTCCAAAAAGCCACAGACAAGGCATATGCAGTTTAAGAAATAACCATGTATTAGGAAGAAGTAATGTGTAAAAATGCTGTGCCTTTCAAATAATGTGACTGAGACCTGATATTTCACTTTAGACCTCAGTTTTATTAATTAATTACACAAATATATTTTGAGCAGAAACATTATTTTAATCATTGGACATGGCTGAGGAGAAGGCTCAGTAGATAAAGATCTTGTCCAGAAGCATGAATACTGGAGTTGGTTCCTGGCATCAACATTCATGCCAGGTGGACATGGGGGTCACCCTGTAATCCTAGCACTAAGGAAGGAGAGATGGGGAATCCCTAAAGCAAGTGAGTTACCTTGCCTGCCATAATCAGCAAGCTCTGATTCAAGTGAGAGATGTTGCCTTTGAATATAGTGAACAGTGGTCATGGAAGACACTGGGCTTCAATTGCTGGCCTCTTCATCATGCACACACACATATGCATGCATACTCACCCTACATGCATACATACATAAAAAAAATTATATACACATTTCTTTATGAACTGGACATGAACTGAATAGACTCAAGTTAGCAATGACTGATAGCTAGTAACATAAAGTAATAAAGGCTCCCAGCACCTGACAAAAGATAGGTCAGAGAGACCCAGAGTCCTTTAGAATTTCATAGAATTAAAACTCCTGACTCTGGAAAGATGTGGGAGTAATGAACTCCAGAAAACAAGATGACAAGAGCTAGTAGAAAATGGTCTTTGTCTAATGGGATGGAGAAGCTATTTTACAAAGGAAGATACAGGGTCACTAGCAGAAAAGATCATGAATAATGAGCAAAAATCACTTTTGTCCCTGCTAAGGTGGAGTCTGAGGCCTTATCTAGTTGTAAAAGATCCTAAAGTTGACATAAGATCATAAATTTGTGTTTCATGATTTTTAAGACATACTTTCTACTCTTTAAGAATATAACCTTATCTTTTGTGAATAGAACTTCATATATAAAGGGAGACAGCTCTCATCTGAAAGCTGAATGAAAAAAAAAATTAGTAAGAACATTTTTCAAAAGAAGTGCCTGTGATTGTATTTAAAGTAATTCTATAAATAAGTATTCTGCAATCTGCAAAACACTTTAGGGAAAGAGCAAAGTTCAGTTCTATAGCTCATTTAAAATATCATTCTTGAGTTGAGATGGCCCCAGAGAGATTTATTTTCACAGATTTATACGCTCTTGGAAGCTGCAGTTAAAGCACTGGCTGCCTGAAAGATGCTTAATTACTGACTTTGGTCATTGCAGCGATGACTTCAGTCTTCCACTTAAAGAGAATGACAGTACTCTCCAAGAGAACCTGCAAAGCTTTATTGAAATCATCTTGGTGATAATCTCTTTTAAAAAGCATTGTTTTAATTAGGTCTTGGGTTTGAAAGCTAGAAGGGTCAGTGAAAAAAATATAATCATATCCCAGCTACAGCATGTTACATCTTTACAAAATTCAATTATTTCTATGCAGTGTGGTACAAGAAGCATTTGGCAACTGATTAAAACAATTCTTAAAGCAAATTATAGTACTGTCAGAAAACAAGAAATCACAATGTCAAAACACAAGGACATTTCTATGCAAAATGTCTTGCAAATGTCTTTGACAGACGATTTCTGTCTGCTTGTTATATTAGTTTCATTAATTTGGTCCACATCAAGTGAAAGAAAGAAAAGCACTTCAATACACTTGCCAATTGAAATAAAAATCTTCAAATGAATAATATTTTCAAAGATAACCAAAGTAGCCATGTGAGTAAATTTTATGCTTTAATTTTATCCAGCTTACTTAATGCTATAAAAAATCTGTGTACAGGTTTATGACTATACATTCCAAAATAACTATGTTTTGCAAGAAAGCAACATCTATGAAATATGTTGCTAATATGTAAATGTCTTGAGAAAATAGATTTAATTTAGCACTTTCTGGGGAGAGCAGAATATAATAATAAGTAATCTGTAATATATTTGATATATGTCTTAAAAAGTCCACTTAGGGGTTAAAGTCCAAGCAATCTGTCTTAATATGTACCGTTATTTTGACTTCAAGAGTTGTTTGCTTTATGGAAGATTATAGATTTTCTTGTTTTCTTTTTAGCCTTTAGACAAATTCAAGGGCATGCATCATAGAAAGTTGGAACTCCAGGTTTATAGTAAAATAAGATTACCTGTTTATTTATCATGTCTTCTTATTAATATATTTCCCATGCAATGTTGATATTCAATATTTAGGTTCTGCTATTCTGCCTTAGGAAGTAATGTGATTGACTCTGCATGGCACATGTGACTGTGTGTTTCAGTGAAGCACAGCCTGGGTCTATGGCAAGAAAGCAGCAAGAGAGTACTCATCAAGGGCCAGCTGAGACACTCTGCACCACTTAGCAAAGAACTATGTAGTCAGCATTCACACTTTTGGGGAGGGTTTGTGTTAACTAAACTAGAGAAATAGTCTGAACCATAGAATTTATATTTCTACATACTAAATAGACAGTACTCTATGTTATACTATACTACTGTGTAATGTACATTAGTTCTCATTTAAGTAACAAAAGTCCTATGGAAACTGACTCAAGAGAGATGAGACATGAGTAGAGAGATAGAAAGACAGATGATTTGATGTGGATCTGGGGGTCAAAACAGGAAGTATAATTTCAGAAGTCATTTGGATTTAACTCGAATGATATAATTGGAATTTATTATCTTTCTAATACACACACACACACACACACACACAACTTCTATATTCTTTGATGTTGACTTCATTATCCAATAGCTCACCTACTTTGTGTAGTTACCTCAAAAATACTTCTGCTCTCCCTACCTAAAGCCAAAAGGGATGGCTTTCCCGATCAAAGCATGTCCCAGATAAAAGAGAAATATGGTGAACCACAGGAAATAACAGAGCAATGCTTCCAGATGAGGAAGGAAAATATGGTAAAACAAGCAAATGAAACCAACCTTGGCCTCTAGGATGGAACCTAGTAGTGCTCAATATAAATGAAAACATAACAAGCTGTCACCTCTGAATGTAATCTCTACTACTATCTCTTAAGTATTAATGTCTATGCACCTCACACAGCTCTTCAGTGCCCTCATCTTTGATGACTTATTTATTTTATTATTTTTTTTTAAAACTTATTGATTAGAGAGAGAAAGAGACAGATAGAAAGAGAGGGAAAGAGGGAGAGAGATAATGGCCATGCCAAGGTCTCCAGCCACTGCAAATGAACTCCAGATACATGTACAACCTTGTGCACCTTGCTTGTGTGGGTACTGGGGACTTGAACCTAGGTCCTTAAGCTTCATTAGGCAAGTGCATTAACCACTAGGCAATCTCTCCAGTCCATGCTGATTCAATTTCATAAGATGTCTCCTCTCTAAGTAACTTCTGGATTTCTGCTTTGATATGTTTTGAGTGTCCTCAGTGTCTATCACCAGCACTGCCACGGGGTCGGAAGGTATATCCAGAGGCCCCGATGACTGGCTGCTGCTCTCATAACTCAAAACCCATTACTCCATGGCTAACACCACTAACCTCACAGAGGAGGGCACTCAGTACAATGGGGGCAGGGAGGAGGGGAATGATACTAACATGTGATTTACCCATACAAAGTTTCTACTTCATTGAAAATAAAAACCAAAACAACTTAACAACAACAGAAGTTAGATATCATGCCAATGCATGTGCAGCTATCTTAGTACTCACTATAAGTCTGGCTAAATATAAAGCCAAGAGTCAGAAAATTCATGACCTACATTTCCAACTCTATCTACATATGCCCCAGCATGACAAGTTCAGATATTACTATAATCATTCAGTATTTCCAAAGCCAAATTGATTCTCTTCCTTGATGAATCTTTTATCCTATAACTTTTATCCACTAAACCCTATTCAATTCCTCCTTAGAATTCACTTCTTAATGGATTCTACCTAATAGCCATTTTGAAATGTGTTTAATTTAAATTTGAGAAATTAATTCTTAGTTTACAGTGAAAAGTTACCATCTCATTGTTATCTATTAGCTTCCACAGACTCCAAAGTAGGCAAACAGTAGGATGAATTGTTTGGAAGTTACACTTCAAAAGTTGCTATGTATCATATACAAAAAAATGATACTTAGTATGAAATTATACCCTGGGATCAACATTTTAAATTTTATAAGATATATCTCCTATAATGTTTCTATGCCAGTTTATTAAGAGATCTTCTCAGAGCTAGAGAGATGGCTTAGCAGTTAAGAAACTTGTCTGGAAAGCCTATGGACCCAGGTTCAATTCCCCATACGCACATAAAGCCAGATGCACAAAGTGGCACATAGATCTGGGGTTTGTTTGCAATGGCTAGAGGCCCTGGTGCACCCATTCTCTCTTTCTCTCTCATTCTCTCTCTCATTAATAAATATAAAAAAAAAGAGCTCAAATTTAAAATTTAAACAGATAATGATATAAATAATATGTATGACATGTTTTAAAATTATTTATTTATTTACACATGTAATGGGGAAGGGGTTCAGGGTACCATGGTCTTTTGAGCTACAAATGAATGTCCATCTGGCATTATATGTATAGCTAGGGAGTTGAAACTGATCTGATAGGCTTCACAAAAAAAGTACATTTAACTTCTGAGCCATCTATGCAGACCAAGCATTTTTTTAAATTTATTTGAGAGAGACCAGAGAGAGAGGGAGAAGACAGAGTAGAGACAGAGACAGAGATGGGGGGAGAGAGAGGCACACTAGGGTCTCTTGCCACTGCATATGAATTCCAGACATATATGCCACTTTGTGCATCTGGCTTTATCTAAATACTTGGAAATGGAATCTGAGTTGACAGGCTTTGGAAACAAATGCCTTTATCCACTGAAACATCTCTTCAGCCCCACACATCTTTTTTGAAGAGTATATATTTACAACTTTTTACAGTCTAAGAAGTATAGCAATAGGTAATTTTACATGTATTATATCTTTTTCATATTCATATTTAAGAAATCCCTGCTTATCAGAACTTATACTTAAACATAGAAATTCTGAATATTTTAGTCTAAGTAGATAGACAATTCACCTTTGAATGTTTTTTAGTCCTGTCGAATTGCTCTTATATGGCCCAATTTAAAATTTTTACTGTGCTGGAATTTTATATTATAATTAGAAATGTCATTCCTAGACTGAGATTATTAAGAAAAACTACAAAACAAACTCTTTTATGTTGTATCATATTGTTCTGAAAACCCCAGAGTAATACATAGAATCATATATTAGTTATCTAATTTTCCTTTTTCTCTGTTCCTCTGAGAGATTACAGCCATGCACGTACATAACTCTATCATGTTTGTTGAGCTTGTTCTGACCTGTCACTCAATAAATATTTATTCAATAGAAATAATTGGCAAATGCTAGTCTTTTCAAATCTCTGCAGGTGTTGGTCTATTTCAAGTAGGATTCTCCATTGTAGACGTTTAATTGACTGCAATTCTTTATAGAATCACTTTTAGGTAAATATATATATATGGCTTATATCTAGTATTATTTCCCATGAAAAAATTATGATAATTTAAAAAAAAAAAAACAAATATTATCAGATAAGTGCATTGGGTCCATTTGAGGAAAGAACGTGGGGAGGCATTTCTTTCATCCAAGCAAAGATTCTTAATTCAAACAATCTTATTTGTACATTGTAGCAGAGAGCTTCAGGTCCACTGAAATGAACTTCCAGACCAGGCACAGTTATGGAGGAAGGGATTTATTGAAGCTTACGGATCCAGGGGAAGTTCCATAACGGCAGAAGAAGCTGATCTGCCTTCACAGGACCAAACATACAGAGAAGGCACAAGCCAAAAACCACACAGCACAGCCCACTTCAAGAACTCCAGCTAGGCACACTTTGCATATCTTTAGACTGAAATCTCAAACCCTCCACCACATCTTAAGATGCACCCAGTGACACTGCACTAGCCAGGTGGCTGCATATGGGAAGTACAAACTAATACAACACTGAATATATTGGGGGACATCTATTCAAACTACCACATTACACCCTAGCCCCCAATAGATTTATAACTATTACACATTGTTAATTGTACTCAGTCCAATTTCAAAGGTCCCCACAGTCTTTACCAACTTAAGATAGTTCCAAAAATCCCAAGTCTCATCTGAGATTTAAAATTGTCTCTTAACTCTGAATCCTGTAATATTAAACAAATTATATACTTCCAACATATCAAGGCACAGAATAAACATTTTCAACTGTTATAATCCATAGCAAGGATAGACTAGAACAATGTAAACTCAACCACCATCAAGCAAACATCAAAGTTCCTCAGTTCAAGTTCAATATAACCAGAGACTGACAGTCTCCAGATTTTCCAATTCCTCCCCTCCAGCTGGGCAGAGTAGCCAGGGAAAACTTCCATCCCAGGCTAACAGTGCACCCCATGATATCCTTTGCACAGTCCTGGTATATCCAAAACGTCTTCAGATCTCCATGGAAACCACAGTCCATCTTCCAAAGGCTCTTCTAGTCTACCAGGGTATCATGCCCTGCCTCATGCCACATCTCAGAAGTGGATCTTGGAACCATGTGCAATTCATGACCATTCCACACATTTTTCATGCTTGCAAAACCAATGCCAGGTATGCAGGACACAGCCATATTCTTATTTCAGGGACAAAATAAATCATAACCTTGAAAAACAGGTTCCTTCTTCAGTGAAGGCTTTCCAAAAGAATTTGCATTTCTAACAGTCTTTTCTCAGGCATCTTCTCATTGTTTTAATGTAAAGCAGTTGGGACATCTTCCTTAAGATTGCTAATATGTTGACAATAGCAGTTTCAGTAACCTAAAACCAGTCTCAGTGCCTGTGATTTTAACTTGCTTGAGGTTTTCCAACTTAAAATCTTAAATCTCTCAGTCCAATATCTTTATCCAAGCACATCAGTCCATTACAAATTTATCCTTGATCAAACTCTCTAAGCCTGGGTAGCAGGGCGCAGCCATCCCTTATAGCAGTAGCCCAGTCCTCTGCAGTTTTTCCTTCCCCTTAGAAAGCTCGTAAGCCCAGCCTCGAAGTTTAATACTATTTGCACTTAGCATTCACAAACTCTCATCAGAATAGCCAGTAATACTTGGGTTACCACTCCAGAAGGCATCTTCAGTTGCAAGTACCAAGCCCATGCCAGTTCCCCCAAAATAAAGGTCCAAAAAATGAAAATCCACATGGTCAGGTTCATCTTAGCCCACTCCTTGGTACCAACTTCTGTAGCAGACAGATTCAGGTCCACTGAGATGAACTTCCAAACCAGGCACAGTTATGGAGGAAGAGATTTGTTGAAGCTTACAGATCCAGGGAAAGTTCTGTAATGGCAAAAGAAGCTGGTCTGCTTTCACAGCACCAAACACAGAGAGAAGCTGCAAGCCAAAAACCACACAGCACAGCCCACTCTTCCAACATATCAAGGCACAGAATAAACATTTTCAACTGTTATAATCCATAGCAGGTAGGCTAGAACAATGTAAACTCAACCACCATCAAGCAAACATCAAAGTTCCTCAGTTCAAGTTCAATATAACCAGGAGACTGACAGTCCAGATTTTCCAATTCCTCCTCAGCTGGGCAGAGTAGCCAGGAAAACTTCCATCCCAGGCTAGTGCACCCCATGATATCCTTTGCACAGTCTGGTATATCCAAAACGTCTTCAGATCTCCATGGAAACCACAGTCCATCTTCAAGGCTCTTCTAATCTACCAGGGTATCATGCCCTGCACCTCATGCCCATCTCAGAAGTGGATCTTGGAACCATGTGCAATTCATGACCATTCCACATTTTTCCACGCGCAAGAGCCAATGCCAGGTATGCGAGGACACAGCCATATTCTTATTTCAGGGACAAAATAATCATAACCTTGAAAAACAGGTTCCTTCTTCAGTGAAGGCTTTCAAAAGAATTTGCATTTCAGCAACAGTCTTTTCTCAGGCATCTTCTCATTGTTTTAATGTAAAGCAGTTGGGACATCTTCCTTAAGATTGCTATCTGTTGACAATAGCAGTTTCAGTAACCTAAAACCAGTCTCAGTGCCTGTGATTTTAACTTGCTTGAGGTTTTCCAACTTAAAATCTTAAATCTCTCAGTCAATATCTTTATCCAAGCATCAGTCCATTACAAATTTATCCTTGATCAAACTCTAAGCCTGGGTGGCGCAGCAAATCACTTACTGTAATGTAGCCTCTGCAGTTTTCCTTTATGCAAAGCTGGCCCAGCCTCGAGTTTAATACTATTTGCATAGCATTCACAAACTCTCATCGGAATAGCCAGTAATGCAGGTTACCACTCAGAAGGCATCTTCAGTTGCAGTACCAAGCCCATGATTCCCCCCAAAATAAGGTCAAAAAATGAAAATCCACATGGTCAAGGTTCATCTTAGCCCCGCACTCCTTGGTACCTATAACTATTACACATTGTTAATTGTACTCAGTCCAATTTCAAAGGTCCCCACAGTCTTTACCAACTTAAGATAGTTCCAAAATCCCAAGTCTCATCTGAGATTTAAAATTGTCTCTTAACTCTGAATCCTGTAATATTAAACAAATTATATACTTCCAACATATCAAGGCACAGAATAAACATTTTCAACTGTTATAATCCATAGCAAGGATAGACTAGAACAATGTAAACTCAACCACCATCAAGCAAACATCAAAGTTCCTCAGTTCAAGTTCAATATAACCAGAGACTGACAGTCTCCAGATTTTCCAATTCCTCCTCCAGCTGGGCAGAGTAGCCAGGAAAACTTCCATCCCAGGCTAACAGTGCACCCCATGATATCCTTTGCACAGTCCTGGTATATCCAAAACGTCTTCAGATCTCCATGGAAACCACAGTCCATCTTCCAAAGGCTCTTCTAGTCTACCAGGGTATCATGCCCTGCCTCATGCCACATCTCAGAAGTGGATCTTGGAACCATGTGCAATTCATGACCATTCCACACATTTTTCATGCTTGCAAAACCAATGCCAGGTATGCAGGACACAGCCATATTCTTATTTCAGGGACAAAATAAATCATAACCTTGAAAAACAGGTTCCTTCTTCAGTGAAGGCTTTCCAAAAGAATTTGCATTTCTAACAGTCTTTTCTCAGGCATCTTCTCATTGTTTTAATGTAAAGCAGTTGGGACATCTTCCTTAAGATTGCTAATATGTTGACAATAGCAGTTTCAGTAACCTAAAACCAGTCTCAGTGCCTGTGATTTTAACTTGCTTGAGGTTTTCCAACTTAAAATCTTAAATCTCTCAGTCCAATATCTTTATCCAAGCACATCAGTCCATTACAAATTTATCCTTGATCAAACTCTCTAAGCCTGGGTAGCAGGGCGCAGCCATCCCTTATAGCAGTAGCCCAGTCCTCTGCAGTTTTTCCTTCCCCTTAGAAAGCTCGTAAGCCCAGCCTCGAAGTTTAATACTATTTGCACTTAGCATTCACAAACTCTCATCAGAATAGCCAGTAATACTTGGGTTACCACTCCAGAAGGCATCTTCAGTTGCAAGTACCAAGCCCATGCCAGTTCCCCCAAAATAAAGGTCCAAAAAATGAAAATCCACATGGTCAGGTTCATCTTAGCCCACTCCTTGGTACCAACTTCTGTAGCAGACAGATTCAGGTCCACTGAGATGAACTTCCAAACCAGGCACAGTTATGGAGGAAGAGATTTGTTGAAGCTTACAGATCCAGGGAAAGTTCTGTAATGGCAAAAGAAGCTGGTCTGCTTTCACAGCACCAAACACAGAGAGAAGCTGCAAGCCAAAAACCACACAGCACAGCCCACTTCAGGAACTCCAGCTAGGCACACTTTGCATATCTTTAGATTGAAATCCTAAACCCACCACCACATGTTAAGATCCACCCAGTGACACTGCCTCCAGCCAGGTGGTGCATATGCAAACTACAAACTAATAAAACACTGAATATATTGGGGGGGGGGCATCTATTCAAACTACCACACACATCTTAGGCCTAAACATAGGAGGTATGTAAACAACTTCTCTGTAATGTTTATGGATATGTATCAGAGATTCAGTTTGTTCACCCAAGGAATGGGTTTATTGGGACTGAACTTGTTTGTGATATGAGGAATGATGAGGTGGTGTAGCACACCACTGAGTTTTCACTGAAATAATATTCCAGTTTGCATTAGTGGAGGTACTGAAGCTCATTTGTAAAATTTTGCACATGTTGAACCTTTAAAAATATCACTCTCGGCACCAGATAATAACCAGACACAATGTTGAAGTGATCAGATTAACACACATATGGCTTGGTGATTGATATAGCCTTGGCAGTCTGAATTTTTTTGTGAAAAATAAATGTCTAGAAGAGAAGATATTTGTTAGAACAAATTTCCGAGTGAAGGTATGCACATATATGTTCACATGGAAGCCAGCAAACAACCTTAGGTAAAATTCTTCAAAAGGGAATACCACCCTCCTTTTCTGATTCAGGGTCTCTTCCTGCCCTGGAGATTGCCAAGTAGGAAAAAATAGGTGGCCAGCCAGTGAGCCCTGGGGATCTACCTTTTTCTATAGCACTGTGATTACCAGTGTGCATCACATACCAGAATTTTTATTATGTGAGTTCTTGGGATCAATCTCAGGTTCTCAAGCTGCGCCATCTCCCTAGTCCCCCAAGTAAATACTAAAAATTTTTTCAACCTTCAATACCTTAATACTAGACACATTCATAGTTGAACAATCAAAAACTTTGAAAGGTGAAAGGAATGCTTGCAGTTACTTTGTTCAAATATGATTAACTTTTTGAAGGGTTTTGGCAGATTTTTGCCTTATCTTACTATTCCAAAGAGCTATCAAAATGTATTGCCCTAGATAATCAATAGTACCAGCTAAGCTGGGACTGAGAGCAGAGTGGAAAACCCATAAATCCGGGTTAATTCTTCTGAATTTCATCAGATTGGTTAGAAAGTATGACTTTCTATGACTTCTGATAATGTTCTTCCTCCTACCCATTGCCTTGTCCCAAGTTAACAAGATCCAGGGTGGAAATATCAGAATATCGTACTTGAAATGCTTCCCTGCTCCCTGTGTGCTACACACACAGAATATAATAAAGTAGAATCTAGTAGTGCTAGGGGTGTTGGCCCTTTCAAAACTCTCGCTTTGGTGGAAATAATTAGACACTGAAAGATAGCAAACTTCCCTCCTAAGACTGAAGAATTTGAAAATGCCAACATCTTTGTTAGCATTTCTGGAAGAATATAAATGGAAGAGCTGGATGTACAAAGAGAAAAAGCATTTGTTTAATACAATTACACTAGGACTAAATAGAAACAACTTGATTGACAGAGTCTTATGACAGAACTTAAAATGTGAATATGAGCATGCATAGATTACCAGTGATGGGAAGCAAATAGCACTTGTCATTTATGAGAGAGACACACAGAGAGAAAGAGAGAGAGAGATTGAGTTTGTGTGTGTTTCTGTGTGTCTCTGTGTGTTGGTGATGTTTTCCACAGTGTTTCTGTGTTTCCTACTGCCGTTTCCGTTCAGCGACCTTTGAAATTTGTTAAGAAAAGCCAAGAACTATGCTGCAGGGTCAGAACGGCTGGATCCACTTTTGCTTTCACTTGGGTAACTGAGCTAACTGTCATCACTAAGGGTTTGGGTGTCCAGGGGAGGTTTTGACTCGAAAGAAATAAATCTCAGCAGCAGAAATAATCAAATGGGTTAGTTCTGCTTCCAGGGCATGTCTGCACATGTCCTCTGCCCCATTTCCAAAGTATAATGTATCTCTTGGGCTTTCAGAGTCAGGCACCAAATCCTCAGTTTGGAACGTGAGCAGTGACCCTGATCATTGCGGGATGAAGTGCTCCATTCTGCGCTGACCAGCAATATCCGACAGGTCTCTGGGTTTAACAGACACAGTGCTGATTCTGTTGGTGCCCTCCATCTGGCCACACCAGTGCTTTAAATTCCCTGTGAATTTGAGATCCTCTCCAGGGCACAATCTGGCGATGTCTGGGGACAGTTTTAATTATCTGGCATTTAGTGAGTGAACAGAGCCCTCTCCCACCATCCACATATCCACAGTGGTCTAGTTATTGACTTGTTAAGCAGCTTACTTAAAAATTTACCAAACATCTTAAACAAAAGCAAGAAGCAAATAATAAAAAAATAAATAAACAATAAAGGAGAAGTATTGATGAAATTACATTTTAAGGACATTGAGATTTTTGTCATGTGAAGGCGTGTGAATATTATAATATCTACTGGATTATAGTTTAGTTTTCTCTTGATAAATGGATTTTACTAATGGAAATAATAATACAATAATAATACAAATGATATCTTTGAAATTAACCTTTCCCAGAAACAGAAAAAAAAATGTTGATTCTGTTTTGGTAGCTCAATTGTAAATAAACTATAATTTTCCCATCCCCCTTTTATCTTTTTTCCCCATAATTTATTTTTATTTATATTATTCTGATTTTACATTCATAGTGTTGGCTCCCTTATCCTCCTCCCTGTCCTCCCTCTTCCAAAGGGACCCTCATCAATGGGGAATGTGGGTCATGCATTGTGGGGGTAGTCAAGAGTTCTGGGAGGGGTAGGCCAAGTCAGTGCATAATGCCCCAACTTGTGGCTCTAACATTATTTCCACCCCCTCTTCAGCGAATTTCCCTGAGCCACATTGGGGTCGTTTTAGTTCTACATTAGTGATAAGGTTTTGGGATCCTCTGTGTCTCTAGATCCATCCCCCTTTATCTTGTCAGATAAAATCTAAAATTAAATACTTTCTTTCTGTGCCAGTGTACTTTACCTTAAGCAAAAACGCCTTAACCACTAAGCCATTTCTCCAGCCCCTTTCCTTTTCTTTTTGCATGTGTATGTATGTGGTATGTGTACAAGTGTGTATGTTTGTTCATATTTGTGTGAGTGCATATTGTGTATGCAGGTATGTGTATACATGTGTGCACATGATTGTGGAAGCAAGAGATCAATTTTAGGTATCTTCCTCAGTTACACTTTAACTTAATTTTTGAGACTGGCTCTCATATATACCAATTCAGCTAAAATATCTAGCCCACAGCTATACGGCCTTTCCTGTCTCTACTTTCACAGTGCTAGAGTTGTATGTGTGTGTCAGCATGCGTGGCCTTTACATGGATGCTTGGAATCTAAATTCTCATCCTTATTTCATGTCTGTAGCCCCTATTTTTTTTAAACTTTTAAATTAATATCCATGTATTTCCTAAAGTAGAAAGGAGATCAAATTATCTAAAATTCTTTGATTTTTGTAGAAATTATTCTGCATTTATCTTTGATAAAATAACAAACTCTTCTAACCAATCATTTGGTGAAATTAATCTTATTTATGATGATGGGTTAACATGCATTCAAATATTCAGGGTAATGTGCAGGCATCTTAGCAGCACCTTGACAGTTAGAGTCATATTTGACATATCCTTTGGTTGCTAGTAAAGCTATTCTTGGTCAGACTTTCAGCTCAACTGGAAGTTAACTTCTAAATGTTGATTATATTGGGATTCACAAGTTTTTTCATGTTAGTGTCTTAGCATCGCAAGTATGCATCTGTACAAAACACTCAGTTTATTTCCCATATCATATCATAGTAAAAATCATTTTGCTTAAAGAGAAATCTCTGGATGTCCTTGCATTTCTCTGTTACTGTGATATTAAGCTGCCAGCTAGGAATTAACAGCTATCTTATTTTGTTTCACTGGGAAAATGTTCTGTTACATTTTCCAGAAACTTAAATAATTCTTTTTCTGTGGTTGAGGTCATTGTCTTGACAATGAATGTTGGTCTTGTGGTAGAAATGATGATATTATGCAAGGAAGTGGTGAATGAAAACAGAGATGGGATCAAGACAGAACAACTGCCCCAAATGTCCATCTTATTCATTGTCCACAATGCTGATTGTTTTGAGAAGGAAACAAATTTGGGCAAAACCAGTCTGTGGACCATATTGCTTTAGGGGAATTTCATTGCATTTTTAGTTCGCTGACCTGGGTGGCTCCAATCAAACAAGATTTGATTCTTTTTACTAGTGCTGCAGATGGAAGAAAATGTAAACATCTGTCAAGCAATGATGGAGCCTTTTCTTCACATTCTTGCATGTCATTATGTTAAAGATTTACTTTTCCAGCCAACTGAAACCTTAACAACTTAGTAATCAAATTTCCCCCTCTGCATCTCTTTGTATTCTATCATCAATTGCTCATGTTCAGAAATAGTTCTCTAAAGATGAAGTCATGATGTGTTTGCATGGTCATTTCCATATTTACCCTGTCAGTACCACATAGCATTATGTTGCTTACAATAATTAGCTGCTGGAGGCAGTTCTGTAAACACAGCAGTATGACACCTGTGTGGAGAAAAGCAAATCATTTTGGAGGGAACAAGTAGGTGAATGCTAGCCTATCTACCATGCCATGGCTTTTATTGTAACTGCAATGTAAAGGCCCAAAAGAAAGCTACTTAATACTTATCAGGTTACTGAATTATATGAAATAAATCAGTATGAGAGGGAATTAACATGCTTAAACAAATTCAGTGGAAAGATTATATTTCTTGTCATATATTTCATAATTTAATGAATTATTACATTCACTTATAAAGCAGCAAAACAAAATTTCAAAGTTAATATTTTTAATGATGAAAAGAGATTTAGTTTTACCCACAGGCTATGCCCTTATTTCATGAATATGATTACACAAAACATAAGTAGATTAAGTTGTCACAATAGATAGAACTATGCACATAGGTCATTTCTAGGTTTCCTGACCATTCTATATAAATAAATAAATAAAAACACAATAAATGGTCCACAATTTGGTAATAATAAAATGTCAACATTTTGAAGTAAGTTGAGAACAATAAACAGAGATAAGAGGAGTAGATGTGTAGGGGGGGATAAGTCTACATACACAAAGGCACACATTTTATTTAGGTTGAATTTTAGATGTTTTTGAAGGCTAATTTCAATTTGATGGTATTATTATTTCCCTTCCTAATTTAAAGCATGACATTTTAAAAATATTTTTAAATATTTGTATTTATTTATTAGCCAACAGAGAGAAAGGTAGAAGAGAAACAGACAGAGAGAATAGGCCTGCCTTGGCCTCCAGCTGCTGTGAAGGAACTTCAGATACATGTGCCACTTTGTGAATCTAGTTTTATGTGGGTACTGAGGAATCAAACAAGTTTTTATTCTTTTAATTTATAATTTATTTATTTATTTGAGAAAAGGGGGCAGAGAGAGAGAAAGAATGGCCCTACCAGGTCTCTGGTCAATGCAAACAAACTCCACATAATGCCACCTTGTGCATCTGGCTTACATGGGTATTGGATAATCAAACCTGGGTCCTTTGCCTTTGCAGTCAAGTGCCTTAATGCTAAGCCACCTCTCTAGCCAGCCTACCTTTTTTAATGGTCCTTTGCTATCTTTTAACTCACTCCACACAATTTATGATTACTTTCTATTTGTAAGATTCTATTTCATGGAGAAAGTGTGAAGAGCGGTTGCTATTCCTTCTTTCAGGGGCTGGTCCTCTCAGAGATATAGATACTTCCATTTACAAAGTGTTGTCGTTTAGTATCAGAATCAGTGATACATGCACAAGATATGAAGAAGTATGGACAGTGAGGTGATAGGAAAGGTTTTGTGTTATTTTTGCATTAAAATAGATTAGAAGATCATAGTTCTATTCTCTTTACTCAAGTATATCCACTTTTCAAATAAATAACTATGTTGGTGAAATTCAAGTTTTTAACTAGGATTTTTTTTTTTTTTTTTGAGAGAGACACAGAGAGAGACAGAGAGAGAGGGAGAGGAATACAGATAAAGGCGGGCACGCCAGCAGCCTCTTAGCTGCTGCAAACAAAATCCAGATCCATGCACCTCCTTGTGGTCAAGTGCAGCATTGTGCCCTAGCGTCACTTTGCATCTGGCTAAACCTGAGACCTCGAGATTGGAACCGACGTTCTTAGGCTTAGGAGGCAGGTGCCTTAACTACTAAGCCATCTCTCCAGCCCTGAACTAGGATTTTTAAGAAAAACTAAATCTACATTTGTTCATGTACATTTTTATTTTGCTTTTTCCTGATAGTGTCAGAGAGCAAGGGTTCTAAGGCTATTTGATCTCTACATAGGAATACACTGATTATATAATAAAACAAGCTAATTCACAGACAAAATTTCATGTTGTCAGAGTTCAAGGGCATTTCTTTAAAAACTTCCCAAAGTGTACTAATGGTGATTTGTGTTTTCACATCTATGTGTTTGCTTCCTTTCATAAACAATTCTTGTTACATTCCCTTCTCCTCCAGTGATACCCTAATACAATTGTGAGGACACTGTATGTTTTGGGATAATGTCTGCTGCTGCTGCTGCTGCATGTAGAACACTAGTCTAGGCTCTAGGAGTGCGAGCTGAGGTTGGTGTACAGAGACCTGGTTTTGTGCACACAATCTCCCCCTGCTCTGGTAGTATTAGCTGGCTGGTTCTTCAGAAAAGTGTTCTCAGCACAGCAGAGCTGTCATGCCTGAGGAGGTATGCTGCTTTGAACCCACCATCGCTTAAATTCCAAAGCCAATCCTAGGTATTCTCCTTACCGTGAAAAGCCCTCACCTCTGTGATATAATCCACTCCCTACAGCTTATTACAGGGTCCTGTTAGCATATAGTTACTTAGATGTCTTCCTTAGCCTGCTCTGCTTTCCTCAATCGCTTTGTCCAGAGAGCATTTACCCAAACAAATACAATCATGTATTGCTTAACATCAGGGGTGCATTCTGAGAAATGCATCATTAAACAATTTTGCCAGTGTTTGGTTATCATATTCTATATACTCATGCAGAGCTAAATTGTAGAGTTCAGTCACTCCACATGGACATTTTATGAAATTAAGAGATATAATAGAAGATTCAGGAGCCATCCACTACATGCTGCTTTACGCTTATACTAGGTAGAAAGTATATATTCTAAAATGATGTCAGGGGCCTGGGGAAATGGCTCAGTTAATAAGAACACTTGCTAATAGCATGAGGTCCTCAAGTTCAATCTCTAGCCACATAGGACAAGTCAGACATGGTCACATATAACCCCAGTGCTGAAGATGGTTGGCATGGGTGGGTAGGTTGGCCTCTCTAGTCAATTGTAGGTTGGCCTGTCTAATAAAAGAATAGGCAGGTGCAGGTTCAGTAAGCAACTCTATGTTGGGAAACCAGATGAAAGAGTGACAGAGTAAGACAATAGAACTCTCTTGTAGTCTCTGAATGTGTGCACACATGCATGCATGAATGCACAGTGAGCACACATACAACTACACATGCACTCATGTATGAAAACATAAAATGATAGCACATAGCAAAGCCAGTTAGTTATATGAAGAAGGGCTGGAAGGTAATCACAGGCATGGCTTGAACCACTGAGTCACGTTCAGTATGGATAGATTTTTCTATACTGGTTTTCCGTAAGAGAAGAGTGACTCTTTGCCCAGCTCAGGAAATGCAATAAACTAACTCACTTGTCATTTTTGTTTGCTAGCTTCTTTTCACTTTCTTCTTCACAGGAAGCAATCAATCTGAGAGATGATCACTTATCTGAAACTAAACTCAGCCAAGTTGCACATGTAATAATCACAAAAACCAAGGAAGATTGAATGATAGAAATAAAAAAAAAAGAAAGAAAGGCAGGAAAAAAGAGAGAGAAAGAAAGCTCTGGAATTTAAAAAGCAAAACCCTCCATCAAAATATAGAAAGTATCATGAAATGGTATAATTGAAAGATGGCTTATAGTTTATTACATGATTATTAATTGAAAACTACCCAATAAAAATAGTCTTTCAAAGTGACTTCAGAGATTAATCCTTCCCCCATTTTTATTTTTTTCAAACGCATCCAATTATCTCCCATCAGTCCTGACAGGGAGTTGTCTTGTTAAAGAGCTTGCAATTCCATTACAGATAAGCTCCAAATATTGATTTGTACCTTTTATTTCCTTGGTCTGAGATATCACGGTAGTGCTAAAATGCTCAAATGTCTCACTGCTTGAAAGAATGGAAATGGCCCTGGAGAAAGGGAGATGTCAGCTACAGGCAAAAAGTACTTTGCCAACTTTCTCCTCCACTACGTGTAACTGTGTAGTCTAGAAGTCTAAACCAATGTTGGTCCAAAGGAAAATGAAGTGCAGCAGTGTGAGCAAGAAACACAGTATCTGAACGCAGTGTTTTAATGTTGGGTCAATAAATATTAAAAACATTATAATAATAAATAAGAAATGATTGTTAACTATGTGGAATATCTAAGATGTGTGTTCATTCTGCGCTAGACATGCACAGGGTGGCATGGAAGGTGATGACAGTCAACCAATATCCAGATTCGTGATGTGTACTTTATTGGCATAGACGATATTGAGACTTTTCTATATAAAATGTGAACTTTTCACGATTCAAAAAAGGCATAAACAGAAATTGGTTTTGTCCCTTTAAATTCTCAAAACTCTATCATAGTACCTGTGGGAAGAATACTCATGGGATGCGTAAACTGATGAACAGGTGAATGGCTCCGTATGCAGTAGCAGACATATTGGATCACCCAGACTTGGTACAGCCTTTTCCTTCTGCTTCCAGCTTTTCAGTCATGCTTGCCTTGTGTTCTTACTGGTATGTTAGGAGCATCTTCAGAAATTGTCCACACAGTAGCCAGCGTGGATTAGCCTTTTCTTTCCTTTCAGCCTAGTGGTTGTAGAACCATTCGTCAAATTTTGTGTCACATTTTGCTTGCAGGATTTTAGTGTTTCTTCTGAACTTCAGTTATATA
This sequence comes from Orientallactaga sibirica, assembly GCA_036365145.1. NCBI lineage: Eukaryota > Metazoa > Chordata > Mammalia > Rodentia > Dipodidae > Orientallactaga > Orientallactaga sibirica. The sequence continues at coordinate 42,607,339 of JAEOAD010000007.1, forward strand.
CATACACAGAGAGAGAGAATTTTTAATATGTATTTATTTACTTGAGTGAGAGAGAGAATGGGCATGCCAGGGCCTCAAGCCACTCACTAAAATCAAACTCCAGATGCATGCACCACCTCGTGCAGCTGTCTTAAGTGGATACTGGGGAATGAAACCTGAGTCCTTAGGTTTTACATGAAAGTATTTTAACTCCTAAGCCATCTCTCCAGTCCTTTATTATCATTTTCATCACTTTCTATCAAGGATTTTTAATACTTTATTCATTTATTAGAGAGACAGAGAGAGAGAGAGGCAGATAGAATGGGTGGACTAGGGCCTCTAGCCACTGCAAACAAGCTCCAGATACATGTGTCCCCTTGTGCATCTGGCTTATGTAGGTACTGGAAAATTGAACCTGTGTCCTTAGGCTTTGCAGGGAAGTATGTTAACCATTAAGCCATCTCTCCAGCCCTCTATCAATTATTTTAACTTAATTCTAAGAATGTTTTAATGTAATAATAATAGTTTGATTTGAAATGTTCAAGTTTTATGATTAATGAAATAACATTTTAACAGATACCAAAATGAGATAATTATCAAATTAATTTCAACCATGTGAAGCGTTGATTTAGATAATTACTCTGAGGTAATTCGAATGTTTTTCTAGAGTATTTTTTTTCAATTTGTGCTTAATTTTCCAATTGACTCCCCTAACTTCACCTGTCTAAGACAATAAGGATAATATTGGTTGCATTGAGCACCTAGATGTTAGAGGAATGTTCTAGTAATGAAGTTTGCACCAAATAAGATTTTTTTTTCCAAATAAGTTTTAACTACACAGAATACTTGAAAGCTGTGTGTTCTTCTAATACAAAGAGTAGGCATTTCCAGTCCTGTTCCATTTGTTCTCTTTGTAGATTTAAATTGGCTAGCTGTTTTGTGAGATGATTAAATCTCATAAGGTTTTATAGAATGTCTCTCTCTCTCTCTATCTCTCTGTGTGTGGGGGTGTGTGCGTAAAATACATACATGACATGGCCTAGTCATTAATACTCTGGCTTTGCAAAGAAGAGGATCTGATTTTGATTCCAACAATGCTCATACATTCTTGGCAGGGTACTTTAGTCGCAGGGCTGCAGAAGCAGAGAGAGGACTATAGGGTTTTCCATCTAGCTATTGCAGTATAATTTGTGAGCATCAAGCCAGTGAGTTACTCTGTCTCAAAGAGATGAAACAACATACCTGAGGATGTCATGTGAGGGGTACCTCTGACCTCCACATGCACACAGGTAAACACACACACATACTGAAATCCATGAATAAAAAGTAAAAAATAAGCATATACTGAAATATTCACCTTACTATAAAGTAGGTAAAAATAGTTACTATATTTGTATATTACTACTATGAAATCATGAAATATAGCATACACACATTTTAAAACTCTTGTCAAAACTGATGTAAAAGAAACAATATGTCAGGACTTTCCTGCACACTGTTCCAGTATTTTTGTTGGCATTTTTAAAGCTAACAATATATTTTGTATCTATGAAAACCAGCATTACACATATTATAGAAAGCAGATAGCAACACTGTTACCTTGAACTTAGTACCCATTCATACCCTGTGAAACACAGGAGGCCAAGGGTGCCTCCACAGGTCAGAGTGAAGAGCACTGACATGTTTTTTGGCCTTGACTTATTGAAAGGGCTGAGGTTTCACTAAGTTTTTTTTTTTTTTTTTTTTCCTTTTTTTTTTTTTTTCCCCTCCTCAGCAGTTCTAAACAAAGGACGTTGCAAGATGAGAAAGGGTTAGACACTGAATTATTTTTGGAAGACAACCACAGTCTTCTTCACTTTCATTGAGGCTTGCCAAGCTTCATTGGGGTGACTTTATATTATGCTTACATTTCAGATTGATTTATCCCTTGACGACATCATGCCTAGTCTGACAATAGCATATTTTAAGATTACAAAATTATCATCCAGCTTGCTTTGTCAACAAAATCAATGAAACAAAATTTTATTTATTTAGTGAGCACTGACCAGGTATTATACTGCAGATTTGAAATATAGACAACAATAACATCCTCTCCAGGACCAAATAATTTAGCAGAAGTCTAGATTTATAAATCAATAAAAAATTTGATTTGCTGTTGGAATGACATTTAAAAATGAGTGTTTGTGTAAGTTGGGAATGTCATCACAAAATATCATAGACTTCTGGTGGCTTAAACAAACACAAACTAAAGTAGTTCCCTCAATTCTGGGACCTGGCTGGTCAGGTTCCAGAAGTGCTTCTCCTTTTGGCTTTGACTGCTGTCATCTGGCTATAGCTTTACATGGCAGACATGTGGAGTGTGCCTCCTTAGTGAATTTGCATTGAAAAAGAGATGAACCTGCTATTGTAGACAGAAATATTGGTGACCCAGATGTGATTTCTTTCATGAAGGCTCATGGGTTTTTCCTACTCCTGTGCCACAGGCAGTGCTAGCTCTTCCCCTAGCTCACTCTACAGGTCCTGATCAGATAAGAAGCATGTTTTTGGATTTGATTCACTGGCTTTTCATTGTCACCATACTTAGTGAACTTGGAGACTGCTTGGGACATTTTGTTTGGATATTTCAGCCAGAATTGAATGGTGGTGGACCCTTCAGTCAGTTAATATGTCTGGAAAGACAATACGTTAGGAAAGACACGAGACTCAGCCATGTGTCCAGGACATTTCATCTTTGTTTGGGATCCATAAAAATACTATCTATCCTGGCTCAAGTGGTTTGGACAGATTTAGCTGCACATAGGCATAGGTGAAAAAGATGTTCAGCAGGCAGTGTGCATGTGTCTGCTTTGAAGAAACCCCAGTTGTGCATCTTTATTTGCCCCCAAATCCTTTGAAAATAGATCAAATTCAAAAGCTAAATGAGTAAAATCTCTAGGATTTTATTTTTTTATTTACTGATTATCTTTAGTTTCTTTTCTTTTAATTAATTAATTTTTTAATAAAAAGCTTGCACACATAGACCACTTCTCCCCTGCCCCAATTTAGCTGAGGGTCTTTGGTGGGATTACTGATATTCATTGTGGGGACTAAGAAGACTTAATCTCTGCAGGTATGGGAGAAACATAGTGTCTCAGGCTATTCCCACCTACCCTGAGGTTCCTACAATCTTTCCACCCCCTCTTATTCCCTTTTATTCAAACTTTACTCACTTTTGGTTGGCGAATCTATTCTACTTTATAGATGAGGAAGAATATGGGGAGTATGCGGATATAACAATACATTAAGAAGAGAGAGACAAGCCGGGAGTGGTGGTGACAGCCTTTGGTCCCAGCATTTGGGAGGCAGAGGTAGGAGGATAGCCATGATCAAGACCAGCCTGAGACTACATAGTGAATTCCAGGTCAGCCTGGAGTGAGACTCTACATGGAAAAATAACAAAAAAAAAAAAAAGGGGAGGAGGAAGAGTAGGAGGGAGAAGAAGTAGAAAGAGCCAACTGTCTACCAAGAGATGGGTCACGTACACTTCTTTTGTCCAGGCTCAGAAGTCATTACAGGGGAAGTAGTGACACGAATACTGTTCTTATGGTTAGGTGGATGACCAGTTCCAGGGAAATGACAACAGGCACCATGGTCACTCAAACCTCATCAAAACAAAGATACAGAACCTACAGAGAAAACATTAAATCAAATGTCTATTTTGACAACAAAGGTTCAGGGAACTTCACAGAAAAGGATATTCATTTTTTAAATTTTATTTTCATTTATTTATTTGAGATAGATAGAGGGAAGAGAGGAAGGGAGGGAGGGAGGGAGGGAGGGAGGGAAGGAGGGAGGGAGGGAGAGAATGGGCACTTCAGGTTCTCTCACCACTGCAAACACACTCCAGATTCAAGGGCCATCATGTACATCTGGCTTACATAGGACCTGGGGAATTGAACCTGGGTCCTTAGGCTTCACAGTCATGCACCTTAACAGCTAAGCCATCTCTCCAGCGCAAGATGATTTTCATTTTGACTCATTATTTTTCCCAGTCCTTTAGCAGCAGGCATGGGTAACAAGGCCTACCTGTTCGTGGAGAGCTCAATCCATCATTAGCATATGTTTTTCTATTTGCCAATAGCTAATAAAATTGTTCCCAGAATTCCTAGAAAGAGCTTTGGTGGGGAATTTTGTAGCCAATTCACTCTATTTGTCAGAATTTTTTTGGTTTAGTTTTGTTTTGCTTTCCGTGCAACTTTGAACATTTCTGGGGTCATGGTAACATTTTTATTGTGTTTTCACTGGGTTCTGCTTATAAAATTTAATATTTTGTTTGATCAGCACACTTGATTTAAAATTGTCTTATACTCATTTCATATATAATTTTAACATGCTGTGTAGAGTTAACATGTAAGGGTTTGACACATCCTTTCTATTTTTCAATCAGTTGACCTTTGCCTGTATTAACATAAATTTATTATTCAGGGTCACTTGGAGGTTGTTATTTCAGCCTTTCCTATCTGGAATGCACACATGTAAGAGTTTACTGGAACTTATCTGAAGCTGAGGAAGGGAAAGAGAAGTAAGATGGGTTTTAAAAATAGCTTCTGGGCTGGAGAGATGGGTTAGCCATTAAGGTGCTTACTTGCAAGGCCTAAGGACTGCCATTCAAATCCTCCAGATCCCACATAACGAGACTCAATGGTAATGCAAGCATGCACTGTTACTCATGCCCACAAGGGGGTTAACGCATCTGGAGTTCATTCACAATAGCTGAAAGGCCCTGCCATGCTGGGCTCATTTCTCTCTCTCTCTCTCTTTCTCTCTCTCTTTAAAAAAATGGCTTCTATGTGGTAAGAAGTTTTGTACTGTATTTACCCACATCTTGTGTGAACCTCTTTGCCTCAAAGTTTTGGTCTACAATATTCTTAAGAATGAAAAGGAAATTTAAAGCTTAACACATGTATAGGTGACTTAACTTCACCCATGCAAAATTTGGAATATTATACTGAGTTGTCTCTTGATAATAATATTGTACTTTCCATTATTTTCTGTTTCCACTAAACCACTATAATTTATAGGTTTTTTTTTGACAAAGAAATATCTTGAAATAATGAATATGTTTGTTTCATATCTTGCTTTTCATGGATGATCTTGGAATAACTCTTATAAACACATAAATTATGGAATTGTTAAAGTACATATTCTTCATGTAGCAAAGTTAGGTGTTAGAGAAAAAATATGAGTCATTCATAAATTAAATACTGAAACAGTAGTTGCTAAATATAAATTCCAGTGCTTTTGATGTCATTATATTTTAATTTTTTTATTTAGAAGTTTACTATATGAATATACTGCAATTTGGCCACATTCCTATCAGGTTATTCCCAGGCCCTATGCTATTGAGGCCTTCCTAAGTGGGGTTGTCTGAAATCACTGCATGGCCATGAATGCACCTGTCAGTCTTAAACTTCATGAAATAGTCTACTGTGGTTTCTTTATAAACTTGTTAGCCACACATCATAAAAGATGTTTATAATCCTAGTAAATGTGAGGTCAAGACAGAAGGATCATGTGTTTGAGGCTTGCCTAAACTGCATAGTAAACCCCTACCTCAAAACAAACAAAATTGTGTTTTTATACATTGTTGGAATTTAGAAAAATGAAAGACCCTGTCTTCAGGTAGAATCCCAATGAGGAATGAGGCTTTGGCATGAATTTGAAAGAGTATTTATTGAGAAATCCAAATTAATCACTGTAATGAGAATCATGAAAAAAAATCATTAATGCTTTCAGAGAGGATATGGGTTATCATGAAGATGGCATAATAAAAAGTAGTATTGAATCTTTATCCATTTTCTAGTACCCACCCCCTAAAACTCTTGAAATTGTTTGGAGTGATAGAAATGTAGCTTCTGAGCTAATGAGATGGCTCATATCTGGAAGTCCCTAAGTGTCTTTACAATACAGGACGGTCTCTGGAAAGAGAATAACTTCATTAGAAGACTGGATCCTCCAATCTCTGCCTCAAGAAAGAAGACAGGTTTTCCAATTGAATTAAATAAGCAATGGCTTATAACTTAATCAACCATGCTTATGGAATGCACAGTCTGTAATAACTTCAAGTGACAGGGTTTAGAAAAATTCCAGATTTGTGAACATATTAATTTTTTGTGTGTGAGGATGATTCATAGTTTATGGAAACTCCATACCTCTTTTCTTTTCTATTATATATATATATATATATATATATATATATATATATATATATATATATATATATATATATATATATAGTATGTCTAACCATTCCTGAATTAAATACTCTAAAATGAACACAGAATCAGAATAAGGTGTTTTCCTCAGGGCTCTGTGTCCTTCTAGAAAATTATCAAATGTGAGAGACTCTTGTGGGAACTTCCCTATTTGTAACTTGTTGAGAGACAATAGGACTTGCTACTGAAGTCTGAAGTGGAATAGGTTTCTTGATGAGCTCCCTTAAGCTGTGGAACTGTGGCATGCACAGGGAGTGTCAGAGCCAGAAACCACAATACATTATTAGATACTTTGTCACATCATAAATTTGTAGAAAACACCATTTATTTGATCTTTGGATAGGAAAAACAATCACATTTATTTACTATGTCAAACATAGAGATATACTAGAACATAAAATTTGTAAAAGTAAAAATATTAAAAAGACACTGGTAAACACAAAGCTATTGAAAAACCTGCTCATCATGAAGGTTTTAAAAATGAAGAAAATGTATTATAAGACTGAAAAAATATCATGAATATAATGGTCACTCCAAGATATCATTAATCACTTGAAATTTTTAGAAGCAAATAAGAATAAAAGCAGATGGATTGTCCAAAAATCCAAAACTAATTTTCCCCACACCTGAGAGACACAAAATGTCTAAGAGGAGGAATATAATCTGACAAGTGAGAGGAATCCTTATATATGGTATACCTAACACATAGCACCATAAGATCTCAAAAGACCAAGAAGAAGTGTTAAAGATTCCAAAAAAAGAAAATCTACCAATGACAGAAAATCAGGCTGGCATCACATGTCGATTCAGTAATACCAGGCTTTATAAAGTGCTGCTTTCAAATTTGTTGAGACATTATTCTGAATGTCAATCATTTATTAACCAAACAGCTAATGCCAAAATAAATATTTGTCAAAAAATAAAACTGGGTATATGTCAGAACCAATTGTGAGGAAAACCAGGAGTGATGGATTTGACATATGAGAAGCAATGTGGATGGAAGTGCAATAAAAGTAACTTTCAGGACTATGCCCAGAATGTATACAACTTAGAAAAAAAATATTTGAAAAACAGAACAACTTATTCCTTCTATAAAGAAGAATTACTAACATAGAGGAGAAAATTATAAACAGGGCATACAAAGTTAAAAAAATATATACACTAAAGCTTAGCATGTCCCCAGTCAAATAATGAGTTCATAAAATTAAAGTCTTTTCTGAATTTGTTAGTATTGTGTACTTAAAAAGTAGTTAACATGGTGCTGGTCACTTTCATGTATTTGGGGAGACTGAGGTGGTTAACAACATGAAGGTACTCACAAGTGCTCTATCCTTCCTTAAATGACATTTGTACATCTACATTAATTCATCTATGCAATCTTGTGTTTTCTTGGTTTGTATTTTACACCTTCTGTTCCATTTGTTTCTTTCAAATATCAGGTTTAACACTGATGTTGTGAATAAATTTCCAACCAAAGTATTGCATAATAAGTCTGTGTTTTTTTTTTTCCTCCTGGATGGTTTGAAATAAGCACATATCTGGTTTTCTTTTAATAAAGTCATCCATTTGTTGAGTCAAATAAGAAAAAAAGCTTGGAAACATAAAATAGAAAAGCGAACTTGAACACTTTAAACACTGCTAATGCTTTCAGAATTTCAAAACAATTGATAAGATCTTCGTAGAAATCTTAGTTATGGTTACTGAACCAAAAAATCAGTCTTTCTACCAGTGACAAATTCTGAAGAAAAAACAGGAAAGAGAAAGGCACTGGAGAAGTTGGAGCAAAGTCATAACTGCTAGAATTCTGGAATATAGTGGACTGTGTTGAAATATATCCAAAATGTGATGACATGTGTGGAGGTTTGAACTTATGGCCCCATAGCACAGGTATTTTATTAAGATTATCACTTGAGTCTCCAGCCACCTGGCTGGAGGAGATGTCACTGGGGATGGATGCTGGGACCCATCCCAAAGGAGTGTTTGTTTGGGAGGCGGATCTGACTCTAGCCCAAAAATAGTGTGAACTCTGGCAGCTTTTGTATTTTCTATTTGTGGTGTTTGCTGTTTTGTGGTGGACTCTCTTTCTACTTGGATTTGTGAAAGGGATCCAGTTTCTTCTGCCATTGATGTTATTCACATGGGTCTATAAGATTGAAATAAATCTATTCCTCCCATATATACTCTGTGGTTGGATATTCATCCCACCAACATTGGGACTGTCTATGACAACATGATAAGATATTTAAGTAAAATCAACAGAATATCAAAATGTATGAGTAGAAAAGCATTGGAAGATGCCATAAGACAAAAAGTTAGGTGAGAAGTCATTTTCTTATAGGATGCTAGAATATACTCTGTGATGTTAGTTGACCAAACACAGGGGGAAAATTAAATATTAAATATTAAATAGACATTTTGAAAGTGAAATAAAAAAACTGAAATAAAAAGCTTTAGTGTTTGCTTATACAAAAATCTGTCAAAGTGAAAAGGAGCAGAATGGGACCATTAATAAACTACCCAACATGTCTTTGCTATAAACTCACTATTTACTACAATCCAAAGTATCGAATCATCTGTTTGAAAAGGGCAGCCAGCTGATAAAGGTGATGGTGCTTTCTGCTCATCTTGTCTAGTATTAGAACAGTTATTCACCCTCTGGTTGTAGAGCTCACTGCAGCTTCTTCAGGCTTGTTTGTCACACAGAATGATCCTGTGAACTTGCTGACCATTCACATGTAACTTTCAGCATTTTCTTTGTATCCATCAATGTATTCTTCATCTTCTTTCCCATAACTTCTGTGATGTCAGGGCCACGGGATGCCCAGATATACACATGAAGCATTCACATGTGCACACAGCTGAATTGTGAAGAAGATGAACCTGGAGCAGATGGAGGTGGAACTGACAGATGTTTCTGTTGACTCAGTTTGGTCTGGCACAGCTGGCCATCCCAGAAATAAATATTCAGCTCAATGGCACATCCCTATATTTACTCTCTCTCTCTCTCTCTCTCTCTCTCTCTCTCTCTCTCTCTCTCTCTCTTTATGGTCCCCATCTCTCCCTTGAACTGATATTTCAGATTTTCCCACTCATACATAAGGCTTTGTTTCTGGTTCTGCTTTGAAGAAAACCAAGGCTATAAGATCCAGGAGGAGAGAAGAAAAAACGGCCATGAGCAAACTGATCACGTATGGTAAATATTCTTGGAAAGACATTAGGAGTAATTTTTAATTCATTCTTTCATGGACTCTAGAAATTTGGACATTAACTGCTTGTAAAAATGAGCTTTGGGGCTGGAGAGATGGCTTAGGGGTTAAGGTGCCTGCCTCCTAAGCCTAAGAACGCTGGTTCCAATCTCCAGCCCTTCCAATCTCCAGGTCCCACGTTTAGCCAGATGCAAATGATGCAAGGGCGCAATGCTGCACTTGACCACAAGGGGGCGAACGCATCTGGATTTCATTCTCAGCAGCTGAGACACTGCTGGTGCGCCCATCTCTGTCTTCCTCTCTCTCTCTCTCTCTCTCTCTCTCTCTCTCTCTCTCTCTCTGTCTCTCTCCAAATAAAAAAATAAAAAATTAAAAAAAATGAGCTTTTATGACACAACTATCTCACCATTGTATTGGAAAAAAAAATGCGTGTGGGTCCAAGAAAGTGAGAATGTCAGAATGCCCTTATGAGATAGGAAAACTTGACCTCTTTCCCTGATTCCCTGGATGGATCCAAAGAGAATCCATCATAAAGACAAAAAGCATGGCTCAGGCAAGGGGAGTCCTAGTGGCTCTGATGATGCCTGTCCTCTGAAGATACACTGCAGCAATGATGATAATATACACAAAGGAACAGGGAGACCTAGAATTAACAAGCAGATGGAATTCCAGAGCAGGCTGATAGTTAGGACTAGCATATTTTAAAGGGCATGTTAGGTATAGTTACACAATGGAAGTAAGACCTAAGCAAAAATGAGAAGGCCTTTACTTAGGCACCAATGGCAAAGCTTAACAGATCATGAATCCTGTTGATATGTACACTTGCTCAGGACGCTGGGGTGTTCACTAAGGGATGAATACACTTAATTTTCAATGTTAAAAAGGAGCTATGCAACAGCAGGTTGATGTCAGAGATCCCTGAATTTTCAAGATATAAATTCCCAGATGTCAGTGCCAGATGTTCACCCAGTGTTCATTGGTTTAAAGAACAGGGGGAACCTACAATTCATGCTACAGTTTTGCACAGGAAATATGTTTCTAATTCTTCTTGAAAGGAAGTTATGGTCATTTATCTAAGGACTTGTTCTTTGGAAAGGTGATTGCCCAATATCAAGGGATAGTTGTAGTCAAAATGTAAGTGGAAACTGGCATTTCTGAAATGGCACAGGAGTCCTTTAAAAGGTGGGCTTCAGAACCCAATATCAACAAGAATAATTACTGCCCTAAACCTGTGAATCTAGAGTACACATGAGCAATGTGTGATTTCTTTCCCACTCATCACCCATAAAACTCCCCTGTCTTATTCCCAGAACAAAATAAACTGAGAAATCTGAAGTTGGAAAAAGTGTTACATCCCAAGAATAATGACGAAAATTTTTATATTGTAATGATTTAATGTTAGGGTTGGTAATCCATCATATTTCTCTCTAATTTTCTATTTGTAACCTATAGCATAAATAAAGCAACTAATGCATGGAATATTGTGTACACTTGCTGCTTTAAATGCATTTTGTCTTTAGAATACACAAACAGACTTTCACTTAGAATGTAATTATTACTTGGATAATTAAATTATTTAAAAAAAATATTTAATTTTAAAATAAAAATATGTGTGTGTGTGCAAGTGTACCAGGTTCTCTTACCATTGGACATGCATACAAAACATAAGTGCCACTATTTACAACTGGCTTTATTTGGGTGCTGTGGAATTGAACCCAGGCTAGCAGGCTTTGCAAATAAGTGTCACTAGCACTGAACCATCCCACTATCACAGTTAAAAATAAAAACATCAGGGCTGGAGAGATGGCTTAGAGGTTAAGGCCCCTGCCTGCTAAGCCTAAGAACCCAGTTCCAATCTCCAGATCCCACGTTTAGCCAGATGCAAAGTGACTCAAGGGTGCAATGCCTCACTTGCCCACAAGGGGGTGCATGCATCTGGATTTTGTTCACAGCAGCTGAGAGGCGTGCCCATCTCTGTCTCCTTCTCCCTCTCTGTCTGTCTCTCTCTGTGTCTCTCTCCAAAAATAAATAAAATAATAAACAAAATTAAAAATAAAATAAAAATAAAAACATCAGCAAAATATGCCAAAGTAATTTCTTGTAAATGATAGTGGCAATTTTTTCACTATCTATTTAGGACCCTGATAATTTTCTAATGTGTTTATTTTATTATAATCCATAGCAATTTTGTTATGTATAAATCATGAACTATATCACACTGGTGCACAAGACTGAAGATTTCCTTATTAACATATGCAACAAGAAAGATAAGAAACTTAGATGTCCTATTAAGACAATCAAACTGAATGGTGGTAAGTAAACCCACAAAGTTTATGGGACTGCTACAGAGAACTATCTTTAAAAAGAAGTTATGCTTCCTGAGGTATACCTTCAAGATATGTATCCTGAGACATACCATCGAAGGTCACCATAGGCTCCTTAGCATGAAGAATAAGTACATAACTTGGGAGGCTTTGGGAATTTTTATCCAGCATATACTGACATACTGTACTTGAAAATATTGTCTATAGGAAAGAAGGGCTATCTCAAGAATTTATATGGCTGTGACACGTTATTGGGATCTCCAAATTCATGGAATTTTCATGATGACTCTGAAGAAAACAGCAAATGGAATCTTTCTGGATGGCAGAATCACCTATTATCTGGCCTCTTTGTAAGGATGAGGTTTAATTATCTGTGAATATATCACAGGAGTATGCCTATTTTCTTTATTTTTTAATATTAATGTCCACAAGAGGGCACCCACTGCAGAAGTACCAGAATGTAAAGAATGAGTTACTCTGTGATGTTGGCTGATTATCTTCTTCCCTTGGCCTCACGGGAGCAAAGTACAAAGCCAGGAATCACATGAACAGCCTCAGAGGAATGAAGTAAGGCCTGGATTCAACAGCATGGATCCCTCATGCATGGATGAGTCTCAGGGCTGACTGCCTCTCCTACTAGTAAACATGATCAATTCTCACTGCTTAGTATGACAAGATAATTGTAACAGTCATTGTACAGCTTGAGAGAAAGAGTGACTCATGAAAACTGAAAATGATTCATGATACAGATTTTTTCCTCCTTGCTTGCCAGTCGTTTGCCTGTCCCCACCATATGAAACCTTAAAGAATGCTTTATTGTTGACCAAGACCAAGAAATCCACTTCATATCAAAATATAAGGAGTGAAAGATAATGAGATTTTTCATGAAATTTAGCCTATACATGTTAGCCAGAGGCTGACATTCAAATAGAATGTTTCCATAAACTCTTTGAGACTTGCATACATTTATATATGATATATGAATGGGTACAGAGGGGACAGGGAAATACATGGACTCAGGAGATGAATGTGAATGTAGTCTTTTCCCTAGCAAAATATATTCCTCTGCCATCTTATCAGATTTCATAGTATAGAGGTGCCAAATGTGCAAAGACTTTCATTAAGAGATACAGTAAAGGTTCTACCTCTCCCACCTGGTCTCTGTAATCATTTTGTTCCAGTGATGCCATACAACAAGGAAAAAAAAATTAGAAAGATAGTGTTTTGGTAGTACTAGAGCTAAAAACCATAAGAACCCTCTTTTGCTGCTACACATCAGTTTCTACATATCAGTGATGGGGAGGAATCTGCATCTGACACTGATGTGGCCCTGGTGTAATCTGAGGTATTCTCTACAGTAATGACTGCAGTAAGGCAGTTACTGAAATATAGTCTCCTTTGATCAAAATACGTAAGGTTATACTTTCTCTCAGGAAGGAAGCCTGGGTTACCTAAAGAGAAAGTCAAGTTGGCAGCTAGAAGTGAGAAGAACCTAGATATGGCAGTATGCAATGACGGTGGGTATCAATGATAGATGGCAGATCATTGAGGCTGCTTCTTTCTTTTTAACCTATTGCCCTTTCGTCATTACAGGAAATTTAGTTGGCTCATTCTCAAAGATGACGCCATTACTGACTGAATCTGAGGGGCGCAAAGCTGGAACAGTATATTATGTGCATTTTTGGGCATCATTTCAAAATATTTCCAGTCTGACTAAACATTCAACCTCAAGCTTCATCCATCCTGATGCAGATGCTGGGTAACAGTTCTCCCTCACAGCTCTCTTTTGCCCACCCAGAGCTTTTTCTGATTGCATGATTCACAGAGACTTGATTGTCTCTTGCATATGTATCGTGTGTCCTGTATATGCAGGGGAGGTGAGGACACCACACACACACACACACACACACACACACACACACACTATATATATACATATTTTCTGGTCCAGGAAAAAAATGTTTTATAACAGTGATGTCAGAATTATTATTAATAGTCTTTCTTTTTCCCCTTGAAATCATCACTTTAACAATTGAGTAATTGAACGATGTGGTCACATTATCACTAAGGATAAGTGCAAAAAATCCTTTTTATATACTAATGGTAGATACCTGGCTCTGAGATGGCACTGCTACACTTCTTGATGCTCCTATTCTATTTAACAATCACTCATCCTTGGTGTTGGAAAATACAGGAATACACATGTATTACTAGCTTTTTGTTGTTATGCCCAAATATCTGACCAAAGTAACTTAATTTAAAAAAGAAAATGAGTTAAGGGCTAGAGGGATGGCTTTGAGGTTAAGGTGTTTGCCTACAAAGCCAAAAGACCCAGGTTCGATTTCTCACTTAAGCCAGATGCACAAGGTGATGCATGCATCTGAAATTTGTTTGCAGTGGTTGGAGGCCCTGGTGTGCCCATTGTCACTCTCCCTCTATTCTCTCTCTCTCCCTCTTTCTCTTTTTCTCTCTCTACCTTAGATTAAAATAAATAAATAAATAAATAATAAGTTAATTTAGCCTCACAATTTAAGGATATAGTCTATCATGATTGGGGAAGCAAAGCAACAGGAGGCAACAGATTATATTGTTTCTATAGCCATTAAGGAGAGGGAAAAGAAAGGGGAGAGGGAGAAAGCAAAACAAACACAGAGACAAAAAAAAAAAAAAAAGGACAGAGAGAGAGAGAGAGAGAGAAAGAGCAGAAGAGGGAGAGATGGGGACCTCATTTGTTTTATCCTTTTCATTCAGTTCAGGTTTCCATCCCATGTAATGATACCATCCATAATAAGGATGAATGTTCCCTCACAGCTAACCTTTCTGGAAATACCCCTCATAGATACGTCTACAGCTATGTTTGTTAAATATGCAAGTTGACAATAAAAATTAGCCATCACGCATATTTGAATTGGCTTTCCCATGTTTTATTTATAATTTATTATTTTTCCTGGCTTCTCTTTGAGATGACATTCTCATATGAACCATTGAAACATGACAAAAGAGAAGATATCTATAACTCAGGCTGTGCTCTTGAGAGAACCTAGACTAATTCAACTGAGTTTTAACAGATGGTAAGATATGTGCTGTCCAATGTTTGTTCTATAACAAGTCACTTCAATATTCAGTGGCAAAGAGCAATAAGTGGCCCCAACCTCACTGCCCTTTTTAAAAGAGCAGAGGGTCACATTATGTAGGCTGGGCTGGGAAGCTGTGCTTTCCACTGGGTTCTTCATTAAGTTGAATGGTTCTGTCCCAAGTATTGTTCATACTCCTCCCAGGTAAGCCAAACTGTAATCTTCTGTGGCAATAGCAGAGGGCAAGAAGTTGAAAAGAAGCTCAAAAGTTTACTCAGAGCCTAGGCTGCAAGCTGGAGTACAGTGGCTTCTATTCACACATTTTTTGTTCAAAGCAATTCGCAATCCAGACCAAAACTCAAGGGCAGAGAATCATTCTCCATCTATCAGGAAGCAATGATATGCGTTTAAATTCAAGAAATGATGAAAAGAAAGGGTAATCAATTCCCCATCATCGTGAAAAAAAATAGCAGCATATTATTGTGAAAGATTGGTTTATGCTGTATTTCAGGTAATGGTGCCAAGAGGCTAATAGTTAAATTCTCTTTGATGGAAGCTGATGAAAGCCACAGTTTCTATTTCTAACCAACATTCAAAGTCAAGGCAATAGTTTTGTATTCATAAATTACAGGCAAGAATGGAGAAAACAGAACTGTTGTTTAAGCCACTAAACTCTTGATGAACAACCAGGTTTTAGACTTTATGTGTTCTAACCTCTTCATTGTGTCCAGGAAATAGCATGCAGCCATAATTATTATGAGCAGGAAATCTCTTAGTCTTTGGGGTTAAAAAGATTAGAAGAAGGGCATTAATGAAACACATTTATTTTCACTGGGGCTCAAGCAATTTACCCTATAATTTAGCAACATCACAATGGGTTTCGTGTTAAATAATACTTCTAAAATTGAAAGAGCATTGGAGAGAAATTGGCACTCATTAAAATTCAGTGTTTGAAGCAGCAGGTGGCAGACAGTTCCATGGAATGATTTTACAATGTCCTCCTATGGTTGAGGCAAACAATTTATGCCATAAGATTCTAGGTCTTACCCCAGGTTTCAAGTTATCATGTGTAAAAATTCTATTTTCATGTGAATATATTCAAAGGACTTGAACTGAATTACTGCAGTAGTTTTCTAAAATGTACATATTTCTACCATGTGGTTAAAGGAGAATATATTCATTTCACTTACTGTTTTGCCTTTGAAAATCAATACATTTCATGGAAAAAATGTTGTTACTATATTTGACCCCAGGGTAGTGAAAGTTTGAATACCTGTGAAATTATACATATGTAAAATAAAGTGAAAAATTGTTTGGGGCAAGCAAGAAAATTGTTATCAGTTGTACTTTCATATTTTTACCTGACAAAATGTAAATATGTAAATGTGATCTGTGTAGTCAATTTCTGCTCATAGTACTCTAAGCAGAAAAATGGCTTAAATTTCTTGGAACTAGTTCACATCTTCTGTCATTTTTTCATTGAGACAAATATTAGACCAACACCATTTTCATGAACATAACCTGTTCCTTTAAAAATAATAACACCAGCCGGGCGTGGTGGCGCACGCCTTTAATCCCAGCACTCGGGAGGTAGAGGTAGGAGGTTCGCTGAGAGTTCGAGGCCACCCTGAGACTACATAGTTAATTCCAGGTCAGCCTGGACCAGAGTGAGACCCTACCTTGCAAAAAAAAAAAATTAAATTAAATTAAATTAAATTAAAATTAAAACACCAAAATATATGGTTAGGTTTTATATTTTCTTTTTTATTTTTAATTTATTTGAGTGTGAGAGAGAGATATAAAGAGACACACAAACACACACACAGAGAGAGAGAGAGAGAGAGAGAGAGAGAGGGCACACCAGGGCCTCCAGCCACTGCAAACGAACTCCAGATGCATGTGCCACCTTGTGTACCTGGCTTATGTGGGTCCTGCGGAATTGAACCTGGGTCTTTTGGCTTTGCAGGCAAGCACCTTAACCACTAAGCTATCTCTATCCTCTCTAGTTAGTTTCTTAAAGCCTAGGAAGTTACAGCTTCAGATACTGTATTGAAAAAGAACATTTTTCTGTAGAAATGAGCATAACAATATAGCTCTTATATTTGCCTTATATTTGACATCACATTGTATGTCAGTTACTTTCCCAATGCTGGGACAAAATACCTGACCAGAAATTACAGTTTCAGGGGGTAGAGTCTCTGATAGCAAGGTAAGTGTGGTAGAAGCAGGAAACATTAGAAGCATTATATTGTCATGTCAGCAGGAAGGAAGTAGAGAAATGTGGGTGCTGAATTCTTAGCAGGGTGGATCCTGCCCCTCAACTAATTAAATGTAGAAGATCCCTCACAAACATGGCCAAAGATTTATTTCCAGGATGACTCTAAATTCTATAATGTTGACAACCAGAAATAAATCATCACATAAGTGATGAAACAGTCTGAAAAAAAGTTTAGGAAGCAGATGTTAGGGTTACATAGACCTGGATTCAAATTCTCTTCAGCCTTGTGCAGTTGGTGTGACGTTATGTTAGCACACTATTTTATTTTTTCAAACCTCATGTAGCAGTGAAGCACAGGTAATGTGGCATCCTCAAAAGTTTATAGGAAAAACCAAGAGAGATTTTAGAATTCAAGCCTGTGCCATAGGAAACAGAAAATTATTTCTATGTTGGCAATACTAGAAGAATTGCTTGTAATGGAGAGAGGAGAATATTTCATAACAATAGGTTTTAAATAACTATTATTTACAAATGTTTTGTATAGCAATCAAAGGACTGAGACCAAAAAATGACCATTAATTAACAGCAATTAATAAAACCAATAGCTCAACATTTCTGAGGTTGATATACCATAAACTTTTAAAATAATTATCAGTTATTATATACCAGACTTTTATTTTAAATTATTCAGAGGATTAATGTCATTAGAGGTTTCTTCTGGACAAGCTAAATATATTACAGTAATTACCTATTGGTTGTATTTTTTCTACAGAAAACAGAAGATTGGGGTACTGTGAGGAATGAAGCGTATTGCATTTTGGAATTCAATCATTTGTGTATCATTTCTTGGCCAGTGAGAGGAATGAAAATATCCCATTGAAAAATATTAGTAAGAAGACAGTCACTGAATTGCCAGTTTTTCTTCGCTTTTTTTGTACCAGACAAGCAGAAGAAAAGTTGCTATGGATGGAGTCTCTGCTTGAGAACAAAGCAGCATTGTTTTAGCTTCTCACCGTTGACTTCACTAGGCTCTAGCTCGCTTCAGCTAATGGAGGGCTATTGGTACCCTGAGTTGCCCCACTGGACTGGTTTAGAATTGGATTATTTAGTTCAGTGTCTCCCAAACTGCATGGACATTTGAGGACCATTTTCACCTTAGGGGAAAATCACAACCCATGCCTTAGCAAAAAAGAAGCAAGAAATAAATTCAGTACAAATGTCACACTAAATACAAATATAACAATATAGCCATTATGAAAACAGGCAAATTGTATGAGCCTTACAAGAGAGATCTACAAGAAAGTTCCAAAAATTGAAAGGAAGAAGATCAAAAAGAACAACAATATTGGAGATGGAGGTAATTTAAAAAGAAAACTTAACAACCTTAACTATTTTATCTAATCACTAAGGTGAAACCTATCAAATGAGCAGACATGATATTATACTATTTGCATAACTTGCCTCATTTCAGCCAATAGCTGCTGATTTTATTTGTTTGTTTGTGGTACTAGGGATTAAACCCAGATTCTCAAGCATGCTAGGCAAGCAGTCTACTACTAAGCTATATAGCCCTAGCCCTAACTTTGTAGTAGAGAAAAGTACTTCCTTTAAAAAAATAATCTCAACTGGCATAGTATTGCATGCATCATAATCTTAGAACTGGGGTGGTGAAGGCAGAAAGGAATCAAGCCTGTCTCACTAGGTATACTCTGTCTCACAAAATTCTGTGGTTTTGTTATTTAATATATCTGTAAGCAAGCTGGAGAGTCCAGCAAGCAAAATCAAAATACATGAATATTTGATCCATAAATCAACATTAATAGGAATTCCTCAGTCAGGCTACCTACATTGACCTCTCTTTCACTGTCTTCATATTTTATACTCTTGAACAAGTTTGTTACATGATGAAAGTGTTTTCTTTGTTATATGTGGAAGATAATAATATCTCACCTCACTCAATTGCTTTATTGTGAGGCTTTAGCATGCTGCAATGTAAACCGAAGTGTTCAAACCAAACCCCGAACATATTATGGGCTATGAACGTCACCTGCAAATGTGGTTGCGGTCATCATCTTTAGCATTTGTTACCAAAAGGTGAGTGACCCATTCAGCCAGATGAAAATGAGGAACAAACCTAGAAGCAATTGAAGAAGTAGTTATCATTGCTCCATTAAAATCAGTAGCAACAGCAACAACAACAAAAAAGCATTTTGTCAAAATAATAGACTTGGCAAATGTTGTTCTGTAACACAGAGAGGACATTCTGTGTAAGAGAAACTTGCTATCATTTAATTTATAACAAGTGAACCTCATTAAGGTATGCTTTACATGAAATCAAATATACCCACTTGTATACTTGATAAGATTTGTCACATGCATATACCCATGTCACCACTACCACAATCTAAAACAAGATATTTTCATTACCTTAAATGTTCCCTAGTGCCCACTTGCACGTAAGCTCCCACCTCAGCCCCAAGCAACCAGTCTCTGTTTTCTTATCAGTACAGGATTATATTACTTGGTCTTGAAATTTTTGCTAGGCTTGATATTGTTAGAATTAATAATTATCAGTTATATGTCTTCTTATTTCCACCTAAATTATAGTCCATAATTTATTAATGTTTTAACATATTGATACTTCTAAATTTTGTCTCAATGCTTGATGGGCAATAAAACAAGCAACAGCAACAAGGACTTGCTATGAATCTGGTTTGTGAATTTTTGTATGGACATGGTCATTCATTTCTTTGGGGGCATTAAGACTGTTGATATAGTTTTTAAATATGGTTTGTTTGTTTATTTATTTATTTATTTATTTTAAGAGGAGAGAGAGAGAGAGAGAACGGGCATGCCAGGGCCTCCAGCCACTACAAATGAACTCCGGATGCCTGTGCACCCTTGTGCATCTGGATTATGTGGGTCCAGGACAGTCAAACCAGGATCCTTTGGTTTTGCAGGCAAGCACCTTAACCACTAAGCCATTTCTCCAGCCTATGGTGATAGTTTTAATATTCTTTTTAAAAACTAATGTGCTGATTTTGAAAATAATTATACCTACAAGGTATAAGACTTATCTCAGGTACTCTAAACTGTATAATTTCAGAGTTTGAAAATTAAGAAATTCTAAATCTAGGAATTTGTAATAAGGAATATTTAGTTGTATCATGTAGTTATGGATAGCATTTATCTGATGAACAATGATGCTTCACAACTTTTTGATGACTCTCTGTGTGAAATGTATATTCATATTTTTATTCATTTTAACTTCTTATCACATTGATATTATGTAGGAAAATTTTTCAATAATGTATTTTAAATATTTAGTCATTTTTAATTTTGATAAAATCAACAGTTATATTTCATTTTTTGTTTTAGCTTTTTGCTTGGATGTGCATATTGATTATAAGAAAAAAATTGTTTTAGGCTTGTATGTGCATATCAATTATGAGGAAAATATTTGTATATCCCCAAGGTGTCACATATTTTTTGTAGCAATAAAATGGTTTTTATTTGGGCTGGAGGGATGGCTTAGCAGTTAAGGCATTTGCCTGCAAAGCCAAAGGACCCAGGTTCAATTATCCAGGACCCATGTTAGCCAGATGCACAAGGGGGTGCATGCATCTGGAGTTTGTTTGCAGTGGCTTGAGGCCCTGGTGCACCCATCCTCTCCCCTCTCTTTCTTTGTCAAATAAATAAATAAATAAATAAATAAATAAATAAATAAATAAAATTTCTTTAAAAAAAAGGGTTTTGATTTAACTTTGTGTTTTAATTTATGCCAATTTCAGTGTGTTTGAAATGAGGCAAATCTTTTTTATTTTAAGGTAACAAAATAATACACTATCAACAAAAGCATTGAGAAGGCACCACCAGTGAAATGGAAGAAAAACAGGAAGCTAAGTAGTGGCAGGTCTTAAGCACGGAGTAAATACTAAACTGTGCCAAATACTACTATTACATGAAGTAAAATGAACTGGTAGTGCACTATTGGGATATAATTCAGGGAGGTGCTAACTGTGACAGGAAGTACTTACATACAATGATGGGGTCACATGATTAGCCAGTCAGGATTCAAGAAAGGATCAAAAGGATTATACAAGAGACAATGAGCTCTGACGGACTTTTCATGGTGTTCCATACAAGAAGCAGGGCAATGGAGCTGAAATGAAATGAAAAATCTGAAAGGTTGTTGAGTTTAAAGACTGGTACAATAACAGCAACTATCTGTGGTATACATTTCAACAGGAAGAGGAAGAAGAGGTAGAAGGAGAAATGATGATTCTGACCCCCACATATTTAAATAAGGATGGTATGGGGGTACAAGGGGCGGGATCATGGTGTACCTCAAGTAACAATAGCAAAGTCAACAACTGCAAATGCAGTGGCTCTATACATCTCGATGCAGCAGTAAGTGGTTGATGAAAGTACTTTGTATAACTTTCTTAGCAAGGACAGAGGCAAAGCAAGTGTCTGTCTTGGGATATGAAACAGGTGGGGTTCACAAGTTGAATAAAAGGGTATTTTTTTAAAAAGAGTACTTTCTTCTTAATAGGAAAACCTAGTACAGGACGGTTGTCTTATCATATATCATAAAATTCTATGTTGGCATTTTATAAGCAAAAGAGACTTTATAACTAATAATAATAGCCCTAGGTTAAGATTGAGAGGGTATCTTAAGACAAACATTATCCCTATAAAATTGTTCATCAAACCTGTCTGCTCATCAATTAAAGAAAATAGTAATGTCACCCATTTTGAAATCATCTGGTAGAAAGGAACATCAAATCAGTGGGGCCTGATGGTGCTTGCTTCTAGCCCCAGCACTTGGAGGGCAAGACAGGAAGCTCATGAGTTCAAGACCAACCAGGGCCACCTACTAAATCTCTGTCTCAAGAGAAACAGTAAAATAAATAACATAAAAGAAGAAAAAAAAAAACAATCATCTTGTATGTTATATGCCTGATG
Organism: Orientallactaga sibirica; assembly: GCA_036365145.1. Taxonomy (NCBI): domain Eukaryota; kingdom Metazoa; phylum Chordata; class Mammalia; order Rodentia; family Dipodidae; genus Orientallactaga; species Orientallactaga sibirica. The sequence goes on from JAEOAD010000007.1 coordinate 42,629,362, forward strand.
ATGGTGTTTTCCATATCATCAAATGACATGCACAAGTGAAAAATATATATTGAAAAATATAATCCATTCTACATGCAATGTAGACATGAGATCAAGTTATAGCAAAGTGAACTAGAATAAAGCAAAAGTTATCTTTTGGTTTAATTTCATGTAATTTGTTGATTTAATTTTCCAAGTATCCATTTATTATTTAACATTTAGATATTGAGGCTATAATTTATTTGTATTACAACATGAAAACAAGGACAAGGCATTCTCATGCCCTCATGTTGTCGATATGTTTCTATGTTATCCCTGTGTGCATGCATATGCTTTTCATGCTACTTAGTTTTTATTTTTGAAGCAGTTAGTCCTCAAAAACAATGCCAAGGGCTGGGAAAATGACTCACTGGGTAAAAGCACTTGTTACCCAAACATGAGGACTTGAATTTGATTTCCTCTACCCACATAAACTGCCTGGCTTGGCTGTGCATGCCTGCAACCCAGTGGAGTGAAAACAGGAGAATTGCCAAAGTCCAGCAAGCTTCAGTTCAGTGAGAGACGCTGTCTTAAGGAAATAAGGCCAAAGATGTTTCAAAAGAATACTTTGGGGCTGGAGAGATGGCTTAACAGTTAAGGCATTTTCCTGCAAAGCCAAAGGGTCCTGGTTCAATTCTCCAGTACCCACATAAGCCAGATGCACAAGGGGGCACATGCATCTGAGTTTGTCACAGTGGCTGGAGGCCCTGGTATGCCCATTCTCTCCCTCTCTTCCCTCTCTCTCTCTCTCTCTCTCTCTCTCTCTCCCATCTTTCTCTCAAGTAAATAAATAAATAATATATGAAAAGAATATTCAGTGGGCACAGGGAGTAAGCATATTTCCACACAGACATACCTATGCCACATACACACATACACCACCATCACATACTATACTATATACACCACACAGGGAAACATCCCCCCCCCCAACAAAAAAGTCAAAGAAGAGAAAAAAACAATGCCAAGAACCAGGCATATTAAAAAGTTTAGTCAGAGGGCCGTGTGTGTAACACAAATGTTTTCTTCTTCATTATTCTTTTTTTTTCTTTTCCATGCTGTTGCAGAAACAGGGACACACTTGTTTTCCATCTCTGGATGTTCTGAACATGTTATTTGGGAGAGCAATCATAACCCATGGGTTATTTGGCTGGCTCTGTTTTCCTTACATATTTTCCTGTCGCTAAGAAGCTTCATGCACACATTTAAAAAATATAAGTTTGGAGATTTTTTGTGATTGTCCTTTGATTTGATTTCCCCTTTCTCTTCACTTAACTATCAGCAGGAGATGCTAGCATGCTTCAGAAAGCGAATGTTTGAATTCAGTCTAAAGCAGTGCAGACCCTTGACCGGTTTAATCTTTGCTTGCAAATTACAATGCAGTGAAACCAGAGGAAGAAAAAAAAAAATCTTTTCCATTCCTGTTGGAGACCTAATAAGTAGTTAGTCTGACCCAGTTTTCAATAAGCGAGATTTTCTGATGACCCAACAGAAGTGACTACCTCTAGTCAGGAAAAGAGGAGGGGAATTTAATCTTTTATGCTCCAGGAATGGCAGCTGCTCCCAGCTCTCTGCTTCTGTGAAGGATGGTGAGGAGAGAGCTGGCTTCCACTCTGGGAAGAATTTTCCTTTTGAATATTCCAAACGGGAGTTTTGCACATGTGCCTCAAGAACTAATTGTCTTGGTTCCGTCAGGAATGCAGCAGGAGAGGAGCGTATTTCATGCTTAAGCCCAGAGAGGAGCCACGCAGTACTCTGTGGATAAAAGGCTTGCGGTCCCAGCTGGGAAAAAGAGTCCCATTATCTCCCAGCTGCATAGACATTCCATACGGCTCGGTTCTGCCTGGGTGCACAGCATGCCTGGCTGAGGGCTTGAAACAGAGTTCTGCAGAAAAAAAAAAATGTAAAGATCCCGAGACATTTTCCTGGTAAGATCTGTAAGTACAAAATTGCGCTGTCTGCTGCAATGAGAACATGCTAGGCAGGCTGCGGCTCTCTTCTTTTCAATCGCTTTGTATTAGCATAACAGGTAAAGGCTGGGGTTGTGGGGGCAGAGGGCTCTTTCATTGAGGCTGTGTTTTCATGGTGCTAATGGCAAAATTCATTTATTCCTTGTGAAAAAAAAAAAAAATATATATATATATGCATTGAATCTGTTTTCGGGGAAGGTTAGAACCAAACCAGGCACAGAGTGACTACAGGTATATCTTTCAGTGTTTCACTAGCGTGTTCTGCAGTAAAACTAATGGGCAAGACTGGATGACAGTGCTAATTCTGGTGTTTTCAGGAGGCTACCGCCCTTTCTGAACACAGATAGGAAGATGTGATTGTTGTTTTATTTTCCTCCCAGGGTTAAGGGGTGGGGTTTGCAGTGCCCAGTGATGATTTAAAGGAACGGGTATGAAAGTTTACTGTGGGAGAGTTTGGTAAAGGGGGAAAAGCAAGATTGGTGGTCAAATGGGCTCACCAAAATTTGTGTGGCACCTTGGTTTCACCAGCTTCCGGCTAGTAGCTCGTCAGATCTCCTTTACCCTTTCCATCAGTAAGCTGGCCGTCATCAGGGTCTCACCGTACTTTATGAAAAGTTTCAGAAGTTGATGACTTGGAGCAGAACTTCTGAGAGTTACGACATTAGCCATGGCTATGTGACCCATTATGTTAATGTGGTGCTCTATCATGGGGGAGGGTGGAGATTGGAATGTGCAGCTTTGATTTCTCCAAATGAAAACTATTTGGGTTTAAATAAATACCCTCCTGACTATGTCCTCAGAGAAACACTCAGAAAATGACTAAGCAGAAGTTATACTGAGAAAAATCAAGGAGAGGAGTAGAAGTGCACAAATCAATTTCAAAAATGAGGTCCTCATAACGTGATTCTACAGTGACAACGTTTTCAAAGATATCTTTGAAGCCATACGTTGATCATTGAATCTCTTATTCTGAGCAATTTTCATTTATCTGATGAATTTATTTATCATCTTCTAAAATTGTTGAATATTTCAATGAATTGTTTGCATTGCATTTTATATGAAAAAGATATTTAGGCACTTTCTTTTCTGCCTCTACACACACACACACACACACACACACACACACAAATACACTTGTAAATACATTTTCACAAAACAAACATGCACAGCAGAATACTAGCACATTTTGCAAAATAATACAGTTTCATTTCTTCTTTGATACTGCATTGATTGTTTTAGCATAATTATGGCTATGCAGCTGAACATTTCAAATCTGGAAACTTTTATGTAAAGCTTTATATGAGGTTATATAAATGCATAAGTTATCACCTCTTAGTAAGAAAACAAGGACTTGATCATATATCAACAACTACATTTTATTACATTCTTTGAACAATTTTATTGTAGTGTGAGAATTTTTTCAGAATATGCATGTGACTTGCCTTTGCATATGTGAAATCATATGTATTTGGCCACTTACGAGATGATGACATATTTGATATTAGTTTACACACACACACACACACACAAACATTAACAAAATCAATTATCTTGTGAAGACAATGTAAAGAATATTAAGTTGATTACATGCTTCTTTTATAAATAAAAATATTAGTATAAGAGAAAAATATTTTTGAATTTTCTTATAGGAGGAAGGGGAGATGAAATATGTGCTTATTATTTTTTCTTTACATTTATTTTAAGTGCACATTAATTAGAGCATAGTAGCATATGATAGACTTTTGTAAAAATCACTAAAGTAAATATAAATGTTCAAAAAAGTTATCCCATGACTCCTAAGTAACAATCATGAAATTTGAAGACTATCTTCATGTCTAAATTTAGATAATAAGATGAAATGGAGAGAGAGAGAAGTACTTTTCTAGGAATGGTTTCTTATAATACATCCTTTAGATTTTAAGAATAAGGAGAAGTGTGATGAAATGATCAAAAATTGATGAACATCCATATATAAGAATGTAAATTTACCCAATATTTAAATATATTTCATTCTCTATTTCAATTAAGCTAAAACTAAAACAATTATAACAAGAAATTGCTAAATGTAACAATTTATGTACCTATTTGTTTCCAGAATAGATATTCATTTCAAAACATAAATCTGTAGGTAAGAAAAAAAACTATGAAAATAATAATTTGGAGTTATTTTTAAGATACAAATAAAAATTGAAAGCATTTTTTAAATCCTTGTCATTGTCTATCACCACTTTCTAGAATCCCCTTGACTTCCTGTTCCTGGTGATCTCTATTGAATGAATTCAGAAGAGTTTCAGAATATAGCGCAAAAAAAAATAGAGTTGAGTGAAGAGTAAACTGGGGTACTCTCAAAGGATGAGAGTAGGCATAAGTCAAAAGGACCATTGTGGGATAGAACACTCTCATAAGAGGAGAATGGATAATGGCCAGAGAAACTGTTGTGTATATTGTAAGCAGATTTTATATTTCTAAATTCTGTGAAGAGACAGCTTTACTAAGGTGTATTTTCCTGTCCTTAAGTCCCATATGGATTGACTTTTATGGGATGGAATAAATGCAGGTAAAGCTTTTTGTTAGATAATAATCTTAGAAAGTTTAGGGCTCTGGCAGGTAAAGCTTTTTGTTAGATAAGGTTTAGGGCTCTGGAATCCAGTTAAGACAGTAATAAGTGAATGACTTTCCTGAGCAGTTCAGGATGCCATGTCTTCTCCTGGAGCCAAAGATATGATTCAGGTCCATTTCCTCTGACTATGAGAGCTATTCAGTTCCAGCCCTTGGTTTTACAAGAATTTGTTTATGAGAGAGGCCTGCCCCTAATATTATTTAAGTCTACCAATATATCTAACCATCAACCTAACAATCCCCCTTTGAGGATCCAGGCTGTCATACAGTTTAGATGCCTGCCAAGTCAAGGTGTCTTTTTTTCAGATGAAGTGGAATGTAAAAGGATTTAGAGTTTCCATGCCTGCTAACTTTCACATTTTAGAGGATGATCAAGGGAACCCAGGTGGGCATTACACTGTCAAAGGACAACTTGAGAGTGGATCTACTGTAAATGAGAGGAGAAAAATTAACACGGCAATTAAACACACTAGGTTTATAAAATAGTAGGACCACTAGTAATCTTTAAACCTGCTAATATTTAAGTATCTGACAAAACACTTATAATAGTAAAATACAATAGGATTACATTTATGGTAATAAATCATACACATACATGTGGAATTATGATTTTATTAGTTTCTGGTTTCAGTGAGTTATGGTTTTTTCATTGTGGTCTATTTTAAACTCCAAATTTCAATTAAATTATTCCATACCAACTGGAGTTGGCTCCCCAATGCACCATTGTTATCTAGGTGGTTGGTATTTACTGTTAAATAATATACAAAAGAGACCATTGTAGATATTTACTGTGTTCATTTTATTGTACAAAGAAAGATAGCTTACACTTTTAGAATAAAACTTTTTGTAGGCTCTGCTGGAGATTCTTTTCACATTTAATGTTGTGCAGAAATTACAGCTACATATAAAACTTCAACCCTTTACTATAACTTGCTTTGGTTAATGTCTACATGATTCATCCCTTTCCATTTGTTTTTGTCAAAATGTACCTCAAAGAGGGTCAATCTTCTTTAATGATTTTTTGATATTAGTTTCACTGCTTCTTTCTCTTCTCCTGGATCACTAATTGTGGGCTTGTTAGATCTCATTTGTTCATCTTCCATATCTATCACATCATCCAAATTTATGTTCAATTTATATGTGATTATACATTTGATATTTTTTCCATAGTGATTTTCAATAGTTATGTTATAACACTGTTGTTTCTTACAAGACATGCAGTTTTCTAATGCTTTTATTTTCTTTTGTAATTATCATTAGATTCTTCTTTTGCTGGTATTTCTTCTAACTAACGAATTCTTCTGTTTTAACATATATACAAAATGATTATGTTTTAAAGATATTAAAACTGTGTGAGAATAATTTCTCACCACTACCTCAAAATTGGAACTGTAATTCTTGAGATATATGTTTTTCAAATATATTTTTTGTTTTGTTTTATTTCTGAATGTGCTTTACAGATGCATAGGCAGAACATATATGATATTTAGGACATTGAAACTATTTTGTTTGGTGGGGTAATAGGAAAACATGTCACTCTACATGTGAAAAGCCCATAGAATGTACAATATCAGCATTGTACCCTAATATAGAAGATCAATTTTGGGATAACAGCATACCTCCACAGATTTCTCACCAGAAACAAGTTTGTGACACTTATGGTTCTAGATCATAATACAAGAGAGTACAAGCCAGGGCAAGATATATGGAAAGTTTTTCTCCCCTCTTCCAATTTTGATGTATACTGCTCTAAACTAGAAAATAAAATAATTATTAAGTACATTGTAATAATTTCTTAAGTATCATTTACACTTTTGTATTGAAGTCAATGATTTTTGAAAAGAAGAATGACCTTATGTATTTGTCATAGATAGATAAGTATTTAGAGCTTTTATTTGAAGTTGTTCTCTACAATATGTGCCTATCATTATTTACTGAAAGAATTCTTCTTCTAATTCACTTCTCCTAATGTCAATTTATATATAATATAGCCATTGAGACATTGGTTTCTGTAGTAGGATCCTGAAGACCTAGTTTCTTCTTTCTAGAACTCTCCGGCTTTCTCTTGTGCCAGCATTTACTTACTTAGTCTACATACTCTTCAAAGAAAAGACAGTCAAAAGCCTGACCACTTTTACACAATACTCACTGAAAGCCCATGGTTTCCAAGATTCAAACACAAGGGTATCTGCTTCAAGTTCTCTGTTTTGCATTGTGTGCGCAGACACTGTTTTTGGTGTTAGAAGGATTTGTTGTTTTGTTGTTGTTGTTGTTGTTTGTGTTTTGTATTACGTTTCTACCAGAACCACCACTATGGTTTTATTTCTCTGTAAGATATAAATGAAAGGGTCTTTGTTTTAATGAATTTTGAATAGAAATCTTTCAGTTTCGAAGACTTTAAATAAAATTTTCAATAGAAAATTGTTGCTTTCGCCTCTTATACTGACACATGTTGTCCTACTTAAAAGTGTGTGTGTGTGTGTGTGTGTATGTGGTATGTGAATATTGCTGTCACAGTGGTAAATACTTGGAAGCTCAGCTCTTGGACCCTTTGGAGGCTCATGTAAGGAACCATGAGTTCAAGGACAGCCTGGACTACATAGTTAGAACTAGATAAAATTTGCAGTGGCTGATGGAAAACACAAGTTATTCTAGTAAAAAAAAAAAAAAAAAAAAAAAAAAAAAAAAAAAAAAAAAGGCCTCCAGGCTTGTCATCCAATAGTACCTCTATTATCTATTACACTGTCCTGATGATGTATGGATTTGGTCTATTCAACTCTTCTCAGAAATCTTAAGGTAATTTACAAGAAAATCTGCACTATTGTAATATGAATCAAAATCTGTTGAGTTTATTTTGAAAGTAGAAAGCTTGTGCATCATAGGTTTCCCATTAAATGAATGCATGAAATTACTTAAATATTGTGATCCTTAAAGAAATCAACAACCTAAGTTCATTGTATGTTATGAAATTAAAAAAATAAATTCTTACCAATGAAACAAATTCCATTCTCTGAATAGGAATAAAGTCAGTGGAACAGTGAAACTTTGGAGCCTGGAACTGGGCTGCCTCCAGCTCAGGTGTGCTTCACGGTACACAACCTTTGTCTAGCACAATATACAGTTGTCCCTCTACACCTCAGTTTCTCCATTCATAATGGAGATAATAACAGTATTGACTTCACAGCATTATGAAGAGAATTAAGTGGCTTAATTTGTGAAAATATCTTGGAAGAAAGCCCAGCAGTTAATAAGCACTGGATATGTTCATTGTTTCATTATGGCTCTAGTATTATTACTATTATTATATTTGTCTATAGATTTTAGAATCAATTGGGTAAAAATAATATGAAATAATGAAAATAGTAAAAATTATAATCGTCTAATCAATTGTATTGGGTATTTAGTAGAGAATTAAATTTGGCATGTAAATCATAATTGAAAATGAAAATGGTGCTTAGGGAATATTGTAGAAATGCTAGTCTTTGGATGCATATAGTTTAAAACAGGATTGGTAATTACAAACAGGAGTTGGACCTAATCAAGAAAGAAAGTTTACTTAAGTTTCTGATGATAAAACAGGTACAAAGGCCAACACAAGAAAATATAAGCTACAACATTTTCATCAGAGAAAACCACTGTAAAATGTTTATAGATTTTTACTGTTTTTAATTTTCAGTATTTTTAAATCAAAATATTTATACTCCAAAATTATGCATAATGCAGTCTTCTTGATACAATAATAACTTTACAATTATAAGAAAGGTTATTAAAATAAAGCATGCATATATTTTCTACCTATTTCCATTCTCACATCTATTCCTGAAGATATTTCCAATAGTTTATTTTATTATTAAATTTTCTTGTGAATTCCATTGTAAATATAATATACTTTGACATGCTGCAGAATCTATAAATTTAAAGTAATATGTGATGACTTCATATTTAAAGATTTGCAAAATGTTACATGAGTTTGTTAAAAAATTTGACAGCAATACCTATGTGTATAATTTTTATTGCCATACTGAATTGTAAACATTCATATCAGTGAAAAAATTAAGTTACTCATTCCTACCATTCAAAAATTACCACATGCTGGGCCTGGAGAGATGGCTTAGCGATTAAGTGCTTGCTTATGAAGCCTAGGGACCCTGGTTCGAGGCTCTGTTCCTCAGAACTCATGTAAGCCAGATGTATAAGGTGGCACATGCATCTGGAGCTTGTTTTCAGTGGCTTGAGGCCCTGGCATGCCTATTCTCTCAGTCTATCTGCCTCTTTCTCTCTCTGTCGGTCTGCTGATCTCAAACAAATAAATAATAAACAAAAAATGTAATTACCAGATGCTAAATTCTATTAGATCTTTAACCTCTTTATTCATATGTAAATAATTTTAAATAAATAAACATAAGTAAATAAATATTAAGTATATAAGCAACATTAAATTTGTAGGAGAGTACATTTAAAGTTATATGGTACATTTTTATTATGAATTATATTCATATATTTTATTTCTTCTTTCAATGTTAGATAATATAAAGTATTATTTTAAAACATTAAAGAAGAGGTGTTATACTGAAAACAAAATCATATTTAACCTTGTAAGTTCATTTCATATTAGACTATGTAGATCTATTCTTAGAAATATATGTGTGTGTGTGTGTGTGTGTGTGTGTTCTGGCTACTATGTATCTGTATGTGAATATTATGTTTTTGTTACCCATTTTCTTACTGACATATTTACTCTTTAATTGTGATTTTCCAGTCACATCTAATACACAATATGAAAATTCCCATAAATAAGATCAAGACAATGGTATGACAAATTTTTCAGGTTTGATATGTCTGGTCCTACCATATTTTTTTCTTTTAGTAAATGTTCATAATTCATTCACCTATTATTATTGCCAATATAATCCTACTTATTTGTTCCATCCAATTTTATAATTTATTAGGATGTTTTGTAAACTTATTTTTCAATGTTTCATTGAATTCACCTAACATTCCTTATTTACGTTTTTCCAGCTTTCATAACATGAAAATTTATATGCCTGTAGTATTATATAAAATTTAACGTAGCTATATTAGCATAATAAAAGCATATGTCTTCTATTGAAGATTAAATAAAATAGCATAATATGTCTATATTTGTCACAAACAGGATATGAATTTTTGGAAGTTATTCTTCCCAGTGTCCATTTACAGTTAAAAATCCTCTAATGTTCTTGGATACGCTATACTTAATTTATTACATGGCTTCTGATTCTCTATTTAGCATTTCTTCTTGCTACTTATGCAAATCTCCTGGATGCAATTCCTGTGTATTGATAAACATTTGAAAGTGATCCTAAATGTAGTTTTAAAGTTCCCTTAAAATATATGCCTTTAAAAAATTGAACCCCACTCTACGACAATACTGTAATTTGATACCAAAGTCTCTATTGGTCAAGTATTTCTTTGCATATTGTGTCCTGTATTCTATGCCACAATCTTCTGGGAAGATGTTGTGTTTAGAGGATCACACCTCAGAGTCAGAATCTAACATTTGCCTGTTATTGTCTTTCACCTTGACAGATTTTAAGAATTTCTTTGTGTCACTGAGGCCTTTAGGTTCACCCAGGTAGTATTTTTGGAATTCTTTTTAATGTATTCAGTTTAGCCTCTATAAGCTGCTACATTTGTTTTTCTTTAATTCGCAGCCACTGAAAATTCTTAACCATTGCATGTACCAGTCTTAAAATAACAAGCTACTTTAGTTTCTCTTTCCAGAATATTTACTCAGCATTCTGGTCTCGTATTTATTCTCCTATCTTTTGGTTTCTGTTCTAACTCCTACCTTTCTATCTTTGATGTTATATTTTGTATAATTTCCTCTGACTTATAGCTTATCTTTTTATATTCTTAATAAATTATAAGTGCTCTTACAGTGTTTTAATCTTTTTCTGCTTCCTATATTTTTTCAAAATGTCTTTTTGTTTCTTTAGTAAACTTCCCTCTTCAAAACACTGTGTATTCTCATTTTAGACCTGGGTTTAGATTAGCATTTGCAGCTTTTAGAAAGAAATGTTCCGTTGCTTCTGTTTCTTGGCCTTCCCTCATGGTGCTTTCCTCCTGTTGCTTTAAATTTCATCTATGACTAATTCACCTTCAGTAGGTATTGTCTATATAAGGGGTATTGACCTGTCTCATTCTGTGTGTCTTGGGGCACTGCTTCACCTTGACTCCTACAGAGCCTCAACAATTTTCTACTGCAGGATATCTATCTATCTATTATCTATCTATCTATCTATCTATCTATCTATCTATCATCTATCTAATTATATATATATCTATCTATCTGACTCAGATTATCTTATTATAAAATGTAATATATTTGGACCATATAATGAAATTGGACCAAATTTGATGCTTTTTTTTTTCTTTAATCTCTAGGAGACTTATTTTATTCAAACAGATAACAAGGTTCCTTTAGGGTCATTTTGTGGGGAAGTTATCCAGATTCCTCACCTTGTGCCTTCCTTTCCCATGTTGGCTTATGTTTTAAGGGTTTGTTGTACTATTGTTGCATTTGTCTATGTGTTTATTGAAAAGAAATATATTTTCTGCAACATATTTCATATTCCTAAGTTTTTTTCTACACATCTGTGTTGACTACAGTTTTCCCATCTGCTTTCCATTTCTAGGAAGCCATCAGACTTTATGTTTTGTTAATTGTGGTAGTTTAAAAATGAATGTATGTCCCCCATAGCCTCAGATACTTTTTAATTAAGGTGAAGCTTCCTGCTGAAGTCTCCAGGAGCTGGCAGGAGGAGGTGTCACTAGGAGTGGATCTGAATTCCAGCCCAAAGGTGTGTGAAGAGAGCAGTCTGAGCTCTGTTGTTCATACTTGCTTCTGGTACTTGCTGTTTGGTGGTTTCTCCCTGCTTGAATCTATGAAAGGGAAAACATCTTCTGCCATTGATAGAACTTCCCCAGAATTTGTAATTGGAAATAAACCCATTTTTCCCAACAATGTTCAGCTGATTACAACACTAATAATAATAATTTTGCATATGTATATTATTATTAAGATCTCATATTTTGGTTTAAATTTTTAATTAGTTAATTTTCAGGTTATATGTTTATTCCCCCTAATCTAGGAATTACAGGTGATGTTTTTTCTTTTTCTAAAATTTTCACATGGTTATGTAAACTGATCTTTTTGCAAACAATGCTAAAGCTTTTCAAAACATAAGAAAAGGCTTAAGTCAGTTGTATCCATTTTTCAATTAGTGAAATATAAGTGTAACTTATTTTTTAAATAATAATTTATAGTCCAAAAGAATATTTTACCCAATGAAATACTATTATTGACAAAAGATCCAGCTCTCACCTCCAAGGGGATAAGAGATAGTTGATTCTGGAGCCTAATATGAGTGATCATGGCCACGGAACACAGATTTAGGTTACCCCAAATCCCATGTTCCAGTGTGATAATAACTTTATGAAGGTTTTATAGTTACAGAACAAAAACAAAAGTCATAAACCAAGGCACTTTTCAAACACTGGCTGACCATCAGGTAGGCGGGTTATTGAAAAGTGGGAAAATCTCCACCAAAGTCCTCACATACTGTCTGATAACATTCTTAGCCTTTGGGTTGTTGGAAGCTGGAGTCTGTCAGTAAATTCCAAAAAAAGATTACATCTGACAACTGATAGTCACTAGGATGTTACTTCAGACAAAGAGGTGGATAGTAAATAGCTATCAGGGGGCTAAAGGCAGCCCAAGGTAATTTGGCTGTGACTTGCAACATTCCATCTCTCTGTGACCACAGGAGCTTTATCAGTCCATTCAGCCTTGCTGGAAGTAGGTGTAGCAGATAGAGCTTGTTTCTGGGAACTTTAGTTCACCCTATGTTTAGAATTTATTTAGGAAAACTATATTGGGAGTCTAATAATTCATGTTACTCATAAACTATCCAATGTGTAAAATTTGCCAGTAGCTATAGTAAGACTTTGTTAGCCCAGCAACTTCTATGGCATGGTACAAGCTGAGAATAAACCAACCATTCTTGATTTGCAAGTCTTCTGGTGAATAAAGCAATGACTAGTAGATGTATTATTTTAAGGCTAAACAACAAAAATGTCATTTTCTCTGCAGATGTGCAGGTGTGTGTGAACATCAATGTGTGTTTCAAGTGTCCATGTTTATCTAAGCGTATATATGTGTGTGTATATGAATGCATGCAGAGGCCAGAAAACCTCCTTTTATGTCATTCTTTTGTGGCTGGCAGAGTCCGGGCCACACCATCCATGTTACCCTGTCAAAATGGCGGCTGGCACCTTGCCAAAGGGCGTTGAGCTGGAGTCTTGTCAGTAAACAGGAAGTTATGGTGATTGGCTAGGAGGTATATCCTCATTGCATCAACGTATGGGCTTCAGCCAAGTTAGCTTTCTTGCCTAGCAACTATGTTATGATTGGTCTTCATAGGATATATAAGCTGTGCTATTTCCTGTAATAAAGGTCTTCCCTCCAAGCAAGCAACAAGAATGGTGCGTGTGTCATTTGTGTTCCGCTGGTCGGTGACATTCTTCTTATGCTCTGAATGACATAGGGTCTTCTTAGGCTGACCTGGAATTAACTATTTTTGAGACAGCGATCCTACCTCTGCCTGTGCCTGCCACTGAATAACTTTTTGAGACAAATTTACCCTCAACTGGCTGACCAGTGTGTCTCAAAGATCCATGTGTCTGTTCCTCCACCAAAGGGATTCCAAGCATGTATTCTGAAGACCTAACTCAGATTCTCACGCTTGCAAGGCAAGATCTTTATTTGTAAGCTATCTTTCAGTCCCAAAGAATCTCCGTTTATGACAAAAAGTAACACTCAATATATTTGATTCCTTCTAGTAATTGAGGTCTGTGAAGAAATTAAACATTTTATTTTCAAAGGCTTTACTTGCATTATCCAATGTTGAACTTTTTTTTCCTCTCACTTTGTCTGTCTATGGAGCACTGTATGGCCTGCCAAAGGATCTGTATAAATAGCAGAACTATAGTTGGTGGAAGACAACTCTTAGCAAAACAAATAGACTCTTTATGCATTCCTATGAAAGCTGTCAGTATTCCTATCAGTAAAGAGTAATAAAGGAAATGGTAGGTCAGACATCATATTTGATGCTACTTGTTTTGGGTTTATAGTAAGATTTTTTTTAAAGAGTGTTACATGAAATTCTTTTCTAGCCATTCAAAAGTGTTAGTCATCAAACTAAATATCCTTGTGAATCTGCAAGTCTGACAGGTATGCTGATTATGACATTCTGCCCTGGAACTATGTAAACTCATTCAAGTGTGTTTGAGAATTCTCATGGAATTAGCAAAGTGTCAGTGTATATGTGTTTTTCAGAGGTGTTTGTCTTAAATTTTGTTGCCCCTTCCTATAGATGGCCAGCGTGGTTTATGTACACAATAGTGAAGCACTTCTTCCTGTAATTACAGAGGACAGTAGGTGGGAAAGCTGTCTCATTGTGATCTTCCCTTAGTGCATTTATGACTTGCAGATTTATAGAGTGCTTATTCAAAGACAGAAATAACTTTTTGTAAGAAAGAATGAAAATAGAGAAAGAAAGAAAGAAAGAAAGAAAGAAAAGAAAGAATGAAAAAAAAATAAAGAAAGAACAAAGAAAGCAAGCAAGAAAGAAAATTAAGCACTGATGTTTATACAAAAACTAAAATAAGGGGGTTGGGAAAGTGACACATCTGTTAAATGTGATTGCTTGCAAAGAACACTGGCATGGGTCCAATTTCCCAGCATCCATGTAAAGCCAGATTCAAAAATTGGTATGTGCATCTGACATTCCTTTTGAAAAGGCAAGAGAACCTACTGAGTGTGCACACCATAAGGTTTGGGAGTAACCAAGACCATGTAAACCACTCTGAGGCAAAGATGAAAGCTTTTATTTGGGAAAAGAAAGGAGTTGCCAGGGCTGAATCAAAAGAGAGGAGCACAGCCAACCTGAGTTTTGAAGTAGTGGCTTTTATAGGGTTTTTTTTTTCATTTGGGGAAAGGTGAGGAAGGAAAAAGAACTCATTTGTTAAGTTGAATAGAAAAAGTTCCTTTTGGGGAGATCATTCCATTAGCCATTTAAAATAGCTAGGGTGTAAACTGGGCGTGGTAGCACACTCCTTTAATCCCAGCACTTGGGAGGCAGAGGTAGAAGGATCACTGTGAGTTCAAGGCCACCCTGAGACTACATAGTGAATTCCAGGTCAGCCTAGACCAGAGTAAAACCCTACCATAAATAAATAAATAAATAAATAAATAAATAAATAATTAATTAAAAAAATAGCTAGGGTGTGACACCAGAACAGTGACCAGGATGACTTATGAGATAAGGGGTCAGGAAACCATGACCCAGGGGCATTGTTAGGCAAGGAAGAGATTATGGCTGGGTGGTTTCTTGAGGAATATAGATAATCCACTCCCTTATGTCTCTGTCACCATTCTGCTGTCCTTGGTTTGCAGGCAAGTGCCTTAACCACTAAGCCATCTCTTCAGCCCATCACTAAGTATTCTGTAAAGCTCTTTGTTCCAGTTTTCTTTTACTTTAACTTGTCTTCAGATTTTTAGCTTTCTCAAAATGTATGGATACCTCTGTCCTTTTACATGAACCTTTTAAATATGTTTATTTTTTCTTTAAAACTAAATGTTTGCCATAGAATATCAATGTCAATTGAGATATAGCTTTGTAAAAATGTCTATATATATTACTTGATTATCCTGTTTCTAGTTATGTGGAAGTGCACATGGAATAAGTGGAAATTTTCCCTATTCTGTGGTTCAAGAACTTATTACACAAAGGTGAACAAATCAAAATTCAAGCCTTTGAATGTCATCTGCTAGAGGACAAAATGACACCATTACAAAGAAAGAGAACATATAATTTCTTCCACTCACACATATGAGGACCCACTATTTACACCCTTATAAATATCAGATTTTGATTTTAAATGTTTTATTTCCATTTTTCAATAAACACAAATGAACCATATATCAATATTACTAAAATACCCATTTCTCCATGAAAAAAAGACTGAACAAGTGGTCCATGGACCACTTGCATCTATTCTTTGTTATGTGTCAGGTCAGTTTTTGGACTATGTGAGTTCACATCTTTCCCTATCAATAGGAAGTTTATAATTATGTTTCCAGGATTACCTCATAATGCTTGTATATCATCAGTTTTGATAATTCATAATACATTTATCTTCTTTAATTTTAAATATAAAACCTTATAGCACCTCACTTGGTTTCCACAATCTTGCAGGGCTACATGAAAATAAAGTGAGTTAATGTTTCTAAATGTACATTTATCACTCTGAGTGATCACTGTTACTTGTTACTTTTGCATTGTAGTGACAAACATCCAACCAAAAGCAGCTGATGGAAGGAAAGTTGTTTATTTCAGCTTACAGTCTTGAGGGGAAACTCCATGGTGGCAGGGAAAGAATGAGATGAGCAAAGGATGGCCATCCCTTCTGTCATGGCAGCTGGAAACAGCAGCAGGGCAGTAAGCCCATGTCTCACAAAGGAAAGCTGGCTACAACACCCCTAAGCCAACCCCCAGAAACACAACTCCTCCAGCAAGGCTACAGTTCCCAATTGGCACCAGCTGGGAACCAAGCATTTGAGTTTATTTGGGAAACCTAATTCAAACCACCACAGTAATGCATACGTATTATTGTTTACAGTCTTATTAAACTTAGAGTTTTGAATTGCAATCCCTTCAGTTAATAAAATCTGAATGAATATATTTCAAGTTTTCTAAGACAGATATTTATTATTAGGATCTAATTTTATCTTTTTTTTTTTTTTTTTTTCAGTTTTTCAAGGTAGGGTCTCACTCTGACTCAGGCTGACCTGGAATTCACTATGTAGTCTCACGGTGGCCTCGAACTCTCAGTGATCCTCTGCCTCCCAAGTGCTGGGATTAAAGGAGTGCACCACCATGCCCAGCTGTAGTTTTTTAATCTTTTTGATTTATTTGCAAGCAGAGAGATAGAAAAGACTTGGAGACAGAAAATGGGCACGCCAGGGCCTTTAGCCACTGCAAACGAATTCCAGATGCATGTGCCCTTCGTGCATCTGGCTTACGTGGATCCTGGAGAATCTAACTGGGATCCTTTGGCTTCGCAGGCAAACACCTTAACCACTAAGCCATTTCTCCAGCCCTGATTTTATCTTTTTGACTCCAGTACCTACCACAGAATGTGACATTTTGTGGGGGTTCCTTAAATGCTTCCTTAATGAATGGGACTTTAAATGCAATAGCAAAACATAAAATTTAAATACATCTGTGCTCATTCAAAGTCTACTATTATAGCATCATCTAAATCCAATAGTGAAAAAAGAACATGTTGAAATGATAATTAATAATAAAGTTAAATTCATGCCTCTGCTCTTGGCAAACATGGTAATCCACTCAATAATAAAGAAATTAGAATTGTATTTGAAACATCATTTCACATTACATTTCAAAACTATAATTTTGTGAATGATGGATATCATTGGGTTTTCAGGAAGTTGATATGGCAGAAGAGTACTAAAGCACATATAGGTTATAGAGCATAGATGTATAAATATATATTTGTATTAAGAAACACTTTACACATTTTATAGAGAAAAGCATATGTGAAAGATATAATACTTTCCTTTTCATATGCTCCCCCAAAATATGAAAAGTATAGCTACCCCACATGCTCTAAAAATGAAAGTAGTTATGTTTATGTAACTTACATTTAAATTATTATAGCACATTATGCTAGTAAATGGTTCTATTTCTACTTTGAAAAAAGTAATGAAATGAGATGTTTAATTTTTACAATCAGAATTTATGTTTTATTTATCTTAATTATAACTTTTATAAAATTTATTTTTATTAGATATGGACATATTTAATATGTAAACAACACATTTTGGTACCAGCCTTTCCCTCATCCCTGCCTCTTGGGGGATCCTCATTTGGGATGCAGGTCAACCCCATGGGGATTGTGGGTCATGCACTGTTGGGGCAGCAGTCAGTTATGGGGGAGAAGCAATATCTCTGTGCATAATGTCCCAACTTGTTGCTCAAATAATCTTTCCGCCCTTTCTTCTGCAAAATTCCCTGAGATATGTTGAGTGTATTTTAAGTCTACTTCAGTGATGGGCTCTTTGGAGCTTCTGTATCTCTGCTTTGGTAGGTGTTGAGTGTCCTCAGTGTCTATCTCCTTCATCCCTTGTATGGTGTAGCAGACTGCTTCAGGTTCGCTGAGATGAACTTCTAGACCAGGTACAGATATGGAGGCAAAGATTTATTGAAGCTTATAGATCCAGGGGAAGTTCCATAATGGCAGAAGAAGGTGGCCTGCTCCTCACAGGACCAAACACAGAGATCAAAAGCCACAAGCCAAAAGCCACACAGCACAGCACACCTCAGGAACTCCAACTAGGCACACTTTGCGTATCTTTACAATGGAATCATAAATCCACCACCACACCTTAAGATCCACCCAGTGACACTGCCTCCAGCCAGGTGGCTGCAGAAGAAAACTACAAACTAATAAAACACTGAATATATTGGGGTCCTTCTTTTCAAACTACCACCTTCCACCCCTGACCCCCAATAGATTTATAACTATCACACATTGTAAATTGTACTCAGTCCAGTTTCAAAGGTCCCCATGTTCTTGACCAACTTAAGATAGTCCTGTAAAATCAAACAAGTTAAATACTTTCAACATGTAAAGGCACAGAGTAAACATTTTTAACTGGTATAAGGCATAGAAGGAGAGACTAGAACACTGTAAACTCAGTCAACATCAGCAATCATAAAACTTCTGCAGTTCAAGTTCAATACAATCAGAGACTAATAGTCTCCAGATTTTCCAATTCAGCCCCTCTAGCTGGGCAGAGTAGCTAGGGAAAACTTCCATCCTAGGCCAACAGTGCACTTCATGGTAGCCCTTGCACAGTCCTAATATATCCAAAATGTCTTCAGGTCTCCATGCAAACCACGGTCCATCTTCCAAAGGCTCTTTCCACCTATCAGGGCATCATGCCCTTCCTCATTCTGCATTTCAGCAGCAGCTCCTGGAACCATGTGCAATTCATGACCATTCCATGCATTTTTCATGCTTCCAAAACTAATACCAGGTGTGCAGGACACAGCCATATTCTTAATTTGGGGACAAAATAAGTCATAACGTTGAAAAATAGGTTCCTTTTCCAGTCAACTATTTCCAAAAGAATTTGCATTTCTAACAGTCTTTCCTCAGCATCTTCTCCTTTTGACAATAGCAGCTCCAGTAACCTAAAACCAGTCTCAGTGCCTCTAATTTTAATTTGCTTGAGGTTTTCCCACTTAAAATCTTAAATCTCTCAGTCCAATACCTTTAGCCAAGCACATCAGTCCATTACAAATTTAACCTTGATCAAACTCTCTGGGCCCGGGCAGCAGGACATAATCATCGCATGCCAGTAGCCCAGTTCCAACAAAGTCCTCTGCAGTCTTTCCTTCCCCTTAGAAAGCTCATTAGCCAAGCCTCGAAGTTCAATCCTATCTGCATTTAGCATTCTCAAACTCTCATTAGAATAGTCCATAATACTTGGCTTACCACTCCAGAAGGTGTCTTCAGTTGCAAGCACCAAGTCCATGCCCATTCCTCCAAAACAAAGGTTCCAAAAGACGAATATCCACATGGTCAGGTTCATCTCACCCCTCTCCTGGTACCACTTTACTGTTGCAGTGAGGTTCATACTGCTGGTAGAAATCACCCGACCAAGAGCAGCTTGTGGGAAAAAAGAAGTTTATTTTGGCTTACAGGCTCAAGGGGGAAGCTCCATGATTACAGGGGAAAACAATGGCATGAGCAGAGGGTGGACATCACCCCCGACCAACATAAGGTGGACAACAGTAGCAGGAGAGTGTGCCAAACACTGGCAAGGGGAAGCTGGCTATAATACCCATAAGCCCGCCCCCAACAATACACCCCTTCCAGGAGGCTTTAATTTCCAATTTTCATCAGCTGGGGAGACTAGCATTCAGAACACTTAAGTTTATGGAGGACACCTGAAACAAACCACCACATAATGATATCAGGTTCACTGAGAAAGAAGCACTCTTGCTCATTTCCCCAATTCCTCTGTGGTTTCAGCTGGGGCAAGGGTAAAGTGCACTGGGTTGTTTATCTCCTCAGGTCCCACTTCCATCTGAAAAAGAGAAGCAGAATCTCCAACAGAGAGTGAAGTCAGCACCAGTTACATGGGATAACCATTATTAAATTAGAGAAAATTTAAAGGGTGTAGATCCTCTTATAGCCCAAGATTAGTGGGAGCTTGACATTGTAAAGGACAATCATTATCTGGATATGACTCTGACATGTCTCCCAGTTCCAGATATGGTTTCCTTTCCAGTGAGTGCATTTGTTAGCCAATTGAAAGGTAATTCATTACCCACCATGGCTATGTGCCACTATGGCACTTGTGTGAGCATCACGTTAGATTGTTGGACAGATTTTGGCCACTTACCCCTGGTAGCTCATGTAGCACCTTCCAGCACTAGATGGGCTAGTTGTCTGGGAACTGGCTCTCCTCTGGATTACAACCAGGTCTGTTCATGGTCCACGTCGACAGCATATGGAGTCTTGAGCAGTAAGGTCTTACCATTAACCTCTGATGGGTAATCAAGTGCTCTGACAGAAATCTGTCTTGTTTGCTTTGGGAGACCTTGTAGGTCTCTCTGATCAACAGCTCATTTCAGATGTTGACCATGTAATGTACAGGGAATTACAGGCCAGCAACAAGAAAAAATAAAAAGAAAAAAGAGAGAGAGAGATAGAGAAACAGGAGAAATTTAAAGTTAGGCTTCATCTCACCCTCTCCAGGGCCCTTAGATTCAGGTGCGTTCCGTAAGGTCCTGTTGTTTTACTCTAACTTCAGGATATAGGTTTCTATGGTACCAATTCAATTTGAATTCAGTTTTGTGCCCCCCTCCCTTTCCCCAAGCCCTACCCTCCTTATTGTAACAAGCCTCAAGATGCCATTCAGCTATGTCAGCAACTCTGGATGATCCAGGTTAGGAATTGCTGATGAGTGAGACCATGTGATAATTGTTTTTCTGTGACTGTGTGAGTTCACTTAGTATGATCTGTTCCAAGTTCTACCATTTTTCTACAAATTTCATTGTGTCATTTCTTTCTTACTCCTGAGTACAATTCCATCATGCAGATATACCATATTTTGGTTACCCATTTATCCAATAATGGGAGTCTGGGTTGATTCCAGTTCTTAGCTTCCTGCCATCATGGAGTTTACCCCTTGAGCCTGTAAGCTAAAATAAACCTCTTTTTTTTCCCACAAGCTGCTCTTAGTCAGGTGATTTCTGCCAGCAATGAGAACCTGACTGCAACAGTAAAGTGGTACTGAGGAGTGGGATTATTGCTAGATACCTAACTGTGTGTCTTTGGCCTTTTGGAGCTGATTTTCAAGAGGAATGTGGAAGGATTTGAAATCTTGGCCTAAGAGATGCTTTGCAGTGCTGTAAGTACAGCTTGATGGACTATTCTGGTCAGAGTTGAAAGACTTGAATGCAGTAAGAACTATGGACTGTGAGGTTTGGCTTATGAGGGTGAGAAAGAGCTTTACTTGGACTGGGCTAGCACTTTGTGTGAGAATTTTGTTGTTATGCCAGTGTCCTGGGAAGTCGTGCAGGGTTGCTTTCATTGAAATGAACTGGTGTGAGCAGAGGGATATGGCACAGAAAAAATGAAATCTTTCGGTGAACTCTACCTGTTTAGCTGCAGTTGAGAGATTACAACCTTTGAGATTGGGCCAGCTGACCTGCAATGAGGCAAGAGGAAGAATGCAGACTCTTTTAAGGGGCCTGAATGCTGAAGGAGTGTCCTGTTCTTCAAAGTCTGATTTATTCACCCTTGGATTAACAAATTGGCACCCTTCCTGGTATTATGGAGTATAACAAATGCAGGAAAGAGAGGGTAATTGAGTTTGTAACACGGTCTTGTGTTTTGTAAATGGACATGGGCAGTGTGAAGCAGGTTTGCTGGATGCTTGCAAGGAGATCCCATGGGGCCATGAGGATGTACCGTGGGTTGCAGTGGAGACCCAGTGGAGATGCTGGGACCATGAGATGGCTTTTGAGGAAAGCTGCCGGCCCTGGATGAAGTTTTCCAGGACTGTAAGTAGCCTAACTGGAGGGGTGGAATTGGAACTCCAGAGACTTCTTGATGGTTAGAATTATCAGATTTGGGGATTCATCACTGACTAGAGTTGTTGGACTTGGAGTTACAGAGGTTGATGTTTGCCCTGGTTGTTTTAAATCTTGCATTAGTTGAATATTGTTTTTGCTTTGTCCAATGCCATTCTTTGCAGTGTTAATGTTTATTCTGTGTCATTATGGGTTTTGGGGGATTATTTTGGTATTATGGCTCAGTTAAAAGACTTTGGATTATGGGGATGTTTGAACATCATTGGGATTGATAAAAACTATGGGGACTTTTAAGTTGGGTGAATGCATTGCATTTTACATCATGTATGGTTATCAGTTTATGGGGGCCACGGGCAGAATGTGGTGGTTTGATTCAGGTGTTCCCCATAAACTTAGGTGTTCTTAATGCTAGGTTCCCAGCTGATAGCAATTTGGGAATTAACACCTCCTGGAGGCAGAGTATTGTTGGGAGTGGGCTTATGGGTATTATAGCCAGCTTCCCCTTTCTAGTGTTTGGCACACTCTCCTGTTGCTGTTGTCCACCCTATATTGGTCAGAGGGTGATGCCATGGAGCTTCCCCCTCGAGCCTGTAAGCCAAAATAAACCTTTTTTTTTTTTTTTTTTTTTTTTTTTTCCCACAAGCTGCTCTTAGTCGGTGATTTCTGCCAGCAATGTAAACCTGACTGAAACAGGAGCTATTAGGGTAAATGCCAGTAAGGGAATAACAGGGTCTGATGGTGACTTTATATTCATCCTTTTCAGGAGTCTCCCTATTGATTTCCATAAGGGGATGTACCACCTTATAATCCTACCAACAGTGAATAAGTGTTTTTCTTTCTTCACATCCTTGCCAATATTTGTTTTCATTTGATTTTTTAAAAGAAGTTTTAATAATTGTAAATAACACATCATGGTACAATCCTTTATATCCTCCCTGCCCTTTTCTTTTTTAAAAATATTATTTATTTATTTATTTGAGACAGAGAGAGGGAGAAAGAGAGAAAATGGGCCCACCAGGGCCTATAGCCACTGCAAACGAACTTCAAATGCTTGTGCCACCATGTGCATCTGGCTTATGTGGGACCTGGAGATATGGAACTTTTAGGGTAAATGCCCAGTAAGAGAATAACAGGGCCTGCTGGTAACTCTGTATTTATCCTTTTCAGGAGTCTCCATATTGATTTCCATACATTTCCACCAACAGTGAATGAGTGCTCCTATTTCTCCACATCCTTGCCAAAATTTGTTTTTGTTTGATTTTTTAATGTTGGCTATCCTTACTAGGTCAAGGTGGAATCTCATAGTTGTTTTAATTTGCATTCCCTAATGGTTAGGGATATTGAACATTTTCTTAAGTGTGTGTTAGCCATTTGTAATTCTTCCTCTGAGTCTCCTTGTTCAGTCTTTACCCCACTTTTGGAGTGAGTTGTTTGATCTTTTATTGTTTAGTTTTTTTTTTTTTTTTTTAAGTTCTTTGTAGATTCTAGATATTAGGCTTCTGTCAGTGGTATAGATGGCAAAGATTTTCTCCCATTCAGTGAGTAATCTATTGATCCTGCTTTTGGTATGTTTGTCTGTTCAAAGGCTTTTTAGCTTCATGAAATCCCATTGTTTGAGTGCTTGTTTGTTTTCCTGGGCTAATAGTGTTTTGTTCAGGAAGTTTGTTCCAAATCCTATTATGCCACCTATTTTACTTTTTTTTTTTTTTTTTTTTTTCTAGTACTTGAAGAGTTTTAGGTCTTATAATGAGGTCTTTATTCCATTTGGACTTGATTTCTGTGTTGAGGAATGAGCAGCTTTAATTTCATTATTTTATATATATAGTCATCCAGTTTGTCCAACACCATTTGTTGAGGATACTAATGTTTCTCCAGTCTACATTATTGGCACATTTGTCAAAGATCAAGTAGCTTTAATTATTTGACCTAAGTTCTGGGTCATAAATTCTGTTCCATTGTTCTTTGTTACTGTTTATATGCCAGTACCATGCTGTTTGTGTTACTATGGCTTTGTAATATAGCTATAGATTGGGTATGGTAATACCTCCAGAGTGTATTTTTTGTTTTGTTTTGTTCTGTTTTGTTTTTGAGGACTTGTTTGGATATCTGAGGCTTAAGGCCATTCCATAAGAATTTTGAGATATATTTTTTTCAATCTCTGTGAAGAATGATGCTGGTGTTTTAATCGGTATTGTGTTAAATCTGTATATTGCTTTTGGTAGAATTGACATTATCACAATATTAATTCTACATGTCCAGGGCCATGGGAGGTCTTTCCATCTTCTCAAAGCCTCCTCAATTTCTTTCTTGAGTTTTCTTTATGTTTTTATTACATAGGTCTCTTGTATCCTTGGTTAGTGTTAGTTCAATGCATTTATTTATTTTTTTTTTTTATTGTTAGTGAAAAATGGGACAGCATCACTGATTTCTTTCTGTGTATATTTGTCCTTTGCATTTAGAAAAGCTACTGATTTTTGTGCATTGATTTTGTATCCTGTCACTTTACTGCAGGAATTAATCACCTTTAGAAGTTTTGACATAGAGACTTTTGGGTCATTTATGTACAGGATCATGCCATCTGCAAATCGGGCTAACTTGACTTTTTCCTTTACAATTTGAATCCCTTTTATTTCTTTCTCTTGTTTTATTGCCTCAGCTAGTCCTTCTAGTACTATGTTGAAGAGTAATTGTGAGAGTGGCCATCCCTGTCTTGTTCTCGATCTCAATGGGAACTCCTTAAGTCTTTCCCCATTAAATATTATTTGGGCTTTAGGTTCTTTATATATAGCCTTTATTATGTTGAGTTATAAAACCTCCATGCCGATTCTTGCCAGTCTTTTTGATCAGGAAGTGGTGTTGTATTTTGTCACAGGCCTTCTTTGCATCAAGTAAGAGGATCATTTGATTCCTTAAGGTTAAGTTTATTTATTTGGTTCATTACATTGACCAATTTCCATATGTTTCAACATCCCTGCATCTCTGGTATAAAGCCCATTTGGTCAAGGTGGATAATGCCTTTGATGTGTTTTTGAATTCAGTTTGCAAGAATTTTGTTCAGAATCTTTGCATCTAAGTTCATCAGGGATATAGGCCTATAGTTTGCTTTTCTTGTTGCATCTCTGTCTAGTTTTGTTATTTAGGTGATGCTAGCTTCATAAAAGGAGTTGGGGAATATTCACTGGTATCAATTATGTGAAACAATTTGAGAAAAATTGGTTTCAGTTCTTGAATGAAGGTTTGATAGAATTTGTCTAAGAAACCATACAGTCCTGGACTTTTCTTTTTGGAGAGATTTCTTTTTAATTATTCAATTCTAGTTGGCATTTTAAAAATTTTGTTTATTTATATGAAAGTGACAGAGAGAGAGAGAGAGAGAAAGAGAGAGAAAGAGAATTGGTGCATCAGGACCTCCAGCCACTGCAAATGAACTCCAGATGCATGTGCCACACATGGGTACTGGGGAATCAAGCTTCGAATCTGGTCCTTATGCCTCACAGGGAAGCACTTAACCGCTCAGCCACTGAAGAGATTTTTGATTTACCTTTTCAATATCCATGGATGTTATAGGTTTGTTTAGGAGATTGATCTGCTCTAAGTTTATTTTTGGCAAGAGGTAGTAGTCTAAGAATTCATCCATTTCTTCCAGATTATTCAATTTTGTGGATTAGAGGTCTTGGAAGTGTGCCCTGATGATTCTTCCAATTTGATTGATGTCTGTTGTGGTCTCTCCTTTTCTGTCTGGTGCTCTTTGGGTTGGATTCTTCTTGTTTGTCCTACACCTTCAGGGGGACAGATATGTTATCAATTTGGGATCTCTCTTTCTTTGTAATTAAGGCAATTACACTATGAATTTTTCCCTTAGGACTGCCTTCATTGTGTCTCATAAGTTTTGGTAGGTTGTGTTTTCATTACCATTCAATTCTAGGGATTTTACAATTTCCTTTTTTTATTTCTTCCACAACCCATTAATTGTTTAAAAATGTATTGTTTAGTCTCCAGTAGCTTGTGGAGTCCTTAATGTATCTCTTGTTGTTAATACCTGGCTTTAAAGAATTGTGATCTGATATGATGCAGGACATTACTTCAGTTTTCCTGACTTTATGGAGGCATGCTTTATAGCCTAATATATGGTCAATTTTGGGGAAGGTTCCATGGGCTGCTGAGAAGAATGCATATTGTGTAGAGTTGAGGTGGAAAGTCCTGTAAATGTCTGTTAAGTCTAGTTGATTTATAATGTTGTTGAGCACTATTATTTCCCTGTTAATTTTCTGCTTGGATGATCTGTCTATTGATGATAGTGGAATATTGAAGTCTCTGACTATAATGGTGTTGGTATTTATTTCTGTTTTGTTGTTGAGTAGATTTTGTTTTATAAACTGTGGTGCACCTGTGTTTGGCAGATATATTTATGATTGTGATATGCTCATGTTGGATCATTCTTTGTCCTTTTTGATTACTTTTGTTTTAAAATCTATTTTATCAGATATTAATATAGAAAGGTCTGATTGTGTTTTTATTTCCTTTACTTGGAATATCATTTTCCAACCTTTCACCCTGAGAAGGTATCTATCTTCAGCGATGAGGTGGGTTTCTTGAAGATAGCAAATAGAAGATTCCATTTTTTGATCCACCCTGATAACTTGTGTCTTTTGATGGGTGAGTTAAGACCATTAATATGTAAGGTTATTGCTGTGAGGTTTGAATTAATCCCTGACACGATGAGGTGTTTTATGGAGTTTGGTGCTTTCTTGTGTTTTGTACTATGTAGAGCCTGGTCTATTTTTGGTTATTGTGATCTTCTTCTTGTTGGCTCTTGAGATTGGTTGTTAGACTATTCTATGTGGAATATTCCCTCAAGTATTCTCTGTAGGTTAGCTTTGTGTTCTTATAATTATAGAGTTGACTTTTTTCATGGAAAGTGTTCCTTTCACCATCTATTATGAGGGATAATTTTGCTGTGTGGAGTAGCTTTGGATGGAAGCCATAGGTTTTTAGACTTTGAAGTGTTCCATTCAGGGTCCTTCTGGCTTTCAGGGTTTCCTTTGAGAAATCTGATGGAATTGCTTTTGTATGTTGTGACTTGTTTCTCTCTTGCTGCTTTTAACACTCTCTCTTGTTTTCATTGTTTAGAATTTTAAATATAATGTGTTTTGGAGGTGTTTTCTTTGGTCCTATCTGTTTGGTATTCTGTGGGCTTGTTGTATGTGGGTGGACCACAATTTTGAGAGATTTTGAAATTTTTCTTCAATAATTTCCTTGAATATGGTCTCTATGTCTCTGGCCTGGATTTTCTCTCCATCTGGTATACCCATGATACAGATGTTTGGTCATTTTAGGGTATCCCACAGTTCCCTCATATTCTGTTGACTTGGTTTTTTGAACTTAGCAAAGTTTTTGGTCTCCTTATCAATTTCTTCTGTCTTTTCTTCCAGGTCAGAGCTTCTGTCTTTAACATAAGTAACTCTGTTAGTGAGGGGTTCTAGAGAGGTTTTTATAAGTTCTATTTGATTTTTGTTTTCTGTTGTGTTATT
Source organism: Orientallactaga sibirica (assembly GCA_036365145.1). Classification (NCBI taxonomy): domain Eukaryota; kingdom Metazoa; phylum Chordata; class Mammalia; order Rodentia; family Dipodidae; genus Orientallactaga; species Orientallactaga sibirica. Next base: position 42,656,737 of record JAEOAD010000007.1, read on the forward strand.
TTGCATCTTGGTCATTTCTTTATTTAGGTACAATTTCAGGTGTAGTTCTAACTTTCTTGATGCTTCCTGGAATTCATTCTTACATTTGATTGAATCTTTATTAAGCTTAATCAATTGATTGTTGAGATCTTCCATTTCTTAATTCACCTTCAATTCATTCATATCTCTTTTGGAGATTCTAACATTTTCTTCAATCAAGTTAAGCCTACTGTCAAACACTGAATGCTCTAAGAGACGATTTTATTCAATTACATTGATATAATTGTTGGTTCTTTGAGGGTTTGCTTCCAGTTCAGTGATTTTTCTGATCAGGGTCTCACTGGTTGTTGTGTTTACATTTGGGGAATGAATTTCTGTTGATTTCTATGTGATTTCATGGACAGCTTCCATTTTAGAACAAGGTATCCTTGGTGGAGATATCTCAGTTTTCTTTTATGGCTTTTTGCATTGAGGTCCTCCCATTTTAGGGATATTCTTTATTTTCTTGAGGAGGAAGCAAGTTTTTGTCCCCTGCATCCTATGGCTCAGGTTATCAGGAATGTTGGTACCCAGTGTCCAGTCAGGATACCAGAGCTAAAGGCCTGATTCCACAGCCCACACAAGAATCAGGCCTCCAGGGAACTGGGAGGAGCCAGGAACCAGGGATCTAGACTACTCACTCCATGCTACTATGCCCACCCATACACCCCATGCACCCTTAATTATAACTTTCTAAAAGTCTATCTCTATATATATATATATATATATAGATAGATATAGATATCTCTCTCTCTATATATATATATATAGATAGATATAGATATAGATATCTATCTCTCTCTCTGAGAGAGAGAGAGAGAGAGAGAGAGAGAGACTATAAAAGTTTCTACAATTTTATTCCATTGCCCCAACTCCCATTATCCTGGGGGCCCTTCTCTGTGGGGTTATACTAATCATTGTGGTTTCATGAAGACCTTAGTTAGTCCTTATGGAGTTTTGGGGGACTGTGACAAACAGAATTTTAAGAAGAGAATTTTTTTTTTTTTTTTTTTTTTTTTCGAGGTAGGGTCTCACTCTGGCCCAGGCTGACCTGGAATTAACTATGTAGTCTCAGGGTGGCCTTGAACTCAAGGTGATCCTCCTACCTCTGCCTCCCAAATGCTGGGATTAAAGGCGTGTGCCACCATGCCTGGCTTAAGAAGATATTTTTTTAATTTTAAACATAAATATATTTACAGTTTATCATGTTTAATTAAAAAATAAAATAAATATCCATCAAAGGAATATATTCTTATTTCTGATTTAGGATACTGCCATTTATTGTTCAGGTTATACTTCAGGTCAGCCAGTTTCTGGGTCATATTAACAAATGTCCAAGGGCTGGAGAAATGGCTCAGTTGTAAGGTACTTGCCTACAAAGCTTGATGACCCAGGTTTAATTTCCCAGTACACATGTAATGCCAGATGCACAAAGTGGTATATGCATCTGGAGTTTGCTTGTAGTGGCTAGAGGCCCTGGTATTCCCATTCTGTATCTCTCTCTCCAAATAAATAATAAAAATAAAAAGTAAATTTCTTGATATATTAAGGCATGTTGATTTTGAATAATGGCTTCAGAAATGTCTGGTTTTTTTTGTGAGTGTTTGGGGCTGTGATGAGGTAACACATTATGTTGGGGCAAAATTCATGAAGCTAGCTGATCATTTCATGGTGTCTTGGAAGCTTACTGGAAGAAGAGGGTCCAAGATCAAATCACAATATTCCTTTCAATGAAACAGCCCTATGATCTAATTCCCTTCTATTGGACCCTTCTTCTTACAACTTCTGTCACCCCTCAATAGCCTCATGGATGGGAGACAAAACTGCTAACACATGGATCTTTACAGCACACTTATTTAAACCATCCAGCTATGTTTCATGAAGCAACAAAAATCATATATGTTTTAGAGATTTGAATCAACAAAAGTCTCTCTAGGTCCATCGTTGAGCAAACACCCTCCATGGGAAGGCTCAGCTTTTTAATTCTACAGGCCTATAGGCCTCCATCATGCTGTTAAAATTAGAAAAAAATCCATATACTTATATTGACAAATAAAGATTTCCACCCAGATGTGAAATAATAACTTGAATTCACATGTGTTTGTATAAAACACTTAGCAGCTTAAGAAAGTGAATTTTCTCATGCACCTGGAAAGATCAGTGAGAAACATTGGTGAGTGACAACACCATACACTGCTTTTATTTCTCTAATAGGAAGCAGTTTCTGACCTTTTTACTCACTAAAGAATCATATTCTATAATCCTGTTATCATTTTACCTTGATCTTTTTGACATTCTTCTCATATATTGAGTTATGAAGGTTTTTTTGTATGCACTAAAAGGCATCATTTAGGGTATTTTAATATTTATTCACATGTTTATTCATAAGCTCTGTACCTGTAGGCATCATATCTTAAAACACTGATTAGGGTATCAGGGATGAGGGAGACATGCTTTTGCCTCATGTGTCTTGGAGCATTTCCAGGAGATATATAAGAATATAATTAGAACATCAAATAATCACATAAGTCCTCCAAAGAATAGTCGTAGTGGTAGTAAAGAAGATAAAATGAACAAGTTAGGAATGTACCTGCAGCCTTCCAAGGGGTTAGGGTTAGGGACAGTTAAGATCAATACGAGAAAACACTGTACATGGGGAAGGAAGAAGATATAATGACAGGAGAAATGGCAGTGATGAGGAATTGTAAAATCAAACTTTTTAAAAAAGTTTTTGTTTATTTATTAGCAGACAGAGAGAGAAAGAGGCAGAGAGAGAGTGGGTGAACCAGGGCCTCAAGCCACTTCAAACGAACTCCACCACCTTGTGCATCTGGCTTACGTGGGTACTGGGGAATAAAGCCTCAAATTGGAGTCCTTAGGTTTCACAGGCAAGCGCTTAACCACTAAGCCAATCTCTCCAGCCCCTGTAAAATCAAATTTTGAGTTCCACATGACTCAGCAGGTTGGGTTGCAATGCAGGTGAGAGAAGTACTAGACCCTGAACGGGAACTCTCATTGCTTATTTTAACCCTCTGAATTTGTTCCTAAGGAACAGAGGTGCTACTGAAAATTTTGTGAGAAAGACGTAATACAAGCCAATCGACCTATCAAGTGAAGACATTCGTTGATTGAAATACTTAGCATCAAAAAGATATGGAAATCATAGCAAAATTGTTCATGCAAGGAGAGAGTGATCATTCATCTGGGGCTTCTTCTTTGACAGCAAGGTAAACAGGCTTTGCATTATACAAATTCTGAATATTTTATTTCACATGGTAGATTCTTTTCATAATAGTCAATTAAAATAACTGTAAGAAGGTAAACTGATATTTTGCCAACTTTCAAATTCAAAAGTGGAAAGTTTTAAAAGTACATTAAAATATTAATATATAAGAATATAAAATTAATAAGAAATAAGGAATGGGTCCAAAAATCTCCATTATATCTTTTCATACGCCATTTTATTTTATTTTTTTCTTTTTTAATTTTTTGGAGAGAGACAGAGAGAGAGGGAGAGGAAGACAGAGATGGGCGTGCCAGCAGCCTATCAGCTGCTGCAAACGAAATCTAGACGTGTGCACCCCCTTGTGGTCAAGTGTGGCATTGCACCCTTGCATCACTTTGCATCTGGCTAAACATGGGACCTGGAGATTGGAACCGGTGTTCTTAGGCTTAGGAGGCAGGTGCCTTAACCGCTAAGCCATCTCTCCAGCCCTCCTTTTATTTTAAGAATAAGAAAAATTCTACCTTTTCTCTTCTGAGGTAGTGAAAATTTTTGAAAATATATAGATACATGGGTTCTTACTGGAGAATATAATTCCCAAAGATGGCTGTCCATAGTTTTTCCCTGTTTATATAGGGGTGTGAGTATTTCCTTTAAGAAATGCAAGAAGTGCTTATAGTTTCTTTCTGTTCATTGATACAGCACCATGATTTGTTTTAATAAGCAGAAATGGTAGAAGTACATCATTCTGAAAAAAATAACAAAGGTCTATAATTCCTCAATGGATGAGACACCTTGCAAGAAATGAGGGCTCATGGAGTGAAACAGTCTTCTGAGACTTGCAAGGGAGGTACTGCTGGATCTACTGGTCTATTTTGCAGTTAGTTACCCTAGAGGACAAATAAATGTACCCACAGAATTTTCAGAAGTTACCAGTAGTGATTGCTTTAATCATTAGAGGCTTATAATGATTTATCATGCAAATTTTTGTAATGGCCAATTGCTTAGTTGTCTAAAGAAAATAAAATGTCATGAAGTATCTTCCATTGTCCCTTTTTCAATACTATATACACATTATTGATTCATCCCTATTGAAGTATGCCAAGGCACCTATGGCACAAACCTGTATAGGAAAGTTGTAAGTGGTTAATTTTGGATGTAGTATTCCATAAAACTGTAAATTCCTATATAAGACAATAGAAATTCAGAAAGAGAGGAAATTCTTTTGGGGTTCATTTTTATTTCATTGCACAAGCTCTGTGCAAAGTTACTTGCATTATGAAGAAAGAACAAGCAAGAATTATGTGCCGATTTTGGCCTTTGAGGAAAAAAAATGAAGCGTAAAGCAGGTTCAAAGATCACGCATGTACTCAGACTCAAGCAAATAAATAAATCCCTTTCATTCTTGAAAGCCTTTATAAATTTCTTAAGTAATTTTAGTACATTGTGGAATTGAGTGTTATTTTTATAACAGGTTATAAATATTGTGGTTAGAGGTCTACCCAATAAACTTCCTGTTTGACTGCAAAGATATGTAAGCTCAGCATTAAAAGATACAAATTTAACAATTTATATGCATAAACATGATACATGTGCTTATTATATAAATGTGTGTATGATATAACATCTTTGTGAAATGTACATTTTCACTTGATTTTTGTTCCACAAAGAGATAATTTTGTTTTGTCGACATATGTTCTTTTAGTTCTTTTAAATATAATAATTATAAACAGTATAAAAAACACTGAGTAATTCAGATGTGATGATTATAATAGGATTTTCTAGAGCTGAAGAACAAACTGTGCAATATAAAGAGTTTTATTAAGATGAATGGCTCACATGATTAAAGATTTTAAAATGTTCTATACCCTGCTGCCTGCAGGTTGGCAACCTAGTCACAGGTATACAGTAGGCCTGAGAAGGATAATAACCCATATAAAATTACATGGAAAATCCAATTCTGAGGAAAATAGAAGACTGGTATCAGCTCAAGCAGGCACACAGCAAGGGAGTGATGAGTGATTTCTCCAAGTTCTATTTTATTTTATTTTTGTTGTTCTTTTCAGAATTTCAGTGAATTGGTTGTTGCTCAGCTACATTGGGAGGGATTCTATTTTACTTATGGCACCTGTTTAAATGCTGGTCTTGTTCTTCAAAAACATGGCAGATGCATGTTTAATCTAGGGACTTTGTATTCTAATAGACTTGACATGAAAATAACTGATGCTATACTATTAGTAGTTAGAGAAATGAAGTAGGCTATGTTGGTAAATAGGGTCTTTTCCCATAAAAGCAAGAGAAGAAATCATAAAATCAGTGATATAGTTTAAATTCATAATTGCTCAGTACTTACCCATTTCTCTAAAAGTTCTATTGCATATCTCAGACTTAAATGTTAGGTTAAATTCAATCATGTATGGTTTATGATATGACTGAATATTTCCTAATAGCAAATTGAAGAAGATCAATGTAATTCATGTAGATGGAAAGAACGTCACTTTTAATATGTTTACTGTGAGAGGGCAAAATTATATAACCTTCCCTGCTTAAATTTAGGTTGGCCTTTAAATGTATCATTAGTCATATTTGAACCTACAGAGGATCAAAAAAAAAAATGGTACAGAAGCTTAAGTTTTCTAGTATGAGAAAACTGAGGCCATTATTGCTGTTTAGGCTCCTTTCCTTCCAGATGTGGTGTCTAATTTCTGAAGATGTTTCCCTCTTTTTTTTTTTCTTATTTTTAAAAATAATGTTTATTATTTATCTTGTTTACACTGCTTAGGTAAATCTTTTCATAAACTTTGTAAAAATAAGACATGATTCTCAGATTAGGTTTTCTGTTTTATAAAAAATATATTGAAAAACAATATAATCATTATTCTCATTTTATATTTTAGTTCCTTCCTTAGACAATTTAAATTTGAGTTACTTTTCTTTGTAAAACATGGATTGTGAGGATAAGTCTAATGAATATAAGGAAGTAGATGATACTTAAAATTTCATTCTGTAGCCTCTTTAGGTATTTAAAAAAAAACAAGACTTGGTGAGTATTCAGTTTCAGTAAAACAAATTTCAATGGATCTAAGACAATGTTTTCTTATATTTACATGTTCATTTTTATATAATGATAACACAAACATTTTGGCAGCTTTCTATGCAATAATTTTGAATTTGAATGAAAAATGTTTAGCCAATGTGCCAAGTGTGCCAAAATCACAGCAAATTCCAGTGTGCTGACACCCTATAAATTTCAATCTGTTATACACAATAGGTATATGCTCATTTGATAAACTTCATTTTGTTTTCTTCCAAACTTTTCCAGATAACCCACAGAACATTAAATGGATGATTTTATTAGTTTTTTAATTTAAAAAATATTTTATTGATTGATTGATTGATAGATTTGAGAGAAAGAGAGAGAGAGAGAGACAGAGACAGAAAGGGGTAGATAGGGAGAGAATGGGTACATCAGGGCCTCTAGCCACTGTAAAGAAACTCCAGATGCATGTGCCATCCTGTGCATCTGGCTTACATGAGTATTGAGCAATCAAACCTGCTTCTTTAGGCTTTGCAAGCAAGTGTCTTGTTGCAGTCAGGTTCACATTGCTGGCAGAAATCACCCAACCAAGAGTGGATTGTGGGGGAAAAAGAGATTTATTTTGGCTTACAGGCTCGAGGGGGAAGCTCCATGATGAAAGGGCACGCCCTTATGGTGTTGGGCATAGCAAAGAAATATTCATCCAATGCAAGATTTAAAACAAGGGCAAACATCAAACTCTGTAGCATCAAGAGCAACAACTCTAGCCAGTGACAAATCTCCATGTCCTATAATTCTAACCAGCAACAAGTCTCTGGAGTTCCAATTCCACCCCTCCAGCTAGGCTACTCACAGTCCTGGAAAACTTCATCAGGGGTCAGCAGCTCTCCTTGGACCATCTTGTGGTCCTCAGCATCTCCACTGTGTCTCCACTGCAAGCCATGGATCATCCTCATGGCCCCATAGGGTCTCCATGCAGGCATCCAGCAAACATGCTTCACACTGCCCATGGTCATTTCCAACACACAAGACCATGTTGCAAACTCAATGAGCTTCTCTTTCCTGCATTTCTTATACTTCACAATACCAGGTAGGGTGCCAATTTTTCAATTCAGGGGGGAATAAAGCAGTCTTTGAAGAACAGGGCACTCCTTCAGCACTGAGCCCCCTTCAAAAGAGTCTGCATTCTTCTTGCTGCCCCAGTGCAGGTCAGCTGACCCAGTCTCAAAGGTTGTAATTTCTGTCTTTTTTTTTTATTAGTTATCTATATCATGTGCACACAGCCATGATGGTACCGTTGTTAGCCTTCTCCCTGCCCTTCCCCCTCAGAGATTGTGGGTCTTGCATTGCGGGGATAGCCATCAGTTATCGGGGTGAGTCAATGTCTGTGCATAATGACACAACTTATGGCTCTAACAATCTTTCCGCCCCCTCTTCTGTGAATTTCCCTAAGCCATGTTGGGGTCATTTTAGGTCTATTTCAGTGACAAGGTCATGCAAATCTCTGTGTCTTTGGATATCTGGTTTGGTAGGGGTTGAGTGTTCTCTGTTTCTGTCTCCTTCAACCCTGTGTTGATAACAGGTTCCCTGAGAAAGCAGCACTCTTGCTCATTTCCCCAGTTATTAAATGGGTTCAACTGGTGCCCTGGTGAGGTGTGATGGGCTGATTCTCTCCTCAGGTTCTACATCCACCTGAAAAAGAGAAACAAATTCTCCAATGGAAAGTGAGGTCAGTGCAAGATACATGGATAACCATTTTTTTTTTTAGAGTGAATTTAATAGGTGTAGGCCCTCTTATATCCCACTATTGGTGGGAGCTTGATATTAGAGAGCAAACTTATTCTTGGATATGGTTCTGACTTGTTTTCCAGTTCAAGGTATGGGTTCCCTTCCACTGAACAGATATGTTAGCCAAATCAAGAGCAGTTGGTAACCCACCATGGCGGTGTGCTACTATTGCATTTATGTGAGCATCACATCAGGTTGATTGATGCTGGGAAGTTTATACCATGAGTTGCTTAGACAGATCCTGGTCATTTTCCCCCAGTCGCTCATGTAGTACCTTCTAGCCCTAGACAAGCTAACTCTCTGGAGACTGACTCTTCCAGCCAGGTCACTCCATGTTCCATCCCAACAGCATATGGTGTCTTTGGCAATAGGGTCTTAACATTAACCTTTGGTGGGTCATCTAGTACTCTGACAGAAATCTTTCTTTTGGGAAACCTTGTGGGTCTCACTGATCAGCAACTTATTGTGGATGTTGACCAAATGATGGTACTGGGAGTTATAGGTCAGTGCCATGGGAAAAGAAGGAAGAAAAATATAGGTAGTATGAAAGAGAGAAGAGGAGGAAGAGGGAGTGAGAGAGAAGTTGAGGTTAGTCTTCATCCTCCCTCTCCAGGCCCCTGTGATTCAGGTGTTCTCTCTAAACACCTGATGGAGGTTCAGCCTTTTAGTATGTCTTTCAGGATATAGTATTTTTTGGTACCATTTCCAATTTGGTCAAGATTCCCCCCCTTACCCTCCCTTCCCTCCCTATCACCCCTAATGTCCAATCCTAGAAATGTTTATTAGGGGTGTCAGCATCTTGGGAAAATTCAAGTTAGGAGCCTAGATAACTGAGACCATGGCACTCTTATCTTTCTGTGATTGGGTGAGTTTGCTGAGAATGATCTGTTCCAAGTATGACCATTTTTCTTCAAATTGCATTGTATCATTTCTTTTTCTTACTGCTATGTAGAATTCCATTGTGTAGATATACCACATCTCAGTTATCCATTCATCTAATGATAGACATCTAGGTTGATTCCAGCTCTTAGCTATTATGAACTGAGCAGCTATAAACATGGTTGAGCAAATATCTCTGAACTGAGGCTTGGCCCTTTTATTATAAATGCCCAGTAAGGGAATAACTGGGTGTATTGGTACCTCTATAGTCATCCTTTTTAGGAGTCTCCATATTGCTTTCCATAGTGGTTGTGCCAGCTTACATCCCCACCAACAGTGAATGAGGGTTCCTACTTCTCCACAACCTTGCCAGCATTTTTTGTCATTAGATTTTTTAATGTTTGCTATCCTTCCTGGGGTGAGGTGGAATCTCAGTTGTTTTAATTTGCATTTCCCTGATGATTAGGGATGTTGACCATTTTCTTATGTGTGTGTTTGCCATTTGTATTTCTTCCTTTGAGAACTCCCTGTGCAGTTCTCTGCCCCATTTTGTGAGTGGGTTGAGTTTTTATTGTTTAGGTTTTTGAGCTCTTTGTAGATTCTAGAAATTAGGCCTCTGTCCTATGTGTATTCAGCAAAATTTTTCTCCCATTCTGTGGGTAATCTATTGGCTATGCTTATTATATGTTTGTCTGTTAAAAAGCTTTTCAGCTTCCTGAGGTCCCAATGGTTGAGTGATTATTTAATTTCCTGAGCTACTGGGTTTTGTTCAGGAAGTCTTTTACCACTTCTATATCATGGAAAGTTCCTCCTAATTTTCTTCCAGTAGTAGCAGTGTTTCTGGTCTTATATTGGTATCTTTGATATATTTGAACTTAATTTTTGTGCATTGTGAAATGTGTAGATCAAGTTTTATTTTCCTGCATATGGTTTTCCAGTTTGTCCAGCACCATTTGTTGAAGATGCTGTCTTTTTTACAGTCTACATTTTTGGGGCCTTTGTCAAATATCAAGTAGGTGTAGTTACTTGATCCAAAGTCTGGGTCCTCAATTCTGTTCCATTGGTCTATAATCCTGTCTTTATGCCAGTACCATGTTGTTTTTATTACAATGACTTTGAAGTATAGCTTTAGATAAGGTATGGTGATGCTTCCAGAGGGGTTTCTTTTGCTGAGGATATGCTTGGATATTTGACCCCTTCTGCCATTCCATAAGAATTATGAGATCATTTTTTTCTATCTCTATGAAGAAAGACATTGGGATTTTATTGGTATTTCATTAAATCTATATATTGCTTTTGGTAAGATTGCCATTTTCTCAATGTTAATTCTGCCTATCCAGGAGCATGGGAGGTCTTTCCATTTTATCAAGTCCTCCTCAGTTTCTTTCTTGAATGTTGTTATGTTTTCATTGTAAAGGTCTTTCATACCATTGGTTAATGTTATTCCAAGCTATCTTATTTTTTTGGATGCTATTAAAAATGGGACAATGTCACCCACTTCTTTCTCTGTATCTGTGACTTTTGAAAATAGAAAGGCTACTGATTTTTGTGCATAGATTTCGTATTCTGCTACTTTAGTGAAGGAGTTAATCAACTTTAAGAGTTTTGAGATGAGGATCTTGGATCACTTATGTATAGAATCATGTTGTCTGCAAATAAGGCTAACTTAGCTTCTTCCTTTCCAATTTGTATCCCTTTTATTTCTTTCTCCTGTCATATTTCTTGAGCTAGTATTTCCAGTACTATGTTGAAAAGCAGAGTTAAGAGTGGACACCCCTGTCTTGTTCCTGGTCTCAATGAGAATTCCTTTAATCTCTCCCCATTAAGTATTATTTGGGCTTTAGGATCTTTATATATAGCCTTTATTATGTTGAGACATAGACCATCCATGCCTATTCTCTCCAATGTTTTTATCATGAAGTGATGTTGTATTTTGTCAAAGGCCTTTTATGCATCTATCAAAATAATTATGTGAGTTTTGTGTTTAAGCTTATTAATGTGGTGTATTACATTGACTGTGTTCCTGGGATGAAACCTACTTGGTCCAGGTTGATAATGCTTTTGATGTTCTGTTGAATTTGATTTGTGAGGATTTTGTTCAGGATCTTTGCATCTAAGTTCATGAGGGAAACAGGCCTGCAGTTTTCTTTTCTTGTGGCATCTCTGCCTGGTTTTTGTATTAGGGTGATACTGGCTTCATAGAAGGAGTTGGGGAGCTTTCCCTGTTCTCCAGTTGTGTGGCACAATTTGAGAATGATTGGTTTCAGTTCTTCCATGAAGGTTTGATAGAATTCCGCTGAGAAGCCATCTGGTCCTGGACTCTTCTTTTTAAGTAGATTTTTGATTACCCTTTCAATCTCAATGGTTATGATAGGATTGTTCAGGAGATTAATCTGCTCTGAGTTTAACTTTGGTAGGTGGTATGAGTCCAGGAATTCATCCATTTCCAGCATATTATCAGTTTTGTGGATTAGAGGTTTTTGAAGTAAGTCCTGATGATTCTCCCAATTTCACTTATGTCTGTTGTGATCTCTCCTTTTTCATTTCTAATTTTGATAATTTGAGTTGTCTCTTTTTTCCACTTGATCAAATTTGGTAGGGGTTTATCAATTTTGTTTATTTTTTCAAAGAACCAACTCTTTGTTTTGTCAATTTTAAAATTGTTTTCTTAGTTTCCAATTCATTAATTTCTGCTCTGATCTCAATCATTTCTTTCCATCTGGAGCTTTTTGGGTTGAATACTTCTTGTTTTTCCAATGCCTTTAGGTGGATGGTTAGCTTATTGATTTGGGATCTCTCTGTCTTTGTTATGAAGGCATTTAGCGTACTGAATTTTCCCCTGAAGACTGCCTTCATTGTGTCCCATAAATTTTGGTATGCTGTGTTCTCATTGTTATTCATTTCTAGAAATTTTGAAATTTCATTTTTTATTTTGTCCACTACCCATTTATTATTTAAGAGTGTGTTGTTCAGTTTCCAGGAGCTGGTTGGGTTCCTGGCACATCTTTTGTTGTTCATTTATAGCAATGCAGCATTGTGATCTTATATCTTGCAGGGAATTATGTTGATCCTCCTAAATATTGGAGGCTGGCTTATGACCCAGTATATGATCTATTTTAGAGAAACTTCCATGTGCTGCTGAAAAGAATGTGTAATCTGTGGGATTTGGGTAGAATGTTCTATATATGTCTGTTAGGTCTAATTGATCTATGTTGTTGTTGAACTCTCTTATTTCCCTGTTAATTTTCTGTTTGGATGATCTCTCTATTGCCAATAGTGGATTGTTGAATGGTATTTCTGGTGTTGGTGGTTATTTCTGTTTTGTTGTCAAGTAGGTTTTGTTTTATGAATTATTATGTACCTGTGTTTGGTGCATAAAGATTGATGATTGTGATATCCTCTTGTTGAACTGTTCCCTTGATAAGTAAGAAGTGGCCTTCTTTGTCTTTTTTGATTACTTTTGGTTTGAAGTCTATTTTATCCAACATAAGTATAGCTACACCTGCTTGTTTCTTATTTGTGTTTTCTTGGAATATCGTTTTCCACCCTTTTACCCTGAGGAGGTGTCTGTCTTTAGTGGTGAGGTAGGTTTCTTAAGGACAGCAGATTGATGGGTCTAGTTTTCTGATCCACCCTGTTAGCTTACATCTCTTGTTGGGTGAATTGAGGCCATTAATATTCAGGGAAATAAATGTGAGGTTTGATTTAATTCTTCCATATTGTGGTGGTTTATGTGGTTTGGTGTTTTATTGATCTTTGTCTTTATTTCTTTCTTTCTTCTTTCTTTCTTTCTTTCTTTCTTTCTTTCTTTCTTTCTTTCTTTCTTTTTCTTTCTTTCTTTCTTTCTTTCTTCTTTCTTCCTTTTTGCCTTATCAAAGTTTGGTTATTTGGTCTACTTCTTGGGGGCACTTGAGATTGGTTATTTCATTCTACTGTGTGGAGAACTCCCTGAAGTACTCTGTAGGTTTGGCTTTGTGTGTATATATTATATAGTTGTAAAGATGAGTTTTTTTTTTTTTTTTTTTTTTTTTTTTTTTTTTTTTTTTGGTTTTTATAGGTAGGGTCTCATTCTAGTCCAGGCTGACCTGGAATTAATTATGTAGTCTCAGGGTGGCCTCAAATTCATGGTTATCTTCCTACCTCTGCCTCCCAAGTGCTGGGATTAAAACATGTACCACCATGCCCGGCTGTAAAGCTGAGTTTTATCATGGAAAGTTTTTCTTTCACCATCGATTATGAGGGATAATTTTGCTGGGTAGAGTAGTTTGGGTTGGAAGCCATAGTTCTTAGAGTTTGCAGTGTTCCATTCCAGACCTTTCTGGCTTTGAGAAGTCTGAAATAATTCTGATAGGGTTTCCTTTATGTGTAATGTATTGTTTCTCCCTAGCTGCGTTTAGGACTTTCTGTTTGTGGATTAATGTTTAGAGTCTTAATGATAATATGTCTTGGAGAATTTCTCCTTTGGTCCAGTATATTTGGAGTTCTACTAGCTTCTTGTAACTTTGTGGGATTTTCTTTTGAAAGACTGAGAAAATTTTCTTCAATAATTTTGTTAAATAAGTTTTCCATTCCTTTGGTCTGTGTTTCTTCCCCCTCTGGTTTACCCATGATGCTAATGTCTTGATGCTTAAGGTTGTCCTACATTTCCCTCATGTTCTGTTCACAGATATTTTTCAACTTGTTGAAATTTCTGGACTCATGAAGTTTCTTCTGTTTTGTCTTCTATTTCTGAGTTTCTATCCTCTACTTGGCTGACTCTATTCTTTAGAGCTTCTACAGAGTTTTGGGCTTGTTCAATTTGGTTCATATTTTCTACTGTTTTTTTTTTTTTATGTATAGTTTCCATCCCTCTGTCTAGTTCCCTTTTCACATCATTTTCTGATTTTCTTAATGCTTCTTGGAGTTCATCCTTGCATTTTTTTATGTTTTCATTGAACTTAGCCAGCTGGTTATTGAGGACCTCTTTTTCTTCACTGTCCTTCAGATCATTTAACTGTCTTTGGAATCCTTACTGGTTCTTTTCTATTAGGACTAATCTAACGAGGATACCAGTCAAACAATTATTGGCTCTTTGTTGAGTTTCTGACGGTTGTGCTATTTGCTTGGCTAGGGTTGCATAGCTTGTCTCTTCATTTTGGGGCTCTGGTCATATTGTCTCTTCTAGATTTGATTTGAGACATCCATTGTGGGGCTGGACAGTCTAGCTGGATTTACTTGCATCTTGTTTTCAATGCTATTCCTTTTCGATGTGGTCTGCCCATCACAATGGTTCAGAAAGCCTAGGGTGTGGGATGCTAACCTGCTGGCCTGGGGTGGAGTGGGTTGGGGGGTAGTGTTTAGTGTGAGGGCAATGGGCCCCAGAGTTCAGAAAGGATGGGGTGGGGGACACTGTCCTGGATCCCCGATTGGAGGTGGGAGGGGACCACAATCACCCTAGCTGGGCTCAGGAAGGCTAGGGCAGGAACCCTGGCCTACTGCTCTGGGTCCGTGATCAGAGGTGGGAGGGGGAGTGGCAGGAGTTCAGGAAGGCTAGGGCAGGAGCCCTGGCCTGCTCACATGGGTCACTGATTAGTGGTGGGAAGGGTGCCATGATCACCCATGAGGGGCTCAGGCTGGCTAGGGTGGCACCTGACTAGTGATGGGGCTCAGGCTGGCCAGGGTGGGACCTGACCAGTGATGGGGGCAAGGCTTATGCTGGCTAGGGCAGCACCTGACTGGCAATGGTGTGTGGGTCTCAGGCTGGCTAGGGAAGCACCTTACTGGCCATGGAGTTCAGACAGGCCAGGACAGGACCTGACCTGCCATGGCATGTTGGGTTTAGGCCAGCAAGGGTGGGACCTGATCAGCAATAGTATGTGGGGCTCAGGCCATCTAGGGAGGCAACTGACTGGTGATGGGGCTCATGAAGACTAGGGAGGAAATTGAACAGCAAGGGGGCTCAGGCTGGCTAGGTAGGGACTGGACCTGTGATGTCAGATGGGGCTCTGGCCAGCAAGGGCTGCACCTAATTGGAGATTGGGCTCAGGCAGTCTAGGAAGGGACCTGACTGTTGATGGTGCCTGCCTGAGAGCATGGGAATCAGTGGATTCCCTATTTTGCTCATCCACCTCCTCCCTATGGAAGCATACTAGAGCCAGCAAAACCCTTAAAATCACTTGAACCTTAAGGATCTTGCCTTTACTTCACTGTGAGGCAAGATGAGGTTAGGCAGATCCCATCTTGACCCAATGTTTCTCTTTTGTGCTTTTATGCTAAGTGTTAATTTTCACAGTTAGCATGATTTTAGAGTTTTAACCCTAAAGACAGGCAAATATCTGTCAGACCTATGGTCCAAGCAGAACAAAATCATATGAGATAGATATCCAATGAATTGAGCTACAAAAGGTTAGCTACGCAATGAAGTGAACTGAAGTATAGGTCATGAGATTGAAAACTGTATTACATGCCCTCATTTAATGGGTCAACTAAATCCTTCTTAAGATATGAAGAGCTTAGGAATGTAAGATTCAGTTGTTATAAGTATAATTATGATTAATATTCAGTGTGTCTATACATAATACAGAAAACTACTCTGGGCATAAATATCTCTTGAGCATTTATATTCAGATCTTAACTTTCTACCCAATAATTTATTAACTCATTGGGGGTGGCAAAATTCCTTATAGTATAAATGCCTTTTATTTCTGAGTAATTATAGAATAAAATATAGAGATAATGACCACGGAACCAACATCAACAAATTAAGATTTAATTTGTATTAATTAGGTCTGCATCTGTCTGTTGTAAAAATTATTTATTGTGATTACAGTATGTTCAAATCTGTGTTTACATTTTAAATTTGGTAATTAAATGAATTTTTAAACTTACAGGTATAATATGTATGATGACAAATCTTCATTGTCAACTTGATGGGATTTAATCTCCCCAAAGAAACATATCATTGGGTGTTTCTAAAACAGTGTTTCCAGGAGGTTTAACTGAGCAGTGAAGACTTCCCCCATGAATGTGGTGGTACTATCCCATAGAATCAGTATAGGGATGAACAAAATGGAAAAAGCAGGCTGAGCTCTAGCATTTTCCCCTGCCTGCTTCCTGACTGGAAGCAATGTGTCTGGCTCCTCTGTTCCCCTCACCATGCATTCCCTGCTAGGGTGAACTGCCCCTCAGACTTAAGTCTCCATTAACCCTTCCTTAACTGAGTTCTTCTTGACAAGTATTTTGTCACAGCAGTGTTAAAGGTGAGAAAATTTGATAGGAATGTGGAAATTCTTAAAGTTTCAAAGGTTTTAAATGCTTACAAGAATTTAAAATTATTTCTTTGGTGGGATCCTCATGCTGATACATCAGACTGGAAAAAAAAGAAAAAATGAAATTTTAAAATATAACCTAAGATGTTTAAATAAATTATAGTGAAGTTGATTTCCCCTGAGTTTCATTGAAGAACTGTGTTTATTTGACATATTCTAAAATCATTGAGTACTATTTGTGGCCCAAGTCAAAGAAATGTTTTCATTTCTTTTTTCTAAGCGAATTTTAAAATGAATGATAGACAATTTAATTAAATAAAATTTTCAGAGAAAATCACCAGTTATGTTGGATACTCAAACTAGAATTTTTGTAATCTAATGACACCAGTTTGAATTCAATAGAAGCTGCTTTTTTTCTAAGACCTGAGAAGGAATTCCACTGATGTCCATAGAGAAATCCCACTCAGGGGTTTCTCTGCTCTTGCAAATAGCAACAAAGAGCCTCTTTGTATTTGCATGGGAATTTAGGAGTAAAAAATAACATAATGCTTTAAATTAATTTTATTTAAAACCTACAAAAGTATAAAGTAAAAAAATCTTACAGTACACATTACATATTTTTCAAGGGTCAAAATAATGTAAGTAAGATATTATCTGCTAGTTTTTTTCTATTCCCAGATTTAAATGCTGTTTACCTTGTGGTAATATGTTTTAACTCTGAGCAGAGTCAATGGTTTTTCTCCTGCTGTTGATGATTTTAAAAGGGCATAGTCATTTTGAGTCTCTTTTCACAGATATTCTTATTTAGCACATATAATTCATTTTACATTATTTCTTCTGAATGTATTTGCAAAGAATTACAGGGTGTTTTTACACTATTTTTACCATTTTAATGATGAGCTTCCATCTATCTAAATGTACCACAAGGTACATATATTCATTTAGATACATGGGAATGTTTTGTGTTGATGTTAGTATATCAGCCTTTTAATGGTGGAGCTAGTAATGCACAGTTGATGACTTATTGTGTCCTATTATCTCATAATTACTAAAGGGTAATTATTTTATACATTTTACCACACACAGATTTTTTTCTAATGGGTCTCATTGATGGATCAATTGCACATTACATGCAGATGGGGTTTTAAAATTCTCATTTCCTATGGGAGCACTAATTTATAAGTTCTGCTTTACCCTTGATTAGGACCAAGAACACATCAGACCCTTGTCCTTTTGAACATGTTTTGTTGCTTTCTGCATCTCACATTGACGACAAACACATTCAGAAAGCATGGATTTAAGGTTATGAATAAAGACAGAAGAATCATCTTTTTAAGTTGTAATGTCAGAAAATCAGAATTACTTTTTTTGATTTAGGATATGTAAACATCCAGTCTTATTAAAAGATTGACTTTAAAACAAACCCAATTCTACTAAGCAATAGAAAAATCAGTTTTCTCTTCTATTTTTTTATTAAAGAAACCACATAAAATAGATGTGCTATCATGGAAAAGTGGGTACTTTCTCTATCATTGTCAGAAAGCAAAAATTGCTTCTTGATTTAGGATCTCATAAAGTGTAAGGAGGTGTGCGTGAATGGAGACAATCAATAGTATCTATTGTTTCTTGAATAGAGGTCTATGCACATATTCTAACCTCTGAATATGTTTAAAATAGACTCTCAAAGCAGGAAAATTCAGGCTGTGTGTGTGTGTGTGTGTGTGTGTGTGTGTGTGTGTGTGTGTGTGGTGTTGTATATGTGTATGTGTAGTACATAAGCTACCAAAAGGTGATGTCACATGTAATGAGTGCATTAAGATTTTCATTTAATATTTAGGATCCTTGAAAATGACCTTGTATCTTTAGCCATAAATCAATGTTTCTTGAAGAAGTGATGGGCAAGTTTCACAATAATGTCAGGACTGTAATTCAGATGATACCAGACTGTTGAATGATGTGTAATTTAAGATCTCACATGATCTCTGCTATGTCCTTCAGTCATGAGTGGAACTGGGAATCTGTGAGGACAATAGCTGGTCTTTCCATTTTGATTCATCAACAGGGGCTGTAGGGACTTCAAGCTCCACAGTTAGGCACATCTTGGCATCAAAACTCTTAGCACAGTGACTGACTTAGAGGGATTTTTCCATGAATTTCTGTTAAGTATAACATCATTAAACACTTTATAAGTAAAAAAATCATAGTTACTGAAGAAATTTTGTAATCCTCCATGGTATTTTTTGAACTCTTTTACAATATATAACATAGAATTTGAGTTATTATTTACAAAAAGAATAGCTACCACTTTATAAGGTTATACACACTTAACTCAGTATCTGTTGTTCCTTGAATGGAACAATATGATTAAATAATCCTAAGTGATATGTTATCCATGGGTATTTTACATACAGATATATAAACTGTATCTAGTTAGATAAATTGTTCAATGACAAAAATAGTCATTGGACACTAAAGCCAGGATTCACAGTCAACCACTTGAAAAAAAAAAAAAAAATCAGCATGTATGCCAACAGTCTCCACTGTCAAACTTATTGCCAAGAAAGTGCAGTATGTCCCAGAACAGAGACATGGCAAGTTGTAATTAATTAAATATCTCACAGTAGCACATGGGAGTTTAGCAGCTGTCCCCCACCCTCCAACATGTGGACCACTGGTGAGAAGAGATTTCCTTTTACATCCTTTCTCACCATGTTGCTTTGGCTATCATATCCATGTCGAAGGTAGGTTCCTGGTGGTTGCCATGACTAAACATTCAAAATAATGGGCTGGAGGGATGGCTTTGCTATTAAGGCATTCATCTGCAAAGCCAAAGGACCCAGGTTCGATTCTACCAGACCAATGTAAGCCAGATGCACTAGGTAGCACATGCATCTTGAGTTCATTTGCAGTGGTTAGAGGCCCTGGGGCTCCCATTTTTTTCTGTCTGTTTGTCTTTCTCTAGCTGACTCTTTCAAATAAACAAATAAATAAAACTTTTAAAAACATTTAGAAAATAATGTAATGAAAGTCAATGAGTAGCAAATGTGATTGAACAACCATATTCTAAATTTAAGAAGTCATACCATGCCCAGAAGAAGTCTACATGACAGGAACAATAGTAGTTATAAAGAATTAAGTAACATATCATTTTTCAGACATATTAAAAAAGCAATGATTCACTGATGTAATTTGTTTGAGTAAACTACTTAATACATATAACTACCAGATATTTATTTTGGTCCTGGGATTCCTTTGAAAAATTCAATGAGAATTCAAAAGGTCATCAGAAAAATTAAGAAATTTCTGTGCCTCACCATTCAGAGATATGCTATTTGAAATATAAGGATAAGTTCACCAAACTTCATTAAGCACTTAGCTTCTCATGTATTCACAGAATCTTTTCTCAAAGAATTCCAACACTACAGTGAAGATAGATATGAAGTTTTATACATGGGAACAATATGTATGTCAAGTATGGGAGAGACCATATCTCTGCATAAAAATTTGAATTTTTGAATTTTGAAACTCATGTCATGAGGAGCTGAGAGATTTCATTAGATACAAAAGCTGATGTAAGAAATTTCAAAAGTCTATAAAAAAGAAAGGTCAAATATATGACTCATTTAAAAATATGAGTGATATAATAATGAAGTGTCTGCTAATAAAACAGTACTATTACTCACTGAATACTTGGTAGATATCAGTCAAGGCATAAGACACTAGGATGTGAGGAATAATTCAATGTACCTTTACATAGGTTGTCTTATCTACAGCAGTTGCTCTTTAAAAGGAAAGAAAATAGCTGGGTGTGGTGCTCAGGCCTTTAATCCCAGCACTTGGGAGGCAGAGGTAGGAGGATCTCTGAGAGTTCGAGGCCACCCTAAGACTACATAGTTAATTCCAGGTCAGCCTGGACCAGAGTGCGACCCTACGTCGAAAAACCAAAATAATAAATAAATAAATAAATAAATAAATAAATAGAAAGAAAGAAAGAAAAAGGAAAAAAAATAGACAAAAAAAAAAAAAAACAAACCTGAGATTTCAATCAAATGGTAAGAGAAAAGATTGGAATAAGCTGGGTGGAGTAATATATTACCATCAACATTAAGAGGCCAGGCACTTTTAAAATAACATTTAATTACATTGGTTTAACTAACAGGCACATTCATTCACAAATACTGATATTTAAATGAGCTTCATATTACTGAAAAATATGCTGAATCTGTGCATCCTACTGCTGTGTAAATTAGAGGCATATGTATATTTCTCCAGAATCATAACTTATTCAGTTTATGGTCTAATTATTGGCTTAGAAGATAAGAGAATAACAAATTATCATATGAAAGTCATGATCCTGGGAATAATTAATGCAGTAAAATAGATTGCTCAATATGTGAACAAGTTCATTATAAATTCTAGGCAAAGGGCTTTATTTCTCAATAATGATAAAAACAGATTTTAAAAAATACACCTAAATTATTAAGATACAATTTTATTCATTTCCTGAAAATATTATTTGAACTCAATGAGTCTACTACCTTGAAATTATTGAGTCTGTATTATACTAAGTTCTGCAAATCGACTTGTGTAGTTTGAGTCCACTGATAATTTTCTGTGTTCTGTAGGTGATTCTGATACATTCTAGTGGCAAATAGCTATTTATGCTTAGTGGCAACCTGTGTTGTGAGTCCTGCCATAATGCATAAATAATCTGTAGTGATGTTATGTCATTAGAAGGCATTGGCCATATTCTCTTGTCTACACTGTGGGCCAGGAGAATCATCTAAGATACCTCTTCATCGCCATGATATTGGATGCATATCTGGAACAATCTGGCTTTACATACCGTCATCATTCATATTTCTTCATTCATTAGAGAGTTGCATACACTTAGCCAGCTACTATTCTACTAAAAAATGATACAAAATTGAAAAAGCACACACACACAAGGAAGATTTCCATTTGAATAGTCACAGAGATCTTTAAGAAGTAGGTGGTTCAATAATCCCAGCCAAGGAATGGAAATATCAAGTGTCAATCAACTAATGAATGGGCTAAGAAAATGTATGTGTGTATAATCTACAAAGTGAAGTGAAAATTAAAGGTAAGATAATAAAATGCTGTCACATGCAACAAGATGGATGGAACATAATGTTATTATATTAAATTAAATAAGCCAAGATATACAGAGATAGGCATAACACACTCTCACCTCTATGTGGAATCATGACAATCCAAGCTCATTTCACTGCAGAGAAATGTAGAATGGTGGGTATCAGACTTCATGAAGACTCACATCGAAAGGAGGATGGGGTATGATAGCACATGCCTTTAGTCCCAGCACTTGGGAGGCAGAGGACCATGGTGAGTTCAAAGCTACCCTGAGACTACAGAGTGAATTTAATATCAGCCTGGGCTAGAGTAAATCCCTACCTCAAAAAAAATAAAAGAATTTCTTTTTTATTAAACAGTAGGGTGATTATAGACAATAATAATACACACAAAAATACATATGTGTATACGCATATATACATATGATATGTGTGTATAGGGTGTATGTATATGCGACATTTGTGTAAGTACAGATGCATATACCGCATGCACATGCCCAAAGAGGCTATAGATGTACATCATGCGTCCTCTATTACTCTTTTGCAATATTTTCTTAGATGGATCTCTATCTGACCCTGGAGCTGCCATTTGGGGGTGTCAGACTGGATTCCTCTGTCATTGCCCCCAACGTGACTGGAGATTTATGTGCCTGTGACCATACCTGACTTTTTATGTGGGCACTAGGGAATCAAACTCAGGTCCTCATGCTTGTGTACAAGTCCTCTTAAACTCTGAGCCATCTCTCTAGAATGAAAAACAGTTACATGCTCAGGACAAGGAGTGGGGATAACAAAGTCTTGCCGTACTTAAAATAATTGGATACTAGTGCAATTTGCTAAATTTTGTGAGAAAAGGTATGTCTGAAAAAATATTTTTTATACCTATGAAATTAAATGTCAGTGGAAACACTTAGAAAATAGAGAGTGGATGCTTCTAGAAAGTGGGCTATGGAAGAGATTTTTATTTTCTCTGCTGCTGTCAAATCTCTGGCACTGTAATCAAAATATATGACTCCATTAGTTCGATAGGAATATAAACAAGCTTTAAGAATAAAATCAAAGCTTGGATAGATTTCCTAGTGGTTAAGGTGTTTCCCCAGGACCCACGTGAGCCAGATGCACATGTGTATGGAGTTCGTTTGCAGTGGCTGGAGGCCCTCACATGCCTATTCTCTCTCTCTCTTTCCCCCTCTTTCTCTCTCACTCTCTCAATTAATTAATTAATTAATTAAAAGAATAAAATCAAAGGGTCTGTGATAGACATTCCAAATGAAATTTAAGATCTTTCAGGTAAACAGAAGCAGAGGGGCACAGCAGGAAGAATGGTGAGAAAGGTGAAAAGCAAAGACCGAAAATACTACATCCTGTTCAAGTTGTTGAAAATGTTTCCCGATGGCAGAAGCAGAAAGACCACAGAGACAGTGTAGGAGAATGCGTAAGCACTCAGGCTTCAAATTTTAATTTATTTTTTAAAATAATTATTATTTATTTATTTGAGAAAGAGAGATAGAGAGAGAATGGGTATACCAGGGCCCCCAGCCACTGCAAACAAAGGCCAGATGCATGTGCTACCTTGTGTGTCTGGCTTATATGGGTACTGGGAAAATGAACTTGCATCTTTAGGCTTTGCAGGCAGGTGCCTTAACTGCTAAGCCATCTTTCCAGCCCCAACTTTTACTTCTTGAGATTTTATATCATGATCACACACTGGCTGTATTACCTTTATTAAATTAATGAGCCTACATTTGCATATCAATTCCCATATTAGAAAATGAGGATCATTACTTAATAGTGCAGAGGACTCACTAACTTGCATGCTTTCAGCTGTCTCTATGATCACACACAGGTGGTCGTGAGGATACTGTGCCTTCTATTTCATGTCCTTGCATTTCTCTCTGCTTCATTTTGTCATGTCTCTGAGGAAGAACCAAATGCATAAACAAGGAAAACTGGACATGCTAATCTGAAATACTGCAGGATATAAGTCCTTGGAGATGCTTCTGAAATAACGCATACTTTCTCCCTCCTTTTATATGAGGATCACATTCTAGTTCCTCAGAGGGTCTACACTGTGATTCAATCCACCTTGCAGTTTATTGAATTTCCTGTTCCCCAATGTAGTTGTCCCTTGCTCTTAGTTTTGTTTCCTGTGATATTTTGCCAAATAAACAAGTCCTGGGTCAGGTTTTGCTGTTGAAGAAATCTCATTTAAACAAATGCCTATCTCATGCTTTGAGGAGGATTAGATGATATAATCCATATTTCACACAGTTAGATACATCCCTCTGCTTCCAGCACAGAGAAGTGGTGAAGAGAAAGGCAAAAAGGGAGAATGGTAGGATTTTGAATGGCTCCCAGATACCTGATTTATATGACTAATGGAATAGGAGTGTTAACTGCAATTTTATTTTGAGTAAGATGGCTTTCAAAATGAAGAACAAAATTTTAAATGTGCTAGTAAGGAAATTCTTATGATGAGTTCAGCATTTATTAAACAACCACAAAAAAAAAAAAAAAAAGTGAAAGAGTTTATTGGAAAAACTGAGTGAGAAACCCAGAGAGAAAAACTACTGTAACACAGAAAGCAGGGGCGTTGTTCTCACATCTAAAGTGCATGTTTCAGAAAAAAGAGGGAATATGGGGTCAAAGTTTCATAATTCATTGATCCAGAACTTCTAGGATCCCATGGGAATCTACTTTTTTCAACCTTCTTCTCCCAATTTTTCTTTATTATTCTCCTTTGGTGAGGTTAGGTAAGGGGCACAGATGGTCAGGATGGGTTGTGTAAGTGCTGTGAGGCCAAGGAGGAGGAAGAGTAGAGGTTATTTGCCAAATTCAATTGATTCAGGTTGTATTCTTCAATTCACTACTGGTTGCTTGGTCTTATAGTCCGTCTTGTTTCTCTAATTCATATATTTAATGGAAATGATTTGACAATTTAGTGGAAATGTGAATTAAACTTAGCAATGTGCATAATAATGTTTTTGAACAAATTTTGTGGTTTACAGTGTTAGACAAATAAGAATAAGGCTTCTGATATCATCCTTTTGGTAAATGTATGCTTTCATTTATCTGGAGAGAGTCTTAGTAATGGAGAGTTATAAATCATGCTTAACTTCATAAACATTTTTCAAAATCATTGTGGCATTTTACATGCTCAACAGTGACTGTTGTGGTTTCTGGCTATTCTTCCTCATCTGGTTTGGGGGTTGTCTGTCAGTTTAACTCATCCTAAGTGGGCAAAATAAATTTTCCTATTAATTTGTATTTCCCTCATGACTACTAATCTTGAACATCATTTTATTCAGTTACTAACCTTTTATTTACTAGATCTCTATTCAGTTTTTCCTATCTATATTAGTTTGTTTCTTTTTATTATTAGATGTGGCTTTTGTTGTAGATACTCTTCTTCTGTCCAGGATATATAGTCAATATTTTCTTCCAGTCACTGTTAAAAGGCATAGTTTAATATTTGTGATAGCACGTTTATTTATTTTTTTCTTCAGGAGTACTGAATGTTTTCTGCCTATGAAATCATTGCCTCTTCCAAGATTATGAAGTTCTTCTGTTTTATTCTAGAGTTTTATAAAGATTATGAAGTTCTGTTTTATTCTAGAGTTTTATAAATTTAGCTTTATATTTGGTTGATGATCCACTAAACATTGATTTTTGTGTATAGAGTGTGGTTAATCTAGATATATTGCTTTTGCTTTGATGCCACTTTTGAAAATATCTTATTCTTTCTTGAATTACTTGTGAATTTACAGGTTTTCTGTATTCCATACCCTTCATATCATGATAGACCACATAAAATCTTTCAGCACTTATTGGGAAATAAGTATTCTTTTTGGTATGTGTATATGTATAGCATGTGGACATCTGTGTATATATGCATGGAAGTATGTGTCTGGGCACATGTATGTGTTTACATGGGCAGTTGTGTTAGTGAATGTGCATATCTTCCTCAATTACTTTCCACTTCATTTTGTATATAGGTTCTGTCACGTTAGTAAAATTCACTGATTCAGCTGGACTAGCTAGCCAATGAGCCCTAGCAATCCTTCTAGTGCCACCTCTCCAGCACTGGGATTAGAGGCAAGTACCACCTCACTGGGATTTGAGGATGGGATTTGAGGATCCAAACTCACTCTCATGCTTATGAGGCAAGCACTTTGCCTATTGAGCTATCTCCCTGATGCAGAAGTATTGCTTCAAATAAAATTTAAATTTATTTATTTTAAGTTGGAGCTCAATAGCACATGGGACAGAGCAATTAATAATCTATATTTAACAGCATTATGTCTACCTCATGACAGGCAATCACTGAGTTGGGAATATGTTGGACACTTTTCCTCTCTTTGCTATAATTTCCTTTCTCTGTCTTCATTTGCAGGTAGAGATTTTTTTTTTTTTAATGGGCATTGGTATAGAAATACCTGGAAAATAGGACTAATGAAGTGGAAAAGCTTTAGGTTGAGAATTCCGGAATTATACCATTCCTATTCTTGTTACAATACTTTGTAACATCACTGCCTCTCTAACCTGCCATTCTAATCATTATCATCTAGTCTCCTCCAAGACCATCCCTGCCTTCTTTTTACAGTTCTGGACACAGCCAATTCACTTGGGTTTTTATTTCTGCTCAGTTTTCTTCACCCTATCATCTTGCATACATGTGTGCCCTATTTGATAAGAACATGTCTTCTTGAATTCAACCCTGAAGCATCATCACCATTTTTTTTTTTTTGTGAGGTGGGGTCTCACTCTGATCCAGGCTGACCTGGAATTAACCATGTAGTCTCAGGGTGGCCTCGAACTCACAGCGATCCTCCTACCTCTGCCTCCTGAGTGCTGGGATTAAAGGCGTGCGTCACCACGCCCGGCTCCATCACCATTTTTAATTTTCCTTAATGCTCATTTCTCAGAGATTGCTTCTTTCTAGAAGATTCTTTAGTACTGCTAAATTTAAATGAGGTGTCTTGCTATATTTTGCCCTATATTGGCATTACCCATGGAGTTTATTAATGTCAGAGTTTGTTAATACCATGTTAATTTCACACAATGAGCTCTGGGATTACATGCAATTATCTTGACTCACTATTGTACCTTTAAGAACTAGGTCAGTGCCAGTTATGCAGCAGTTGTTTTAAAAATTTATAGAATAAACACAAAAATAAGTGAATGAATCAGCCTCAACTTCTTGTTCTTAAATTATCTGGCACACTCAGGAAATGTAGCTAAGAGAAATATAAGTAAGTGTTCTATTTGCATACATTTCAGACATACCTATGAACCACATAATCAATTAAAATGGTTTATGTTAGTTATCTAAATCTTTACTTTTCTATATTAGTCATAATTGACTATAACCAGATCTAATTTTTGTAAAGTTTGTAAATGGACTATTCAGTATTTGTGCAAGGACTGAGTTGCAAATCCAGTGTTAGGCAGCATGAATTTTTAAGATTGAATGTTAAATAAATGATCAGACATGCAAGCAAAATTTGGTAGTAGACTTTGGGGCAAAAGAAAGCAGTTCACTTTGGGCTTTTAAATTGGCAGGCTTGGAGCATGGCTTTCTAGATATCGGTGCTTTTCCCAGGCAGTGCCCACATGCTAGAAAAAGAAGCAAAATACAGTCTGCACACAGTCAAATGCCAGAGGCAATGTTGTGTGCTGCGAAGGTTCAGGCCAGGTCAGAATAAAAATGACTACTAACCAGCCACCCATCTTGTAAAATAATATAGCAACCAGTCATTACGTATTGCCCTTTACAAATATTAAAAAATAAGTCAAAGTGTCAGCCACCAGACACACCAAGTTCAGTGGTGCTTTATTGACGAGAACCATTGCAAGTAAGAAATGGCTGTGATATGAACTTCTGTAAATCAAGCTTACATTTCAACTCAATCTAATTATTGTAGTAATATGACCTAATGGTGCTTCGACAGCCCCTAAATACTCAGAGATGTTGTCGTAGGAGAAAAGGATTCAAATGGCTCCTTGTTATTATGGTGTACTTGGATACATCCTGTGTTGGGGGCTATTGTACTTTCACTTTCATTTCTTATTTTTCAATTTGTTTTTGGTTTAGCTTTATATTTACAAACAATTTTAAAATGGAATTATCTCCTTCCACCCCTAACTGTACTCTAAAGCCCATAGAATCAACATTTTCTACTTCAATATTCTGTTCCCCAAGGTATTTTTATCTTCCTTAGACCTGTTTCTAAAGTGTTTAAGCTGATAATTGATGTTAAGGAGGTTTCAGGTTCCTTCATTTTGCCTGGAGTCTTCCTAAATCTCTGTTTCCTCACCTGAAAAGTGGAGAGTTATAAGAAAGTTATATTTGCATTTGGTTTACAAACATATATTTGTACAGAATTAATAAAAAATTATAGGTGCAATTGGCATAAATCTTGTCCTACAGGTTAAGATTTATTTTATATAAGGACTAATTCCCCATCTTTGTTTTGCCATCAGAAAATAACAAAAGGGAGAAATTTCAGAGCTTTCTCTTTCCTCATCATTTTATCTGAAGAGGCTCAGTGACTAGAAATCTCCTGAAACCACAGGTCACTGCCTTATTATCCCATTTCTGTCCTCCTTTGTACTAATCATGCTCTTTATTTATGGTAACCCTGTCTATTTTCCTATTTTCTGTCACCCTCAGTGTTTGGATAAAAGCTCCATGGCAGTAGGGGCCATATTAGCATTTTTCAATTACATACTACTGACACAAAAAACTCCTAGGGGGTCTTGGTCAGCATTTGGTAAATGGGATTTTTTGACATCAGACACCACATTTATAAAAGAAGGAAATTCCTTGAATGATGCCTGTTATGAGGATGAGCTTTCTCAAGGATTGCATGACTTTTGCAATTACAGTCTTTTCTTTTTATGTCTACTCAAAATGCCTTTTCTTTATAACATCAATAAGTAACTTCCCACATGACCAAAGGAAGTTATGTAAGCCTGCTATGATGTTATAGCCTATTTCCCAGTAAGCAGAGGGTAAAGCCAGAAGATCAGGAATTCTAGGCCACTATGGGATACAGAAAGGAAATGTTAGTATCTTTTGTGATTTTTCTGAAGAAATCAGTACCAGGCCCATATATATATTTAATATATATTAAATATATCTATAATAACTTCTTTCAATAATGTGTAAAATAGAATTCATCAAATTATTATATTTTATTATTCTATAATTGTCAGATTCAATTAAGTCTACAACTAAGTAACACTGATAACTTCACTCAGCCAACATAACCAGAGGAAGTGAAGTCAATAAACTTATTTTGCATCTTATATACAAAAATGATCATTGATTGAATTTTTCACTTTATAATCTCTTACTCTGATAAAAAGTATTCTGAGTATTAACTATATTTTGTTGATTGATTTCTTACACAGTAGGAAAAGATAATCAAATATATAGCTAGAGGGTCTTTTCTACTTTTGCTCCAATACTTTGAGCTTTCCACTAGGTTAATGCAATAGTTGAAATAACATTTCTCAATGCCTGATACGTCCATTCAGATGCATATGAATTTATATACACATGAAACAAATATTGTTCAAGGAGAGAAACCTAAAACCTGCAAGAGAAATAAAACAAATAAAACCTTAAATTTCAGTGACCACAGACTTCATGGTCTTACTTTTTGCCAAAGAGAGTGGCTCTCTTGAAGAATTATTCTAAATTGAGTATTTAACAGCTAGAATCACATAATTGGTTTTGTAAAGCTACTTTAAGCTCCACTTTGAGCTGATTCCATCTACTCATTTATAAAGTTTTAGAGAAAAAAATGTGATCGTGGCTTCTTTATTTTATTGATTGAAATTGCCCTTTCACCTACAATAGAACAGTCAACGCAGAATACAACTTGTAACTTTACTGTGCACAATAGATATGGCCTAAGCTCATACTTCATAATATCTGCTTTATTGTCTTAATTTTCACAGCTAAGGACTCTGAAATGACAAGGACTAAATGTGAAGATACGATAAACAGGGAACCCATCCCCACCTGTGCTTCCCTGTCTTGAGATCAGCATTTTTAATACATACTCTAGATTATTTTGGAGATCATCTCTACTACATAATTTGTTAGATAAAAACCTTATATTTAAGGAAGCAAATTATATTCCTAATGCCATACACAATAATCTAGATAGGTCCTATGACCAAAACTCAAGTGTATTCATGAATGATTATCCTAGCAGAGTCCTGAGCAATAGGGTCACTGAGTGCAGGATCTAAAGCACTGAGCTGATTTCAAGGACATCATTTATCTTTTCAAGTGTCATCAGATTTATGGATATACATATATGTACACATGATCAACATGTTTATATAAGCTGTTTGTTTCTAAAGTTTTTGATCAAATAAATAACACTAGAACTTTAGAACCTCTGATTTTCCCTTTAGCTATCCAAATATATTCATTTTATAAGTGGAAAGCTTTTTCAATATTACTAAGTTTCAAAAAGCTAGTTGGAGAGCTAAATTTTCACTTTTTTAATCTCATCTTTTTTGCAATGCTGGAACATCTAGATATGGGAAAAATATACATATGGAATTTATGTAATTGTATGTAAGTGGAAAATGATTAAAATATACTCTAAGAAATATATTATTATAGTAATTTACCAAATGCTATTCTTGGAAAGCACTTAAGAGAAAATGGCTTTGTTTAAAATAAAAGATATGGAATACCATCAGACTAAAGAGAGAGATTTTCAGTATGTTGTTGTACAACTATGAGTTTAGAGGGTGTCCATCGTGTCTAAGAGAGTGATTGTGAAGGATTCCAAAATATATGTTACCAAAATTATAGAATATTTTATGATTTAGTTATGGTGTTCAATCCTCTCGCTTCTCTAGGCTTGTCTTGATTAAAACTAAGAATTGCATCAAGGTAAATTTTCATTCCCAGGGACATAAAGAAATTGAGTCTCTTAATTTAATCAAATGTCATAAGAAAAGCCAGATGTGGTGGTTCATGCCTATAATCCTAGTCCTAAGGAAGCTGAGACAGGAGGATCATTTCTTCCTTGCCATACCCTGGTACATAATAAGTTCAAGGCTAGCCTTAGCTACCTAATGAGTTTTTTCAATAAGCCCCTCCAAAAAAAAAAAAAAAAAAAAAAAAAAAACAGTTGCAGATGAAACAGAAGTTGCAAAAGGACTGTGTTCATGAGGGGATCCCCTGGTTGGAGAAAATGTTGGGTTAATTTTGGTCTAAAAACTTCCTAGTATTTACTGTAATAGAAATCAACACTTAGCATGAGCACTTTGCATTTTTAATAAAATGTGAATCATAATATTCTTATTTGTAGGTTGAAATTTAATTAAACTTATGAATATGAAACTTATGCAAATATATACAGTTATATATAGATATGTTTTCTTTGACCAAGGTATATTTACAGTAACAGTGTTTTTATATATAGTATTTCCTGTGTGATAACTACATGGAGGTGCATTATAGTAAATTTACATAAATTGCTTTTAGATATTGATTTGTACATATCAATATTTATTGATTTAATACTCTATATTATACTTTTGAGATCTGATTATATTAGGGAACTGCTCATTTGTATAAACTAACTTTTTGATTTATAACTTGTAAGTATATGTATACACATACACACACACACATATATGGTCTGTTTCTGTGGAGTTTAAAAGTAGTTTAGTCATTTTTTAGTGGGCTATGTATTCAAAGTCTTATTTCCTCTATCTTCTTGATTTAATGAAGAAATCAATTGCAAATAAGAAAATTGATTAATAGCAACAAGCAGGGTATTGCAGTACTAAAATCCTTTTGAAAATGGAATCTGAATTAATGGCAAGGTCTATATCTAACTCTATGTTAATAATTGACAGAAGGTTGACAATTACAGCAACTATTGCTCTTACCTGCTACAGATTCCCACTACATCTGCATCACTACTTGTTAGTACCTTCAAAGACTAAACGGAATGCTATATGCCAAAACTATCTCTGACTGACAACTGTGTTTTGACATTAGAAGCACAGAGTAAAACCACACTTTTCAAGTCTTCATACTTACCCAAGCATTCCTCAGTCAACAGGAGACTTAGAATCCACAAATGCCAATCTTCCCAAACTGGCCACTGAAATACCTGAGTGTCTTTCTGCACAGCCTCCTAGTGATCCCTGAGGGACTAAAATCCAGGGCATCGCAGTGAACTGCTGTGATCCCAAACCTGGATATCTCCTTCTCTGAGTGACCTACTAAATTTCCCAACTATATTCCTCACATTCAAACCTGTTACAGTTTATTTGAGAAGGGCATCTTAAATGAAAACAATCATGCTTTGTATGTGAATTAGCTTACCTAGATTGGATTGCCTACATATATACATACCTAGGTGACCCTCTGCTCTTCCATTTCAACAGAGGAATTATTTAATTTCTTCTCTAAGCGTCTTATAACTACCATTACAAAGAGAGTTCAGCTAATGGTCAGAGGATGTGAATTATTTGCTTTAAATATGGGACCTAATATTCTCCAGAAATTCTATGAACATAAATAATAAAGTAAAATCATTGCATGTAGAAGGATGCCCTTTGACTTGGAGATATTCCACAAAGTTCATTTCTGCTGTGGGTTGTTCTACCTCCTATGTGTCAGAAGCAGCTGGACACACTGGTCATGTGACTGTACTCTACCTGTCAATGCGAATCTACAGAGAGCATTGAGCACCATGCTCTGTAACCTAGAAATGCATCCCATGAGCCCAGTAGTAGGTACGGTGTTAATTACTAATGAATGAAACATGAAGTCATTTTTATCTCCAGTTCTACCCTGGGCTGTAGGATACACAAAGGGAGGTTCTCATAGATGCCAGCAAGCTTCCCCAGGAACAATTAGTCCTTCAGTGTCTAATTCAAAGGCTGCTTAGGGGATTTATTCTCCTTGAGTTAATGGGAGCATGAGTGTGCACTGAAGGGAGATTGGCCCCCAAAGACAGGGAAGCAAATTAAATCCTTATTTTGATTTGAATTGGGAGTGAATAAAGTGTTCACTGTTCTGTAAACATAAAGGAAGTTAACATGGAAGAATGGATGGAGACTTACTTCTCTGTGTGACAAGGGAGACCCCAGAGCAGTTAGCACCTGGGAACCTTCAGGGAAAGAGCGAGACAGAGGTGGCATTCATCATACTTAGGAGTTATGGAGATTTTTAGTAAATGCTGTATCAATGTAGTTAAATCTTCTAAGAACCAATAAAAAAAAGCCCTTTACCCTTTCTCCTCTCTATTACAAGCAGTTGCTATTTATCTTGTTATGGATATCTTGAAAATAGTCAGAGTACGTGGAGTGCCTGGGGGATGAAAACTTCGAAAGGAAAATGTAACTGTATATCATTGGCATTCATGAGAAAATTCACATTAGATATTTGAAAGGCAGGTTCCCAGTAGGCAAAGGGAAAATCAGGAACAATAATGTGCCAAAAATACTAGTCCAACCAGGACCTCCAGGATCTTATGTCAGGTAGAGTGAAGGAAAACAACTTTAAAAGATGTATGTGCTCCTTGGTATACATTTACTATATTTCTATGCATACATTCTCTGAGAAAAAAACTAGATTGTTTTTGGAATTGGCAGGAAGTGAGTTCCTGATGTTTCTGAAACATTGAATGATTCTCATATTTCTTTTATGCTATAGCTTCTGAATAACATCTTGCAATGTGATCAGTACATTTTTATCCTCGTTTTTAGAAAAACAGGGCCAGGTGGCTTTGTGACTCAGAGCACGGTGTATTGGACTTTTAGTGACAAAATAAATTATGACCAAGTATCCCTTTGCATTTGGGAGTCCATATTTATTACACTGGGGATTCACATATGGATTTATATGTGTTTTTCCTGTTCTGCAGCTGTTGTAGGAGACCATAGATTAGTGGATGACTTATTGGGCATGCAGACTAGAGTGTCTGCAGTCATGAATGGCATAACCATGGAGACATTTTCTGAGAAATGTGCTACTAGAAGACTTTGTCATTGTTCAAATATGATGAAAATTTTTTAATACTAATCTTGATGGTGTAATTCAAACACTTGGCATGATTCAATTAGTAGGCATAAGATGTGCAAGACTGTAAGATATGCATACTGTAAACTAAAACATGTCAGGATGTAAATACAGACACCAGTGACATAGTCATGTAGTATCATTGTAAAGTTTTGTGTAATGCACAAAATTATTACATGTACTTGCATACAGTATGTAGCACAGCAACTTTTTTTGTATCTGCACCATCAAAGACATGTGAGTAATACCTTTCAAACTGAATTTATGGCAGCTATGGTGTTACTAGGTAAATAAAAATGTTTAGTTTTATTATAATTTTATGAGACTGTGGCATAGGGGGCCTTCCATTCACAAGCAGGTTGTTATACACTGTATGATGATGTGTGTGCATCTGTGAATAGGTGTGTGGAGGTGATATCCTTGCCTGTTATCGCTTTAATGCAGTCAATGAAGGCTATGAGTCCTTCACTCAGTTATTTTCCTATCCTAAACTGCTGTCTCAGTCACTTAATGGCAGGGAGCCAAGGTGAAGTGCAGTTATTTCTCTTCATTCCTTTTATTTAAATAAAGGTCTGTTTCATTACTTTTCCAAGAGACTACAAACAGAACAATAGTTCAACTTGCTTGTGTTTCTTAGAAGATTCTCCTAAATCTTTTTTTTTTCTTCTAAGATATCTCTGAAATACAAGTAAGATACTCAAAGACAACAACCAATCAATCCTCCATTTGCTCAGTTCTTCTAACTCTTGTCTTCTGTGCTCCAGGACACATACACATAGAAAATCCTGAAAGTAAACCATGCAAAGTGTATTATGAAAAGATATGCTACCACAAATGTTTCATTCATCCCATTATTAAAGGAACCTGGAGTTAGTAAAGGAGTAGTAGAAATCACAGAATTGGAAGGGTGCTGAAATTGGAGAATTCCAGAAAGATGGACCAACATAAATAGAACAATAGAAGCATCTGTAAAGTAACTAACTTGTTCTTGTATGTTTGGTTATGTTGTACTTAGTAAGAACACAGATAATAAGAGTAATAATAACAGTTATTATGTATTAGAACCTGAATTCATTTGGTCCAGGTTTATAATAGTCCATATGAATAAAATCACCCTCCCTTCAAACCCAGGCTATAGCTGCTATTGTTATCCTCATTTTATTGATAAGGAAACAAAATTACTTACCTAAGTTTAATAAACCATCTAACATCCTTCATAACACATGAGGCAAAGACTGCATGTAAATACATGTAGGGATGAAGATGAATAAATGGAAATATCTATTTGATATTTTCTTCCTCACAATAACTGCCCCCCCCAAAAAAAATCAGGGACATAGCTGCTTTAACAAGTGCAGTTAAAAAATAAAATTAAAAATCAACTTTGAAAGAAAAAGAAGGCACAGCCAGCATGGCTGTGAAGGTCTCATCTGAAATGCATACAGATCCACAGAGCTTGTGACTTGATTTTCTGTTCCATCTCCCTCTAGGCAGGGTGGGCTGATGAGGTTTGTATATTTCACCCTGTACATAAGAGTTGTGGTCAAAGGACAGTCTACCAATTTCCAAGTTGAACTACTGGGCATGTTAGTAGGTCCAATCAAGAAATAATTTTTGAAGCATAACTGTTTCCTCAGGTGCATCCTTTCCTCTAGGGCACTGCAGGAAAGGCAGTTTCTAGATCTAAGATGTGCCCTTCATCTCCCTTTGCATATTCCCTACCCTTATTGGTGTTTCCCCAGAGTTTTATGTTAAATCTACCACCTCTACTGGAAGTTAATTAATTAAGTTTTCTTGCAAAGTTATTCCAAGTACATATATCCATGTAGCTGACAGGCATCCATCCTTTCAATTTCCTAGAAATATCCCAGAGCTTTTCTGCATCACTATTGATAGGCAACTGTGTTTTCCTTGTGAGACAACTCCTGCTTTAGTGAGGTCAGGACTGCTAATGGGATCACATATCAGGAGACACCTTGATGATGGAGAAGATAAAAGGTCCAATTATTTGTGGGCTAGGGACCATGAACCTTACCTACAGGACCAGGATGGAATCAGTGCATATCCTATTCTGGGGTATGCCTAATTTATAATGCTTTTTTCTCACTTATTTCTATGCATCTATTCCTTACGAAAAGTAGATGTGCCATCATGTGCATTTTGGACAACCAGAATTTGCCAAGGAAGTGAATAAAATCCAACCACTTATCCTTGCAAGCTTTACAGAAGATAAAAATCTCAATAATACATGTTTCATATGTAAAGAGCTCTTTACAGTAGAAAACATACCATTATATTAATATTACTTCATTCTTACAAATATATGAGCCAACAATAAGGCATATATTTCTCCACCAACATTTGTAGTGAACAAACCAAGCATAAGCATTTCCAAGTCCCTGAAATGACATAGTCAGCTGTTTACAGGGATAGAAATGTGAGACATTGAAATTATTTTCTGGGCCTCTTTATACCAGGACCAGAATTTTCTCTAGTGACATAGAAAATATTTGTCCTCAACAAAACACTGAGGAAAATAGAACCATAGAATTCTGGAAACCTAAGCCAGGCATGGTGGCACACACTTTTAATCTCAGCACTAGGGAGGCAGAGGTAGGGGGGATCGCCATGAATTTGAGGCCACCCTGAGACTACATTGTGAATTCTAGGTCAGCCTGGACTAGAGTGAAACTCTACCTCAAAAACCAAAAAGGAAAAAAAAATTCTGGAAGTCTGGGAGATAATGTGTACTATACTATGCAGCCTTCACTTGAAGATATTTTATTGTGTCCATCAGTGTGGAGGATATAATGAGAAATGGCACAGAAGGGGACTATTTCATTATATTTCAGTCTGGTGTTCTGTATATTATTTGATGTCATGCTGCTTTATTCAAGTCCCAAGAACATGATATGATAATCTTGGCCAGTGCCATCTCGCTTTATAATAGTTTGGGTTATCCACAATGAAGGAGAGTTCTTATTAAGAAAGAGTCTTCTTAAATACCCTAGGGGAAATTTAAGGTACATTTCTCATCTATAAGACTGGTCATTGTGATACAGAACACAAGCTTGGTATGTAGATAGCATTGATCAGTGGAACATTTTCTTGCCACTTGCATGTTGGCTACAGCTGGGTAGGTTACTATGGTCTATCAGTATATTTAGTCATCAGTTTATAAAACAAAGATAATAATTTGACACACTTACAAGTAAGACAATGCTTGTACAATTCTTTACCTAGAATCTAATCCCCTTCGGTATTTAATAAGCCATATTATTACTATTATCCTTTGTGTCTTAGGTTTTTTTACCCCTCCTCCTGGTATTCCATTCTATCACTTCATCATGTGACCTCATCTATGTCTTTTTGCAATATGAAAAGTTTGTGCTTCCAGTTATCTTGTTCACCTGCTGTATCTTGGTGATTATAGACATAATACTTTCAGATATAGGACAGGAACTATGAAAGAATTTAATGTACTGGATATCAGGCAATTGATGGCTTTGAAGGGTCATATCACTTTTGTTTCTTTGTTGGTTGGTCAGTTAGTTCATTATTTGGATCTAACTATATAAGGCAGGCCAGGCACAAACTTGTGATCCTCCTGTCTCAGAAGGTTGAGATCTGAGATTACAAATGAACCTTTTCCTGCCAACATTGATGACTGACTCTTGATGTTGTATTGCATTCTGTGTTTAATGATGTTGGTGATTGTGTCCACTAATCCCACATCATCAGGCAGTTTGTTGTTGTTGTTGTTATTGTTGTTTCAAAGAAGAGTTTCTCTGTAGCCCAGGCTGACCTGAAATTCACTAAGTAGTTTCAAGGTGACCTCAAACTCACGGAGATCCTTCTACTTCTGCCTTCCAAGTGCTGACATTAAAGGCATGTACTACCACACTTGGCTGTAGATATTTAAAGAGAAACTATTATACTCACTTTTCTGTGGTGTTTCACAAGTTTTAAACTCTTCGGTGAGTCTAATTGTTGGAACACCATGTAGTAACACCTAGTTTAGAAGTATTCTAGCTTTCTTGTAGAAGATATAACATTCCAAGTTTAGAAAGCCTAATAAGGTCAGCTGGTATCAATTGTTACATGAATAGAAGTAGATTCTCTCATATCCCAGAAAAAGTGACATCTTTATGTTCTTATCATCACAGAGAACAAGGTCTCTTTTGGGGAAATACTTGCTGAGAATCTTTTGTATTTATACACTCACCCAACTTTTCTCTAAATTACATGAGGAAGATGTGATTCTTTCCTGATCATTATAACAGTTTTCAGTTTTATAATGTTTCAGTTTTATAATTCAGTTTTATAATGTTTGCTTTACTTTCCCTAGGACTCCATTGCCATATATATATATATGTATGTATGTATGTATATATGTCTATCTGTATGTATGTATGTATATATGTTTTGAGAATGATATTCCAGAATATCTAAGTTTAAAATCCGTGTCCTTTACCACTGGCTCAACATTTCTACTTGTTAAAATGCTGAGGGCTGATATTAAGCTGAAATTTGCTACTCTGAAATGTCCACCCTTTGGTCTCAGTTCTGCTCTCTTGAGACACAAATAACAAGTTTAATCCTTCTTCCACAAGATAGCCCTTCAAATATTTGAAGATGGCTCTCCTCTGCCTGTTAAATCCTTACTTCCCCAGGCTAAACATACTCATTTCTCTCCACTGACCCTCATAACTCATGGCTCCCAGCCACTTCATCATCCTTGGCCTTCCTCCCAGGAGAGAGCTCAATTTGTCAAAGTTCTTTTTAAACCACCATGTTCAGAAGAGGATACAACCCCAAAACGTGACTACAGAAGTATAGTTAAGGAAGTCAACAGCACCTACTTTGTTTTAGCCCTCATGTTTCTTTAGTGTAACCTGAGATACTCTGTACTCTTGGTACTTCTGCCAAGACAAGTAAACATTGAGTACTCACATTCCTCCATACTATATCATTTTTAGTCTTAAGCCTCATTTTTTTTTTTTTCTAATTTGAATTGAGCTAAGCCCTCTTTTCCCTACGACAGTCTTTCTCTGAGTAAATTTAAGTAGGCTAATTTCTTAAACCCAGGTAACAACTAGTATATACTTCAGTTAAATACCATCTTATTACAATTATTTACAGTTGAGAACTTAGCTGATCAACTTTGTTCTAGTTTTCTTTAATTTGACAATTATAACAAAACAAGAAAATAGAAATCTTTCCTTTAGTCAAGTTACTTATTCTTGAACATATAAACAAGAAAAAAATTATTTTTCTCTACATACAGCACCCCACAAAACTATGTATATTTTCTTCCAAATGAAACTAAGATACTCTGCACACACCTATGGTTTAATAGTTTATTGTTATAAATATTGCTGTCTTCTTTTTAATTTTAGTTAATGAAGATGAAATAAAATTTAGAAGGAAAGTATGTTCAAGCTCTTTTGAATTTACATATGTGTACATGTGCACACATGTATCTGTGTAATTTTGTATAGTTCCAATATCTCTGATTTTTGCTGCTGTCTGAGAGGTGCATTGTCTTTTCCTTTCTGTCAACCTAGAAATTAATCAAATATCATTTTAAATTAATCAATATGCTTGGGCTGGGAATTTACATCTAGAAATATCTCCAGGCCAATCTTTAGTACAGGGATTGGCAACCTAGAACTATGGGTTAATTATCCTCCATCTGCATTGTGTAAATGAAATTTTATTTGGACATTACCACTCCCATTTGTTTATACCTTGTCCTTGTTAGGCTGCCAAATATATATATATGATAGTCTAGAACAATGCCACACTTTGTTCTCTCTGACTGCATTTTATCATGTAGGCGTGCATGTTCCTAATCAGGTGAGTTTGCTTATTACCTGTTTATATATGGATAATTTGCAATACAATCCTCTGATGATAACAGTGTCACTCACCTCTGTTCTATCCTGGTTAGAGTATATACCGGGGACAGTTCTAGGTGCTTCAATTACCTACACTTTGCAGATGTAAATATAGACAAACACAGAAGTTACAGCTAGGCTTAGGTGTTGTGTCAATTGTCACAGACCACAATGGCACAAGTAGTATGGAAGACGCTCCATGAAGGTTGTGCCTGCAGGTCCTAGGTCTTATCCTAGGTCTTGAACTGAGTTTTGGAAGCCAGTGATATTCTCAGGGCTTCAGTTTCCTCAGCTAGGAATGTATAGTATAGGTTCATGTCATCTATACACTGAAGTATCTTTCAGTTCTGAAATTCATTGAATATGGGTCTTCAGTAGTCTGACATCCAGTTTCTTCAGCTGATATCTTTCCTAAAGAGTCTAAGGCCTCCAGGAAAATAATTGTAAGCTTCTAGGAGATACTCTATAGTAACTAAGCTATTACTATAATTTGGTTTCTTTGGGGCAGTAAGTTCTTGAGTTCAAGGCCATTTTGACTTATATAATAGCAACACTCTATCTTTAAAAAATCAAACATAGGGTTTGGGTTTATTTGATAAAGTGCTTGCCATGAAAATGTAAGGTTATGAGTTCATATTTCAAGCATCCAGGTATATGGCAGGTGTCATGGTCCACACCTATAATTCCAGTGCTGTAGAGGAGAAAACATTCGGAGTACCCAGGGCAATTTTTTTTACCAATACCAGCTGAATGTGTAAGTTGTGAGTTCAGTGAGAAACCCAGTCCCAATAAAGAAGGAGGCGAGCAATTGAGTAAGATACCTGACATCAAACCTCTGACCTCCATACAAGCACAGATACACACACACACACACACACACACACACACACACACACACACTGAAAAACAAGTAAATGTAAAAAAAGAAAGAAATATAGAAATGATTCTACTTCCATAGCAAATGTATTTGCATTCATCTCTTGCTGTTAATAACTTAATATATAATCATGCTTTCTCAAAGAGAAGTACTGTTTTTTTCATGTCCACATTAGACATACTACATTATATCTTTCTACTAATCTAGCATCTATTATAATTTCCTATTTTGAGAACTTGGCATAAAAGTTATTGTAAGTGATAACATTATATTCTGAAAACAAACTGTATGAAGGCACAATTTACCTTGCCATTTTGTCTGACATAATGGCAGTCAGGGTTTTCTAGACAAAACTAGATATTTTTAAGATCATAAAGATTTCATGCTTAAACTTATATACATTTGGTTTGATAGCAAATAAGTCCATGAAAGAATGCTGAGCTTGCAAATCTGATGTAAAAATTAATAAGAATCTTCTCATTCTTCTGGTCATGGCTATGTTTATCACTCTGAAATGAAACAGTCAAGCCACCTGGAGAAAGTGAATTGAGGACTTTTAATTTATCTGATGCAGGTAATTAACTGGTCAATTAAAAACAAAAGGGCAATTAGTGCTAAGATCATTTGTCCAGATGATGAATACACTGTGTGTAAATGGATCTTCATCTCTTCTAGGAAATCCTTTAATGTAAAAGGACTGTTGCTAAAAATGAGATGAGGGGAGAATAATGTCTATTCGCCATCATGGTTTTCTCATATACTAAAGTGATGCTTAAATATGCTAAAGTGATCCTTAAAGGCATGCTTACAGAAAAAAAGTTGGCTATGATTTTGAGGTGATATTCCTCCACCAGCCATTCCACTGCCTCTACCTTAGAAGAATAACCAATAATTGGTATAGCTTCCTCCTCCTCCTCCTCCTCCTCCTCCTCCTCCTCCTCCTCCTCCTCCTCCTCCTCCTCCTTCTTCTTCTTCTTCTTCTTCTTCTGCTTCTTCTTCTTCTTCTTTTTCTACTTCCATGGGAGAAAACCATTTCACAGATTGCCAATGAATTAAGAAGATGTATGATTTTAATTGACCTGAAGACTCCATGAATAGTATATGTTCAATGTACATCATTTTCCACTATCCAACTTTTTGTCACTTAAGTGTACCTACAGAAATTAAAGAGCTTTTTGAGAATTCTGTTAGTTGAAACTATGTTCAGTAGAATATATTTAAAAATCAAAAAATGGAAAGAGTTGTGGTATTAGTTTAGCAAACTTTTCCATAAAATAAATTGACAGGTTTTAGCCATACCTTCAAACAACATTATGGTAACACTATTTGAGATCAGATCAACAAACATGTTTATTAAAAACTAATGGAAAAGTTATGCACTTGTCTCATTATTATTATCCACAATGATCCTGGATTTGACTGTTATTGGTTAAACTTAAGGACTTTGTTCATAGAAAATACTGTATTAAAGGTAATGTCTTCTTTTTAAAATTTTATTATGTTATTTATTTATTTGAGAGAGTGGAAGAGAGAGAGAGAGAGGCAGACAGAGAATGGGCATGTCAGGGCCTCCAGACACATTTTCTGTCTCAGGTATCTGGCTTACGAGGATCCTGGGGAATCAAACCTGGGTCCTTTGGTTTGGTAGGCAAGTGCCTTAACTGTAAAGCCATCTCTCCAGCCCCAGCTATACAGACTGGATAGACTACATGTGTATAAGGAAGTTATGTCTCAGGAGAAAGCCATGCAGTTTCTATCACAGAAAAAGAACAACATTCTTTGGAGGAAAAAAGAATGAATATCCTTGAAAAAAGTGGACCACATAATTTATCTTGTAAATGGTGACTTTTTGAGGGAAAGAAGTACTATTAATAATTCTGTCATGACATTTGAGTAAATTGCAACTGTGTATAGGGAAAACATAGATATATTGTTAAGTTACTATTGTTAAGTTTTTGAGAGAAATATAATCTCCAGAGGAAAATTCTAGGTAAATCAAGGAACAACTTTTGGAGTTAATGTATGATGCATGTACAAGGTGAGTAGGGAGCTGATATTTGTCATGAGTATTTACTTCGTAATCTTCTTAGAAAGACAAGATTCAACTTTTATATATGACTTTCAAAACTGTCCCAATGATTTTGCATGATCAAAGGTTTTACAATACTGACCTAACTTGAAAAACAACTTTGGGAAAGAAAGGGCTAGTAATAGTGTTCTGATTGACAGAATGAAATGATTTTAGGTATATGAAGACATAATATTTTCTTTTATCTTAAAGATGACTTATTTACCCAAAATAGTTATTAATTTCTTGGACTATTCAGGTTTCTATTTTTCTTTTTATTGTTGTTTTGGCATTTTAACAAATGTCTCTCAACAATTCGATTGATGGCAGTATTATTTTTCAGGTAAAAGTCACAATTTTCCCAAAGGGTTGCATTATAATTGTCACTAATTTCAGTGATAAATTGATTCTTTCCTTTCATTTATTTTTTAACAAAAGTGTTAGGTTGGCCTTGACTTCAAAAGGGAAATCCAATAAATTGTTTATAAACACTGATAAACTCATAAAAAAGTTCAAGTCTATATTTGATAAAATAATCCTACATAAAGTGATAATAATGACAATTATAATGCAACCCCTTGGGAAAAATTTGACTTTTACCTAAAAAATAATACTGCCATCAATCGAATTGCTGTAAAAAATTATTAGTTTTTATTCTAGTTACATCAAGAAAGATAATATTTCATAATTAGTAATTCCCAGTAATATCAATAAAACTTAGAATATTTGTTATTTTTATAAAACCACTATTACTATATAAAATAGATTGTTATTATTACAAGTCAATACTATAAACCAACAACACAATTGTGGAAATGAGTTTAGTATGTTTTTTAATCATATTAACATTTCAATGACAAGCGAATTTGAAATCCAATTAGTGAAATTTTTATTAGACACAGAATTTATGCAAACAAGCACCATTTTAATTCATTAAAATATGAACTGAAATTATGATGTTATGAGCTGATATAATTGGAACTTTGAAATATATAACTCATCTACATACATTCTAATATGCCTGATCTCCTCTAAAATATTTAAAGTGCATGTAAAACTGGGTTGCTTTATTTGGATAGCACACTTCATATTAAATGCAATCCATACTGGACAATCAATGCAGTTATTGAGATACTCATGTTTGATGATTTTTTTTTTTCTTTCAGACTGTTGAGATACTGACTGGAAAATCGACTTTTTATTTTTATTTTTTTTACTGCTGATTGTATGGGAGAAAATTTTGACCTTAGAACGTGGAGATGAGGTTGCTATGGAAACTGGTAATTCTGCTGCCGCTCATAAACTCTTATTCAGGTAAAGTATTTTATTATTATGAGTTTAAGTTTATAAGTATATTAGCATTTTATTTCTTTCTTGAGATGAAACAACTTAAAA
This sequence comes from Orientallactaga sibirica, assembly GCA_036365145.1. Taxonomy (NCBI): domain Eukaryota; kingdom Metazoa; phylum Chordata; class Mammalia; order Rodentia; family Dipodidae; genus Orientallactaga; species Orientallactaga sibirica. The sequence goes on from JAEOAD010000007.1 coordinate 42,700,353, forward strand.
CAAAATGCACATTGCATATGTTATTTGAATGACTAAATGATAAAGTTTTGAGGATGACCTTTATTAGAGGAAAGATTTAATTCTTAAAATCTTATAGAAATTCTCTTTTAATAAGTGAACGGAGCCGGGCGTGGTGGCACACGCCTTTAATCCCAGCACTCGGGAGGCAGAGGTAGGAGGATCGCCAAGAGTTCAAGGCCACCCTGAGACTACATAGTTAATTGCAGGTCAGCCTGGGCCAGAGTGAGACCCTACCTTTTTTTTATTATTACATTTTTTTAAAATTTTTTTATTATTTTTTATTTATTTTTGGAAAGAAACACAGAGAGAGACAGACAGAGAGTGAGAGGGAGACAGATAGAGATGGGCGCACCAGCAGTCTCTCAGTGGCTGTGAACGAAATCCAGATGTGTGCGCCCCTTGTGGTCAAGTGCAGCATTGCGCCTTTGCGTCACTTTGCATCTGGCTAAACGTGGGACCTGGAGATTGAAACCGCTGGAGATTGGAACCAGTGTTCTTAGGCTTAGGAGGCAGGGCCTTAACCACTAAGCCATCTCTCCAGTCCAGTATTACATTTTCAAATGTAAAATACGACATTTTAAAGTGACACGTGTAATTGATTTCATCATCAGCAAACACTAACAAATTGTTCTTTTATAATTTAATTTATAGTAAAGTCTTAAAAACCTAAAATTGAAAACAAATGTGTTTACTCTCAAATTTAGAATTTATTTTATAGAAAAGAATACTAAAGTGAAACACAGGTAAAGGTAATGAAAGATGTTCTATCAAACTGAAAATGACATAAGACATTTTTTTTCCTTTATAATAACTAAAAAAAAAGAAAAGAGAATATGTTACTTCATTCACCCTAATCAAAGTAGTATCTGTGTATTAGGTAACTACTGCTTTATTAAAAACCAATGAAAATCAGAGTGGATTAAAATGAAACAGAAATATATATTCATGCAACAATTCTGTGGAATAGGAGCTTAGGGTGGGCTCACTAGCCTCTGTCATTGTGTTCTGGGGCTTGGTATCTGTGGTCAGCTAAACTCCTCTGAGACACAAGTAGTCTAGAATATTTTCAGGTGGGATGTCAGAGCTTCCCTGATTTGGATACACCATGGTCTTTCTTCCTCTCCTGAGAATATTATTTTACATGGTGAGTGGTCAGAATACTAAGATAATGCAGAAGTCATGAGTTTCATGATGCCAGGGCATGAAACAAATAAAGTGTCATTTCTGTGCCTTCCTGTGGATTGGAAGTCATGACACACAATATGCCCTCAGTTTAATGGTTGGAAAGATATGCTGCATCTGCTGAGAGAAGAGCTTCAAATTAACATTGTAAAGGAGGGTGGGACTAGTACAGACAACCATCATGACTTAAAAAAAAAAAAAAAGATCAGCCACAGTCTGGTAAGGTCATCCAGTTCTATTTTTAATTGCTAAGTTTATAAACCTATGTTGTGTCAGAACATAGGCACTGATAAGGTCACCTGACTATCAGAGAAGTTCTTATAACATTTTCACACTGATCCTCACTAACTGTGTGGTGATGGGTATTAACCATATCTAATATAGCCCTAACAAAGGAGTAATATACAAAAATGTTCTTGTAGACAAAATAGCATCCATTAACACTATAGTCATAAAAGACACATATTTAATAGCAATCCCAAGATATGAAAAGCTATCAAAATGCAAAAATATACACAAATCCAGAAGAATCAGAGCACCATACAAAAGTGTTCTTATGAATAGTGACTCCAAGAGCCCCAAATAAAACAGTCACATTCATTCAAAGTGATCACGTTGTTTTGATGTATGCTGTGTCTACAGTTCTGCAAGAAGGATGGTAAGTTAAATACTAAAGTGTTCTTTTAGGTAATCGATTAAGAAAAGACAGCAAAGCTGGAGAGATGGCTTAGCAGTTAAACGCTTGCCTATGAAGCCTAAGGACCCCGGTTCGAGGCTTGATTCTCCAGAACCCACGTAAGCCAGATGAACAAGGGGGCACATGCATCTGGAGTTCGTTTGCAGTGGCTGGAGGCCATGGTGCACCCATTCTCTCTCTACCTGCCTATTTCTGTATCTCTCTCTCTCAAATAAATAAATAAATAAAATATTTAAAAAAAAAGAAAAGACAGCAGAGCTCTCAATGTACTCCTAAATTATATATGTGTTAAGAATGTATGTCAAACTTAAGATTTAGTTTCCTGTCAAAATTCAACATTAACATTTTGCTCTTTAAATGTGTCTGTTGAATTAACATAGGAGCTCTGAAAGACCATTTATGTTAAGTTAAAATAAGCTATTGTTCTCAGAACACACATCAAGCCTTGCTCTTCTATTAGCTGTTATTTATACAAACTGGATGTGACTCAACATGTCTTTTACCATATCCTAAAGAGAGAAATAATCATATGTCCTTGGTGCACAATTTCACTGTAAGAGAACAGATTGGGTGTATGTCTATAAGCCAAAGTATTCAAAGAAGATGACCTAAGCTAAACATCACCCAGATGGAAAGTTGTATTGTTTTACACAGAAGAACATTGTTTTAAATCTATTTGTTTTTGTTTGAGATTTCATGGTTTCTCCCTACTTGTGGTACTGTTAGATTAGACAATTAAGTCAGATGATAATACCATTTGGGTTTATGCATCACGTAATGTGTACTACCTTGTTTACCCGACAATTACTTTTATTTGTTTGGTTTTATGAGTTATGGTCTCACTCTAGCCCAGGTTTACCTGGGATTCACTATATAGTCTCAGGGTGGCCTCTCATTCAAGGTAATCCTCCTAGCTCTGTCTCCTGAATGCTGAGATTAAGTACATGTGCCACCATGCCCAGCACAAAATTTACTTTTTATTCATTCTGAAAGTCAATCAAATCTTTCAAAAATTCATGTATTTCCATTCCTATTTTCACTGTTACAATTTTTAAAAAAGTTTATCTATATTTAAATCCACTTATATGCCAAGTTAAAAGGTGTTTTTGCCACTAATCATTTTCATTTTTTGTTTTAGTACACTAACAACTTCTTCTTATACCTCTACCATAAAATTTGATATCTTGAACCTTTGCAATGAAATTTCATTTATTTAACCATACATCATTGATCCTAAATCATTTTTGGAGTTTACTTCAAAGTTTACTTGTCCCATTGTTCTAATAGAAAAAAGTCAAGTAGAAAAAAGTCAAGACCCAATTAAGTAAGAAATACAAATGGTAGTTATGCATTTTTTTAATTACATCAATAGGTGTGAGAGGGTTAATAATGGTTCTGGAAACTGTTCTATAAGTTGATGGAGCAGGTTTTTCAGATGTAAATAAGTACATCTGAATAATAACTGCTGTCTCAAGGACAGAGGGGGGAAGGTTGTTCTGAACTACTCATATGGAAAATCTGAAGAGTCAGTAAAAGAGGAAGTCTGAGTTTGCAACAGCAACAAGAAGGCCAAGTTGACCTTAAAGATGCATTAAGGGACCATGAGAATGTTAAGGGTAAGTGAGAAGCTGGGAAAGTTTAGGAGAAAAGCTAACCATTTTATAAGCAGTCTCAGTTATGGACTGAGGCTCAAGGAGAACCAGATGTTAGAAAAACCAGGGATGGTTTTGCTCCACAGCAGACATTATTCAAGGGCAACCTAAGAAGGGCTGTGACCTGGAAGATCAAAAAGCCACCTCCCTTACAGACTATGGGATACTTATAGGGGTGTGATAGCCATTGGAATTCTTTGGTTGCAAGGTGGTCTGCCTTGCCTCAAGACTTGAGCCACTTCAGGGAAGTGATAACCAGAAAGTGGTTTGGGCCATTCCAGGAAAGTGACAATGAGGATGGGTGATCCAGGTTCCAGAATGTGATTGGGTCATTCTTGGCAGTCAGAGTCCAAAGATGAGGCCTTTCTGGTTCTAACACCAGGCTCTAGTTATATGGTGACCTTCCACAATAAGAGGGAATGATCCTTGTCCTAAGAAAATAGATCTTGCTACAAAGTACCAAGTTGCTACTTGAGTAACATAGTAAGGAACAAATAATGTGGGAATGGTATAAGAAGGCATTCTCTGTTTCTAACCACCTATCATTCAGTTCTACTTTCTGTGATAGAAAGATACATTTATTATTTACTGTCTATCTTAATGGTTTTTTGAGTAGGAATGATAAAGCCTCCAGGATCTTCAACCTTTCCATAGTGCAAGGTTCAAATCCCTGGGTATTTGTTTTGATAAGATAACAGTGGTTTACTCTCTTTGTGGCAGTCTAGACAGTGTGGCAATATATCAGGGTCCAATGAGCTGGAGAAGTCAACCTGAAAAAAAAGAAAGGCACAGAAACAGGGCAATTCAAGCAAGGAGGACACAGTATTTGAACACTTCTTTGGGGCCTTTAAATAATAAAAGCTGCTAATATGCATTTCTTGATCTTAACTTAATTTCAAGTGGGTACTGCCCTCTGAAATGGGAAGGATTTTGAAAAGGACAGGCTAGAAAAAAAGTTCCTGTAAATGACAGAAGATACTAAAGTTAGGTTAGGGATAGAACTCTGCTGTATTAAAACATACCTCTATTAGAACAAATCAAGCATTGAAAAAGAACTTTTCCTAGAAGTAAATTAAAAGCTTTAAGAATATTGATATAGCCTTGAGTGGTGGCGCACGCCTTTAATCCCAGCACTTGGGAGGCAGAGGTAGGAGGATCACCATAAGTTCGAGGCCACCCTGAGAATAAAGAGTGAATTCCAGGTCAGCCTGAGTCAGAGTGAGACCCTACCTTGAAAAAACAAACAAACTAACTAACTAACTAACAAACAAAAGAATATTGATATAGACTTAATAGAGTATTTTAATTTCCAAGTGGATCTATGTGTCCTAAGGTAGGAAAAAATATGGTATTTGGTTAATTCATGGATACACATTAATAAATGGGGGAAAAGCCTGGCGTGGTGGCACATGCCTTTAATCCCAGCACTTGGGAAGCAGAGGTAAGAGGATCGCCATGAGTTCCAGGCCACCCTGAGATGACATAGTGAATTCCAAGTCATTCTGGGTTAGAGTGAGACCCTACCTAGAAAAACTAAATAAATAAATAAATAAATAAATAAATAAATAAATAAATAGAAATAAGTGGAGGAAAAATTTAGCTCATCAAATTTTTCTTTATGTAGATAATGCACATGTAATTTTCATGAAGCTATTTCCTCTTCTTCCTCTTCTTCTTCCTGTTCCTCTAATTCTCTTCCTCCTTTTTCTATTTTTAAAAATATATTTTATTATCTATTTGAGAGCAAGAAAGAGGGAGAGAAAGAGAGAGAGAGAATGGACATACCAGGGCCTCCATCCACTGCAAATGAACTCCAGATTCACGTGCCCCCTTGTGCAGCTGGCTTACATCGGTCCTGGAGAATAATTTTGCAGACAATCACCTTAACCACTAAGCCATCTCTCCAGCCCCCTGCTTCTACATAATATACTAACACTAAACTATATGGGTGGATAAACTTCATATGAATATAAGGCAGAAGCTATCTTTAAAACAGTGAACTGAAATAAGACTTAGTCTTAATAACTTTATTCACTTAAGTATTAGTTATGGAAGTACAAAGCTGATTAATACACTATGGTTTTAAATTCCCATTTCAAATTTTTGATAATTGACATTTTAAAACATGTTCATTACTGTTACCAGAACAATTGAGTCCTAACAGGTCAATAGTGATAATTGACTGCACCATGCAAATGTGATAACTCAGAGGCTGACAGAAGCTCTGCAGTCCTGGAGAATACTATACCTAAGTCTATGAGATCAACCATTGGCCCTCATAATAGCAGTGAGGGTCACAAGATATATGGGATATGGTTTCCTTGGCTTTCAGGATTTATAGCATCTTACAAATTTCTGCTTAGTTTACACTATTGCAATTTTGTTAATATTACAAGAATTGTATCAATTAAGTTATAGTCTTTTGTTTTAATTTTTTTTAATTATTTTTTTATTTATTTTTGGAGAGAGACAGACAGAGAGGGAGAGGGAGACAGATAGAGATGGGCGCACCAGCAGTCTCTCAGCTGCTGTGAATGAAATCCAAACCTGTGCGCCCCCTTGTGGTCAAGTGTGGCATTGCACCCTTGCGACACTTTTGCATCTGGCTAAACGTGGGACCTGGAGATTGGAACCGGATTCTTAGGCTTAGCAGGCAGGTGCCTTAACCGCTAAGCCATCTCTCCAGCCCTAGTCTTTTGTTTTAAACCACTGGGCTCATAAGGACAAGCTATCCATTTATGTTCCATTTGCAATTGTTTTGGCGTTTTTAAAATGACAAGCTAAGCAGGTATCTGGTCATTCCTAAAGAAACACCAGCTCCTTAATATGAGACCTTTTTTTCTTTAGGTACAGGTTGAATAATGCAAAGGCATGAATATGCTGCTGGTTACATTTTCTGGTAAAATGGAATAAAATACCTGCTCTAGGCACTCCAACTACCATATTGTATCATTGAGGCTCAGTGAGGTGGTTTCCCTATTAACTTCCTTAAAGAATAACCTGAGAATTGATTAGATGATGTGGCTCCTACCACCATTTTCAGGCAATATCCTTTTACAAATGTGCTTATGTCATTTATCAAATTCTTCCAAAGGAATTCTTAAAAGTTGCATTGCATTATTTTAGGACTGATATCAATAAAGAAAACATTCTATTTCATTAACATTTTTATATGACTTTCAAATGACAAAGTCTGAATGTGGCTGATAGAAAACGGTCTAAAATACAATCAGTGACCTCAAATAAGGTTCGCTGGGAAGTATTTATGATTGTTTGGACTTTATTTTGTTTTGTTTTTTGTTTTTGTTTTCTTTTGTTTTTTGAAGAAGGGTCTTACTTTAGCCCAGGCTGACCTGAAGTTGGCCTCGAATTCACTGTGATCCTTCTACCTCTGTCTCCCAACTGCTGGGATTAATGGCATGGGCCATCATGCCCGGCTTGAACTTTATTTTGTTTCAAACACTGTCTTTTATGAATTGGGAGCCAGAGTGAATGAGCTACCTGACACACATTCACAAGAATGGAAATATTCACTGTGACTAACATTTCTTCACAGAACCCCATGTATCATGCAGCAAATCCATGGCAATTGGCAGGTGTAATAAACCTGTTTTGCTCATGGATCCCAGGAGCACATAATGGATATTCCTTTAGGTTTAAGTGTGATGAATATTGAGTATATCATAGCCCACACTCTGCCTACAGTCGTGTGCAGATTTATTGTTAGCATAATAGCACCTTTAGGAACAAAATACTAAGCTATACTTTTAAGCCAAGTGACATCTTTGCAATTTCTAATAGAGATGGCCCAATTTAAAAATACTGAAAATACTATTTTCATGCAATGACCACTGATAAGGGTGGTTGGTTATAAGATTAACAAACCTTCTTCCCAAGTAATTGATTCTTAATCCCTAAATGAAATTGTTTCTTAGGGCTGATAACACTGTAGAAAAAGACATTTATGTTGGGTCAGCATTGAAAGGGAATGATTTGTATGCAGAAAATGTAGGCTCTTATCAGAAGAGACTGAGAAAATGAAATGTTTGAAAGAGAGAATCAAGCCTTGTCTTTCTTTCTTTCCTTCCTTCTATTACTTTTTTTTAAAAGACATGTTTGATCCAGGCTGACCTCAAACTCAGCATGTAGTTGAGGATACCTCAGAATTCTGTTCCTCTGCCTCCATCTCAGGAGTGCTAGTATTCGACCATGCACCATCACATCTGATTTTTCAGGCCTGGGCACACTAGACAAGCACTCTTCCAGCTAAGCTATAATCGGAACCTGAGATTCAAATTTTCTATGAAGGTAATGTCATCATACATTGTTTCATTTTATTCATATTTATAGATATGCCACTAATCGAAAACAACATTTGTGGATTCATACAGCTTTTATTCCCCTTCATAAAACTTTTCTGGTGTTTAAAGCTAACGTTCTTAGCATGTTCTCTATGTCAATAAACAACATATATTCTCCCTCAACACTTACTGAACTTACCTTTGCACACACAGTATATTTGACCAAACTTCTTATCGTGCTTCCAGAAAGATCAACATGTTTCCCTGCTCTAGGTCTTAGGCCTTCAAGTATTTGTAACAATATTCAAGTCTTTCTGTGTCACTCTCTTTCCATTATACATATCTAAGATATGCCACCTCCATAGACTGACCTCAGAGGATAGGTTTGAGTAGCAAGCAGCTATTACACCTTGATGTCAGTCTTCTTCAGACACCTCTTTAATAATCCACTTATTTTATTATATTAACTTATTTTACATGTCTATTACATTGTCCACTTCTGTCTTTATCTAGAAAATAGAAATTCTAGGTAATTAAAATCTTGCCAGTCATATAAGTGACTGACCTCTATTGCATAATAACGTGCCACACTCTAAACAAGTAATTTAAAATAAATGCATGTTTAAATAATTAATTTACCAAATTGGGCCCCAGACTACTTAGAAATAACCTCATGTTCTCAAATACCTATAGCAATTTTAGTGAATATCATTATATTTAATTTTTGATAATAAAACTTATTCATAATATATCACTTTTACTTGAGCTGCATTTATTGTAAATTTTTAAAATCATGACACATACTGAAAAGTACAAAGGTAGTCTTAGAATTTGATGCTAATAGTGTTTGGCTAGAAATATTAGATGTGGACAGGTATAAGTTTGTGTTAATTTAGGGAGTGGCACATTTAAAACATAATCAATGCTTTATTAATATTTTGGGATGGTAAATACCTATTTATGCTGTTTTACAAATATCCCAATATTTCCAACCTCTTAGCTATATTCATCTTGAGGTGTTTTTGTGCATTCCTTTACAGTTCCAGTTTAACTGGGGAGTTAATCCCTTATTATCTTTCCTTCAGAATTTTGGAATAGCTTCCTACGAATTCTCTGTGTTGAAACTTTTGTGTGTCTTCTCTAAGACATATGTTATTGATACCAACTCCTATGCAAATAGATTTTCATACAACTGATTTTGTCATTATTCTATGTCAAGACCTGCACAGATCCTATTTCCTGTAAAATTCAAACAGTTCAATCAAGCATTCAAAGTTAATTTTCTTCAACAAATATTGGAAGTTCTCCAATTAATCCAAATCAGCCTGTCAGGAGCCATGTCTCCCTTCCTCTCCATTGTGAATTGCTCCTTTATGTCCTGTAGAAATCATATGTAATATTTCAAGTGTTTAAGTTCTAAGTCTATCCTTATTTCTCTCTCTCCCTTAAATGATTCTGCTTCCAGTTATATTCTCCTTCAGAATAATTTCCCCTTATTGAAGCCAAGTCCAACCAAGTCAAATTCCAATGCTTTTCTCACTTCATTCTCAATCATCCTCCAACAACACAAGATTCCTCCTGTTCCTCCAGCTCTGATTCCATAAAGAAGAACTCTGTTGTTTCCACGATGTTTGCTTAGAGCCAGGTCACATTTCTCAAGTAAATACTTATTCTAAGGATTATACTGCATTTATTGCTATAGAAAAGACATTGTAATAATGAGATGCCTATTCCCTAGGATAAAATAATGACTAAATTTTAACCTTTCATCTACCCAGAGTTTGATAACTTCTAGGAATTTCATGTCTCATATTTCATGTGAGATAGATAATTGATGGAAAAATTGTCATCTTCCTTCTTAGCTCAGGGTAGTTAAACTCAGAGAAGGCACATGCTCTGTCCGAGACTCCAGGCCTATAACATGGCTGACATCATGATGAAAATCTAATGCATAGATGCAAACTTCCCTGAGTGGATGAGGGACTAAATTTTTGAAGCAGATATCTTTTTTTTTAAGTCAGGAATGTTTCATTTACTTATTTTTTTGTTGCTAGGGACTAAATCAAGGGCCTTGCAGTTGGAAAGTAAGCACCCAACCACTGAGCCATATCCCCAGCACTTATTTTTTTAAATTTATTTGACATTTCCATATACATATATAGATCATATTCACACCTTATTAGACTCTCATATAATCCTCCCAGTGAACATTTCTTCACAGTTAATTTTCATACGTGTGTGTGTGTGGGTGTGTGTGTGTGTGTGTGTGTGTGTGTGTGTGTGTGCAGAGTTTAATTAGGGATATTGCATGATCATGGTTGGGGCTTATCTAGCAGAGCATAGATAACTTCCCAGTGGCTACAGCACTGAAGGAAGTATCCCCCCACCCCGTTCCTTAACAACCTTTAATTATGATTAGCTCCTCAGTTAGTACTGGGGACAATATGCGATCTTCTCCATTTCTGATGGAATGCTGAGGGTCCCATCTTGAATAGGTCTTGTGTATGTCAACACATGAGAGAAACATCTGTGCCATGTCCAGAAGATAGTGTTCCCTTACAGTTCCCTCTTCCTCTGCCTTTTGCATTTTTTCCATCCCATCACCCTGGATATTCATGTGTCATGGAGGGGTGATAGGTGATATAGATTTTGATTTTAGGGCTAATCATTCTTCAGTAACCTATGGGGCCACAAAAAAATTGAAAGTCATCTTCTGCCCCAACAATTTAAAGGAGTATAATCCAAAATTTTATTATTAACAACCAGTAAAAGAAAATTTGTGGTGAGTCTAAATCAGATATCCCCCATAAAAGCATGTTTTCTGGGGCTGAAGAGATGGCTTAGTGGTTAAGGTGCTTGCCTGTGAAGCTAAAGGACTCAGGTTTGATTCCCCTGGACCCATATAATCTAGATGTTCAAGGTGTCACATACATCCGGAGTTCATTTCCAGTGTCTGAAAGCACTGGATTGCCCATTCTGTCTCTCTCTCTCTCTCCCTCCCTCTCAAATAATACAATTAAAAAATAAAAATGCATGTTTTCTGAATGCTTGGTCCCAACTGATGGCAATGTGGGAGGTTGACCCTTGCTGGGAGTGGACAGCATGAATGGCTCAAAGGTAGAACATCCAAGCCAAGTACAATGTTTGTGGTAAGGTTATTTTCAGAAATTTGGTAAGCAAGCCATTAAGAATTTTTAATATTAAACATTAAAGTATAGACATTTAAAAGAATTATGATCAAAAGTTAATGAGTATACAAAACTTAGTATTTCTGAATTGACTTAATGTATTTCCCTGCACATGGTCTTGAAGTTACAAATACCCATTGTTTTCTGTAGGGTGGAAGTCTAGTATCATGGTGAATTACTAAACATCTCTTCCCAAATCATCCTGTTGTGTTGACAGCTTAAAATCAGCCATGGGAACTATTTATACCCTAAAAAATCAGCATACACTTCAAACCAGGATTTTATTTAGTGCTGCTGCTGAAAGGCTTTTCATTATATAAATATGTATTTGTATGATACTGACAAATAGTTTAAGTTCATCTCACCTCTCAGATAAAATTTCCATTAGTTTTTATTGAAAATAGAAATAGAGTACTAGAATGCACCTCCAACTTTCAAGTCACAATTGAATTGCAACTAAAGATCGGCTATAATTATGATAGACAAAATCCTTCTGTAAGAATCTGATGAAACTTGTAAAAAATGCATATTATAGATTTTTAAATTTTCTTTTGCATATCCATTGCATTAATAGAGATGATTAGTATCCATGTGAACATGCAAAGAGCACACTTGTATGTATGTTTAGAGAGAGGTTGTCTGTAATAATGACATGCTGGTCTGTTTATCCACCTGTTATTTTTAACCAATTTTAATGTTAGCCAGTCTTTGTTAATGAAAGTATGAAGTATTTTACCGAATGATTGAGTACAGAAATCAAATTAAAGTATTAGAAGTCCAGGTTAGGGTGACCTCAGGTATATGTACATATGTTTGTTGGCACACACACATACACACGCATAAACACATGTTCACCTAGTTTATGATGACACACTAGATAGCATTATAGTTTTGTCTCCCTTGATAGGTAGATTTTGATATCGCGTTTCCCTTACAAAATTGTTCCTAAATTAGGAATGGAGATAACAGATTTTGACTGTAAGAACAATCTAGTTTTAGAATGTACATAATAGGTTACAGGAAAACAGATGAAAAGGTTCCTTTCTTTCATGTAATTAAATAAATCAAACCTGCATTTTCTAAAGCTTGCAGTTAACAACAGGTGTTTTCTGTTCACTTTGCCAGGAGCTCACAAAAGAACAGATTGGTACACACAGAACATTTTAGCAAAGAACAAAACCTTCCTCAAATATTCTGATTAGCTCTGTAATCACTTTCAACAATGAGCCAGGAAACAATGGGGAGGGTTTTATGTGAGAAAAGGTGAAAGGCATAGTTTTGTTTGTGTCTTTTCCCTGTATTTGCATACACAGAGATGTTAGAGAGCTTTTATAATGAAGGAACACAACATTTGTTGTTAGAGCTTCCCATAGTCTTAGTTGTACAACCTGGAAGCAAGGGCGGTGAAAATCTCCCTGTTTTTTATCTTTCTCAGGCTCTTTGCATCTCTAAGAGATGAGTGGTGCCCAGGATCAGATTGCATAGATATGTGTTCTTTTTATTTTTTTTTTTTTTCTTGTTGACAACTGTCCTCTCCACATTGATCTCTTGGTTTAGCTGACTCCAAGGCAATGGTTGTAACTTAACTGATGTAAATGCATGGTCACACAGTAGTTGTGCCTAACCATACTCTCAGTATCGCTGATAGAAAAGCTGGCACTGGGGCAAGTAGCTTGTAATAAAATATTCGTGGAAGATGTTAAATCATACATTGTGTTAAAGATCGTATTGTCCTGATCCTAAAGCACATGAAGACTGATGGTATGGATGGACTTTTTCAAGTGGATTCAGAAAAGCCACCTTCTATGCACCTAAGGTTTTCTATTTGCCACTTGTAATTTCTCATGCATTCTGTGAATATGCTTGTACTTGCACAATGCCAAAAGTGACATTTAGATCGTGGAGACTTACAAAAACATAAGACATAGGAAAAAACTAATGTCAAATCATGGAAGACCTCTCACTCTATTCTTGTCTCATGAAGACAAATGCAAGTGTACTCTCTGTGCCCTATAGAAGAGCACAGCAGCCACCCCCAGTATTGACAGTATATGGCTTGAGGAGGAAAAGCATTGCCCAATTAAATTTAGATAAGTAAGGCACAGTTTGTTTAACTAAGGGGCAATTTGAGACTCATCTCTAAACCTCAATCATTGATCTTATCCCAGTTCCCTGGGCAATTATAAGGGAATTGCTGTGTGCTGTGTCTTCTGTCCAATGTTTTACAATTGTTGTTTGACATGATCATCAACCGCATCCCTGGTGCAGTACGTCACAAGTGGGAGGTTACTGGTCAGACCTATTGCCAAATCCCAGTATTCTATCACTGTGACTATGCTATACCCACTTGTGTTCAAAGGCCATTGATTAGGCAGCGTGTTCAATCAGTTTATATAGGAAGATGTTCACACCTTACAAACAAACTGTTAATGCATCGACACAACCTGAAACACTTTTTGTAGCTGGCATGTAAAGCACTTAATCATCTAAAATCCATTTGTCCTTGTTTACACAATTGTTAATGTTCTGTGGGAAACTGAAAATCAAGGGATATATTTGTTCAATATTTTATTTTGTTTTGAAAAGACAGACAGACAGACACTGAGGCAGAGGCAAAGTGAGTATGGCTGTGCCAGGACCTCCTGCCACTGTAAACTAAATCCAGATGCATGAGCTACTTTGTGAATCTGGATTTATTGGGTACTGGGGAATTGAACCCAAGTCTATTAAGCTTTGCAACCAAGCACCTTTCACCACTGAGCCATCTCTCCAGCCCAGAGGCTATCTTCTTTGGGGAATACCAAGGACCATTGGACTGACAACCATAACTTGGCAAGAATACCAAAGTTCTACATTTTCTAATTGTTTCTAATCTTGCCTATGCAGATTGAGGTTATTTGAAACCATAGGGAAGGATGTGTGTGTGAGTTCCAAGGTGGACATATCATTATTCTGTGTGAGTTACATGTAGAATATCTGTTGAGAGGAAGCTCTGAATGAGCTTGCCTTCAGTCTCCTTCTTTATATCCAGCTTTTTGTCCCAATACTAGCAGAACACAGTAACCCATGCTCACTACTAGTGTCAGAGGCAGCAATCACTTTGCTTCCCAATGTGTTCTGGTGTCTGGGTTTGTCATCTTGTCATAGCATTTTGTTAGATCTAATCATTTCCTTTTCTAGGCACAAAGAATACTGGCTGGTAACATCACCGTGACTCCTTGCTTCTTATTTTTATATACTCCTTTTTTTCTGTACAATCATATAAAGGTCTTCTATCTAAAATGCAAACCTATTATAAATTATTTATAGAGACTTTGCTTTCCTTGACTGAAATTTGAATAATACAGTTCACATTTGTTGTAACTGATGGGGGAATTATCCCAATCATGATACTTTGATTTCTCCTGTGATGGTTATGGAGTATGGAAGTCCTCAAGGGATGAGAAGTGTCATGTAAAGTGTGATTAATATACTGAATAAATTCATGGAAAATGTTAGTAGAAACAGGACACCTAGGGCTGTAGTCAACATGGCACTGAATTTTTTTTGTCACTTCCTATGTTGAGATATTTACTATCTCCCTGTGTCATTGATTCTCAGAAAGTTGTCACTTTAATTGCTTATCACCCTAAGCTTATTTCACCATCTCAAAAAAGTAAGGTTTGGCCTCATATTTTCAAGTCATATGTGTGTGTGTGTATATATATATGTAAATAGAGAGAGTATGTTTATGGAGAGAGGTAACTTATGTATAAAAAGAAAAACACAAGGGTCCTTTCAATCAGTCCCCCTCTAGATTGATTTACTCTTTTTTAAGTTTTTTTTTTTAATTTTAAATTTTATTTTATTTTATTTGAGAGTGACAGACAGAGAGAGAAAGAGGCAGAGAGAATGGACACATCAGGGCCTCTAGCCACTGCCAACATACTCCAGATGCATGCGCCACCTTGTGCATCTGGCTTACTTGGGTACTGGGGAATTGAGCCTTGAACCAGAGTCCTTAGGCTTCACAGGCAAGTGCTTAACCACTAAGCCATCTCTCCATGCCTGGATTTAGTCTTAATTTGACCATGATTTTTGGAGCTTTACTCAAAGAAAGAGAAATGCAGGCAAATCTATGTGGGTATCAAGCTACAAGGTAAAAACAATGTCATTTCAAAAATGTTTTATATTGACAGCTTCCATAATAACAGATGATAAACCATAATAATTTACTCCCCTTCCCTATTGTCCCCTTCACAAATCCAATCTCCATCATATACCCTCCCCCTTTCAATTAGTGTCTCTTTTATTTTGATGTCATCATCATATTCTCCTCTGGTGAGGGTCCTGTGTAGGTAATGCCAGGCCTTGTAAGGTCATGGACTTCTAGGCCTATTTTGTGTCTTGAAGAATGCATTATGAGCAGGTCTACCCTTTCTTTGGCTCTTAAATTCTTTCTACCACCTCTTCCACAATGGACCCTGAGCTTTAGAGGATGTGATAGAGATGTTTCTGTGCTGAACACTCCTCTGTTACTTTTGCTCAGCACTATGGTGCCTTTTGAGTCATTCTAGAGTCACTACCATCTGAAAAGAGAAGCTTCTCTAATCCAAAAGTGAGAGTATCACTAGTAAGTAAGTATGAACACTAAAAGAAGTGCTTACTGGGCAGTTTGGTTAGCGTAATATATGCATTTATCCAGACACCAAGAGGCATTGCATCCTAGGGCTCATGATCTCCCCTGACATATGTTTTCAGTGAATTCCCTTTTGTGGAATGGGCCTCCAGTCCAATTAGTGGTTTCCCCCATAACAAACATTCCACTGTTGCACCAGCTGGCTCATTTGGCCTGGCTGGACCGACTTAAGGCTTTCAGTGTCCACTATTGTTTATATCCACTGATGGCTTCTCTCTCCCATAGGTCTGCATGCAGTATCATTTTGTTCACAATAGAAAGTGTATTACTTTATAGAATACAAGACATTGTACTCTTTCATATCATATAGCTCAAGGTTTGGGGGAATGTTTATACAAGGGCAGAAATTATAGATGCTTATCCAAGGTTATTTTGTGCCAGAACTGGGCAGCATAGAGTTGTCCATAGAATAGTCTTTGATCCATGAAACATGCTGACTCCTAATGAGATGAATCCATTGGTTTCTCTCATATCCATCCCATTAATCCATTTCCAGTGATCACTCTTCCCCCCTAGGTCATTGCTGGAGTCTTTTGCAGTCATCATGTCTTTTTTGTTCATCCATCTTTCCTCCCATCAAACCAGTGGAAGACCATTATAGTTCCATGTTCCTTATTTTGATGATGCCATATATATATATATGAAATACCACTCCCCACTTCTCCCCAGCAGCACCAAAGTAACAGCACATTATTGAAGACTTGGTCCCTAAACCAGTGTTCAGAGGCAGTATTTTTGGAAGTGTTTGAATCATGATGTTTCTGCCTTCATGAATGGATTCATCTACTGATTGAGATAAGTTGAGTAGTGATTTGGAAGATGTAGACTGTGGACAGTGGGGAGTAGTTGGAGGAAGAAAGTCACTGAAGCTGTCCTTTGAAATGAGTCCTTTCTTGGTCTCTTCCTGACTCCCTCTGTCTTTCTGTCTACCATTGTATGGCACAATGCAGGCAGAGAAACCAGGAAGTGGCTTCTGTGAACATGGCGGTTCTGCGCAGGCCTGGTGTGACAATAGCTACTGTCCCATGCTCGCAGAGAAGCCTGCTACGAGATGACCTGTCCAGAGACAGCCTGTCATTGGTCACAAAAAGGAGACCACTCCATACAGTGATTAGGCAGACAAGCCCCTTAAAACCCATGTGCACTTCCTCAACAAACGAGGTTGCAGCAGCTCGCCCTCTGCTGCTTCCACCCAACTCCTGGAGTTTGGGTCGTGACTCCGCGCCTCTCACCCCAACTCAGCAGAGACCCTATAGTCCCTCCTGGGCTGGCCCTAGGGGGGACCCCAACATACCATTATTGAGACATTTTGCTCCACCACATGTCTCTCACTGTGTCACTCTGCCTTGCCATCGTTCTGACACAAAACCGCTTGCTGACTGGGAAATGAAACCAGTGAGGTGTGAGCCAGATATATCCTTCATGCCTCAGGTTTTCTCTCTCAGGCCATTAGCACAACAATGGAAAATCTTATTAGCACATTTATGTTGAAATTCTGTTCAAGCAGTCTATCTTCTTGGATAAATCATCTCAAGTTTATTTCCTCTGCTAAACAAATAAAGATTCACCACAACCTCATGTTGAAGACTTAAGCATTTGGGGTTTTCCAAACATTTTCCCTACTTTTCTTTGATAAAGATATTTTTGGGGTGAGGAAATGATTCAGTGTGTAAAGTTCTTGGGTCACAAGCATGAGACACTGTTTTTGGATCTTTAGAATCTTTGCAAAATGCTAGTCCTGGAGGTAGTGCCTATAATCCCAGAGCTGGGGATACAGAGATCCCTAGGCCTTGCTGACTGGTTAGTTCAGTTCAATCAGTGAGACCTTGATTGAGTGAGAGACTGTCATTAAAAAAAAAATGTTAAGAGTAACTGTAAAGGACCCTGATGTTGACATATGGCCTCCACGTGCATGTACACACACACACACACACACACACACACACACACACATGCATGTTCACACACCTACAAATAGTCATCTGCCATACATACACATGACACACAGACACACACTCACAAGAAAAAAGCAGATATTTTGTGCAGGCCAAACTAATCACTCATCAGAGATCTCTCAAATCTATCAATACTCAAAAGAGCTACTTACACTGAACAGTTAGGAGGAACAAAATTCCTGCTGTATCCACATGAGATGTCGCCATGACAACTCCCATCTTGTGCCTGAAGAAATCAGAACTGAAGGAATTAAATGACTTGCTGAAGATAACATGGGGGAAGAAACAGAAACTGCAGTTTAGCATAGACTAGGTTTAAGAAGACTCTCATACTCCCTGTACCCTTCCTTTCTTCCTTGGACTTTCCCTTTTCAGACAGCTTTTCCCTCTATAAGACATATTTGCATTCATCCTTTAAGGGACAGTTTAGAACTAAAAACCTTCCATGATCTCTATCTCATCAACAACTCACAGGAAGTCTTTCTCCTTTCAATTCACATCATACCTCTGGAAAGACACGTGAGGGATAGGAGATATGACTGCTCATGTGTTAAGGAACATTTGGTGCTTTTCAGTGAGTGTGTATGTTGAGTCCTGGAACAGGTGTTGCAGTTACCTTCTTGTTGCTAAGGCAAATACCCAAACAAAAGCAGCTTATGGTAGGAAAGGGTTTATTTCAGTCTTACACAACTCAGGAGGAACAGCATGAATGGGAGAAGAAGTGGCTTTGCTTCCATAGATACACAGCAGAGAGATACCACCAAACAGCCAGAAAACATGAATAATCAGAGGACAAGCTGCTTCTCTCTGCATACCT
This sequence comes from Orientallactaga sibirica, assembly GCA_036365145.1. Classification (NCBI taxonomy): domain Eukaryota; kingdom Metazoa; phylum Chordata; class Mammalia; order Rodentia; family Dipodidae; genus Orientallactaga; species Orientallactaga sibirica. Next base: position 42,718,844 of record JAEOAD010000007.1, read on the forward strand.
AGTAGGGATGGACTACAAGTCCTTTCCTAGTGACACCTACTCCCCAGCAGAGCTCCATCCCCTGCAGACTCAAGTTGCAAGCTAAGTAGTAATCAAAATTCCCTGAGGCTATGGAGAACATACATTCACATTCAGACCACCGCAAAAGGGGTCTCATGCATGGCACTGCAGATGCTTTTGGGGAGCAATGATAGCACATATGAATTACTTAGGGAGAGACCTTGCAGACCAATCTTGAAATGAAGAAACCAGTCTCCACACTGACCTGCCTACTTCCTGTGGGCCGGACACATTGCAGATCCCCTCTCATCCTCAAATACTCACTGGCACATAGTAAGCATCCAATTCCCAATAATTACCACAAATCACTGTGCCTTTGCCCATATCACTTGTCAGTTTCTTACACTGAGAGAGGATGCCTTACCTGTATTTTTACCTAGACAGATCCTCGAGCTTGACCATGCAGAAACATATTTTATCATTTTATGCTCCAAAGTACTTTACATAAATTTTATAAATGCATTTTGATTAGTAGACAACAATATACTAAATATTGAAATGCTGTTTTGTATTCATTTATGCTCTTACATGTTTTAACATATAATCTTCACCTCAAGTTCTGAGGTAGGCAAGTTATATTGGCACAAATAGAGGAAAATGAGGCATCATTAAAGAACTATGGAAGTGTTAGTGAAGAAACCAGCATTTGAAAGCCAGTTGTGAGGCAGGAGGGCTTATCTTCCTCTACTGGACTAAAGAGCCTGCCACCAAAGGAAATGATCTGAATACTTCATATACTGAGCATTCCTGATTCTTGCAAAAACCATGAAAAAGGATCTCAAAGTTATTTTAAAACAAAAGTGAGATTATTAACCCCTGTTTTATTTTGATAATCCAAGAGGGAAGTGTGAAGACAAGGTATGAGGAAAGTCATTTTTGAAAGAAAATCCCCCTAAGCTTTGGAAGTAGTCAGGTGACACAGGGAGGAAGGCCAGGGTTTGGTTTGATTGTGAGCAGGGGACATTTAGGCATGACTGAAACTCTGTAAGATGGAGCGTTGAAGGTCATTCAGAGTGTTACTCCAGTATTACTATGACACCAGGAATATAAAATAATTTTCTTCCACTGTCCCTTTATAACTAGTATCAACTTCTAGAAGTCCCAAGTTCTGGTTAAGCTTAAGAAAAACTGAGAGCAAGGAGTCACAAATATATGCAACAGTAAGTTACCAAGGGCTGGTGAACACTGAGAGGACATGGGTGAGAAATATTTTATGCCTCACTTTGTAGATCCAAAATTAGGAGCTAGAGGTAACTTAGCAGTCAATGCCCTTTCGTGAGAAGCCTAATTATCCGGGTTCTATTCCCCAATATCCATGTAAAGTCAGATGAACAAGGTGGAACATTTGTCTGGAATAGTTTACAGTGGCTAGATCTCCTGGCCCATCCATTTTCTCTCTCTGTGTCTTTCTCAAATCTCTCTGTATCATGCACTCTCTCTCAAGATCTCTCTCTTTCTCTCTGCCCCCCTTCAAATAAACCAATAAATAAATGGGTCTAAAATTAAGGATGCAAATACATGAAACCACATGCCTCAAGGTCCAAAGGAAAACAAAGAGTAAGTAGAAGGAATAAGATTTGAACCCTGGTACACATATGCACTTTCTTCACTTTGTGAATCCTCCATAAAGTGTTATTAGGCCCTTAGGCTCAAAGGAGTCCAGGATGAGCAAATAGTACTTCCTAGGAGATTTGGGCATTGGTCACAAAGTGTAATATATATATATATAAATTTCATAAGTGTATCAGAGGTATAAGAAAATAATTCTGGTATAATGGAGAAGCAGGAAGTTTATGGAGTAGCAGTCCTGACAAGGGGAATAAAATCATACATTTCTGGGGAAGAAATGTCCAGGGTGGCTATGACTGAATGTGTGTCATGGGAAGAATGGCAGGAAATAAGGATGAAAGAGTGGAAAAATACGCTCATCTCAGAGGCTTTAGTAAAGAGTTGCGATTTAATTCTAAATGCAAAGGGTCTATCAACATGCAGCCAGTCAAGGATTTGTTTCTCTTACTGAGCATAACAAGACACCAGGTTAAATGTTCTTTAAAAATGTTAGCTATTTTCAGGACTTGGAAATGGATCCATTACTAAGAAAGTGTGACATCACACCCATTAAGCTCTCTGATCAACTGTGGGGTGGTGATACTTCACTAACATTTTGCTCTTGAGCCACCTCTGAGCTTGTAGACTCTTTATTGATTCTGTCCACATCCAGGTTTAATCCTCACTGCTTGAGGGATGATCTATACTTTCACTGCATATTTAGTTCTCTAGGGACACTGTAGAAAATGATCAGATTTACTCATCTTTCTCGAGCACAAACTGTATTTCACCAGAGGCTAAAAATATGATAAGAAAAGGCTGGTTGCACTTTGGATCTGAAATGTCCCCAAAAGCTGATGTCATCTTAAATACTTGGTCTCTGGTTGATGGCACTGTATTGAATGCTGTGGGGATGGGAATTGGCTGGTGGCAGTAGGAGGTCAGCCACTGAAAGCCATTCTGTCCTAGGGATCCACTCTGTGCTGTGCTTCCTGGACTGTGCCTCTTGCTTCCACCCCACAGACAGGATAGCATCTGCCTCCATATCCTTCTCTCCATGAAAGATGAAACTCTTGGAAATAGTGCGCCAAAATAAATCCTTCCTCCATTAAGTTGTTTCTGTCAGGTATTTTAAAAAAGCAACTAAGAGAAATTTGCTTATCACAATTCAGAACTGAGGTGGAAAATTCATTCTATTAGAATTGTTGTATATTTTATTTTCTCATTTTGACTTTCTCAATTTTACTTTTTTGTAAAATTTAACAAACTTTTGGATAGCTTTTGCTGATCCTCTAAGACTGAGGCACTTTCTTTGCTGAACTAATCAGGTTACTCATATAAGGGGTGTGTGTGTGTGCTTTCCAGTATATGTATGTGTGTGAATGGTGTGAATGGATATGCATGTATGTGTACCTGTGAGAGAGGTAAGAAGACAACTTTGGGGTCATTCCTCAGATACCAGCTACCTTTTTTTATAAGGCATGAATTCTCACCATGTGGAACTAGCCAAAAACTGTGCTAGACAGGCTTGTTAGCAAGCTCCAGGGATCTTCCTGTGTCTAACTCCCTAGCACTAAAATTACACACACGTTTCATCATGTCCAGAGTCACTTATTATGTTGCTTCTGGAGATCAAACTCTGATACTCATCCCTGCAAGGCAAGCACTTTTCTTGCTGAGCTATTTCCCTAACTCAGTTGTGTTTGATAATTCTTGATCATTACAATTTCAAAACACCATCTCGAATACTGAATAAACTACTGTTCCACAAAAATGTATGTGTGTACTAGATTACGTTCATCTTATCTTATTTGAAAAGAATTAAGATTGTTATTCACTTATTCTGTACTAAGTTCTTTAGTTATATTATCACAATTAATATTTAAAATTATTCAATAGGAAGAACTAATACCCTTTTCGTCATACACAGCCAAAAAGTGAATGGGAAGGCTTTAGCTCTTCAGTCATATTGCCTATTTCACTTATCACAAGGGAATACTTAGTCACTGTGAACATAAAACAACATAAAATTTAGATTAAGGTACAATTTATAGGTAGCAAAAGTGGTAGGCTCAATGATGAACATATAGGTAAGATGATACTCAGTTTAACTTTAACATTTTTGGCCACCGAAACAGCTTCTGGTATGTAAAACAGGGTTTGACAGTCTAAACATGCTTAACTAATCACATTTGAACCATATACTTCTTTTACTGTGTGTGACCACTCTTCTGTTATATAAAGCTTGGTGCTATCCTGTGCTTCTATCTACTAGATAGCATTTGCACCATGGCCTCTGCCTAAATCATGACAAAGAATATCCAAACTCCAAAATCGCCCAGCAAGCATAGTGTGCGCCTCAGAACTACTGCTGTATAACATTAGAACTATCTGTGCCCTAAGCAATCATTCATTACCTTGTGCCTTCCAGTCAAGATTGAGTCTTTACTTCTTCACGGGTGGATGTGCTGTGGTCATGGAGTCCTCTAGCCTTGGCCATTTCCTCATCAGACTCACTTCATGCCTTCTGGGAAGAGGAAGTTCATGAATTCCACATTGTCTTTCCCAAGTACATGCCTGCTGTCTTCAGAGGCACTTTAAAAGTCTATTTCACTTCTCTGAACACTTGCTCATTTTTTATCTGCTTCTGAAGTTCTACACAAATAGCAAGATTATATTGTCTTCTGTCGACATAATTGATATGAAGAAAAGAGTATAGCCACATTTTTCACTGGAAAGCAGTGACTTAGGAAGGAAAACAATTGAAAAAATAACTAATGAAGTTATCAACAAGCACCATCCTCTAGATTCAGAAGGCAATAAGTATTCCTCATATAATTAAATTATTGTGGTAATGCTTTTAGCTAAAGAAACCAAGGAGAGACTGACAGTTTTAACATCATACCACAAGTGACCATTCCAGATTGCTCTGCCTGACTCATTGCTCTGGGCTCTAATTTGGTGACAGCGTTCAGGTATTCTTGTCAAAAGTGTGGCTAGCCTGTGATAGCCATATGCTCATGTGTCTCTCATCATCTAATCCAAAGTGCATCCCACTAAGCTCCTGAATGAACTGTGTCCTGGTATATTGCATACTTCTGACAGGACAGTCAGGTTTTGGATAAGTAACCCTTCTATACATGGGAGCAAAGGTAACATTCTTTCTTCGCAGACCTGTCACAAGGCAATCTGTCTCTTTTTAAAAAATGATTTAGAGGGATCTGGCCTCTAGTCTGCTGGTCTGTTCATGTCTAGCTTGGCCATTCATCATCACAGGAAGAAATATCTGCCCATTTTCACACAAGACATGTGTCTCCCTACTAGAGCTTTTTCTTCAAGAATGGATGGGTTCAGGCCAAGGCCTCTGGTTGCAAAAGAGAACTCAGCACTGTTTATATCATACAAGAATGCCTGGCTGACCCTGTCCATTTAACCTGCATGTCTTCCTATATGAAGATGCCTTTTCCCTTCTGATTTTTCTGCAGCTGTGACATCTCTCCACACAAACCTCATGGAAAGAGGGTTTTTGAGGATCCTTCTCTTTGTTTCCTTCTCTCAGTTTACCATCCTTGTTGCAGTTACAGGTAGTGACTGCATGGACTACACTTCTCTTTCCTCTGCAGTGAGATTGTTTAGGACCAGTTCTGCTGGTTAGCCTGTATCATGTCTACCTTCCTCATTTGAAAACCTAGTTCTAATGATAGGTCTTTATATCACCCAAAGTTGGCATAGACTTTCAATGTGTGTATGCCAGCGAAAATATCTGTCTTTGTTAAGGTTGAGGACATGTGCCCAGTAGATGTTTTTCATGGATTATGTCATTTAGTTCTTAGAAACCTCTAAAGGAAAAGAGGTAGTAAATTTCCATTTTAAATGAAGACAATGAGTTAAGAACAATTACATGGCTGCTATGTGATAGGTTTGGGGTCAGAATCCAGGTCTGTCCAATCCAAAGCCCAGTGGAGTTCTGCTTTATCTCATCACCTCCCTGTGAGCATCAAAAGAATGCATGTAACAATTAACTTGGAAAATCTCTTATATTTATATTTTAACTATAAAAAACATTTTCTCTGGACTTTAGAGATGGCTTAGGTGTTAAAGTGCTTGCATACAAAGCCTAACAACCCAGCTTTGATTCCTAAGTACCCACATAAAGCCAGACCCACAAAGAGGCACATGCATCTAGAATTTGTTTGCAGCAGCTTGAAGCCCTGGGATTTCATTATCTGTCTGACTATCTGTCTCTTTTACTGCCTCTCTGCTTGCAAATACATAAATAAAAGTCTAGTGATAGTACCATCATGGCTGTATATATACTATATACATAACTAATAAAATATATTAAAATGAAAAATAAATAAAATCAAATAAATTATCCCTCATTGTATATTGTGATGACTGGGTGGATTCATTTTTAGTATCGTCAATGATGTGTGGTAATTGATATTGGTTGTCAGCTTGACAGACCTGAAATCACCTGGGAGACAAACCTCTTGGTTTATAATGAGGCGGGGTCCAGGTTTACTGAGGTAGTAGACTCACCTTACCTGAGGGCTACCCCACTCCATTGTTGATGGCCCCAGACTGAATAAAAGAGAGTGACTTAAGCACCATTCTCTCCCTCTGTCTCTCTCTCTTTCTTTCCCTATGTCTCCTCATCTCTCCTCTGTTTTTCTTTCTTTCCTCCTCCTCCCCCTCCATGCCTCTCTTTTCCAAGTGTGGATAGAATGTGACAACTGGTCCATACTCCTGCTGCCATGGCTCCCCTACCATATATGGACTGTGCTCTCAAACTGTGATCTAAATAATCACTTCTTCCATTATTTTTTAAAAATAATTTTGTTTACTTATTTGCAAGGTGAGATAGAAAGACAGAGAGAAAGGAAGAGAAAATGGGCACACTAGGGCCTCTTGCCACTTCAAACTCACTCCAGATGCACTTGCCACTTTGTGTACCTTGCTTACGTGAGTACTGAGGAATCAATCCAAAATCATCAGGCCTTGCAAACAAGCACCTTTACTGCTGAGCCATCTCTCCAGTGCCCTTAAGATGCTGCTGTTGGTATTTTCTCATAGTAATGGGAACAATAAATAATATGACATGTAAATTGGATTGCAACCAAAACAATCTCTTCAATTAACTTATTTTTTTTATTATTTTGCAGTGGAAGAAACCTAGAATAATGGATAAAATACAAATTCTCCTCTCAGGCATGATGTCACTCAACTTCTGATACCATGAGTATTTGGTATCTCTCTATACTTCAGTTTTTTTATTTACCAACTGATGGGGTTGGGATTATGAATTCTTAATTCCTTTCTATTCCCAACATTAAGAGCTGTTCTGGTGCTTGGGGCATTTTTTTTTTTTTTTCCTCACATAGGAGTTACAGAATATACTGGAGAAAACACCAGTAATAGAAATTTCCAATTCACATCTACTTAACTTTGTACTTATTGAAATATCTCCATAGAGCCTTTCTCCAGAGACTCTAAGCATTTACTTAATTTAATACAACCCTTAATAAAAATGGGTCTTCTCTGAAAAATCTCTGCTTGAGGCACTTCTCTGGTACCCACACAATACATTCACTTTTACAGAGGCTTTATTTTGTCCCCCTAAGAATTTCTTGTTCATTTAGCTACTGCCAAAGGTAAAGTTAACAATTTGTACATCTCTTCAGAGGCACCCGATTTACTAAATGTCTTTTAATTGGCATGAGAGCTTGTAAAATGTCTTCTGAGAGGCAAGGGGAAGAGTTATCTGTTTAATTACAAAAGGATAGAAAGGTATATTTAGGTTGTATCATTCTTACACAGTGGAATGGTTTGAACTCTAAACATGACTTGGCAGCAACCCAAAGTCTGTCACATGTGTTCTGACAAGTTTCTTGTCATCGTTTTGACTTTGCAGATTGAATGGCAAGAAGGACACATTCTGAATCCTGTTATTTTTAAGTCAAAGTCATAATTGTTGTAGGAATTCAACTCCACACTACTCTCAGTCATCCATTCAATAGTTAGTCCTATGTCATTTCAGGTGTGATGTCAGAGACTGACACACAGGAAATACCCTGAGGCTGACAGTGAATGCTGTGCTAAAATAAGTACTGTTAAAGGCAGCCTGATGAACCCTCAGAGTTGAGTCCGGTGATTACTTTCACATGTACACTCTCACACACACATGTATGCGTGCACACACACACATACACACACACAAACACACACACACACATTTGATTAGCTTTCTGTTTACTATTGGCATGCACTTACACAAAGTGATGGGTTTGAGAATTGTATTTTTTCCTGTTTCATGTCACATTCTTCCTGAGTCTCTTCTCAAAGGGGCCCATATTCCTCTATCTTCACTCCTATGTGTGAGTATCAATGCATGGAAGGCACATATTCTCAGCATATATTAGGAATGTTTTACGTGTGCTGAGAATTGGGAGGAAACACTTTTAATTAATTGCATTTCTAATAAAATCAGAGTACTTACTGATTAAACACAACAGAGAAAAAGTATTTAAGAAATAGGTGGAAATTAATAATAATAATAAGAGACCAGGAACATGAGTCAGCAGTTAAAGGCATTTACTTGCAAAGCCTGCTGGCCAGGCTTGATTCCCCAGCACCAAGTAAAGCCAGACCCAAAGTGGTACATGTGTCTGCAGTTATTTTGCAGTGTCAAGAGAACCTGGTTTGGCAATAAACATATACAAGTATAAATAAATAAAAATAATTTTAAAAATAATAATTTTAAAAGCTGTGTGGATAAAAAAAAAAAAAGCAGGTTATGCAAGATGACCACCAATGTAGGGCAAGTCCCACATAGGACAGGAGTGAATGGCGAGATTGGATGATCACGGTGGACCCAGCAGGATCTACTGTCACCATGGATGAATGATATTTCACGTTATACTAAAACAATGTGACATCACTGAAGAATTTCAAGATGAAAACTGGAGTTAGAGTAGGGGAGGACAAACAAGATATGGTGAAATTTGTGCATTTATCAGTATGTTGTCTAGGCCTCAGTGAGTGCACTGTGAGAAAGGAAAGCATGGGAGATAAAAGAGAAATGTAGAAAATATGGCAAAACAGTTACAAGTCTGATGTAGACACCTGGACACACACACACACACACACACACACGGTGATATAACTGAAGGCTTAAAGTTGGACTTGGTGTTATATTTGAGGGAGTGCTCAGAGGAAGACTGCTACCAGGAAGAGTCCTCAGGAATCTGATTTACACAATTATTTTTATGATTATGACATTTTCTGAGTCTAGGAAGAAAGGTAAACCATTTATATTTTTGATCATGAATTCCTTCTCTATGTTGAGTTCTGATAGCTTTTTTATTTTAATTTTATTTTGCCTGAGTAGGTATGTCTGTCATGTATGGGTGCATGAATGTTTGTATGTATGTAGACAGCTATGTGTGTCCTCGTGTGTGTGTGTGTGTGTGTGAAGGTCAGAGATCAATATCAGATGTCCTCCTCAATCAATCTTCACCTTATTTATAGAGACACGGTCTCGCATTGAACCTGGAGTTCACCAATTAGGCTAGACTGGCTAGCCAGCTTATCTTAAGGATCCCCCTATCTCTGCTTTCACTGTGCTGGGATTACATATGGGTACCACCGTATCTGGCTTGTGCTTGCTTCTGGGGATCTGTACTCAAGTCCTCATACTCGGGCAGCAAGCACTTTCCTCACTGATCCATCTCCCCAGCTCCAGCTTTTTGATTTTTATTCATGTAAAAAATATTGACCAGAAAAAAAAAATGAGTGCTTGTGGAGCAAAAAGCAATAAAGATAGATGAGATGGAGCATTGATGACTTCAGGAGATATCACTCCAGGTGTATGAATAAAACGCAGCAGAATTAGATGAAAGAAGAGGGTCTAGACCAAACATGAGTCAGTGATTCCCACTGGTGCAAAGATATTAGTATGCAAACGCTGATGAAGATGTGCAGCAAACAAAAGTCTAGAATAATGCAATAAAAAAAGAAAAAAAGAAATAGCGAAAAGTATCTACAAAGTGTAGAGTTGCCTGTTAGCACAGATTGATCAAATGAATACAGGAATTTAAAATATCTATCCATGTGACAATAAATGGATAACTTGTAACCTTAAGTGAGTGCTATCTATTACTTAAGAAATATATAAAATTCAACTTGTTAAATAGAAAATTTCAAAATGTCCTGAATATAAATAAAAATGCATAGATATTTAGCTGTGATTGGGTATTCTCGTCACCTTTGTCTTATTTGACTGTGGTTGTGTTGATTGTTTTGTATGCTGGTAGCTTTTTGCCCCTTTACTTTCAAGTTTGTCTTCAGGCTCTTGGTTGAAGCTGAATGTCTATGCTGAGGACTAGAGACTATGTAAATTCCACGTCTGAATATGGGCTTGCTTTCACTTCTGCAGCGTGTTTATAGCATGAGAGTTTTAGTAATGACTTTAGAGAGCTCTACTGGATTTGAATTTGTTATGTTTTCCATCAATGTAACTTGAAATTTCCTTTGAATTCATTTGTATTTATCTTGATGACTAGTTTTCCAGAAGATTTGTTTCAATGTCTACTCCACTCCACATCCTTCTTTTGATATTTTTGTCTTTGTCTTGATCTTCAAACAGGTTTTTCTATGTGGAAATGTTTCTAACTCCTGAAGCTATATATTACAATGTTAAGGTTTTTTAGCCTCAGTTTTAGTTAAAATGCCTTGTCACTACATTTTGATCATATGTGTGAATATTCCAAAGTTCTCATAATTCTTCCAGCTGTAATTCTAGAGGTCTCTCTCTCTCCCCTATTTCCAGTTGTAATGGCTACTTGGTAGTATGTGAGGGCATTTTCTCCTTGCCATTTAGAACTTTCATTTTAAAAGAAAGAGGGTGTGGGGATAAGTAAGCAGGGATCTTACCTTTCCTTGGATAGCTGCTATTCTCATCTTTATGTCTTGTCAAGTCTTATATTCTGAGCCTCAAGGATAGACCCTACTACTGGGGTATAAATGTGCTTAGATATCTGTCCCCAGAGTTATCTTTGGTGACAACCTTCAAATGAGTCGAAATTCTTCTTGTATAACTCTAACCAAGTGAACCAACTTCTCTTTCAGTAGCTTGCTATCAGATAAGCACATGCTAGGTTACCCTCTGTACCCATGGACTTGCAGCAATCTTTAGAGTCTGAGTTACTTGCTGTTCCTGTGAGCTCCTCTCTTTGATTCTAAAAGATGTAAATTTACGATTTTCTTTGGTCATTTTTTGTTATTGGAAAAATGAGCATGATTCCTTTTTCCAGTTTTGTGCATCAAAAGCAGAAACTAAATTTCTCTAAAACTCAATTTCAAGTAAATTCCTTAGGAGGAAAAAGAAAAGAAAAGCACATAAGATTTGCAAAAGACAAGATGAGGAAGGAAGGAAGAAGGAAGGAAGGAAGGAAGGAAGGAAGGAAGGAAGGAAGGAAGGAAGGAAGGAAGGACGAAGATAGAGACATCACTCACAAAGAGAGTCAGCTAATTGGAAAGAGAATTAGATTTGGAATTGAAAAATCTGGTCTTCCATGCAAGCCGTGTTAAATTGACAAATATTTCTGGAGATTCTTAAGTACCTCTACTGACCACAAGGTGTTTGAGCTTCCAGTGATTTTTATTGTCTTATTTCTGTGAGGTGTTGTTAACAATACCTACTTCACTTATAAGGGTTACATCCTCTGGAAACATAAGGAAATGACCTGCAAGACCGTTGTCATAATTCCCTCCCACGTGCTTACTTTTGCTCCACTTGTTACATTCTTTTTGGTACTTTTTCCTCGGAATTTCTAATGTCCTTGGCCTTTGTTTCGTATCATATTACTGCTTACAGTGATCTAGCCATTTACAACTTCATGTTAATAAAAAACAAGGATTTCAACAAATGGAAATGCCTCATTGGTGACCTTTTTCTCTTTGATGCTGAATCTGAAAGCTTTTTATACATTCAAATTCTCTTCCATTTTAATAGCTCTGTGAAGCCCTCCTATTTTCTTTGACTGATAAGATTATTTAAGGTGTCCTTATCTCCTCTACAGGTGCCCAATGAATAAAGCACATTCACATACATATACACACACTTATGCACACACCTATATCCCACAATAAGGGAAAATATTCTTAGTGTCTCTCTCATATTAGGAAGAGCTGACTTCTTGGATACTGCCTTCTTTACTACTGCAGATCTTTGCTTTGTTGTTTTGTTTTTCATCTTGCTTTATATAGAATTGAATAGCACAGATTTTGTGCCAAGAATTATAGAATATTAATTTTGGGGTATTGGTGGGGATAGCTCTTGTTGAGGGATAGAATTCTACAGACTTCTGTACAACTGTGTGCATGTGTCTCCAGCAAAGGTAATCATGCTGTTTTGAGTTTGCAATGTGACCCGTCTCTGCCTAGGTATGTGCTGTACTGACAGATGACCACATCCTTGCAAGCTGTTTGTGTCACATTAATAGCTCCTTGCTTAAGCAGGTAGGATAGTCACAGGGGTGGAAAATTGATATTTGAGAGCATTTTATTCTGCTCAGTCAGGCTCATTCTTTATAACAAATCTAAACAATAATAGCATTTACAAATTATTCTGCATAAAATGTCCAGTGTGCATCTATTCAAAACACTTTTGCCTTTCCAATCATTCCATTATAAGACATTGCCTTTGTATTCCATCATCCCAATACCATTACTACTGTAACCTCTAAACCTAGGCAGTTCTTATAGAACAGCTCCCTCTGTTTTGTTCAATGATTAAATTTTTTTCTAATTTTCAAAGTTTTATATTATCCAGCCTTTAGCATATATGGCATGATCTCAAAGTACTTTCATATTCAACCATTGTACTAATATTTTCTTAAGTACATCTAAGTGTCTTATCTAGGAATGGTAGAAAAATCTATTCAACTCTATCTCTATTACATAAAAACAAACAGAATTACTTTTTCATTCCTGTACAAGAACTTTCAGTAGTATATTTCTCCACCCATGTTGGAATCTGGGAATGGGCACCTTCCATCTCCAAGTTCAAGGGGAGTTTTCACATACTTTATTTCCTTTGGGTTGTTTCCACACAGTTCAGGAGAAGTGGATCATGAAGGTCGTGTACTGTTCACAGCGGTAATTGTAAAATTTTACTGACTCTGGTTTATTTTGAGCCAATTGATTCCATTGTAATTCAAGAAAGTGTCACCATCCTGATCAAGGATGACAAACCTACAATTGTATGGAGTACTTTTGTAATTGAAAATATAGCACTAACCAGGATTTTGTGCAGAATAAGGTGAGCATTCATTCATATCCTATTGCTATCTTCTCTAGTTTTTTTCTTCGTTCCTAACTTCAGATATGTAATTCAAACACAGTGGATGCATATATTTATACGATATATCACACATTTCATGTGGCTAAAGAATAGAAAATTGATAAGCATGTGTGAATAATCATTGTATAAAATTATATTTCAGTTCCAGTTATAAAAGTATAATTCAATTGAAATGTTTATCATGCATGCATCTGTGGATGTTTTTTTTCTTGCATGCATAATGGCAATGCATGGACAATTTAATTCATTTCTTTTAACCATCATCCTGGAGAGATCTGTTCTCTCCCATTTCAGCAGGTACAACTAAAGACCAGCTCTATAGGAGTTCAAATTGAATGCATAGATTGTATTGCTTCCAAGAGTTTTATTTTGCTCTATGTATTGTTGACTTATCTTACTGGAAAGCATGTGTATAATTTTCATTGGCATAGTCACTCCCCATTTCATATGGGATCTAAAGCTGTGTATTTCTTTAAAGGTCATGATGAACTATGCTGTATACATAGATAAAGATTTTAAATGGTAACAAAAACCACTAGCATACTATTGAAAATTATACTTTGAAAAGAAGTAATTCATTCTATCAAGATTATTCAAAAATAGAAACTGATAAAAATAAAAGAGAAGGTAGAAAGTCAAAGGAAACTGTGAATGTGAAGATATCATGAGCCAAATTCTATGTATTCAAAAAAAACACCCCATTTATTCATAAATATATCTTGACTTATTTTCTGCTATTGTTCAGCAGATTTTCTTATAAAATGCATATTTTTATGAGAAATATAAAAGTAAAAAAAATTAAATTAAAGAAGTGGTTTATTCGTAGGATGAGGTAACCAGACATATGGTAGACTGTGTTCTTTTCCCCCAGCATTAGTTGAGTACCACACTATTTCACAAATACCAATGTACTATTGATTGTGCAGTATATAACTGGCTTTCATATTTTTATTACCCTTGATGCCACATGTTTTCTATGTATTTTGTACACATTCGTACATTTTACCCAAATGTTCCTTATGATTTATAAAAGAATACCTCTTAAACTCAAAGCCCTAATTCTGTTTCTGGCAAACTTCCAAGAGAGCTGTTGTCTGAATCACTGTATTGATTTCCTGTTGCTGAATAACAATATTTTCACAAACCCAGAGGCTTAAAACAAACACACTTGCTGTGTTATGGTTTCTTTGAGTACTTTGGGTGAAGCCTGTTTTCTTAAATGCTTTTTGACTGAAAAATTACAATTAAAGTGTCAATCATGAATGAGTTTCCTCTGAAGACTCTAGTGAGGAAATGTCTTTTTCATGAACATGTGGTTCATGGCAGAGGTTATTTGCTTGAGTATTGAATTGTGGGCCTTATTTCCCAATGCCTATTGTCTCAAGGACAAGGCCTTCGCATACTTCATTAAAGTGTAAATTTAGGTGGGCATAGATATAATGTTGTTTCACACAGAAAACACAGTTTTATGCCTAAATATCATTTCATTGTATCTCACGAGAACATTTTTCAGGTGTTCCCAACTTAGTCTAACATAGAGCAGTATTGAGAGTTGAGACCTTTAAGAGGTAGTGAGGTCACGAGGGGCTCTGCCTTTATTAATGAACTAATATCGTCATCATAGAAGTGGACTCATTAATGCAGGAGTGGATTCCATATGCAAAGATGAGTTCAGGTCTCATATGCTAATATCCTCCTATCTTGCACCATAGAGAGACACAGGAACAAGATCCTTGTCTATAACCTTTCAGCCTCCAGAAATGAGAAAAATAAATTTCTGTCCATTATAAATTATCCAGCGTCTGGAATTCTGTCATAGCATCATAAAATGGACTCAAGCATATAGCACCCCACCTTTTTTCATACCCCACTTTTGGTGTTTTTGGTGAAATGTGAATGATGAAAGTCACAGGTCCTGCATAAAATCAAGGGTAGGGGATTGGGCAGGGATATAACAGGAGGCAGGCAGAGTCACTGCAGGTGATTGGGACAATTTTCTGGCCACACATATCTGCAATTGGAGTTTGGTCACTTTTCTAAAAGAAGGTCATAGAAGGATTTTGCTTTCACTGAGAAATGGAAATGTAGGATACTGGTAATTCAGGAAGCTGGAAAAGGTTCATTATTAGCCTTGTGTGAGAACACGGTGCTTAGAAGTTAATATTACAGTAAGTATGCCTCCCTTAAAACTCACTATAGGTATTTGTCCAGGAAGTCAAACTTTTTATAGTAATGCCATTTTTATTTTTTTTTATTTTTATTTTTGGTTTTGCGAGGTAGGGTCTCACTCTGGTCCAGGCTGACCTGGAATTCACTCTGTAGTCTCAGGGTGGCCTCGAACTCTCGGCGATCCTCCTACCTCTGCCTCCCGAGTGCTGGGATTAAAGGTTTGCGCCACCATGAGTAATGCCATTTTTTAAGAACATAAAATGAATAAACTAAAGCCCTAGTTTATAATCAGTCCTAGTTTGTTACCTTAATCTGTATAATATACTTAATTAAAGTAATAGTTCTCCATTTGGACATGTGAAAATAAGGAAAACTTATTTCATTGGTCTTTAATAAATGATTCAATAACTAAGTACAAACAGAATAAAACTCCCACAGGTATAACTTCAAATTAGGCAATCAAATGGGTATATTCAATTTATGCTCACATGTAAGAAAGAATTGGTTGTGTTTCTATGATTAGGAAGAGCTAGTTCTAGAAGATACACAGAATAGTTATAGAAATGGCTAGAAGGCTGATGCTACCTCTTGGTCCTCTATTTTTTGAGAAAAGATTTGAAAAATATATTTAAATTTATGAAAATGTTACATTGATTAGGCATATAGAGGAACCTTAACATTCAAATAAGTTTTTTTTTTTTTTTTTTTTTTTTTTTTTTTTTTTTTTTTTCAAGGTAGGGTCTCACTCTGGTCCAGGCTGACCTGGAATTAGCTATGTAGTCTCAGGGTGGCCTCGAACTCACGGTGATCCTCCTACCTCTGCCTCCCAAGTGCTGGGATTAAAGGCGTGCGCCACCACACCTGGCTCAAATAAAAGTTTTAATTAAGAATAACAAAAATACTGTGTTTTAGGCATTGGTGAGCAAAATTAAATATCAACACAAGTCATCATCTCTCTACTCTGCTTACTTCTTTTTTTCTTGAATATTTCTGTGAGTTGGGGCCCTTTCATCTTTTATTTATACTGTAAAAAGCCAAACGGATGCCCCTTAGCTCCTAATTTAGCTTTCTCAATGAGAAACACAAGCTAGAAGTGGTTATGGTAAATTGTGTGCTTTGTCAAGCTTTCTGGAGACTTTTCATAAGAGGGTGTCCCATTCACCCAAACAAAAATCTACCACATTTAGTGGCCTTTCTGGAGTCAATTGATTCTATTCTCTTTTTTATGTTTTACATAGGGATTTTTTTTTTTAAAGTGGTAAGATTAGCTGTTCTTGGTAGCATGGCTTTTTTTATCTCCCCCTTGTTTACAGACACATCGGAAAGAAACATTGCCATCTATAACTATCTGTTTCATGATGCATACGAGGAAAACAAAAGTTGGAGGATGAACCCTGTTAGGGGAAACAAGAGGAAGAGGGAAGGGCACTATGTTCTCCTAAATCCCAAACACCAGGATTCTTACTTCTTTCATCTATTTAAAATGACATACAAGGTGCCTTCTGGTTGTTTTCACCATTTACAAGCTCCCCACTGATAAATTCCAATGTTCCTTGTCCTTATTGAAATGAAAACCTTCCTCCATGAATCAAGCAAGCCCAAAAACTGCACAGAGAGCAATAAAGGACTTCTTGTAGCCCACACACATGCACATCAAATCCTTTTCTGTTTTTTTTTTTTTTTTTTTCTTTTTCCCACTTTGCTATCTTCTGTCTTATATTCCTTTGAGCTTTGGAAGCCAGTGAGGATGAAATAAATTTTTGACTGCTGTATACAAATCACTCTCCATAGGACCTGGTTTTATACGATATTTTATGGAAAAACAAAACAAAAAAAAACAAAACACTGTGCTTATACACACAGTTACAGGACCCCAGAGTCTGGCTACAATGTCTTCACTGGACAACACTATTGGGAGGCCTCATGTTATTTTCCAAATACCAATTCAGTAGTTTTTTTTTTTTTTTTTTTTTTTTCTGACTCATCAGGTGTCTGGGTTTTAATTTTGTTTGTATAGTTTTTGTAGAGACAGCAAGAGGGAGTCAGCAGCAGTCTGAAGATTCACACCAGATGTACAGTTTGGGAGTGACCAAGACCGCATGAACCTCTGAGGCAAAGATGAAGGCTTTTATTTGGAAAGGCACCAGCTGCCAGGGCTGACTCTCAAGAGCAGAGCACAGCCAACCTGAGTTTTCAGGTAGTGGGCTTTATAGGCTTCTTCAGTTGGGGGAAGGTGAGGAAAGGAAAAGAACTCCTCTGCTTTTTACCTTAGCCATTTCAAATAGCTAGGGTGTGAGACCAGAACAGTGACCAGGCAGTTTCCGAGATAGAGGGGCAGGAAACCATAACCTGGGGGCATTATTAGGCAAGGAAGGGATAATGGCTGGGCAGTTTCTTGAGGAATGTAGAGAATCCTCTTCCTTATGTTTCTGTTATCATTCTGATATCCTTGGTGACTCCATTTAAGAAGACTGTCCTACCTAACACCAGAGAACTAGGATCACCCCTTCCCAAAACTGGGTACAATAGAACCTAGGAAATGTGCCAATAAAGAGCCCCATGTCCACAAAAAACACAGCAGAGTTCTTTCAAACATATAATGCGAAGCTATGCATATCACAGTCCCAAGGTGCTTGCCTTCTCAGACCCCGAAAAAATGGATGACAGAGGCATGCAGACTGCTATTCTTGGGAAGAAGAACATGTGTAGTTGATCCGGCAGTCTGTCACTGATCCCATGAGATGCCTGTATACTTTATGCCAAAAGCTTTGCACTGTTTAACACTCTTGTTGTACAATGCCAAATCCATTAAACCCTGCTATCATCTTCCTCCCTTCCTGCATTTGCCCAAAAGTTATTTTGCCCATCCAATGAACCAAGTTTATGGAATTTTGTGTCATAAGAAAAATATTCTCCTCTAAGCTGCCCACCCCCAAGTACATTCTCACATTCTACTTACCTCTAGGACATTTCTTGTTGCAATTATCACTATATATTTGATTTCTATAATTCTATATTTAGACATCACCCTGTCCATTTCCTTTCTAACTGCTTGCAAATGTTTCTTACACTTATATATACATGTGGGCACAGTTACTAATTGAAGAACAGATATATGCAGTCATCTAAGTAATGATTTTATAGAAAAGTCCAGATTATTTGAATCCCTTCACTTAACACATTGCTTCCATCATGTCACTTTCATGTAGTTAGTTGTGTGGGTCTGTATCCATTATTAACTATAAGAGAACTTACTGAGATTACCTGTGAATTCAGTGTGAAAGAACTCAGTCATTGGAGAGCAATGTCTACGAAGCCCAGACAATAGGAAGAATGCCACCATATCTAGTTAGTAGGGATATATCCTCTAGAATGTTCTTCATCCCCTCAGGTTTTGGGCGAACAAACTAAAGATGGAAAAGCTGTTCATTAAATGTAACACAGGGTCAAATTTGTAATTTATATCCTCAGAGTCCAGCTAGGTTCACTTTAACAAAATACAGCAAAAAGGGTGAGTCAAACAGCAGAAATTGATTTTCTCACAGTTCTGGAGTCAGGGATTTCTAGGTCAGGTGGATATTATTTATGGCAATCTGTCTTTCAGGACTGTAGATGCCACCTTCTCTATCCTCCCGTGGGAGAGATGATGTCTTATGTGAGTGTGAATCCAGTCATGATGACCCCACTTCATGACCTTATCTGAACCTAATTAATATCCAAGCCCCTTCCTCCCAGGCAGGATCACACTGGGGCACAGGGCTTGCAGACATGCATCTGAGGGGACATAAACATTTGACCGTAACACTAGTCAATTGCATTCAGTTACAGTGGCTCTTTTCTCATCATGCTAACTCTGGTTCTCTTTCCATCCCCATCTCATTGCACTCTGTATCATATTCTCTTCATGATTGAAGATTATATGACTCCCCACCACCATGGAGGGAATGCACATGGTTGAGTTGTGTGGCAAATAATGGGCTGATGGTAAAATGTTGAGTGATAGCTTATAAGACGAGGGCCTTCAAAATGAGAGCTTAAGCAAAGTTAAGGAAATTCAGAAATGTTTAATTATACCTGTAGTGAGAGAAAGGAGAATGACATAGACAGTATACTTCTGGGAGTACAGATGAGGGAGGGTTGCCGTGAACTACCTATAAAATATGCTTTCCAATGGACATAGTCACCTCTAGCCAGTTCTCTTTGATTCTTGATTCATGGCCCAGGGTCTTTTTGTTTGGTCATATCTCATTCTCTGAGATCAGTCTTACAATGCAATATATTACCAAAGTGGTAGGCTCTTGTTAGCAAATGGAGCAGCCATTACTGAAGACTTTCTTTGTCTTCCTGGGATTATTATGTTCTTCAGTTATGTTACTGTCATTTCACTATCAGTCATCTCAGAGTACAGCAACTGATGGGCTGGCAGAGAGATCATGTTGCCTCTTGTGATAAAATAAGAAACATATTTTTAGTCTCTACTCTTTATTCAAACATAGATCTCAAACCTTTGTGTTTCCTGAAAGAGGAACATGCTGGCAGTATCCTTTGATCTAATATTGAAGACTTGACTCTAGTTCATAACAGAGATTCTAAATACTTTGGGATTATTTAACTAATAAGAGTGTCTTTTTTAAATTAATTAATTTATTTATATCCAAGGAGAGACAGAGACTATGAATGGGCATGCTAGGGCCTCCTTTTTCATTGCAAATGAACTCCAGATGCATGTACCACTTTGTGTATCTGGCTTTATGTGGTACTGGGGATCAAACCAGGCTGTTAGACTTTATAGACAAGTGTCTTAACTGCTGAGCCATTTCTCAAGAAGCCTTAGTGGGTGACTGGATAGCTTTAGGAAGATTTAGTGACTAGAAGCTCCTATCATCCAGCACCCCATCCCCAGTATTTTAAGAAGGGACTGGAAATTGGGTTAATAATCATCTATGCCTATAAGTGATACCACCATAAAAAAAATCTCTCACAATTAGGTTCATAAAGCTGGCAGGTTATGAATTCATCCATGTACTGTTTATACCCATGTGCTGTGTACATGTTGTGAACTTGAGGCACACACAAATTCATAGAGACAAAAGCTCCTGTCCTTGGGACCCACTGCTTCTCATCTGGCTGTTCACAATCAGCCTTTATAATAGACCAGTAGATGTACTTGACTTCTGACAGCTATTATAGCCTGAGGAAGGGCTGGTAGGAATCACATATTTATGTTGGACAGAACTGTAAATATCCTGTACACCCAATAGTAGCAACTTGTCTTTGAAATGAAGACTATTATGGGACTGAACACTCCACCTGCACTAATTCTGAATAATATCAAAACTAAGCTGTGGAACACTCAGTAAAGCCAGAGAAATAGGGAATTTTTTTTTTTTTTTTAATTTTTTATTGACAACTTCTATACTTACATACAAAAAAATGCATGATATTTCCCTCCACTTCCCCCCTAGAACTCCATCCCCTTTAGAACTCCAATCTCCATCATATCCCCTCCTTCTCTCCATTTGTCTCTCTTTTACTTTGATGTCATCATCTTTTTCTTCTATTATGAGTGTCTTGCGAAGGTATTGCTAGGAACTGCAAGGTCATGGATACCAAGGCCAATTTCTGTCTGGATAGTTGCATTGTAAGGAGTCGTACCCTTTCTTTGGCTCTTCCATTCTATAACCCCCTCTTCCGCAATGGGCCCTGAGCCTTGGAGGGTGTGACAGAGGTGTTTCAGTTCTGGGCATTCCTCCATCCCTTCTTCTCAGCACTATGTTGCCTTTTGGTCATCCCAGTGGTCATCACCATCTGAAAAGAGAAGCTTCTTTAACCAGAAATGAGAGTAGCATTAATATGTGAATATGAATGTTAAGTGTAGTCCATTCAGGATATCTTGGTGGGAATAATATATACATTTAGCCAGACAAGAGCAGGCTTTATACCCCTAAAGCTCATGACCTCCCCTGCCATCGACTTTTGCTTAGTTTTTTTTTTCAGTACCAGGCATGTATTCCCTCCCATAGAGAGGGCATTCAGTCCAATTATGGAGCAGTTGGTTACCCCAAGCTCAGACATGCCACTATTGCACCAGTTCAGTCATTGGGCCTGTATGGCCAAACTTGAATTTTCAGTGTCCACTGTTTCCACTGCTGATGACTTCTGTCTCCCATACAGCTGCATGCTGTGAGCTTTTTCCAGCTTTCAGTTGGCTGGTCTACAGGGAGAAGGTTTTCTGCTCAGCACCTGCTTGCTTTCTCAGTGAACTTGCCTCTCAGGCAAGAGATGTTTTCAACAATAGGGTCTTACCATCTGTTTCTCAAGGGCAACCAAGGGCCTGGGAATAGCCTTTTATGTTTTGGAGTCTACCAGGATCTCCTTGGCAACAACACACTGGAAGGTATCCCATCCCAGGCACAGAAAATTTTCTAGTAACAGTCTATAGCTTCTGGCTGTGCCATTATTTAAAAAAGTAGGTTTACATACATTGACCCTCTCCCTGCCCTTCTTTTATGCATTCTCTTCCTATGGCCTCACTTAGGCCATTCCCCTCCCTGTAATCTGTTCTTCTACTTACATATGTGTAATATCATACACTTAAGTCCTTCCCTCTCCTCCCTCCCTTATAGCCTTTTACCAGCTTACTGGTTTCTTGTACTGATTTTTGGTTCCAGTTCACACACAAGTCTATACATTTGTAGCTAGGATCCACATATGAAATACAACATGTGAGCTTGGGTTGCCTCACTTAGTATAATCCTTTCCAGATCCATCCATTTCCCTGAAATTTTCATAATTTCATTTTTCTTTACCACTGGAAATAACTCCATTTTGTAAATGTACCTGTAGCAGACAGCTTCAGGTTCGCTGAGATGAACTTCCAGACCAGGCACAGTTATGGAGGAAGGGATATTATTTATTGAAGCTTACAGATTCAGGGGAAGTTCCATAAAGGCAAGAGAAGCAGCCTGCTCTCCACAGGGCCAAGCAGAGAGAGAAACCAACCAGCCACCACAGCACACAGAGCAAAACTACAGCCAAAAGGTCACACAGCACACTTCAGGAACTCCTGCTAGGCACATTTGCATATCTTTACAATGGACTCTCAAACCATCAGCACACCTTAAGACCAGGGCCCCCAGTGACCTTGCCTCTAGCAAGGTGATTGCAGATGCAAACTATAAGTAATAAACCACTGAATATATTGGGGACATATATTCAAACTACCACATTCCGCCCCTGGCCCCCAATATATTTAGCTCCTGGCCCCCAATAGATTTATAACTATCACACATTGTAAATTGTACTCAGTCCAATTTCAAAGGTTCTCACAGTCTTGATCAACTTAAGATAGTCCTGTAAAATCAAACAAGTTAAATACTTTCAACATGTAAAGGCACAGAGTAAACATTTTTAACTGTATAAGGCATAGCAAGGAGAAACTAAAACAATGCAAACTCAACCACCATCAGCAGTCATCAAACTTCTGCAGTTCAAATTCAATATAACCAGAGACTGCCAGTCTCCAGGTTTTCCAGTTATGCCCCTCCAGCTGGGCAGAGTCGCCAGGGAAAACTTTCATCCCATGCCAACACTGCACTCCATGGTAGCCCTTTTGCACAGTCCTGGTATATCCAAAACATCTTCAGGTCTCCATGCAAACCATGGTCCATCTTCCAAAAGGCTCTTCCAGCCTATTCCTCAGGGACTTCATGCCCTGCCTTCATGCTGCATCTCAGCAGCGGCTCCTGGAACTGTGTGCAACTCATGACCACTCCATGCATTTTTCATGCATCCAAAACTAATACCAGGTGTGCAGGACACAGCCATATTCTAAATCCAGGGACAAAATAAACCATAGCCTTGAAAAGCAGGTTCCTTCTCCAGTCAACTCTTTCCAAAGAGTTTGCATTTCTAACAGTCTTTCCTCAGGCATCCTCTCCATTGTTTTAATGTAAATCAAGTCAGGCCACCTTCCTTCCACCTTCCTTAAGATTTCTAATGTGTTGACAATAGAAGCTCCAGTAACCTAAAACCAGTCCCAGTGCCTCTGCTTTTAACTTGCTTGAGGTTTTCCAACTTAAAATCTTAAAATCTCAGTCCAATATCTTTAGCCAAGCACATCAGTCCTTTACAAATTTAACCTTGATCAAACTTTCTGGGCCTGGATAGCAGAATGTAGCCATCCCTTATGCCAGTAGCCCAGTTCCAACAAAGTCCTCTGCAGTCTTTCCTTCCTCTTAGAAAGCTCATAAGCCAAACCTCTAAGTTCAATACTGTCTGCACTTATCATTCTCAAACTCTCATCAGAATAGTCCATAAAACTTGGCTTACCACTCCAGAAGGCATCTTCAGTTGCAAGTACCAAGTCCATGCCCATTCCTCCAAAACAAAGGTTCCAAAAGACGAATATCCACATGGTCAGGTTCATCTCACCCCACACTCCTCGGTACCACTTTACTGTAGCAGACAGTTTCAGGTTCGCTGAGATGAACTTCCAGACCAGGCACAGTTATGGAGGAAGGGATATTATTTATTGAAACTTACAGATCCAGGGGAAGTTCCATAACAGCAGAAAAAGCGGCCTGCTCTCACAAGGCCAGGCAGGAGAGCAAAAAGCCAACCAGCCACCACAATACACAGAGCAAAACTACAGCCAAAAGGTCACACAGCACACTTCAGGAACTCCTGCTAGGCACATTTGCATATCTTTACAATGGACTCTCAAACCATCAGCACACCTTAAGACCAGGGCCCCCAGTGACCTTGCCTCTAGCAAGGTGATTGCAGATGCAAACTATAAGTAATAAACCACTGAATATATTGGGGGACATATATTCAAACTACCACAGTACCACATCTTTATTATCCATTCATCTCTGGAGGGACATCTAGGCTGGTTCCATTCCCTAGGTATTGTGAATAGAGCAGCAATAAACATGGTTGTGCAAGTATCTCTAAGGTAGTGAGAAGAGTCCTTTGGATATATGCCTAGGAGTGCTATAGCTGGATCATATGGTAAATCTATTTTTAGCTGTCTCAAGAACCTCCACACTGATTTCCACAATGGCTAGACCAGATTACATTCCCACCAACAGTGTAGAAGTGTTCCTCTTTTTCCGCATCCATGCCAACACTTATTGTCATTTGTTTTCTTGATGGTAACCATTTTGACAGGAGTAAAATGGAATCTCAAAGTGGTTTTAATTTGCATTTCCCTGATGGCTAAGGGAATTCTTAAAACATACAATGATGTCAATATTGGAAATAGAGGAAGAGTTTTTTTTTTTTTTTTTTTTTTTTTTTTTGTAAGCCCAACAGACTAGCTTCTTTATGAGAGAGAAAAACAGAGAGGGAGAGAATTGACACACCAGGACCTCCAGGAACTATAATTGAACTCCAGAAGAACTCCAGAAGCATGTACCACCTTGTGCCTCTGGTTTATATGGGTACTGGAGAATCAAAACTGGGTCCTTAGGCTTCATAGGCAAGTGTCCCAACTAGTAAGCCATTTTGCCAGCCCTTAAAAAATATTTTTAAGTACCTTTATTTATTTCTTTGCAAGGAGAGAGAGAGAGAGAGAGAGAGAGAGAGAGAAAGAAGAGACAGGGAGAAGGTGAGAGAGAATGCATATGGGTGCTGTAGGGTGAGTAGTCACTGAAAACAAACTCCAGATGCAAGTACCACCTTGTGCATCTGGCTTACATGGGTCCTTGGGAATCTAAACTGGGTCATTGGGTTTCACAGGCAAATGCCTTAACTGCTAAACCATATTTCCAGCCCATGTGTTACCTTTTGCTTCTGGCTTACGTGGGATCAGGGGAGTTGAACATGGGTCCTTAGACTTCATGGGCAAGCAACTGAACCACTAAGCCACCTTTCTAGACTTAAAATAGTTTTTATATTTGCCAGGCGTGGTGTCACACACCTTCAGTCCCAGCACTCAGGAGGCAGAGGTAGGAAGATCGCCATGAATTCGAGGCCACCCTGAGACTACATAGTTAATTCCAGGTCAGCCTGAGCTAGAGTGAGACCCTACCTTGAAAAACCAAAAAAAAAAAAAAAAAAAAAAAAAAAAAAAAAAAAGTGCTTTTATATTAGTGGCAAGAATATGCACTGACAAAATATGAAATAGTATGTCATAGTAAACACATCAAGCAGTAACTTACTCTTTATGATTGCTAATTAGTATTTTCCATAACCAAACATAACTAACATTATGTGAAATAATTCCATTTGTATTATGGCAAGTTTCTCTATGTCAGCATCATACAACACAAACACTGAAATGTTAGAGATACTGAAATCCCTTTTTGATGGCAACTGATGGCAACTTTTTAGCTTCTTTACAATTTTTGGGCATCGGTCATATGCCTGGCTCATTGTTTGCTGAACTATTTTAGGTGGCATGTGACTCTGTACACTTTTATGCATATGAACAATCATGTATTACTTATATACCCTTATCTTACAAAAAGCTTCAAAGTTCTTTAAAAGATGAAAAAAGATTTTAAAAACTTTCTGCCCACACTTTGGCAACTTATAACCATCCTTTCCTTGGTGTATCCTTGTTGTTTCCTCAACTTACCATTTCACACAGAAGGCCAATTCCCTCCGTGTGAACAATTCACATGTGGCGAATATCGAAGTGTTCAAGCAGATAGAAATATAGGACCAAAAGTCACAAAAATCACTTCGTAAACACAGTTAGTTCCTCCTCTGTATTTTGCAATTTTGTACATCCTATGTACATTAATTTGCCTGAAGATGCTGAATTGGCTTAATGGAACACTACTGCCACCTACTGGACATATGAGTTTACTAAATTCCTACAGTTAATCACGGGCAGAGGTTAAAACAGCGTCCCCCCTCCGCACCCGCCCCCATTGCACTCAAGGGTAACACACTCTCTTTGTAAAAACACTTTTCCATATTTAAATTTCGAGTGAATGATGGGGCGGTTTGCTCCTCAGTGACTTAGCCTCAAGAGTAATCTAAGCCCACCAGTATTGCTTTAATGGGGATAATATATCTTGGTAGTGAAAACTGTGCACTTTGATATCAAGTTAGACTCTCTAGGCTCACTTCTACAGTTTGTTAGCTATATAACATTCTGTACATCATGTTACATGTGTAAACATATGGTTTGAAAAGTTTTAGAAATAGAATAATGACAGTAACTTTATATGGTTGGTATTACCATTAAATAAATTGCGTTGAAAATTTTAACCCAGTTTCTACATTTTGGTAAACAATCAGTGCATGTCCTTAAATGTTTTGTATCTAGTTGTACACTTCTTCTGGTGACACACTACTAAGTCAACTTCTTCTGTATACCTCTACTTTCTCATGGACCTTACAGTTCAATTTAAAATATGTGATATTCCAGTATAGAAGTACAATATACTACTTGTGCTCTCCTGTCTTGTTTATATATAAAGCGGATCCCTCTGTAAATGTCAGGTTTATATCATTGTTGTTTTCCCATTCCACTCATTTAAAAAGGCAAAGTAGGGCTGGAGATATGGCTTAGCGGTTAAGGCGCCTGCCTGCCAAGCCTAAGAACACCTACTTGATCTCCAGGTCCCACGTTTAGCCAGACACAAACAGTGACCGAAGGGTGAAATGCCACACTTGCCCACAAGGGGGTGTTTGCATCTGGAGTTCATTCACAGCGGCTGAGAGGCTGCTGGCGCACGCATTCTCTCTCTCTCTCTGCCTCTTCCTCTCTGTCTCTGCCTGTCTCAAATAATAAAACAAAGTCAAACTATAGTTAGTAGTCAATAAAATACATTAATCATGATTGAGTTAGTGGATTTTAATAACTATATATTCACCATCCATGAGAAACAAAACATTTTTCTTACTCTACTTAGTTCCCCCTGGCTTTTAGCTATTGAAATGAAATAATTCAAAATGTATATGTTGTCCTTATGACAGCTCCATGCTTGTCTTTTTTTATCATGTCGGTTTTGGTTCATATTGCCAAAGGGGACAATGCTCACTGCAATTTGGATCAACTCCCTTATTTTCTGAAGTGGAATAAATAAAGAGGAGTATTTAATAGCTAATCTGACTAAGGTCAATAAACACTTGGTAAGCATTGTTCCATAAATTCTTTGAAGATAGCCATCTTTTATTTTAAAGCTTGAATCTATTGGTATTTTAAAGGGAGATGAGCACACCTTCATGTTACAGTCATCTCTTCTCAAAAGCGGATTACCAGCCCTGCAGAGCTGCAGATTAAGTCTTCTTAGGTAGCTCAGAGATGGTGAGATCTTTAGAGATAAACATTTCCTAAACTAGTTTACATGTGTAAACTTAATCAGGAAAATAATGTTAATTAAAAATATATTTTTATGGGGCTGGAAAAATGGATTAGCAGTTAAGGTGCCTGCCTGCAAAGCCTCAGGACCCCGGTTCCCAGGTAAGCAAGATGTACATAGTAGCACATGCATTTGCAGTTCAATTGCAATGGCTAGAGGCTCTGGCATTTTCACTCTCTCTCTCTTTCCCTTTCTCTGTCTCTAATAAAGAAATTTAAAAAAAATTAATTGTTTTATGTATTTGCAAGCAGATGAGAAAGAGAGAGAGAGAGAAAATATGAATGGGCACACCAGATCCTTCAGTCACTGCAAATGAACTCCAGATTCATGCGTCACCATGTGCATCTGGCTTATGTGACTCTGAAGAATCAAACCTGGATGCTTAGGTTTCACAGGCAAGCACCTTAATCACTAAGCCGTCTCACCCTCCCTCTCTTTTATTATTATTATTTTTTTAATTTGGGTATTTGTGTGCTACAAGCTTCCTATTTTATGTCAATAATGTGATTTATAGTGGAGACTTTGATCAACATTGGTTGGTCTGTGCTATGATTTAATAGGTTTAAGCCTATGCCTTGTCAAAGAAGCCAGGTCTATAAGACCAATCTGCAGTAAAAACATTAGGTATTAAGTGGCAGGTAAACTTCCATGCATACTGTCAAAATTTTTTTTTTTCTGGGGAAGGAAAAGCCATCAGTGCAACTCATAGTGGTGAGGACAATAAGATGGTCCACATGAGGGACTCCTGGCTGCGTTTGTGGGCCACTGTCTTGGGCTAATTTGTGTATGTGTCCTTCCATTGAAATAGACCACATCATGAGTGACAGTGAGTGCTGAAGCTTTGCTGCAAGCACAGTAACAGATTCATGGCTCTGTGACACTCTAGCTAACGTGAGGATGGTCTTGCCCACCTCCCACACTTGCTGTTAATGTTGGAGGTCAGAAGTGAGGGTCATCAATGACACTCTCCAAGTTCAATGAGCATTTCCTAGGTTGTTCAGTTCTCACAGAAACTCAACAAGAAGACACAATCATCATCCCATTTTACATAGTATGACACGAGGCATAAATGATTTGCTCATTGTCACACAGCTCAGAAGCAGCACTGCCAACTTGTGAAATCTAATATTCTACCTGCTAAAGCCAGACATTCACCACTTACTTTGGAAGAAGCAAGGGTGGGTTTTACAGGGTTTCACCGTAGCTCAAACAATTACCTCTCAAGACTGTCCACTATCCCAGAAGACTATTCAATGCCATACTAGGTAAATATTTTAAGACAGGTTTTGTCATTATTCAGATACTATCAAGCCAACAGATTAGAATATTACTATATAAACACTATTTGTCACATTTTCTAAGGAAGGGACATGACTCCCCATGCAAATCCTTACGCAATTTACAAGAATAAAGGAAGCGCCACAAACATCCACAACAAAGATTATGTGAGGAAAAGGGAGCCTACCTACCACTGAGTAGTTTGATCGGTTCTGAAGGTGGGGAGAGGGAGCTCTCTTTAGTTGTCATGAAATTGGCGCAAGTGGAATTAGGAGATGTTGATGGTGGTTAGGCGTCTTATAGCATGGAGAGATGAGTCTGGACTCTAGATTAGCTGGTTCGTCTATGAGCAGCATGCTAAAAGAACGCCCTTAACTATCTCTCATGGGCAAAAGCTGGGAAAAGAATTTTCTCAATGTCCCTGGCAAGGGCCCAGATGCCAAGACATTTAAAACAGAGTGAATACAGATTGCCAATCAATATTCCTAGGTCATAAGCAGAAAGGATTAAGGGACATTCTTCAAATGGGTTTTTATTGCCTCAAGGAAGTAAAAATTGGATCTGGAATTTAGGGGGCAGTGACAAACATGTTACTATTTATGTATAAATCACAGAAATAGAGTATTTATGGATATGCAATCTATTTGAGGACAAAGGGTGTTGATAAAATAAAGGTTGAAAAAGAGAGAAGTAGAATAACCTGGAAAATGGTTGTAACTCTCCTTGCAAATGAAGACAAAAACAGAAAAAAATATATTATTAATGGATTATAGTAATTAATAAAATTAACATTATTGGGTTGGAGAGATGACTTGGCAATTAAGATGCTTTCCAGCAAAGCCAAAGTACAAAGGTTCAGTTCCCCAGTAACCCTGTAAAGCCAGATGCACAAGTTGCATTTTCAGTGACTGGAGGTCCTATCATGCTCATTCTCTCTATCTCTCTCTACTAAATAAATAAAATATTTAAAAAATCAAGAGCCACTCTTATCAGATAGTACCCATCATAGGAACCAGACTGCTGCCTGTGGCAAAGGAGTAGGCATTTTTGGGGTAAAGTTAATCTTTTTATCAACAAATCCTTATAGTAGTTGTCAGGTATTGAATGTACAATAAGCGTTAATGTCATTGTTGATTAATAATATCCATTCATTCAAGGTTGAAGGGATCATCAAATAAGTGTCTGGCCTGAAGGATTTATGGAAGCATTATAAAATTCATATTCTTTTTGCTTTATTTTAAGGGCCAATGTCTCCAGGTTGTTAGGGTCTTTGGGCCATTCATGATAATAAGGTGTAGCTGATTAAAACTTCTAGCCTTGTGTTTGACTCTCCTCTATTCTGCCTTGTTACTTTACCCCGTGAATGAACTTGGGTATCCAGAGACCTTTGCAGACACATATTTATAGTTGACCCCTGGGGCTATTTTGACCGATGGTTGTTCTCATTCATTATGCATAGCATCTTACTATTCTTGCTTTTAGTGTAATATTATTTCCATCTCTTGTGGGGCTACATTACAAGTACTTTCCATAGTGTAAAGAAGATTTTTACCAGATATTAAGATCTATATAAGATATTTCAGCATCCACAGAGTCATTATTATTATTTTGGATATTATTCTATACAGAGGTTAGTTTTTTTATGAGCCAAGTTAAAAACATTTTTCAAAACTGAACTGTAAATAATGTCTATTTCTCCAAGCCTGAAAAGGTACTTTTTAGTCATAAAACAAAAAGACAGGTTAGGATCTTATTGCCTCATCTCAATGCAAAATTCCAAACTAATTTTCT
Source organism: Orientallactaga sibirica (assembly GCA_036365145.1). Classification (NCBI taxonomy): domain Eukaryota; kingdom Metazoa; phylum Chordata; class Mammalia; order Rodentia; family Dipodidae; genus Orientallactaga; species Orientallactaga sibirica. The sequence goes on from JAEOAD010000007.1 coordinate 42,749,378, forward strand.
TGCGGCTATGAAAATATCTCCTTTAACCTTGGTGACTCCATCAGAAAGAATTTGTTTTCAAGCTGAGCATTGCTTAACAGCATTGGACATTTCCTCAGGTTCAGCATTTATCCAGGGACCATGAGCTGTGCTTGTTTCTTAGTGTGAACTCAACGGAAATCACATAGAGAATATGGTGCAGAAAGTCTCATGCAGTACTGATGGTGTGGAGGCACTGGGTCTGATTAGCAGTCAGGGCTCTTCAGTTGGGTGCCTGGGTGACTCCCTAGCTAAGCTATTTATGACCTCAGCCAGCTGCTCTGCTAAAAGGGGCTGTAGTCATCTTACTCACGATTTTTCAGATCCAGAAAATGCAGGGTATTTTTGTTGGTTTGTTCTCTGGCCTTGGCTGTATATTCTGCTTCTAAATATGACTCTCATGGAAGAGGCACCAATATTGTTTGTGTTCAGGGAATGAAGGGATGAGAAGAGATCTGACTGACACTGGTTGCAAAGTCTTAGTTATCAGAAAGTACTCCTTTAAGAGAAATAAAAAAAGTTAATCAAAATAAGCTGTGTGCAAACGGGTTTGGAGATACGTTTATAGGAAATGCATTAAATACAATATTTCAAAGCATCATGTGCATAAGTCATTCATTTATTGATCCATAAAATATGCCTCAAGCAGTTATGATGCAGTCCAAACTAATATATGCCATGAGCATAATCTGAGGAACATAGAAATATCCAAAAATATCTTTCTGTCCTCTTATGGCAGGGAGCAGGTCTGAGTTCTCCAGGGGCTGTCAGTAGCCAACAAGTTAGGGAGTAGGGGGAGTTAGGCAGGAAGAAAACAGGTATTGAGACAGTTAACTTTTCTATTCATCTTTTGCCATTTGTGAGTCTGTCACCTTCTCTAAAACTCTTGAGATACAAACGCATTTCTCTGACAGAAGAGATAATTCAGAGACTCTCCTCTTCACGGTCTGTGTCTGCCAGGGATAATTTCTCAACCAGCTGTTTCAGGTTATAGGCATAATTGGCTATTAGTCATTTTGGTGCCATTGTTCATTGACATACACCTCAGCACCAGCTCTCACCCACCTGAAAAGCAAGGTCCTGGTTTCTGATTAATCTTTGACTGGTCACTGAGGATACTGAAGGAGATCCTGGTTAATTAGACCATTTTGTCTCTAACCTCATCTATTTTCTGGATGTAATAGTGATGCAGGTGCCAGTGTTTCCTAACACAGCCCTGAAAACCTTCCTAATCAGCTTTTGTGACTTGCAGAGGGTTTCCTTGTTCAAGTTGTTAAAAATCAAACTATCGTGACAGGTCAGAAGAAAACAGACTTTCCAAGTTAATTATACCCATTGAATGAAACTTTGGAGCTCATAAAGTGAAAATAAATAAATAAGTAATAAAATGCAAGCATCTATAGCAATTAATTGTGCAAGTCAAATTCATGCACATGTGCACACACACACACATTCACAAACACCACGTGCAAGCTGATGAAATAGAGAAGTGCACTGAGGGGGAGAGGAAGCCCACACTGTGATGAAGACTGGAAGGATTCTTTCTTTACCAGCTGTGTGCCCATGGGTGAATCTCAGGATTCTTATGATTAAAGGAAAATAATGTTAATGCCTACTGTGCATGTTGAAACTGCATCAAACAATACTTTATATCTCACAGACATGTACTGTGCAGTGATTATAGTGCTCATTATTTTTCTCTAGGCCCACCCATTCTTCCCAACCATGAAAAGAAGAAATAGGCATGTGAAAGTTGACATTAAAAATGAATAAACTCCTGTTTACAAGGACTGAAGAAAATCAGAGTAAGAGGAAAAGTCAAGCAAGGTTGGCCATTTCCATGGGCATCTTGAGAGGTGTACTCTAGCTGCACAGTAGTGAAGTTCTTGCTCCAACAGTCATAAAGCTTGTATTCCACAGGATTCTTTTGAATGTTATAAAAAAAAGTTTTATTTTATTTTATTTTTTATTTTTTGCCTTTCATTCTTCATTCAAGTAAATTTAGAAAGCATTAAATACTGGATTTTTTTTTTTTTTTTTTTTTGGTCTCAGAAATCAAGAAATACTCTCCTAAAGGGAATAAAGGGACAATGTTAAATACTCTCTACCAGTTTTCCAGAGCAATCTACATAGCATTCCCTATCACGCAAAGTGATTTAGGGAAGTGCTGACTGGCAGCATAGCACGCTGAGTAGTGATCTTCACAAAGCTTAGTCCACCTAGAAGCTCTGGGTGGGATTTTATTTACAAAAAGGATCCTTATAGAAGTAATTTTTAATGATCTTAAGATGAAATCATCCTGAATTTTTGTTTGGACCAAAATCAAGTGGAATATGCACCTAAAAAATAGGGCAAGAGAAAGAGAGAGAGCGGGAAAGAGAGAGATAGAGATGACCACATTGAACATGGAGACTGATACTAGATTGATACATTTATAAGGAATTTATAAGGCAAGCAATTTTGATGTCTACTGGCAACCACCAAAAGGCCAAGAGAGTCATGAGTTTTGTTGCTCAGAGACTCCAGAGGAAACTAGTCATGTCCACCATATCATGAATGTAGACTTGTAGCCACGTGAATGAGAAGAGAAAATATTTTTTGTTTGAACTACTCAAATCATGGTAATTTTTCATGGCATCCCCAGAAATCTATGCATCTCTCAATTGTCTACCTATATGTAAATGTATGTGTGAATAGACATGCATCACAGAATATTATACATAAGAGTCTAAGTACTGTATATATGTACATAAATATATACTTATATATGCCATGTGAATTCCAAGATGGGAAGCATGCCATGTGATATATTCTAGCAAAAGCTTCATTCTCTACTTCTTATTGGTTTTGATTCTATATTTTTATTCTTTGGGGGTAATTTGAATCAGAGAAATCAGCAATCACTATGGGGTCATTAATTAAATATTCAGTTCATGTCAGATGACAGCACCCCAACATACTCCTTACCACCCTGTGGCTCTTACATTCTTTCCACCCTGGCATCCACATTTGTCCATGAGTATGTTAGAAATCACTATTAGTGGGTAGCTCTCCGCAGCCTCTTGTTTTCTGCCTTGAGCTTTGAGTCTTGTAATAGTCTGCCCCCATCTCCATAAAGTTCTCTGGCTAGCAGTGAGAACAGCACTCATAATCTATGATCATCAATCACTAAAATGAGAAGAAGCACTCATTACTAAGGACTCTGATTAAGAACTCACTTATGTCTTACTCTTATCTCCTTTATTTTTTCTACTATCATTTACACCCTCCTGTACATAATTATTTAGCACTTGTGAATCACTAGTAATTCAGAAAACTTTGTAACAGGGTCTTTCAAACATTCCTCAAAAAACAGATAACTGTTAATAGGCAGTAGTGATGTTTGCTAAGTGAAGTTTTTCTTGTTACTTAGTTTTAGGTTCAGTGTGGAAAATTAAAGATGGAAATCTATGTCTTCATACATGATGAACTGATGACAGTTTTGTTTTTATTTCTTTGTCTTGTTATCTCTTTGGATAACAATACCCAGTATTGGTTGTGAAGACAAGGTACATGTGGCATTTGGTGGATGAGTAGCTGCTAATATCGCTAAAGCAAGCATAGAAGCAGTCAAGTTCATAGCATCAAAAGAATCAAAATCCATGTTTTGCTTGATGGTTTCTCTTATCTGTGGACTCCCTAAAATATGGGATTTCTAAAAATTTCTCAAATGCAAGCTTAGAGACAGGAGTTTCATTTTTTTGTTTATTGTTTGTTTTGGCACAGTCTCACTAGGTAATCCAGGCTAACCTTAGACTCCCAATCTTCTGCCTCTAACTCTCAAGTCATGTTCTGGAGTTACAGGCATATACACCACTATGTCAGGCTTAGAAAGTTTTATATATAAAATTTTTAACATGATTTTCAAATGCAAATGTGGTGACAAGGTCAAGTCATTTATATGTCTAAAATCATCTGGATTAGGCCCTAGCTCATGAAGATGGTTAAAATTCACTTTATTAACAGATTGAATATCACTGTTGTTCTCACTGCTAACCAGATAACTTCACTTCAAGATAGAGGCAGACCCTGAGGAGATTCAAAACTTATCAAGGAAGAAAATAGAAGCTATGAAGAGCTCAACACTAAAGAATATTTCTAACATGCCCTCCAAGGCTCAGGGAACAGTGGGGAAAAGGGGGCAGAATAAATGTAACAGCCATAGGGTAGGAAGAAATACTTTGGTTCATTGTCCTCCTGAACCAACTATTGCAGTTATGACTCCACAATGATTACTATAACAAAGGCTGCACTGTTCTGAGCCCACAAACAGTTTGTAATATAGGATGGAAGACAATGAAAGTAATGAGACAATCAAACAGAGGGGGGACTACCCTGAAAGAGAAGGGTCCTCAGTGCAATGGGGGTAGGGGAGAGGGTATAAAAGAGAATAATGTGATGGGAACATGGCCAAATTATAGTGCACATATAGTATATAGTTCATATACTAAAGTTCCCAAATTAAAAAAAAAAGTCACTTTGGTATCTCTTGTTAAATTATTGCTTAAAATGTTTCTTTTTTTTCTTCCTTTTTATTGAAATGTGGTCTTCTTGCATAGCCTCCATTGGTCTCAAGCTAGCCATCTTCCTGCTTCTGCCCCATGAGTGCTTGAATGCTGGGATTCCAGGAGTGCTTCACCATTAGGACCTCTTGTTTTATCAAATAACCCCCAAGTTCTCTCATTAAAAGGGTTTCATTTTCTTTATTCCTAATTCTACTTTTCTTGCATTGTTAAAAAGAATATTATGACTTTAAATGATAGTCTCATTGATTTTAAATTATATTTTCTAAAATACAGTCAAATAAAAGAAGTTTGTAGACATAAGACTTAGCAAGTTGGCAAAAATTTCATTGTAGGGCTGGAGAGATGGCTTAGCAGTTAAGGTGTTTGCCTGCAAAGCCAAAGGATTTCGGTTTGATTCCTCAGGACCCATGTAAGCCAGATGAAAAAGAGTTCCTTTGCAATGACTGGAGGCCCTGGCATGCCTATTTTCTCTCTCTCTCTCTCTCTCTCTCTCTCTCTCTCTGTCTCTCTGCCTCTTTCTCTCTTGCTATCTCTAAAAAATAATTTAATTTAATTTAATTTAATTTAAAAAATTTCATTGTAACTCATCTTTCAAATCTCAGTTTGAGTATCACTTACACTGAAAAATACTTTGTGATCTCATCTGATACAGTTAGGTAGAGATTAATAATATTTATCAGAACATCCTGAATTGAATCCTCCTATACTAGATATGTCATTTCTAGAAATTAATGCAGATAAAATAGTTATTAGTGTAGGGAAGAGATTTAGGATTGCCTGAATTGTAGAAAGTAGAAAAAAATCATTTGGATGTATCATACACTGATTGATTAAAATTAACCTTTTAAGATAAATTGTTTGATTAAAATAAACTCCCACAAGGTCAATTATAACAGAGAAAATACTTATGTTCCATTAGTCACTGAATAACAGTAGAGATTAAAATTTGGCAAAGGGCTGGAGGTGGAGCTTAGTAAAAGAACATATGGTAGCATCCATCCAGCTGTGGCTACAAAGCACTATTTTTTAAATTAATTTAGAAAAGAAAGAAATTAAATGGTGTTAATATTCTGATAGTATTCTATTTTCAATGAAAAAATTATATTTATAATTTGAAGTTTTGCATGTATTTCATAATGAACTTTTACTATTTATATAATGGTATCCTTGATAGTTTAAAAAAATTGAAAAAAAATGTTCGGTATGTCAGTGAGAATTTCCCTACATTTTGATACCAATCAGAGTGTCATGGTTTCTTCTCGTCTATTTTTTCCCTTCTGAGGAATATCATTGAGACAGGTTGGCAAGGAATATGAAGAGGAAGCATGGGTTACAAAGGAGATGAGAAGCCTGATGTATACTCCTTATTATGAAATGTGTCCAGAATCTATGTACATCTGGTTGAAACAGAGTGTGTGCATGAACACTGAAGTGTGACAACCAGGAGCAAAACCCCAGAACAGGGTTAAACTAAGGAACAAACAAAAAATGTCAAGGTCTTCTCTCACAGTTTTCCTGCTCATCAAAGAAACATAAAGATCTTTTGTTGATTATGAAAAAAAAAAAAAAAAAGAAAGAAAGAAAGAAAGAAACCAAGGTTCCTTTCCTATCAATGATCCCTGTCATCCAATGTTCATACTGGGGAGAAGACAATGTGGCATAATGAATCAGGGGATGTGATTCCATTTTCTTATTTCATATTTGCATTCAGGCTAGTATAATTATGGTGTTTATAAAGTTTAGATTGATGAAGCGAGAGAGAAACAGAGAGAGCCCATCCCTTCTCATCATCCTGCACAGCATGCTTGATAAGATGATAATTCTTCCAAATATAGAAACTATGTGACTTTTTATCATTCAATAATTTCAATTTTTTAGAAGTTTCACTATAATGGATTAGAAAAAACTGTAAACTTATTTCTAATTAAATAAGTTTTAAATTCAAATGAGAACCACAGCAGCAAAAACTGTCTCACATTTATAGCACAACAGAAACACAATGAAAACAAAAACACAGTCTGACTGTGAAACAAGAACTCAGAAAGAACCAGGGCATTATAAATGAGCACAGCTGCCCTTGGCTGGAGGCAAGATTTCCAAGACAGTAATAAGGAATGAGGTTACCAAACATACACAAAGATATGAGCTGATAAAACTTAATCAGGGTGGTTTCACAAAGGGCAAATCTTTTTTGACAAATTTAGAGGCATTTTTGCCTGGCACATAGGCCAGGAAAAGAATGTGACAGGAATGAAAAAGAATGGAACTTGAGAGGGTAGAAAGATATAGATGAGATCCACAGGAATGAGACATAGTCTGAGCTCGCCAAAAAGGCCATTTAAGTGATGTTTAACCCCAAACCACTGGTTTCATCAAAATATTCATGTCAGCAGTAAACATGAAAGAGCAGTGCGTATAAACGGATATCCTTAGCTATGATGCCATGTCATGAAATTACATGTCTGTTATTACCCAACATGGCACACTTTCATTGCATTGCTACATTTGATTTTCAGAGATTATTTAGAGTGTTTTTTTTTCTGTTATCTGTTTATTTTAGTGCATGTTCTTCTTTCCATTTGTCATTGGTATAGGAACTGGAGTCAATGACATTTGAGGGAGACATGATCTCATCTCCAAATCCAACCTATGGGCCATCGTAAAATCTCAATGATAATAATAGGTTTTGCAGCATCTTTACTCTGGGACAGTTTGTGAAAGTGTTTTTAGGTGCTTTGTATACTTCACAGCTCATTGTTATTTTTCAAAGGTTAATGTTGAAATGCTCTAAAATCGGGCAAGTAATAGAGTCAATGACCCATAGGTTCAAAAGATAGAATCCTACTTTCCTCTAGTTTCCTGCTCACTTGGCCTGTTATTGTCAGTCTACAGAGGATTGTCTCTTTCATTCTAAAAATAAAAATAATCAGAACTGAAGCACACACACACACACACACACACACACACACACACACACACACACACTGCACACACACTTACCTTGTCTGGATCCTGCTGTTCTTTTCCTCACCTCAGTCTCTTTATTGTCTGACTTCTTTGGAAAGTAGTCTATACAACATGGAACAATTTCCTGTTGTTGTCTTTTAAAACTTGACCATTATATCTCAATCCATTTTACCATTGATCAGGAAATTTCTTGAAAAGAAGCAGCAAGAGACTATCTGATTGCCAATATGTGTGCCTTATTATTGTTCTTCTTGTTTATTGCTAATTTCTAATGTATCTAATTCTTAACATATGCAAGTGTAAAGTTGCTGTTGTGGCACACTTCTGTAATCCCAGCCCAAGGGAGATAGAGGATCAAGAGATCAAAGCCATCTTTGGCTACATAATGACTTTGAGATCATCCTAGGCTACACGAGACAATGTTCAATGCATATATAACTATTAACTATATCTGCCTTATTATAAACTTTCTTTGTAAATATCTCCAGTGTAATGGATGGGATAAGTAGCATAGGATCATCCCCTGCAAAATGTCAACACCTTAATCTCTTAAGCATGAGTCCATTACATTGCATGGTAAAGAAGAATTTCAGCTGCAGGTAAAATTAGGGCTGCTGGGATGGAGAGATGGCTTAGTGGTTAAGGTGCCTGCCTCCTAAGCCTAAGAACACTGGTTCCAATCTCCAGGTCCCACATTTAGCCAGATTCAGTGACTCAGGGCGCAGTGCCGCACTTGACCACAAGGGGGCGCACATCTGGATTTCGTTCTCAGTAGCTGAGAGACTGCTGGCGTGCCCATCTCTATGTGTCTCCCTCTCACTCTCTGTCTGCCTCTCTCTGTGTCTCTCTCCAAAAATAAATAAAAAAAAATAATAAAAATTTTAAAAAATTAAGGCTGCTAATTGTTTAAAACATGAAGAGTATCTTGGATTAGCTAGCTTGACCCAGTATAAGTGTCAGTGTCCTTAAAGGCAGGATAGAGGGAAACAAGGTGACCAGAGTGTTGATAAGAAAAGGACTGAAGCTGATGTTGATAAGTCTATGAGCAGGGTTTTACACAAGCCAAGGAATGCAGGCTAACCCCAAGCTCAAAGCACTTAGCTCAGTGTCATACATTTTGGAATGCTGAGTTCCATAATTGTAAGGCAATAAACACATTTATTCTGTTTTATGCTATAATAGTTGCTTTTCTTATAGCCATGACAAAATACTTGATAAAAGATACTTAAGGAAGGAAAGGTCTATTTTTGGCAAATAGTCTACCATGATGGGAAATCATGGCATCAGGAGAATGAGCCATCCTGTTGCACATTGTCTGCAGTCAGGAAAAGAGAGATGAGGGCTGGTGCTCTCCTTGCTTTCTCATTTTCTCATTTCTCTTTCTGAGACACAACACACAGGATAATGACACCCATACTCAGAGTGTATCTTCCTGCATCTGTTATCCTCATAAACACATTCAGAACTTTATTCCCAGGGTGAGTGTGCATTCTTTCAAGAAAAAAATGAGCTATCATATGTGGCATTAAGTTTGAGATAATTTGTTAGAGCCACAATAGGGAATTATTGCAGTGGTATTCAAATTCTATGAATCTTCCTTTGAACTTTTTGTCTCTTTTATTTTTCTTTTGTTAATTCTATAGATACTAAAGTTCCCTGGTTTACATTCACAATTTCACTCTTCTCATCTTTGGTGATGTCATTACTACTTTAAACAAATCAATATCATCCAACTCAACATGTCTCCTGCTAGAGTACTGCCTGCAGCTTCCTGCTGGTGTCTGCATTTTATAAGACCCTTAAGCAAGTCAAATTTACCATGTTTAAAAGATACTGTTGAAAACAGCAAATCATGACTGTTAAACAAATGTGAATGAACAGAGGCAAAAGGTTTTGTTCAGCTCATTAATTGAGGAAAGAACCAATGAAATGTACAAAAGAGAATTCAAAGAACCACAAATGCATAGGTAATGAATAACACTAAAATGAATTTATGAGTAGAGACAGGCTTATCTTGTGCAAACTGTGTAGTATATAAATTATACTTCAAGAAAGCTGTTAAAACATTTTATATATATATATATATATATATATATATATATATATATATATATAAAATTTATTTGAGAAAGAGAGAGAGATAAAGAAATAGCCAGGTAGGGAAAGAGAATGGGCCTATCAGGGCCTCCAACCACTGCAAATGAACTGTGCATCTGGTTTACATTGGTCCTGAAGAATCGAGCCTCGATCCGGGGTCTTTAGGTTTCACAGGCAAGCATTTAACCACTTAGCCATCTCTCCAGCCCTAAAACATTTTAAAAAATGAAAAAAAAAAAAACCTTTTTTATTCATGAGGGAGAATTTGGGGAGGAAATCGCTTGCCTTACACTAGAAATAATTTATTTGCTTTTTGATGGCAAAGAAATATTTGGTTTTTTAATACTTTTTCCCTTGTTACATTGTAGTTATAGAGAAGACATTGAAAAGCAGAATTGTTCAAATAGGTACAAGAGATGATGTTCTGCAATGGTTTTGTGTCTAGATTGCATAAATCTTATAGAAATTTTCCAGGTGAGTCCTGTGACATAAACCTAGTGTCAATATTTTTTTATTATTAGTATCCTGATAAAAATTGTCTGTGTCATTTCATTCAAATCTTCCTGTAGAAGTAAGTTGAAAATGAAAGATAATTTTGACATGATTTCAACACTGCAGGTAGGAATGTATTTTTCATCTTTGTCTAGTTACTCTGATTTCCCTTGAATATTTTGGAAGAAAGTGTTTGTGTTGTAATTGTTTCCCTCTAGGTCAAGCCAGTAAGTGAGCCAGATAAAATGTCTTCCCTGTCAACTCAAGGCTACTGGGCAACTACTAGGTTCTTCCTTTCCTACACCATCATGCCCCCACTGAATCATGGTGCCCAGAGTATTCAAATAAGCTGTGAAACATCATCTCAAAGTAATGCAGTCAGGACCCTAACTCTTTCCCCAATATCACCTTAATCATATAACCAATTTATAGAGAAATGTTTATTGTTGCTGCTCCAAGTGCTTTCTTCTCTTTCTTTCTAACCATACCCCTTTGGATCCACACATAAACCCATAGCTCTTGCTTGGTCTTCATTAGCATCCTCATTATTACTAAACCAAATGGAATATTTTCCTGTTTCCTTATTTGTCTTACAATCGTTGGTCCAGCTAACCTCCTATCTGTTGGAAACACTCTCTTAATTATATATGGTAGCTTATCTCTCTCCAAACACTCCCCACAGCATTAACCATCTTCCTAGTACCTTTACTGACACCCCCAGCAATTATGATTTTCATTTACTTGTATGTCTTAATCCTCAATGATGTAATCTTCATTTATCTTACTTATTTGTTTGAGAGAGAGAAAGAAGGAAAGAGAAAGATAGAGAGGGCATGCAAAGTTTTCCTACCAATGCAGATGGACACCAGACACATGCACCACCTGGTGCATCTGGCTTTATGTAGGTACTGGAGCATTGAACCTGATTTCTTTGGCTTTGCTGGCAAGCACCTTAATGGCTAAGCCATCCATCCAGCCCTAAAATAGGATTTTTAATAGAAACCTGAAACTGAACATTAAAAATAAAATTTCAAATTTCCCACCTGCATAACTAAAGTATTCCTTCTCCCAGAACATGGAACACATACTTATCTATAGTTATCACTTCATGTTATCAGGCTGGATAGTATTTTCACTATTCTTGATTTTTATAATGTATTATAAATGCCATTGGCTCAACCTACAAAACAGCAAAAGCAAAAGGAGAACAACTTTGGCGTTCGGTTGTTATTATTTTTCACCACCACAACACTGTGATCTGAGCCACTGTTACTTTTAACTTAAAGTATAACAATAACTTTGAGTCCCAGAGCTTTGACACACTCTGTTCTGCTATTAGAATTTTATTTCCTTGCATCTCACTACTTATTTGCTTTAGATCCCTGGTCAGATGTTTGACGATTAATGGTAGCACCCTTCTCCATTTTTCTCTTTCTTATGCATGTGTACATGGTATGCACACAAGTATATGTGTCTGTACATTTATATCTATCTGCACACAGAGGTCATATGGGCCATCCTCCTCAATAAATCTCCACCTGAGTTTTTGAATCAGCTTCTCTTACTGAACTTAGAGCTCACCATTCTTGGTTAGACTAGCTAGAAAACCAGCCCCAGGGATCCTCCTGTCTCGACCTCTCCAGTTCTCCAGTCCTGAGATTATAGGCACATTCAGACCAGTCAGGCTTTTACATGAATGCTAAGGATCCAAACTCAGGTCCTCATGCTTGTGGCAAACACTTTATTCATAGGTCTTCTCCTCAGCCCATGCTTTACATGTTTTGTTTTGTTCTGTTTTAAGTGGAACAAAATTCCACCTCAACCCAGATTTCCTGACTAAACTGGCTATTGTTACCTCTGTGGTATTGGGACAAAACACCCCAGGCAGAAGTAATCCAATGAATATCCCTTCCCTACATTAGCTGTATTTATGTAGTACCAGGTAGGCTACAAAGTCATAAGTCAGGGGATTGGGGGATAAAACCCATTTTGAATTGCAGGAAAGCTCATTCAGCATCCTTGTTTCAATCTTACTCCATTCAAAATGGTCACTACCATTCCTATTGCCCCAAGGCAAAACAGCTTATCCAATCTCATTGGTGTTACTCTCTCAAACAATTGAAGTTTAAAAGACTATAATCCACAGCCTGAAACTTTCATTTCTTTCTGTGTCATATGCTTCAGCTCATACCAGTCCATTATTTCTAAGCTTAGCATTGCATACATTCTCAGGCAGAATTCAGTCAGCCTCTCACACAAACTCTAGCCCATTTCACAGCAAAGTTCTTCCCCTTTCACAGCAAAGCTCTTCCCCTCCTTGCCAAGTCTATGCAGCTGTTCCTGCATTTAGGTCTTTCAACTCTCAACATTCTATTAAACTCTAGTCACAAAACTGTAAGACATCTCATAGCTCAAGGTTTCAAATACATTCCACAAATCAGTTCCAAAAGGTCAAACACCACACACTCAGGTTTCTAGCATCAATGAAACCATTCTTGGTACTGATTTTCTCTTGTAGGTAACTTTGTGTTGCTAGTACGTAACACACAATCACAAACAGTGGATAGGAAGAAAGGGCTCATTTTGCTTATGGTCTTGAGGGGAAGCATCATGATGGTAGAAGAAAGCAAGGCATGACCAGTGGTTGGACATCACTTCTGCCACAGAAGTTAGAAAACAGCATCAAGAGAGTAAGCTGAGCTCTGGTAAGGGGGAGATGGACAATACCACCTCAAAGTAAAGTCCATCCCCAGAAACACACCTCCTCCAGAAAGAATCCCCCAATAAAATTCCCATCAGTTGGGGACCAAGCATTCAAATCACATGACTTTATGGGGTACATCTGATTCAAACCCAAACTGGCCTTTCAATTTCTTCCAGAGGCCTTACCACAATCTCCTACATTATGTTTTTATTTATTGACTCATTGTTGCAGTCAGATTCTCATTGCTGGCAGAAATCACCCAACTAAGGGCAGCTTTTGGGAAAAGAAGGAGGTGGATGTTTTGGCTTACAGGCTCAAGGGGAAGCTCCATGATGGCCAGGGAAAATGATCGTATGCACAGAGGGTGGACATCACCCCTTGGCCAACATAATGTGGAAAACAGGAACAAGAGAGTGTGCCAAACACTGGCAAGGGGACACTGGCTATAATATCCATAAGCCCGCCCCCAACAATATACTGCCTCTAAGAGGCGTTAATTCCCAAATATCTATCAGCTGGAAACCTAGCATTTAGAATACCTAAGTTTATGGGGGACACCTGAATCAAACCACCACACTCATCTTTTACCTTCTCACAATAGAATGCAAGATGAACCACAGCAGCAGATTTAACATGCATTTACTGATGTATTTTATGGCATACAGAAAGCCCGCATATAAATGTTTGTTCAATATAGGCATAAAAATGTAAATTAAACTTCTGTCTACCTTCTCATCTTCTTTCATCCTCATTGCCCCTGATCTTTCTCTTTTCTTTCTTTTATCCTTTCACAGTTAGAGGCTTCAACATGTGTGCATGCCTGGATGGCTCAGTGCAATCTTTCATATTGTCTTTCCCTCATCCTTCACATCAAATAAGCTTTCCTGTTTTGCTAGTATTGCTTCTAAATACCTCAAAATGACTCACTCATCATTTTTATTTTCTTGTTTCCTACTGGCAATGCCCAATTATCTCAGTGTTTTCAAATGTTGGATAAATAATCTCCCTAATGTGTGATTTCTATTCCCTTATCCTTCCTCCAGTGATTTATAGATCTAAACCTATCATAATCCTACTTAAAAAGGAGACACTCCTAAGCTTTCTGTTTTTCAGATCAAAGTCAAAGCTCTGGCATGCCATGTAAGGTCAGTCTTTCCAAACTATTCTAAGCATACCATTCCATCTGTATAATGTTTAACTTTCTTATTCTCCAAACTAGTTATATTTTTCAATGACATGTTTTTTTTATATTTATTCAAGTTATTCTACTGTGTAGAAATTCCTTATCATAACTTCCCTTTCGGTGGCATTCTTATTTTTATTCTTCTACACAGAGTTTTAATACTGCCTTGTGTAACATTCTTCCACAAGCTGTAGATTAAATTAATTGATTCATCCTCTAGGTTTCCTTAAAATTATATTCATGTGTTTAGTATGGTATTTGTGCTGTAATATTGTAGATGGTTAATTGTCCTGTTGGCTTCACTTTCTAGATTGTATATTACAATGATTTAGACTGGAGTTTTGAAATTAGTTTGCTTAGATTCAAAATTAGGCCTCACAAGTTGCTACTAAGATACTTAGATTATTTATTAATTTATTCACTTTTGGCATGTTTTTATTTAATGTGTGTCTTTTAGTCTGTGTGGTTTTTGGATATATAGTGCATGCAGATATGATCATTCCATGTACCTACAGGCAGAGGCCAAATGAAAATATCAGGTGTCATTTTCTATCACTCCTCAACTTATCTCCTAGAGAGGGAGGATGGCAAGTCTCTGCTCTCCATAGGACTGGGGTAAAAGTTGTCTGTGCCCATGGCCAGCTTTTGGATATATGGGATCAAACTCAGGCAGTCTCTGACCCTCATCTTGGTAATTGCTCTTACCCACTAAGTCTTCTCCCTAGCTTATTAGAATAGTTACTTTAATATTTATCATAGACAAATTGGAAATATTCTTACTTTTATGTTAATTTATTTGCAGAGAGAGAGAGAGAGAGCAAGTGAGAGGGAGAAATAAAGGGAAAGTGGGTCTGCCAGGACCTCTTGCTACTGTAAACAAACTCCAGATTCATGTGGCACTTTGTGCTTCTGGCTTCACGTGGATACTGGGGAATAGGGACATGAACCTGGAATATCATGTTTTGTTAGCAAGCCCCTTTAACCATTGTTCTACCTCTCCAGCCTTTCTAAGTGCATTTTAATGTTTTATTTATTAGAGAGAAAGAAGGATAAAAAGAAAGAGAGACAGGGAAAATATGAGTGTTCCAGTACCTTCTGCCACTGCCAACAAATTCCAGACACATGTTCCAGTTCATGCATCTGGCTTCACATGGGTAGTGGGGAGTTGAACCTGAGCCATCTGCTTTGTAACCAAGTGCCTTTAAACTGATGAGTCATTTTTCTGGCCCCTACTTGGATTTTTTAAACAAATTCTTCATCATTAAAATAGGTATCTACCTTAGAGTTCTTTAAGAAGCAAATATTACCATTTATATATGTGTTCAATTTTATCCTCATCCTTATAAAGCACTATTTTTGCCTTTATCTGATTACTAGTTTGGACATAAACTATGGAATTGTCAGTTCATAAAGAAAATTCAATATATAGTCATAACTAATGACAAATAGCTCAATTTATTTATGTTGTGCTTTATCAGTGTGTGAAAGCAATATATCAATAAGCAATGGTCCTGAATTTTATTTTTCTCTGCCCTAAATCTGAAGAGATTAATAGAGTATGGAATATATGATAGTAAACACTTCTTTTATGATTTACATTATAACTTCTGGGCTACTTCTGATCTTTTTATTTTTATTTTTTTACTTTTCAGGAATCATGAATGCTTAATTTAAAATTTTTAAGTTATTATAGATGTGTAATGGACTAAAATGATGTTCTCCAATTTTGCAACATGAATTTAACATTAGTTCATGCTGCTAGTGTACATACCTTAAAACATAGAATGAATCTATAACATTAAAGGAAACTTTTCATTTGAAAATTGTGTTCCCAAATGCCAATTTCATGAAAGAAATGTCAAGCATGACCACAATCAGGTAGCATGCAACTTCCTCCTCTTTGGAACGTCAGTGTTAACTAGAATAAGGGTCCATTGATTATTTAACTTTGCATCTTATTAAATTACTGCTGCTGACAAAGTATGGCTTCAAACTATGTGATGTTTGAAGCCCAGAAGATTTTGAATGAACATTTGTGACATATTTTCTTGTTTATAAAAAAGCGATTTCATTGATAACCTGTAATATACCCAATATACCCTAGTCATAATTATTTCCTAGCACTATCTTTTGTCTTCCCACCTACCATCCCTCCTCCACATAGCCACTCCTTTTCAACTAGTCTCTCTTCTAATTTATTTTATACTTTAAAATATTTCATTTATTTATTTATTATTTTTTTGAGAGAGAGATAATGAGAATGGGCATTCCATGCCTCTAGACACTGCAAAAGAACTCCAGATGCATGCACAACCTTGTGCATCTGGCTTATGTGGGTACTGGAGAATTGAATCTGAGTCCTGAGGCTTCACAGGCAAGCTCCTTAACCACTAAGCTATCTCTCCAGTCTCTCCTCTTCTATTTTAATTTAATCATTTTGTTTAGTGTTATATTATTCAGTTCTTGTGTAGATAGCATCATCCACTATGAAATCATAAATGCAATGTCCCCTCTGTGTCTGGACAATGGCATTCCAAAGCATTCTTTCCCATCTTTGACTCTTGTTATTGTTTCCATCATCTATTCTTAAATAGTTTCTGAGCCTTGGAGGTTGTGATAGGAATGTTTTACTAAGTGATGAACACCAATTTTCACGTCTTCTCAGCACATTGTTTTCAATCTTCCCAATGGTTACTGCCATCTGAAAAGGTAAGCCAACCAAAAGTGAGTGTAGCATTAAAATATGGGTATAAATATAAATATTTAGAGGTCAATTTGTTAGGCATCATATATAAATTTAACCATTAACAATAGAACTATCCCCCTTTCCCAAGGGCTTAAGACATTCCCTGCCATAGACTTTTTTTAATTTTTTTTTATTATTTTTTATTTATTTTTGGAGAGAGAGACAGAGAGAGATAAACAGAGAGGGAGAGGGAGACAGAGATGGGCATGCCAGCAGTCTCTCAGCTGCTGTGAATGAAATCCAGATGTGTGTGCCCCTTGTGGGCAAGTGTGGCATTGTGCCCTTGCCTCACTTTGCATCTGGCTAAACGTGGGACCTGGAGATTGGAACTGCTGGACATTGGAACCAGCGTTCTTAGGCTTAGCAGACAGGTGCCTTAGCTGCTAAACCATCTTTCCAGCCCTGCCATAGGCTTTTGACTAGGGTTTCCTTACCAAGCATGAATTCCTTCCTGTGGAGTAGGGACCAAATGCAATTAGAAATCAGTTGGTTTCCTCCATAACAGACACCACACTATAGCACCAGTTGGCAATTTTGCCAGGCTGGCCAGCTGAGTAGTTTGCAGGGTCCACTGCTCACTAAGACCACTGATGACTTTTCTCCCTGGCAGGCTGCATAACAGTCCAGCACTATGACCACTAGTTAACATAGAGGATGCTTCCAGCTAATCTCTAGCTTGATTTCTCAGAGTCCTGCATGTGGAGTCTTCATCAATAGTGTCTAACCATGCAGTTCCAGTGGCCAACCAATAATCTTGGCAATAGCTTGTATTGTTTGACATGGGAGCACAGGAGTCCTCATTTGCAAGTATTCTACCACTGACATTGAAATTTTTCTGTAACATTATATGGGTTTAGAAAGCAGCCTTATCAACCCCACAAAAGGTACTTCTGTCCCAAATTATAAAACATATAATATCTTAAAATCAGATATGGTGATACCTCCAGTCTCATTTTTATTGCTATCCAAGATTTTGTGGCTATCCAAGATTTTGTGCTTGCAAATGAGTTCCGGGACCTCTCTCTCTCTCTCTCTCTCTCTTTCTCTCTCTCTCTCCCCCCCCCCTTTCAATGAAGAATGCCATTGGGATTTGGGTGGGTACTGCATTAAATCTGTGAATTGCTTTCAGTAGATGGTCATTTTCTCAACACTGGTTCTCCCAATCCATGCACACTGATGCCTTTGCATTGCTTAGTTTCTTCCTTGATAATTCTCTTGAATGTTTAAAGTTTTCATTGGAGAGGTCTTATACTTCTTTAGTTAAGTTTATTCCAAGACAGTATTTTAAGCAATAGTGAATGGATCTGTTTCCCTGATTTCATCTTCAGCACATTTGTTATTGGTATACAGGAAGCCTACTGGTTTCTCTTAACTCTATATCATATTATTTGGCTGAATGAGTTTATCACCTCTGACTCCAGATAGAGTGTGTAGGGGTCCTTATACATATAATAACATCAGATTCAAACAGCAAGAATTGACTTTTTTCTTTCTTGTGTGTATCCCTTTAATGTATGTCTCTCGTCTTATTTTTATAGCTAAGTCTTCCAGTACTATATTGAATAGGAGTGGAGAAATTATTCACTCTTGTCATGAAATATTTTCTGAACTATTTGTAGAATATATTGCCATGAAAGTTTAGTAGAAAACTTTTGTTTCATTTCCATTTAAAAGGCAGTGGATCCAAGTATTAGTCATTCAAATCTGCCCTCAATATAGTAAAACCCATCACTACATCCAAATGTTAGTTAAG
Source organism: Orientallactaga sibirica (assembly GCA_036365145.1). Lineage (NCBI taxonomy): Eukaryota > Metazoa > Chordata > Mammalia > Rodentia > Dipodidae > Orientallactaga > Orientallactaga sibirica. The sequence goes on from JAEOAD010000007.1 coordinate 42,767,903, forward strand.
CAACTAACTCCGCAAGCCATAATGTTTATCCAATGAAATATTTATTGTCTAGACACAAACATCTTCTTTTCTGTCTGTTAAAAAAAAAAAAAAAACTCTAAATCTCTGAACAGTCCTTAAGGATTGTCTTTGCCCTTAATTATGTTTAGAATTTATCTTCCTTTCTTATCCTACCTTGGTGTAAAATAAGTCTCTTCACTTAGACTGTTATAATAATTCCCTAGCTCTATCTTTATCATCTTTGTCTTGAATGTAAGTGAAGAAGTTTCTGGTTTTTCTTTATTCTTCATAGAGGATAAGCCTATGTGACTTCCTTACATAAAATTTCCCATTACATAGTGGGAGCTCTGATTTAGATTCTAAAATTTCTGATTCAAGACTAAGTCTGACTATCATTTTTCAAGTTTAAAGCATTTGAATTTTCTGGAATTTATTTCTTTGCTCTAAAAATTACATAAACCCTTCTCATAGATCTTTTTTCAATTGTAAAATTTATGGCTTCACTGAAAAATTAGGTAGAATTTGGAAAATATGTATAAAAGATAGAGAGTATAAGAGGATGGTGGGAAGGAGAAAAAGAGATGAGAAGGAAAGAAGGTTTCTCCATGGAACCTGAACTAAGATAATATCAGGTTCTAAATCTTAAAAGGAATTAAGGTTTAGTAATGGGAAAAAAAAGAAAGAAAGTTAAGAAGGATAGATTTTCATCAATCCTCTAAGTGTAAAGTACTGTTGTTTCCTTTTATATCCCTATGACAAAAAAATGACATTTATAACTAAAAAGTAAAAATATTGGGCTGGAGAAATGGCTTAGCAGTTAAGGTGCTTGCCTGTGAAGCCTAAGGACCCATGTTTGACTTTCCATATCCCACGTAAGCCAGACACACAAAGGTGAGGCAAGGTCACACACGTCCACTAGGTGGCACAAGCATCTGCAGTGGCCAATTCTCTCTCTCTCTCTCTAAAGTAAATAACTAAATAATAAATAATATATTAATTTATTAATTTTATTTTGCTCATGATTTTCAAAGTTTCATTACATTAAAGCAGGGAAAGTGTGATAGAGCAGCTCAAACCATGGCAGACATAAAGCAGTGTGTTAACAGTGTGAAGAAGGGACCACAGTAAGCTCTAACACTCAAGAATACATACTTAACGTCCCACATTCCCAACCAGGCTTCATTTTGCACAAGTCTTGCACAATCATCAATTCATATTTCCAGTTCATTAGTATAGTAAATATTAACAAGATCAGAGTCTTCATAATATAATCATCTCTGAAAATACTTATGCACACACACACACACACACACACACACACACACACACACATCCATTAATCAATTCACCTTAGTTAAAAAATCAAGATTAATAATCACAAAGGCTCACGTGGAGAACTTATGATGCAGCACTGGGCTTGGTATAAAACTGGAAGTGGATTTCTAGCTCTGTGATGTTATTATTAGTAATGTGATCCTGAACAAATTATTTAACTTTTTCAGTGTTAGTCAACATCATTTATGTGACTGACAGATATAGGTGCACAATTAAAATGGAGGACCTTTGTTGAAAATCCAGAAAAAAAGTATCATTAAAAGTGCTATAATACAAGACACCCCCCCCATCAATTTTCATTGTCTGTCTCTCTTGACTTGTAGTACACTTTGGATGTGACATGCCTCCCAAAGTCCACTGAGTTAAGGACTTGTTCCCCATGCTGTAGTGTTGCTAGGGATTGGTAGAATCTTTAAGAAGACTTGACTTAGTGAAAGGAAGTGAGGTCATTGAGGCAAACCTTAGAAGAGGATGTGGGGATGCCAGTGCCTTGTTCTCTCAGAATTTCTGCAACCATTAGATGAGCAGATCTCCTTTTGCTAAGTGTTGCCCGCATGATAGACTGTAACCATATGTGAACAAATTGTGTATTAGAAGTCATGCTTTGAAACATCTGAAATAATGAGCAAAAGTCCTTGTAGTATGAGTTATGTGATATATTATGCCTCAGAGCCAGACAGATCCTAATACACAGCCTAAGGCATATTTTTAAGATGTTTATTTTTATTTTTCATATATTATTTAAGCTTTATTGACAGTTTCCATAATTATAAACCATAAACCATGATAATCCCCTCCCACCCCTACTTTTCCTCTCTCAAATCCAACCTCAATCATATTCCCCCTTTCAATTATTCTCTCTTTATATCAATACCATCACCTTTTCCTCCTATTATGAAGGTCGTGTGTAGGTAGTGTCAGGCACTGTGAGATGATGAATACCTAGACCATTTTGTGTCTGGAAGATTGCATTGTAAGCATTTCTACTATTCCTTTGACTCTTATATTCTTTCTACCACCTCTTCTGTAATGAACCCTGAGCATTGGAAGATTAGAGCTTTCTTGGTGCTAAACACTCCACTGTCAGTTCTTCCCAGAACTATGGTGACTTTTTGATGACTTCTCTTTCTTGTAAGACTGCATGCAGTATAGCTTTTTCCAGCTTTTTGTCAGCTGGTCAAAAGGGATGAGGTTTCCAACTCATCTCCCACTTGATTTCTCTCTGACCTGCAGCCCAAGAATGTGGAGTCTTCAGCAATAGGGTTTCACCATCTAGTTCTGCTGGGCAAACAAAAACCTTTACAATAACCTGTAATGTTTTGGGGGCATCAGGGATGTCCCTGACCAACAACTCACTGGAAGATATCTCATCCCTGACACTGAAGTTTTTCTAGTAACATTCTGTAGCTTCTGGGTGTGCCATTATTCAAAGAAGTAGGTTTTCATATGGCTTATTTATGACATCTTCATTTTTTTTTATTTTTTGTTGTTTGATACTTTTTAAAAATTTTAAGTATTTATTATTATTATTAACAAGATGTTTCATATGGATACATTATATGTTGGTTCCCATTTTTCCCTCCTCCCTGCCCCCTTTCCATTGGGGAGACTCCTCAGTGGGATTGCAGGTATTTCCCATGAGGTTGTGGTTTATGCATTGTGGGAGCAGCAGTCAGCTATTTTGGGGGTAGAGAATGACTCGGAGCATGCATGATGTCTCAACCTGTGGCTCTTACGATCTTTACAACCCTTCTTCCATAAAATTCCCTGAGCCATGTTGGTTGCATTTTAAGTCTACTTCAGTGATGAGGTATTAGGAGCCTCTGGATCTCTGCTTTGGTAGGTATTGAATATCCACAGGATCTGTCTCATGCACCCTGGCATGGATTATCAGATTCAGCATGGAAGCAGCACTTTTGCTTATCTCCCCAATTCCTCCCTGGTTTCAGCTATGGTTTGGATGAAGTGCAAGGGGTGGTTTATCTTCTCTGTTCTCATTGCCCTTCGAAAAAGAAGAACAGATTCTCCAACAGAGAGTGAAGTCAGCATAGTTTAAAATGGGATAAGCATTATTCATTTAGGGAGAATTTGATGTATGTAACTCGTCTTTTAACCAAAGACTAGTGAAAGTGTGACACTGGAGAACATAATCTTTATCTCCATAGGATTTTGATCTGTTTCCCAGCTCTAGATATGGGTTCCTTTACACTGAGTGGATCTTAGTCTCAGTCAATCAGATAGCTGCAGGTTACTCACTGAGGCTGTGTGCCATTATGGCACTGGCATGCACATCCTGTCAGGGTGTTTGCTTCTGAGTAGTTAGACCTCTGGTTGCTTAGACCATTGGTGGCCATTTTCCCCTGGTAGCTCATGTAGCACTTTCCAACACTAGTCAGGCTAACTGTCTGGGGACTGGCTTCCTTTGTAATTCCAGCCAGGTCTCTCCTTTCTATGTCAGCAGCATATGGTATCTTCAATGATAGGGTCTTAGCTATTGTCTCAGGCAGGTAATTGAGTATTTTTACAGAAAGTTGTCTTGATTTGGGGACCTTGTAGGTCTCTCTGATCAACAGCTCAATGTGGGTAGCAACCAATCTCTGGTACTGGGAGTTACAGGTCAGAGACAGAAAAAAAAAAAAAAAATCTTTTAAGCTTAGGCTTTATCCCACCCTTACCAGAGCCATAATTTCCAGGTATTCCTCCTTTATTCCTTTTGAGGGTTACATCTTTTAGGCTATCTCCAAGGTCTGTGTCTCCTTCTCCTCCTCCTCCTCTTTCTTCTTCATTTTCATCTTCGTCTTCTTCAGTTTTTTGACTTCATTACTGGTGTGAGTGGAGAATCCCTTCATGGTAGGTCTGTTCATCCCAGCTCAGGCAGGGCTGGGCACATAGCTCTTCCTAGCAGACTGCTGGAGTCAATTCTGGCTTTTGGGGTGGCTACTACAAGGTCTTTATCTCTCCTGCTTCTCTGCTGGGATTAATAATTCCTTATATACCTTCACTTTTCAGTAGAAGAGTATATTGTATGGTTTTTCTGTCTCTCCCCCTCTCCCAGGTTGCTTTGACATGGTTACTATGTCACAATTTTAACCCAAAACAACACACACACACACACACACACACACACACACACACACATATATGTATTTTGGAGAGAGACAGAGAGAGAGGGAGAGGAAGACAGATAGAGATGGGCGCGCCAGCAGCCTCTCCGGTGCTGCAAATGAAATCCAGATGTGTGCACCTCCTTGTGCTGAAGTGCAGCATTGCTCCTTTGTGTCGCTTTGCATCTGGCTAAACGTGGGACCTGGAGATTGGAACCAGTGTTTTTAGGCTTAGGAGGCAGGCGCCTTAATCGCTAAGCCATTTCTCCAGCCCCAAAATATGTTTTAATAGCAGTCTTCCTTGGAAAGAATACTTACTTGTGTGAATTGAGACCAAGTGTCAATGTTGGCCTCTTCCCAAAATATTACTAATATCACCTTCTTGATGCCATCATCCCTGGCTGCCAGGTTCCTTTTAACAACTTCATGACAAATGTATAGTACCCCAGAATATACTTCCAACTCATGGCAAATGAACATCAACATCTGTCCAAATTAGCCTTCTACTATAGACAATATTCTTCAGGTGCTGGCCAGGGTGCATATGTTGGGAGTCACAATACTATATAACACAGGGGGAGCAAATGGTGGGACATTAGAGGTCAGTAATCATTTATGAGAGAGTGAAAGAGAGAGCAACAGAGAGAGACAGAAAGAAAGAGAGGGAGAGAATGGGTGTACCAGGTCCTCTAGCCACTGCAAATGAACTCCAGACTCATGAGCCACCTTGTGCATCTGGTTTACATGAATCCTGGGGAATCATACCTGGGTTCTTTGGCTTAGCAGGAAACTTTCTTAATTTCTAAGCCATCTTTTCAGCCCCAGTAATTTTATCTCTTGATGAAACCTAAAATTTGTCCAGGTCTAAACAATTATATTCAAGTAGAAAACTGGAAAGTATTAATTTTAGTTTGATATAATTCTAAATATGTGGTTTCTGGTGTGCTTGGAGTGACATGTTTAAGATTGCTGCTAAGGAATTTATTTAAAGGTGTGATTACCTGCTTAAGTTTCTATATTTGTAATTCTGGGGGGAAAGGGAATAGAAACAAAACTCCAATTCTTCACTTTATGGTTCACTTAAAGATTTCTTTCTTAAGGTTGTTTTAGTTCCAAGAAACAATGTATAGAGGTGGTGGCTCTAGTGTCCCACAGTTCATACTCATTATAATGTAGAGCCAAGAATGGAAAGGCTCAAGAAATAAAATTTTACTTCTTCTCTTTATTAAACTTTCTCCTCATCACTTCATTACCTGCATAGAAAGCATTTTCTACACCTCCATGAGTTTTTTCAAAGATGTATAATCTAATATGTATGAACAGTCTGACCTCCATACAAATTACCAGAAAATTCTAGCATCCCTTTATGCTATACCCAAATTCCCAGAAAAGAAAAACATGAATCCAGAGTAGAAAAATACCCACTTTTGTTGCAGTCCTCCATGACTTGGAAAATGGAGTAAGGTTCCTGAAACATGCTTGTATAGCTCCAATTCTATAGGGTGAAAGGATTTCTACCTGAGGAGCTAATTCAAAGGAATTAGAAATTCCTAAGTGTCTTGTAAATAACACAAAATCTATAATCAGGAATAAACCATGCACCTTAGACATTAGTTGGTTGGATCCAATATTGTAGCTACATCACAAGACTGAAAATTTTAAAATTAAAAAAATAAAATACCAGAAGAATGCCAGAATCCTTTATGAATTTTCAATAATATTGTGTGATTTATTTTCTTTTAATTAGCACTTAAAATACTTTTCAATGTTCATCTTTTACAACTTCTTGGTTTCCTACTGAATAAAACATGTCTTCGAGAGTAGTATTATAAGCATAGGTGATTTATAGTAGGATTGTCTGCAACACAATTACGTCATCACTTATTGTTGCAGGAGTTCAAAATATCCACCTGTTTTATCCCATAATACAGTGTTAAAACAAAAGGACTCAAAAAAGTATTTTAATTTCTTCTTTTTGATAATAGATCTTTTCATATTTTGAATTTTTGTATAAAATAGCAGCATTATCTTTGAAAGGATAGAGAAAGAAACAAATTCCTATTAATCACTTATGGCAAGAAAACAACTGAGTAAGTTACTAAGAGATAAAAAGTTCTACATGGAAGCTAAATAAGCCAGGCTCAGAAACCCAAGCCTATAATCCCAGCACTTGGAATGCTGAGGCAGGAGAATTGCTGTGTGAGGCCAGCCTATGCTTCTGAGTGAATTTTAGGCCATCCTTAGCAAGAATGAGATCCTGCCTCAAAAAAAGTAATAAAACCTCAAATATAAATATATTACTAATTAATGCATAGGCATTCAAGCCCTTAAAATTGATAGCAAACAAATGTAGTTGATATTTCCTTGTCGATGTTGAATTACCATGACGAAGCTCTTGTGTCTTTTAAAATATATGAAACTTTGTTAGAAAATGCTTAGGTCTCTGTTAAAAAGAGATAGAGGGAAGATAGGTTGGTGGAGGTGCCCTTCTGGGGTAGAGAAAGATTCACTCTAAAACCATAGGCTATTTCAGGTGGAATACTTGTGGCAGTATTGGGCTACCTCCCACAGTGAGCTGTTTGTCAGAGAGGGCCATGAGTCACAAAGAATAATGAAAGCCAATATCAAAGCACGTGGTAACCTACCAGTAGAAAATGATAAGAACCTATAACTGAAGACACCACACACGGGCTGCAGGACATTGAGACACCGAGCTTGAAATGAAATGGACAACTCACTGTCAGCTCACTGCCATAGTGCTGGAAAATGGTATGCATCTGCTTGGGAAAAAGTCATCTATAGTCTGAACAAATGGTGGATCCTGCAAGCTACATAGTTAACTAGCCAAAAAGATGTACCCATGGATGAAACAGTGGTGTATAGGTTATGGGGTAATCAATTGTTCTCTGACTGGATACGAGGCTTTGCTCAGTGGTAGGAATTCATGCCTGGTACTCAGAACCAGAACATAGTGAAAAACTTGGAAGGTCACACCTTCCAGAGGGAAGCTTCCACTGTTCTTTACCAAAACCAAAAGGTGATACCCATCAAAAACAACCCAATTGTATATGTATATCCCCTTTAATCAATGTGGCTCCTATTCTTGGCTAGAGAACCTGCTTGGTACAGGTGGTAGTAAATATCAGAATGACAATAAGAAAAAGCTGATAGCCTGCACAAGACAAGTCATCTCTGCCATGCACACCATGACCCAGGAAACATTACAAAGAAAGAGGCAGATTAAATATGACTATAACTCTCCCTGCTAGTCAGAGAACATTTTCCAGGGAGATGACAGTAGACAGTGACTAAGGAGACTCAAAACTCACTAAAGCAGAAAATAAGAGGCTGCCAAGAGTGTGTTAATGTCTGTGTGGGGGCGGGGAGTGCATCTTCCTCTATCATTTTTCCACATTATATTTAGGCAAGAGGGTCTCTCAATGCATTGGAACTCACTGACTCAACTAGATAAGTTGGTCAGGGGGTTCCATGTCTCTGGCTCTTCAGAGCTGGCATGACAAACCTGTCCCACCATGCCCAGCATTTTTATATGGTTTCTGGGGATGTGAATTCTGGTCCTCATGCTTGTGTTGCAAGCACTGAGAAATCTCAGTCCACAAAGTTATTGATGTTGCCAACTCATTCTCTAGCCAGCACAGGCATTGTACAAAGTGTTTTCTCTCTTAACTGTTCCCTGGAGTTAGAAGAGTCTTTATTTACAGGAAAGGTTTCTTAATCACTTTTTTTTTTTTTCTGGTACATATGTTTAGACGTATCTTTTTATTCTATTTTAGTTTTTTTTTTTTGTTGTTGGTCTACATTTGATTATTTTATTATTGTAATATAGTTGAATAATTACCATTCCATACTTCATGTTTCATGCTTGTAAAACTATGCACAAAAATTCAGTTATTATTAATTGAGAAGGATATTTCTTAACTTCTTTCTAGCTTCATTATGCAGATTTGATATATCATGGGAAGGAACCCACATTTTAATAGTCTGAGGGGATAATGGGTTAGGGAAAAATACAACCCTTTTTTGAATCATTGAAACTTTTCTCTATGATTTTTTTAAAACTACTTATTGAAAATATTATACATGTGTATACATTTTTATCATAAACCCCTTGTGGTAGTTTGAATATATGTCCCCCAATATATTCAATGTTTTATTACTTTATAGTTTGCATCTGCAATCACCTTGCTAGAGGCAAGGTCACTGGGGGCCGGTCTTAAGGTGTGGTGATGGTTTGAGATTCCATTGTAAAGATATGCAAATGTGCCTAGCAGGAGTTCCTGAAGTGTGCTGTGTGACCTTTTGGCTGTAGTTTTGCTCTGTGTGCTGTGGTGGCTGGTTGGCTTTCTCTCTCTCTCTTTGGCCCTGTGAAAGCAGGCTGCTTTTCCTGCCTTTATGGAACTTCCCCTGGATCTGTAAGTTTCAATAAATGATATCCCTTCCTCCATAACTGTGCCCGGTCTGGAAGTTCATCTCAGCGAACCTGAAGCTGTCTGTTACACCCCTCTTAATACCTTTTCCCCTCTCCTGTCCACCCCCTACTAAACACTTTTTTCTCAACTGGTTTTTCTTCTACTTTGATGCCTTTTTGTTATATGTTTATGTTTGTTTGTGTGCATGTATGTACTACTGAATTCTATTATATTTGCCTATGTACACAAATGCAGGGTATTATTTTGGTCTGAACACATATTTTCTGCTAATGTCTTTACTATTGTAGAAAATATTTCCAGCTACCCCTGACATCATTATTTGTCAAATCTCCCTAGGGAGGGATGAGACCTCTTTTTTTTTTTTTTTTTTTTTTTTTTTTTAATGGTTTGCAGTGAGGAAGTTGGATGCACGCTAAATGCAGATGCTTTGCAGGCACAATGCATTTTACTGAACTTTGAGGCAGGGTTGTGAAAGTTTAGATACATGTCTGTGAAATGGAGTCTCTGCTACTATTTCTATTTCACTGAAATTCTGCATGGTAAAGTAAAATAAAAGAATATGAACAGCATGCATATTCAAATCTGTGTCTCTCTAAATTTGTAATTTGCAATAAGAATTCTCAGTATATTGCTTCACTAGTAACTCCTGGGCTGGGGATAAGATTAGGGAATGGAGAATCTTTCATTTCTCTGAGAATGGCCTGACTTTCTTATGTTTTAGTTCTTTATAAGTAAATAGCATTGGTAAATGACCCTTTTTATTTTTATTTAGTTGTGTGTGTGTGTGTGTGTGTGTGTGTGTGTGTGTGTGATGTGTTTATGGGTGTACTCCTCCCACAGACTCAGATTCGTCTCATTTGGGACAGGATATTTCTTGCTGTTGTTTCCTTTGGTGCTTAGAAAGGCAGACTAGCTGGGCCTGAGAGCCATAGAATTCTTCTGACTCATCTTTCCATTTTCTTAATTGAGTTGAGCACCACGTCTGGCTGTGTGTGTGTGTGTGTGTGTGTGTGTGTGTGTGTGTGGTTTGACATGGGTGCTGGGGATCCAAACTAGTTGTATACTTTTGGATTTATAGCTTTTAATCATTGAGCCATGTTCCCAGTTCTCCTACACTCCCTGTGTTTAAAAAAGACATGGTATCTTATATAGTCTCCAATTAGCTATGTAACTGAGAATCACCTTGACTTGAACTACTTTTGATCCTCTTGTCTATACTTCCTGAGTGCTCACATTGCCCGCATGAACCATCATGGCCAGTTTCCGAGTTTCTGTGAATCTCACTCAAGTCCTCATGCATGATAGGCAGTTACTCTCCCCACTGAGCCACATTCCTGGTCCCATTTTCTTTTTTGATGTTGTTAATTATTACTTGTTTATTTGTTATTTGTACTCTTCCATGACTGCACATATCATTATTTTTGGGATTCAGAAAAGAGATGTAAGTTTTTTATTGCATTTGACAGATGGAAAATCAGAATTAAACATGGTTAAACAACTTATTTAGCCCAATGGAACTCATATCTATTTTGATAATAAAGCATTTAGTTGTCTATACCACTATGCCAAAGTGGAATGTACTAAAGTTTCAGTGTAAAAATGGGTTTTACCACGATGGAATTATTTTAAATATGTGGGTTGTCTTAAGTGGAAGGTGAATACAGAGTAGAAAAGTATCAATTAAATTGTTTTCACACACTTATAGCAGATGGGTAATTTGGAAAAGATCATTCTACTTGCTAGATTCAGTGTCCTTGTCTGTTCAATAATTATAATTTTAATAAGCATAACAAATATAACAAATTGATAACTCTCCTTTGCTTATACACAATGTGATATAGTTAGTAAAAGATATAACATTAGGGCTGGAGAGATGGCTTACCAGGTAAGGCATTTTCCTGCAAAGCCAAAGGACCCAGGTTCAATTCCCCAGTACCCACATAAGCCAGATGTAAGTGGCTCATGAGTCTGGAGTTCGTTTGCAACAGATGAAGGCCCTGGTTTGCCCATTCTCTCTATCTGCTTCTATTTTTTTCTCTCTCTTTCTCTCTCTTTCTCTTGAAATAAAGTAAATATTTTCTTTTAAAGGGTATAGCATTAAATAGCAAAATGACTATAACCAGTGAAGGCATAGAGACTTGCTGATTCTACTGAGGCCTTTTATATGATAGTGCATGTGCTTTTGACCACTCACTCTGTGATCTTTCCAAATTGAGATGACTGTTTTACATGCTCCACAAAACACCTTCTAAAACTGAGATTATCCAGTACTACTGCTGATATCAGGGAAAAGAACAATGTCTTTATATTTCTGTCAAGCACAGTAGACTTGTGGGCTGAGTGTTCTAAGGCCAAGCCTTATAATCAAGTGTTATGTCTACAATTGTTTGTATTATGCATTTTCATACAAAACCAATGCAGTCTTCCACCTTAAAGATGAATATTGAGTTTTTTTTTTTCTCCTCCTTATTCCCTTCCCATTTCTTTGACATAATTTTGGTTCTGTGCCAGGAAATGGAGCTAAGTTAAGGAGGTATCTAACCATGTGAGTGTGAGAGGAAGAGGCTTAGCAGCCCGTGGTAGGATGCTGGAGCCCTTGAGAGGAGATAAACACACCTATGCAAAGTCTGAGCAGGGGCTAGGACAGTGGTGGAATGGAGTGGATTAGAAGATCCTAAATGAGGCTGGAAAGAATTATCCAGAGAGGCAGATGGATTTGTTGAGAAAGAAGCAGGTAAAGCCTGGAGTCTTGAATCAGAGTCATGCATATGGAGAATAGTTGAAGGAGGAGAGCCCAATATGAAGGTGCTTGGTCTTCAGTGATGTGACTTTATTATCCATGTGGGGATATGGCTGAACCTTTGAGCTTCTAAATAGCTTCTGAAGTTTAGAGATTTCTTGCACATGGTTAATATCCAAGTGAGGTGAAAAGAGAGAAACATGTCAATATCTCAGCAAGTCACAGGGTAAAGTTAGAACTGTATGTTGGGTTTTGCAAAGGGAGAAGAAGTTAGGGGACATTGTAGGCGACTAGTTAGCTATGGGGAGATTAAAGAAATGCATAAATAAATTGACATCAATGGGGCCAGTGTCCTCAACTGTCTAAAGAAAGCCTTTAAATATGAATACAGAAAGTGTACAGTAAATTCAACATTCATCATAGTATACACAGAAGGGGGGCGGGCAGGAGAATCACCTCAGATCAAAAATACAGCAGTAGCACTGAGTACATTCTATGTATAGTTCCTGGTTTCTGAATATTCTGTAATAACAGGAAACAGATTTTTTAATTTTTATCTTATTTTAATTAATTATTATTTTTTTTTTTTCAAGGCAATGTTTCCCTCTAGTCCAGGCTGATGTGGAATTAGTCTCAGGCTGGCCTTGAATTCTCTGCAATCCTCCTACCTTTGCATCCTGAGTGCTGGGATTAAAGGTGTGCACCACCACGCCTGGCATGGAAACAGAATTTTTAAATTTTATTTTATTTTTTAATTTTTTTATATTTTTATGTTTATTTTGGAGAGAGACACAGAGAGAGACAGAGAGAGGGGGACAGGATAGAGAATTGGTGCACCAGCAGCCTCTCAGCCGCTGTGAACGAACTCCAGATGTGTGTGCCCCCTTGTGGGCAAGTGTGGCATTGTGCCCTTGCGTCACTGCATTTGGCTAAATGTGGGACCTGGAGATTGGAACTGACGTTCTTAGGCTTAGCAGGCAGGCGCCTTAACTGCTAAGCCATCTCTCCAGCCCGGAAACAGAATTTTAAAGTGACGCCTTCCATGACTGTGGAAGATGCAATAAAAGGTGACCCTAGAACTCTTGTATCAAATGAATGATCTGGAAGATCAAAAAGGACTTCTGGTATAACCAGTAACCATTTGGGTATCAAATAAAAACTCATGGATGACAGCATATTCACTTAAATCATAAAATGGGAATTTTTATTAATAGAATGCACCAAACTGATAAATGTGATATGGATAAGTATGTTAATTGTTTCATGGTGTATTGACATTTTCTTAAAATTTCTGCCATGTGATGGTGACAACAAAGTGGAATATAAACAGTGAACTGACAGTGCAAAAGTCGGCCAGCCACCCCCTTAAGCAGCTGATCATTTTCCTTTAGCAGTCAGAATGCTATCAGCATAGCAGGGCATTCCTGAATCTCACTGCAACACAGCTATAGAGAGGAGCATGTCCAGTAGAGAGAATTGGTATGTCGAGGCAAGATGATGGGATAAGAGGTCTATGGGTATCTGATAGCAGCTTCTTACATTTTTTTCTTTTTTTTCTTTTTTTTTCTTTCTTTCTTTCTTTCTTTCTTTCTTTCTTTTTTTTTTTTTGGGGAGGGCCAGCCTTCACTGACTTCATTATTTATTTTAAAAGTCTGATATAGACCATCTTACTGCTTGCATGCACCTGGGCATACAGCTCCTATCAGTGCTTGAATATGGACATTGGGAAAACTGAAATTTACTGAAAGTTAAGCACATGAATGCCTTGTAATCATATAAGATGTTGAAATTAGAAAATCAAGGGATGACTGGAAAATTAATGTAGATTGAATGTGACTATAAGGCATCAATTAGATAAATTTAGGACTCTAAACTATATCTTTTACTGTAACAAGTTTATTGAAAACTAACAATAAAATGGTGTCAAAGTTTAGATGATAGTACTCAGTGTAATTTGTTGACTCTGTTGTTTTATTGAGTTTATATAGAAGAATATAATTTGCTTATAGAATCTGTAAAGTACTTCATTTGAGCTGAAAGTGGTTCAGTTACAAAGCTAGTCTAAATGGTTCAGGAAAAAAGAAATATTTGTCCCACATGATTTCTCTAAGTTTAAGGTTGTTCCTATATACTTTTTAAAACTGGTATAGAGGTGATGTTTAATCCAGATGTGTACTAAAGCCAGGTTAAGTGACTTAGGTCATGTTCTTTTCTGTTTTCAGGTGAGGGATATTTCAGCCGTCCTATTTTCACCCAGGAGCCACAAGATGTCATTTTTCCTTTAGATTTATCAAGATCTGAAATCATCCTGAATTGCGCAGCTAATGGTTACCCACCACCTCAGTATAGGTAAAACCCTACTTCTGCCATTGTTCTGTTCTCTTCATTGCTTGTGTAAAATATATACACGATACAGTGGTGTTAGAGTCCTCTGAAGTTTTTGTGTGCAGCTTCAGGCATTTTTGCATCAGGACACAAATATATCCTAACCACTCAGTTAAGAATATGGATATTTCCAGTCCCCCAATGCCTTCCCTCATGTTACTTTCCCTTTCGAGGCATTTCCTCAAGGTAATCACTCCTGGACTTCAGTCTTATGATTTCCATTTGCTGTTCACATTTAATCCTGAGGTTACATGCCATGCTGAGCCAAATTGTAGTTAGCACCAAGAGGTGCATATAGAAAGGAAGAACGGAAAGGAAGGGAAAAAAAGAAAAGATTCAGTTTTACAATTAGAAACAGAAAAGTGCAAGCTCATTATGCATTGCCTGCCTCCTTGCTCTATTACCTCAGCTTTTCCATGTACAGTATCTATAAAAATGGTCTCCCTCTCCTCCTCATTCTTCTCTGTCTCTCTCTCTCAATCTCTCTCTCTCTATCTTTCTCTCTGATACAGAAATAAATATTTATAAAAAGAAAAACAATATTGTCAAAGTAGTTTTATAGTTATCTAGAGCACAGAATTCTTTATTAATTAGTATCAAGAGAAAAATGCATTTATTTCTCATATATAACATTGTCCTTTCAAAGCCCTTAGACTTTCTCCTCATCACTTCATTACCTGCATAGAAAGCTTTTACACATTTGTCTGTCTAAAAGTACTATAATATGAGGCACTCTGTGTGGAAAATTATTCAGTACTTTTATATATATCAGGAATATAGAGTACTGGCTGTCATAGAATTCAACAATAACAACAAAAAAAGAAAGGAAAAGAGTGGAAGATGGATCAGTAAAAGCAACAGTTTAAGTCCATTTTGGAAACGAGTTGTTTTCGTTATTTTTTTTAGTATGCAATAAAATGCAGTCTGCATATACTTAAATATAATGAAGTGTGTCTATATTTATTTGCTAGATGACTTAAATAGACAAAGCTTAATACATCTCTACCTTATATGTATTTTGTAGGGCTAACTTTAGCATCTTTTAATTAGAGGAAAAAGAACTAAGAAGCTTAGTCTTGTTATTAACACATTTAGTAAAATGTTCCTGTCTTTATGATTCCTAAATCAATACAAGCCAAATGATCAAGGATGATTGATCAATTTAATAAGTGTTTCATTAAACTCAGGGCTTGTTTTTTTCTTAAATAATCAGATGTCTTAATTAACATAAAGTTAAATACATAAAATAAGATTGACACATTTTGTTAGTATCATCTATTATTAAAACTTTAATTTTAGTATTTGAGAACTAATTTTGTTGATTATAGGTCTTGGTAAGACTTTCTAGGGAAGGGAAAGAATGTATGAATACCTGCATTTTAAAGTTTGCTAACTACAAGATGAATAATATTCATATGCAAAATATTTATTTTTATAGTGAGAAATACAAATGGTTGATAGCAACTATATCAATAAGACATTAACAGTGAAGATTAGAAATTCCAACATTATTAATTGTATTATATTCCTAAGATATTTGGAAATTTGAAAGCTAAACACAAGAAAACTAGAATTTTTGCTCATCTCTGTAACTTATGTTAACACAGCTCAAATTTTACATTATAAGATAGTCATAGGTAAGAGGTTTTGAGAAAGAGAATAAAGGATTAAAAATGTAATGCCTAAATGTCAGTCTAAGGCTCAATTTCATTTATAATAAAGCAAAGGGCAGAGTTTTTCAGAAAGTGTGCATTAGCAATGAAATGTGAAATGTTAGCTGGAATGTGGTCGTTTCTACACACATTTTATTGATAAAAATTCACTGGGAGACATATTGAGTTTGAATAATGTGGGGAGACACACTGAAGGGAAAGTCTTCTTTATGTTCCCAGATCCAAGTGATGCAACACTTTGGGGTTCAGAAGGAGTCCCCAAGTTTATGAACCCCAATTTTGGGCCCTATTCTCTATTTAACAAAGAATTGATAAAAAATGAACTCAAGAAGTATAAGTTATGAATTATTAAATTATTTAGGAAGAAATCACAAATTTTGGGGATTATTTAAGGGAAATGGGATCTAGAAAGAAGGCTAGAGCAGAGCCAGAAGCACATGGACAGTGGGAGACACATGCTCATGTGGAAAACACTGCATAGTTTCAAAGGTTTATTCAAGAAAAAAATGAGGTTTCTAGGGAAGGACTGGAGTAGAGTGACAAGCAAAATGATAAAACTTTGGTGCATACATAGGGAAATTTAGAAGAAACCCGTATCGCGTCCACCTTGTGTTTCCCCATGGAAGAAGTTAAGAGGGCAAACAGTGAAAGCTTAAGAAAGAATAGCAGAGCGAAAATATTAAAGCAGAGACTAAGAAGTTTAGACAAGAAATGAGTAGTAAAGGGGATCAAAACCATGGCAACCCTGAGTTTAGAGAAGTTACACAGGTGACAGACCTAGCCTTAGAGAAAGCATCCATGTGGTAGGTCCGGAGTACAAGGAAAATATACAAGTGGTATATTTAGAGACCAGAGGAAAAACGTACATGTAATTAAAGTGAAAAGTTACCTCTAACTGTAAAGCAGAGGCCAGCAGGAAAGTTCCCCCAGACTGAGAAACACTGTTATGTATCCCCCTCATCTTCAGTTATGAAGTGTCACCTGCTTCCCACAGTGTTGTATTCTACACTGGGGCGGGGAGGGGTGAGGAGAGGCCGGACTCACATGCATCTTGTGTTCAGAGAAAGGAGAGGCAGGCAGAGCGAGAGAGGCAGAAAGAAGGCTGCAGCCTTTATAACGTAGAAAAAGTATTCTGTCATAGATGCAGATACATAAGGGGAAGACCTGATTGGATTGTAGATTTGGAGGACAGACCCCAGAGCCAGCCCATCTAGGTAGTCTGCTAGACTATGGGAAGCAGGTGGCACTGTAGCCGATTTTTAGATGTGTTGCAGATGAGTCTTGATAGACATTCCTATCAAGAGTTTAATTGATGCACGAGGGGCATATGCAGTGGCATCACCTTGTTGTCTCTGGGCCTGAAACTACCTAAAAGAAGCTAGCTATCTCTATTCTCTTCCACCAGCTTTATTTAAGATAACTTGGGCAGCATGAAGCAATCCAAGAGGGTTCTTGCCTTATCAATTCTAGTTACAACCAATCATGCTATGAGTGACCTGGAAATAAACATTTCTTTTTGTTAGGTACCACTTCCTTTCTCATAGACAGAAGGTATTCATTCTTGTACAGCATTGTTAAAAAGAAAGACAATCCAAGTGAAATACATTGCTTGGGCTTAATTTGATTTTATTTATTTTTGTTTTAAAGTAGATCATAGTTTAATCTTCCAATGGTGCTATTTAAGGGAATTAAGATATTTCTTTTACTTTAGAAAATGCAGTGCAACAAGCAAAATCTCATTGGAAAAAAAATATTAAAAGTAGAACATTGAAATCAATTTTGGAGAATTTGTGCAGTTACTTTCAATGAAGTAAATATCTCAGGAAGAAGATGTGGAAATATCAGTCAAGCCTGGTTGAAAGCATTTCCATAGGAAGGATTTAGGAAGGATTATCTTTATTGTTTCACACACCAGGTAGCACATGAGACTATAAAGGCCAGTCAAAAAGGCTTGTTTACAACTAAAATATCATAGAAAATCAGATAGGTATGAACTAAACTTCAAATATTTTATTTGGGGGAATGAAGTAACAATTACAGTAATTATTTATACATTCACTATATTCTCTCTCAGACAAAAAAATGAAGCTTGAAAATCACTGACAACTTCTGACATATCTTCCCATAACTTGTTCCCCAGAGAACAGTCCATCCTGTACATTCGTGTTACTGTCCCCTACTCATGAAGAAGAGAGTACAAACAATAAAAAAAAAGACTTGAGCAGTTGTCACTCTGACTCTGTGCCCGATTCATGCATTTACTCACTTTATCTGATGAAAAACTGCTGATATACTATTGCACAGTTTTTATAATGGATGGAAATGGCTTCTGGAGAAATTAGATGATTCATCCAAATGTGCAATGAGCTGGGACCAGGTCTCTTTCCAAGGCAGATTGGCAATAGCTTCACATTTACTCAATAGTAAGACCTGTAGAAAGACACAGAATTTATGTTTTTGTGTACCTCCCTTCAGTGGTCTGGGATTGAACTCAGAAGTAGATGCTTGTAGCTGAGTTTTTGACACACACACACACACACACACACACACAAACACATATTATCAAAGTTCAATAAATGAAGGCCTCAGTCATATTATGAACTGAGGGCTTAAGTACCTAACAGTGAGGGATGTTCTCCAACAAAAAGTCCATATTCTCAGGCTGAAGAGAGGGCTTAGTGGTTACGGTGCTTGCCTATGAAGCCAAAGGACCCAGGTTCAGTTCCCCAATACCCACACAAGCCAGATGCACAAGGGGTGCCTGCATCTGGTATTTGTTTACAGTGGCTAGAGGCCCTGGCGTTCCCATTCTTTCTCTGTCTGTCTCTCTTTTCTCTTATCTCTCTCTCTCTCTCTCTCTCTGCTTGCACATAAATAAAATTAAATAAAATATCTTTTTTAAAGTCCAGATTCTAGTTCAAATTCATTACCTTTCCCGAAATTAATATGTTATGCTTATATATAATCATCGTTTTATTTTCTAGTCAACTTCTCTCTCAGGAACATACTCTTAGATATGTGATGTTATCAGGAAAGGATGTATGACCATCACTAAGTTCATTAATACTATTTCTCCCTTGACGTAAGCATATTAATTATGATGGAGCCCACAACAGGAGTCAAACCCTGATCTATATGCACAGTTTAATAATTCTTGCACTATAGTGATTAGAATGATTATGGGGATACTGTGAAGAATTCATTTGTTGCAGCTAAGCCAACAATTTGGAATTTGTGTTGAAAAACAATTACTGAACTTAATTAGGAGCATGTAATGATGACAGCGGTTATTTCAGTGATTGATTCCAGAATTAAAGAGAGCTGGCAAACTAAGTACTGTACACCCTTCGCTTTGAAAACGACGGAGAGCACAAAAGGACAAAGATCGTGCCCTGTAAGCAAATTGTAAAAGTCAGGATTATAGTGATTGCTGGCAAGAATATTGGTCTCTTGAGACAGGCCTACAGAAAGAAAAGTTTCCTTCTCTCTTTCCTAAGACTGAGAACTAGAAGCAGTCTACACATTCCTATAGAATAAAAAAATGGCAATAAAAAAAAAATCTAAGCATTTGAGATGGGCTTTTTTTCCACTGCTGTCTTTTAAGTTCATTTTATAAAAGACAAATTGAAGTAGACAGGAAGTAGATAAATAATTTAAAAGTGGCAGGATTGGTTCAAAGCCTCCCAATGATTTGATATTTGATCCATCACTTCATATGTTTAATAATTTAGAGACTTAAGTTCATATTTCTTTTCTGCTTTGGTAGATGTATTAGTCAGGGTTCTCTAGAGAGAACAGAACCAGTGGAATGAATATGTATTGTAAAGGGGATTTATTATATTAGCTTACAGGATATAAGTTGGGAGTCCAAACATGGTCTTTTATACTCTGGAAAAAAAGAAGAAAAAATGGAAATGCAATAGTTACTCCATCAGTGAGATTGGATGCCTCTATGATCCTAATGTGGCACCGAACGAAGGCTTAAAGGATTCAGAGAGGACCTCTGATCTTCACTCCATATTGGAAGGCTGATAAAGCTGGTTTCCATGTTCATGGACAGTAACCATAGGGTAGATGCACTCGCCAGCAAGCAGCACATGCAGCCAGGCACCACTGTTCTCAGTGGGGAATATGTCTATCTGCCCCTCTGGAAGGGTTGCTACTCACAGGCACACCTAAGAGATGTGTCTCTTACTTGATTGCTACACTGATCAAGTTGACAACAGAACTTAACCATCACAGTGGAAAATTTGTCCAGTTCTCCACGTGGAATTTTTCAAGGTGCTCTTAAATATGACAGTATGTGAAATAAGTAAATTTAGGTTCCTTTCTTATAGATATACACTCAAACAAAATATTTTTATGACTTAATGATAAATTTAAGAATCAAAGCAAAGTAGGAATAGACTAAAACTATGGTTTCAAACTTGGACATATTCCATAGTAATGGGGCATTCACTTGTTATTATAAAAGACTGTGTGGGGCTCAGGACACCTCACTCCATAACAATAGAAGCAAAATCTTAGGAAAACAGCAATAGTAATTCCCACCTTTGGCTCTCTCTACTTCTGTGAAGTCAGTTATAAAGTCTTCATTTCAGCAGTACTTCACCTAAACCCAAAGACAGAGCCTTCCTCATTCACAAAGACTTACATATGTCAATAAGAATATGAACAGTCAGTCCCTGCTAAGTTTTCCCAAGTTTGTGAACATTCACTGAGATTCCCTTTGTGTTTTTAAGTTTTCTGACAATTATGCATTCCTCATTAAACCTAGCATTAAAATATTACTGTGTCTTTGAGTCTTTGTTTCTGAAAGTTCCTGCATTATAGAAAAGTTATTAAACACACATCTCTGCTTTCTTCTTATTAATCTGCCTTCCACTGTAGAACCCTCAGCTGTAAACCTAGAAATGAAAGGGAAAGATTTTCTTTTATTGTTTTTTTGTGTTTATTCTACCTCAAATGCTTGTTATAATTGATTGTTTTTTTAAATATATATTTTCCTAAATGGTTCATATGACCACAAGGAGCCCAAGCCCTTGGGATATGTCCTGTTAAATATGCAATATTCATATTTTAATATAATCACAGATCCTAAAGAAGTTGAAGTGTGTCAAATGGTGGAAGTGGATATAGTCAGAGGTGGTGAGTGGGTATTCCTTAGTCATGAAATGACCAAATGGAATGTCTAAAACCAGTTGTTCTTCCCTGAAAATAATTCTCATACCCTTCCCTCAGTATAATTCATGCATTGAAGGATTTTGACTAATAGCTAAGTCAAGTAACTTTTTTGTTTCCTAAAATAAAAATTTCTCAAGCTGCATTTGTTTTGCTGACATATAATTCTGTGTTGGCACTCATAACTTGCTGTTGAAATATTCTCAATGTGATTAATTTTCTAAGTAACAGACTCATAAAGACAATCATACCATGGAGGGTTCAGGTTGTTATTGTTTTGAAATCAGCCTGGCATCACCAGATCATAGCTGATGTTCCCTTTGCCATCTGACATACACCTTTCTGGACCTTTATCTCTAAATTTTTTTTTTTTTTTTTTTTTGGAGAGAGACACAGAGAGAGAGAGAGAGAGGGGGAGAGGAAGACAGATGAGAATGGGCACACCAGCAGCCTCTCAGCCTCTGTGAACGAACTCCAGATGTGTGCGCCCCCTTGTGGGCAAGTGCGGCATTGCGCTCTTGCATCACTTTGCATCTAGCTAAACGTGGGACCTGGAGATTGGAACCGGCATTCTTAGGCTTAGCAGGCAAATGCCTTAACCACTAAGCCATCTCTCGAGCCCTCTAAATCATTTTTTGACACTGTTGTAAGAGTTCAGGTGTGATGTACATTATTTGAAATGTCTCTAAAAGAATGAGATGACACTACTACTGAATAAACATAGAATTTTTATTTCTCATCTTAATTTTTTGCCATCTGTATTTATTTGATTAGTGTTTATAATTTTTAAAGGGCATAGAGCTTTCAGAAGCCTAGCTAGCTACTATTATCTTTGAGTTCAAGATGGTAACACTTGCCAGACTTTGGGCCACAGTCATAAAATTGAAGCTATTTTGGAGGATGAGCCAGGAATTCAAGTCCAGTCTGGACTCCACAGTGAGTTTAAAGCTACTCTAGAAAATTGAGAGAGATGTTGTCTCAAAATAAAAAGTAGGGATGGAGAGATGACTTAATAGTTAAGGTGCTTGCCTATGAAGCATAAGGACCCACGTTTGATTCTCCAGTACCCACGTAAGCCAGATGTCCAAGTTGGCACATGCATCTGGAGTTCATTTGCAGTGGCTAGAGGTCTTGGTGCACCCATTCACTCTATCTGCCTCTTCCCCTCTCTCTCTCCCTTTCTCTTTGTCTATCTCAAATATATAAATAAATGATATATTTTAAAAAATAAAAAAAATTAAAATTAAAAGCATAAATCAGACTAGATATGTAGCCTAGTGATAGAGTACTTTCATAGCAAATGGCAAGTACTAGGTTAAATCCCTCCCATACTATTAAAAAAAAAAAAAGACAGCCTTAGGGTAAAATATGACATTTTGTCCACATGTAACTATTTTTTGAATGTTTGTAGGAATGTAAACTGAATGCTATTTCAGACAAATAGCAGTTAATCTGAATATTATACACATAATTTGATCTTTTTCCATTGAAGGTGGAAGCAAAATGGCACAGAAATTGATTTTTCCATGAGCTATCGCTACAAATTGGAAGGAGGACACTTGTCCATCAGCAACCCCCACACAGATCAAGATATTGGTACATACCAGTGCCTGGCCAGCAATCTCCTGGGGACCAGCCTAAGTCAGAAGGCAAAACTACAGTTTGCATGTAAGTTTGGGTGAAAAAACTCAGATTCCACATTTCTATGAAATGTCATATTTTATGATACACATGTTAGGAGAGAAAGCCAACATTGCTCATAATTTGCTCTTTGAGAGCATATGCCATTTGATATATTTAAAAAGTTTTGACAATACATTTTGTAAATCTAGATTCCTGGAGATAAAGGGAAACATTTGCAAAACAAAAAGGAGAAAGGAATAGAAAATCTTAGTGCCAGTATATTTAGCAATTTATCCTTAGAAGCATTTTTAAAAGTCCCAGATATAGGGCTGGAGAGATGGCTTAGTAGCTAAGGCATTTGCCTGTAAAACCAAAGGACCTGTGTTCAATTACCCAGTACCCAAATAAGCCAGATGCACAAGGTGGCACATGCATCTGGAGTTTGTTTGTAGTGGCTAGAGGCTCTGGTGCACCCATTCTCTCACTCAATCTAACTGCCCCTTTCTCTCTCTCTTCCTCTCAAATAAATAAATAAAATATTTTTTAAATGTCCCAGATACAAATATTAAGATAAAAACATAATGTTTCATGTTTTCTTTTCTTTTGAATTGTATATTACTGTGCAGAGCTCAGGACAGAAAATCAGAGGACAGCCATGTCACTCGAGAGAGGCGGTGTTCTTCTAGGAAAAACGATCACACACCCACAGTGAGATGTAGGTGGAAATGAAGTGGTTGCCAAAGGCAGGCTTTATATTAACTGTAACAATGTCCAGCTGCATCACATAAATGTCATCCAAGTAATTACCTTAGTGACATTTGGAGACATTAGCAGATGAACAATAGACATACTGCTTCTTTTATCCTTTATATATAGTGATTCCGGAGACTAAAATGTTTCATATTGGATTCACTGAAAGCCTTGTTTGAGAGTAATTATATCTCTGTTGTAAACAAAACAGAAGCTTGCCTGACTTGCTTTGTCCTACTCTCCACATTCCAGAGGATATATCAGGTAGCTAAAATGTTAGTTGCTACTTGACTGGGCCTTCAGTCTATGGAAATGTCTATGCTGTCTGTAACTCTGAAAAATCAAATTTAAAAGTTTTTATTAAGAAATATGTGCCCTAACCCCACCCTGCAGCACTACTTATTCATCTACAGTTATTGGAATTAATAATTGGGTCTATTAATCATTTCAAATCTTATGTTTCAAAGGCTATTCTAAACTAGAGATCCTGTGATCTACACACATTTCTGTTTTATTGACCATTTTGGAAATAGCCTTGCTATTGAATTTATATGTATTTGCACATATGCACAAAATCCACAATGGTAATAAGTGAGCTCTGCCTTACTGCAAAGATCATCTCTTGAAAACATAGTAAAGTGAAAACATTGTGGATAATTATGCTATATAAGTCAGCACTTGTTACAGAGACGGAGTGATTCTGTCACATTAACTATTTCCAGAGAAGGTATACAGAGTTTGAATCAGATAAACCAATGATAAATCCCAATGGGAATTCCATTGAGCATACAATATTTACTTGCCGTGCCCCAGAGTTTCTCTGGAGTTATGGATTCTATGCCTCCTTTTTTAAAAAAAATATTTTTTTAAATATTTTATTTATTTGTTTATTTGAGAGAGAGAGAAGAAGAGAGAGAGAAAGTGAGAATGGGCATGCCATGGTCTCCAGCCACTGTAAATGAACTCTAGAAGCATATGCCCCCTTGTGCATCTGGCTTATGTAAGTCTTGGGGAATCAAACTGGGGTTCTTAAGGTTCACATGCAAATGCCTTAACTGCTAAGCCATTTCTCCAGCCCTGAATTCTATCCATTCTTAAAAATAAATGGACATCATAGCTCAGGTCTGTAATCCCATTAATTGAATGCAAAAGCATGAGTTTCCAGACAGCCTGAGCCAACAGACAAATGAAAGGAAACAATGTGTGTAACTAAAATTATGGCATTCTAATTTTGTAGCTGTGTATTTCTTCCCTTTACTTGTTAGATACTTCAAAACACACTTTGGATGGCTGGAGATATGGTTCAGTGGGCAAAGAGTTTGCTGTGTCAACATGAAGACCTGAGTTTTCACATCTAGCATGCCTATCAGTTGCTCAGCATGATGGTGCATGCTTGGGGTACTGGGGATTCAGAGACAGGAGGCTCTCTGGTGCTTCCTGGCTAGTGTGTCTAGCTGAACTGGTGATGCTGAGGTTGAGTTAGAAATATAGATGGTTCAACATTTAAGGCCTTGCCTACATCGCCTAATGACCCAGGTTCAATTGCCCAGTACCCATGTAAAGCTAGATGCACAAAGTGGAAAATGCATCTGGAGTACATTGGCATAAGACAAAAAATAAGGAAAGATTTTCTCAAAAACTAAAGTGAATAGGAGGTTGAGAAAGGGCATGGTGTAAAAGGGGCTTGCTGTGTTAGCCTCACTCACACACACACACACACACACACAATAAAAAATACATATGGTATAAGTCTTCCTCAGTTTAAAGCATATTTTTCCTTTTCAAAAAAAAAAAGAAAGTTAAAATTAAGAAGATATTAAATAATTTTGTTTGGATTAGTGAGAGAAATCATTGCTGTGTCCAGTGAAGATTTTCTTATCTCTTCATATTTACTTTCTTTCTTTTGAGTCTAAAGGTGAATGACTATTGGCCCTAAAAGCATTTCCCTTACTATTCATGCAGAAACTAAAATGGCCTATCTCCATTAACTGATCTTTCATCTGCAAAGTTAAATTGATAAAACAAAATGGAGAACTATAACAGTTTGCTTTTTTGTTTAGTATGTAGAGTGATGTCCTGCCATAAAGGATACTTGTTGCTTCTAGAGAGTGTCTTGTAGAGAATACACCCAAAAGTGTGATTTATGTCAGCCCAGTGGAATGTTCCTGCTGTACATGGCCAGTATCTCTATCCTTCAGTGCATTTTCACACTTATTTTATTTTATTTAAATTATAACAGGTTATACTCTTTTACACCCTCCACCCAGCTCCCATTACCTTGGATGTCCTCCTCATTGGGGTTTTAGTATTCACTGTGGGGCATGAATTCCTCAGTCAGTCCCTGTATAGTAGCAGCAGGACTATGTCTCAGGATATTCCTAACCACTCAGTGAATCTTAGAATTTATCTACCCCCCTTTCCACAATGTTCTCTGAGCCATGGCAGGCCTGTTAGTGTTTGACTTAGTTTTGAGTTCTCTGTAGCCTCTGTATTTCTGCTTTGATGGGTTTTGTTTGATCACTGTATCTGTTACCATCATCCTGGAGTTGGTTGTCAGGATAGCAGTAAGAGCAGTGTTCATGTTGCTGTCTCCTCTGCAATTTCTTCTGAGCCCTTGCAGACCTGGTAGAAGTATCATTTATCATAGTGGGCAGTCAGCTATCTTCTTTTCTTATCAATGGATTTTGGTTCTCCTCCATTTTCTCTGCCATACATAACATAAAATAGAATCTCCAAACAAGAGGGAGAGCAGTTTGGGTTAAAAGGTGTATGCAAATTTATTTAAGAGATTTTTTTTTTTCCTGGTGTTTAAACCCACTCTTCTTTTCCAGAGATCAGTAAGGATTTCTTTCTAAGGTCTGAGTTTCCAGACCAGGGGATTCTGACTTGGTTTCCAGTACCAGATATGAATTATTTTCCTGTGAGTGTGTTTCATGTCCAATGAGAAAACACTTGGTTACCCACAGAGGCTGCATGCCACTTTTGCACAAGTATGTACTCCTGGACTGACTGGTTGATTCTGCAGTCAGCAGGGTCCCTGCTTAGTCATGCTGTTAATGACCAATTTCTTCAAGTAGTTCCCCAGTACTGTGAATGCTAGCAGGGTGGGAGCTATTTTCCCTTTTGGTTCCAGCATGATGTTTCAATGTCCTGTTAACACAGCTTGTAGTGCCTTCAGCACTAGGGTCTTACCTTTTAGTGTTGGCAGATAATCAAGTGTTTTATCAATTGCCTACATTGTTTGGGGGACTTCATGCCCAACATCTCACTGTGAGTGGCAATCCAATTCTGTGTTTGGGATTTACCAGCTATGGTACATAGTTTGAAGTTAAAGCTTTCTTGAACTTCTGTCCCAATTGTGTCCCCTCCACCTTTATTGATGTTTATATTTAGCCTCTATTAAAAATCATCAACAGTGTTTCTTTTCCTGAAAATGTCTTTGGTGCAGGAACACTGAGGGTCAAATATTGGGGCTTAGGATGTAGACAGATAGAAGCTCAAATTCTATCTCTTTTCAAATACCCAACAGTGTAAAATTAAGTGACTGAACAATATTATACCTCTGTTAAGATATTCAAAAGATAATGCCCTTCAGGCCTGAGTATGAGTCCCAGACTCCACATAAAATGTCAGAAATCAAGATGTGTTTCTACAGTCCCAACATTCTGAGGGGGAAAAAAAAAATCCCAAAGCTCATGACACAGCTAACATGAGCAAAGCAAGATACAGAGAGAAACCCTGCCAGAAATGAGACAGAAAAGCAGGGACCAGCCTGGAAATTGTCCTCTGATCTCCATATATGCACCTTGGCACAAGCATGGTGTACTATCACACATACATGAATACATGCACACACACACAAACAACACACACACAGAAAAAAATTAAAAGAAGAAATTTGGAGTTTGAACACTAAAGCAGTATCCACCATGCAGGGCAATGATATGGATTAACTGGGATTTTGAATATAATGTCCATTGTTTGTATAACACTAGAGAAATAATAGATCTAATCTTCTGTCATTATTTCTCAAACCTAGGCAAATGCCTACTATTTCAAATGCTACTGTTTTTCATGGAAAGCTCTTCTGTTGATTTTCTGATTTTTTTTTCCTTTTATTACCATGCCTTCTAAGGTTTTTGTTTCTTTTCTTTAAACATTTGTTATAAATTTCCTGTTTTGTATTGGCCAGCAAACAAAGGAGTTAGATAGTATTGTCATTCCCATTTTATAGGTCAGAAGAACAAGGCCCATTCAGATTATGACTTTCCTAAATTATGTTGTTAGTGAACAAGTTTCAACTTAAGTAAATTTCTGTTAAAAGAACAACAAAAAAATCAGATTTGGAAACAAAAGCTGTTGCTAGGACAACTTTTCCAACACTGGACATACTAATCATGGGTGGGGTCTTTCTTCATTTTAGGTATATATATAATCAACATTATCTGTTCACTTCATCCCATCTTTCATGAGAAACACATCCATTTCCAGATACTAATGCCTCCACTGCCCACACCTAGCATTTAATTTTATTCCTTAACACTCCCAAGGGGATCAGGCTTAATCCACATCATAGCTGAGGTGCCTTTCTGCTAATCTTCCCTTGTGATATTCTGTCCCTCTCTTCTTTTTTTTTTCTGGGAGTACCCCTCCCCCTCCAGTAAATTTTACACATGTGAATCCCTGCTCTGCTTTTAATGAGCCTGAAATAAGACAGAACATAACTATTATGGCTGAAACTCAGTGCATAAAACTTCCATGAATTAGAACAAAGTAGCACATCAAATCAAAGTGTTCTCAGCACTCTGCTTCCTATCACTTGACATTTGTTGAACTACAGAGCAAATCCACCAATGAATACTCTCAGAACCTTTCTCGTTCTTGTGAGAGACATTGGGGATTTCTTCTTGTTGGTCATTGATGACTTTTGGCTGTAAGATTTTTCCTGGTGTTTGTCAATCCAACACATACTCTGAGTTCTCCAAGTATATTTTGCACATAGCCTATAAGACTGTCTTGTTTGTGAATCATCTCCCAGGAAACCATCCTGAAAAATGGCCCACATATAAAAAAATTGCTTTTTTATAAAATATCCTCCGAAATGACATATGTCTTTAGCTAACCAACTCTGTTCCCCATAGAAGTCATTCATTTCTCTGGTCTTCATAAAGGCATGTTTTGGGTGATATGGTTACTAAAAGATCCTGTCATCTGTTCTTCAGCATAGGATTCTGTCCTCCCAAGTACTCAGGTTTATTCTAATTTAAGGTCTCCCTCCTTTTTCTACTGAAATTCAACTGTAAATAAATTCAACTATAAATAAATTCTAGTCAAAAAGTCACCTGTTATCAGCTAACATTCTTGAATGATAAAACCAGCTTGACTGTGTAAATCACTTGTAGCTACTTTGAATTTCTTTTATTTCTCAAGGACTTTGGTAGTAAAGGTTGGATGTAGACTGCCTTTCATATTTATGTTAATGAATTTCTCTTATTCCTGTACTCCCGTGAGAACATTGCATCTGCCTCTGCCATTGAAAATATCATCCTTGAGAAGAAGCAATAGTTGCTTCAGAAGAAGTTTATGGTTTTACTAATCTGTATATTTTAGGATTTTATAGTATAGAACACTGCCAATGAAAATATAAACATGAATGATAAAAGTTAGTCATGAATAAAATGTATTTGATCCTGTGATATTTGATCATATGTAATATTTCAAATAAGTTTATTCTTGCAGAAGGAAGGGCAGCTAATTGACTCTATATTCATTCATCCTCCAGTCACCCTGATACCTAGGCATCATGTCTATTACATACAGTGTAAATGGAACAGTTCAACCAGGAAGCTGCTCCTGTCTTGAAAAAGCAGATAGGTTAATACTTAAATGCATTTCAAAACAAAACAATAACAATAACAGAAAAAAATTACCAGCACATAGTACATATAATACAACAAGATTTGCTCAACTTATGTAAATTAACACCTTTTCCCCCTTACTATAAACTCTCTGATAGGATCAAAATTCCCACTTCAGATGGGCACAATGGTCTAACTTGCCTGAAATTACACAAATAACTCATGACCAAATAACTCATGACCAAGTCTGTCCTTGTTCCTTCTACATTCTGCACTGCCTTAAAAAGTTTTATAAGAGGGGCATGGAGAGATGACTTAGCAATTAAGGCACTTCCCTGCAAAGCTGAAGGACCAAGGTTTGATTCCCCAGTATCCACGTAAGTCAAATGCACAAGGTGACTCATGCACCTGGAATTCGTTTGCAGTGTCTGGAGACTCTGCACCCATCCCCTCTCTCTGTTTCTCTGCATCTCTCTCTCTCTCTCTCTCTCTCTCTTT